>JAMJFZ010002952.1:3342500-3942500 GCA_026225945.1 Cricetomys ansorgei
TATAGTGAGAAAAGGTTCAAAGGCGACAAGAGTCTTACGTAGCTACTTACGTCCCAAAGCAATAGCGGCACACACAAGAACCGTGAAATGCTTCTGGACCACAAAGTAATCAGCTGGCCTCCCGCAGAGTAAATCAGGCTTATTGTCATCTTTTGCTGCCCAGAAAGAAATATTGCTGTTGGCCATTGCTTTTCCAGGACTAACAGGCACGTGGCGGACTATCCTGCTGTGACACGCAAAACAGAAGGACGGTGAGGCCTGCCAGGATCCGGTTCCTCCACACTCCGCCTAGATAAGGTGGTCGCACACTCGGCTCTGAGCACGAGGACCACGGCTTCTCCTCCACGTACCAGGAATATTTACAGGAACACTAGCAGCAGAGCTGGTGTTTCAGGCCACAGTGCTACCTGCATGTGAGGAGTGGCAGACCACGACTCCGCTGCTGCTGTGGTGATCTGATTATGCGCTTGCTTGGAGCAGCGAGTCCTTCAAAGGCTGGAAGTGGGGTTTCCTTTCATCAAGGCTGTACACAGAATCTGCAGGACAAGACATACAGGTCCCGTCGGGCGTGAACTCTTAGAGGAGGTGAGCAAAGGCAAACATTGTGCTCTTCATTCTTGGGTGCAAACCACTCTGGGATTCCACTTTACTACCCCAACTTCAAAATGTATGTTTGTTCTCTCAGCAAATGAGGAAACAAGGCAAGTCGCAACACATCAGTTAAGGTTGGGAGGGTGGACAAGGGCAAACAATCCTTAAAAAAAAAAAAAACTGAAAAAATTGAGGTTGAGGTTTTATCATGAGAAGCCTTGATTGAATTAGAAAAAGTACCTCTTCCTCAGGGCAGTGAGCCCTGAGGACAGGCAGGAGGCTTGTCACATCAACAACAGGCTGTGTTTCATCCCGCTGCCCCACTAAACTGGTGTCCTGTCTGAGACCCAGCCTGCGTAGACGTATGTGAAGGTCCCTGAGTAGGACTCAGGCTGTTTCATTTGTCCTTAGAGCTAGCCTTAACCTAACAACTCCTAAAGCAGTGATTCTCGACCTTCCCAAAGCCGCGACCCTTTAATACACTTCCTCGTGTTGTGGTGACCCCCAACCATAAAATAATTTTTGCTGCTACTTTATAACTGTAATTTTGTTACTGTTATGAATTTTAGTGTAAATATCTGATATGCAGATGGTCTTAGGCCTCCCCTGTGAAAGAGGTTGAGGACCACTGTCCCAAAGGTTCCTGAAATAGCCTCAGGCGTAGAGTTTATCTTTTGTCCCCCTTTTTTATACGTGTTTGCCACCAGTCACAGAGATTCTAATATAAAGAATTAGGTGGCCACTACATCTTTACGTTACTACCCTTCCCTCAGGCAGCCCCTCGGGTCCTAATCTCCAAACCCTCAACCCATGTTAATGACCTTAAAACCAAGTTCTTTGCCAGAGACGTGTTCTTCCAAGCCTAAGCTGGTTCAGAGTTGAAATCAAAATGCAGCCTTTCAAAATCCCAAAGAACGGGGCTCAGCTGTGTTGAGCTCTGCATCTGTTTGCCAGGTTCAGTACCACCAACTGATACCAAAGCAAAAGCTATTTTCCATGCTGACTTCCCATTGGTTTCTTGCCAACCTGCTTTTGTTCTGATTGGCTGCACTCATTGTTCCCACCTCCAATCCAAAAGGAGTTAGGGAGTTGCAGAGAAGCATGTGTTTCTCAATGGCCACTCTGTTGTCTACACCCATAACTGTTTTTAACTGATTTCCCTTGCCTAGCATAACAGATGAAAGGGTCAAAATGAGTTTACATGTAGACAGAGTATCTGGAGTTTTAAAAACGCGCATGACGTTGTTCTTACGCCAACTCTGTCCGGCTCAGCCTTGAGCCCCTGCGAAACTGCACTGTCTTCTATGACTCGTCTTTAAAATTAGCTTTTAGTGGGCATACATATAAGGGTTCATATCCACATATATTATGAACTTTGCTCACGTTTGCCCCTCCCACGCCCCCCCCCAGGTCTCTGCTCCCCTTTCTGCTTTCGAGTCCCTTTAAACTTACACATCGTTGCCCTTGAGGTCCCTCTAGACTTCTTTCCCTACACAGACCTCCTGATTCATTCTTAGTCACCATTTTCCTTTCCTTCTTCCTTCCCGCTCACTAGCTAACATTCTCATCCTCCTCCATTGGTCACTGAACTTCAGTTCTTTGTCATCTACTCTCCTCAGGACACATTCATCAACAAATTCTTGATGCCTAGTGCATGATTTTGGGGGGAGGACCCCAATCTAATTACTGGAAACAAATGCAATTTACTATTTCCTCAGTGAACACTAATCATCAGTTTGTAGTCCACGGCCGTGGAGGAGTCGGGTTGACGGGGAAATTCTCTTCTTCTTGTGCCTTACTAATCTGGTTGCTGTGCGTGCCCTCCCATTGAAAGCCAAGGGGGCATCACAGCAGGAAGCCGACTGGACCTGTAACCATCTTCCGTATCACGTGTTGAAGAAACTCCGAAGGACGGCTCAATTGCTAGAGCCTGAGTTCCAGCCAACGCTCCCATATCTGCCCCCGAATTATAACTAATATGTCCACATGTCACCGTGAGATATTCTCTGCAACTTTCTTACCTGTATGGATGTGTGGCTCTTTCAAGCCACAAGAGCGGGACTGCCAGAGGACTTCCTGTGTCCTGCCTTCTGACCTGGTTCCCAGCCCACTGTGCTTTCTTCCATTGGACTTTGCCTTTACATCACTGGTTGGCACCTCTGCTCCTCAGCCGCACCTCCCTGGTCATTTTAAACAATGCCTCTCCCTCCTGTGTGTAACTCCTGTTCCACTGTTGTCCCTGAAGGCTCTCTTGGTTCCGCCAAACCTTGTGAGCACAACTCTTGTAATTTTATGTTTCAAGATGCAGGTTCTCCAAGTCAACATACCTGGGGAAACTTGGACACATTTTACATTTGGCTCTGGCTTACACACAATAGGGAAAGCCAGAGACAGCCCTGAAGAGACCGCAGAGATGAATTCATTGCAATCTTTCCTGTCAAGACCTTTTACAAAAGCCAAAATAAAATGAAATATTTTGCCATTTTGAGCAAAGCCAGCAGAAGTAGACTCTGATAATCTTGGAGAGCCAAGAGGCTGAAGTGTGCTTTGACCCAATCCTGTCTTCTCGTGTTAGACTGTACTATGTGACTGAGACAGCGTGTAAGACAGGTGAGTTAGTCATGGTTTTCAACCTCCCACTAAGCTGATTTGGTCAAGGGTAGACGTGAAACTGAGGAGAGGGGTCCAGACAGTTCCTTATGCTGACCCATGCCACTGCTGAGAGTGGGGATGTAGTGGCAATGACCGCCTTGAACACCCAGACACCATCTTCCCAGCCGCATGGGAGTGTGGCTGACATCTCAGCGTCCTGAGGTGCCATCGTAGGGTTTCTGATTTCTTAACAGATACCCCATGGTTGTGCCCTGGGTTCAGTCTCTTCTCAGAAGTCATTGTTTTGGTTTAATGACTCTTGTCTAGAAAGGCTGGGAAATGAAGAGCAGCTTTACTTCCAAAACCAGCAGCTACTGGCATGTTTACATTTTTTTCCAATTGTACCTGAAAGGGCGTGTTCCTCTCCTCAGTCTAGACCCGTCCCTCACCTTAGGAAAGCCTCGGTGGCACTGGGGTGACGCTGGGACCTTGACTGAATCGCGGGTTCATTACCTAAACAGCAGCATGGAAAGCATCCTGTGACCCCGAAACGGGAGCTTTTCTCTAGCTTGCAAGGACATTTTCCTCTTTCGTACAAACTCTCAGCAGTGGCCCGTTAGAGGGTCTGAAGGCTTCTGCTTGGCTTTACTTGAAGCCTGGAGGCTGTCGCTCATGCTCCCCGATAGATCTTTCTAGCTTCAACCCACCCCAGTTTCAAACCTGAAGCCACGTATTTTGGGCTTTGTTATGTCACTTCACGTTTCTGAGTTCCAACATGCGTAGTTTATATTTTGCTGTGCAATCAATAAATACAAAACTGGGTGGCTTAGAACAAAGCTGTCGTTTATTTATCTCAGAAGTCCATGATTTTGGTAAGATTCAGAAGAGAAAGTCTGCCTCCACTCCATACAGCATCAAGTAGTGGCCTGATTGGAGATTCCATCTCTAAGAGGACTTGCTCAAAGGCCGGGCAGGTCGGCAGCAATGGCAGGATGGGTGGAGCGTGGTCAGAGCTGCGAGGCTGATGCCTCGGTTCCTTTCTTTGTCGGTCTCCCCCACAGGTTCACTTCTAAGGTAGAACCTTAAGAAAAGGAGGCAGAAACCACATCACCTCCTATAATGTAGCCTCGGAAATGACACAGAATCACTTCCAGGTACAGTCATGGGCTCCCCAGATACAAGAGAGATCAGAGACTCATTTCTACGATAGGAATTGTATGACCACACAGAAAGAGGCGTGCACAGAGTGGGAGACTGGGCTATCCTGGACATTGTAATCTACTGAGTATTAGACAAACACTGGAGTAACTGTCAGCCTTTTACAACATGGGCTTTTATGTTAAGATAAATATCAGTCTGCCTACATTGTTCTAGAACAGTAGCTGTCAAAGGTGAGACACTAGGTCAGTTATGGTTTACGATAAAAGTTCTATCATATTTTGCAAAATGTAAAAACAAAGTAAGTCTAGCATAAAGTTCTATAATGAAGCTTAATTTATACAATTCACATTGTCATCAAATAGTCCCGACTTTTTGATGTTAAAATGTCTTTTATTACACACCAGCAAGAACAGGTAGCAAAAGTATTTTAACAGTGTTATATTAATATCCTACCTTTATTTTTTTACATTTTTATGAACAATGAAATATAAAACATAAAGAATTACCATCTAGAACCGATCATAACATTGAATTAGCCTTTGACTACCTTTCAAATACTGTGGAAGCATTCTTGAATTGTTAGCATATGTTTTTAAGAAATAATTATACAAGTTCAGAAAACACCATGCAGCTAATGAAATAACATCAAACTCACAGCATACAGGCATTTAAATCTCTTATTAGTCTACCCATAAGTCAGTGCAACAAAAAATAGGTAATAATTGATAGCATCTATCTCAAAACAGAAGTTACAGATCCACAGATATAAATAAGTGTTCAGATCCCCATAACAAAGAATCTCTGAAATAAGATCCAAGAGCCTCTTGGGAGCCACCGGGTCCATGACATTCGTGATGAGAGTTTAAGAAACACAAGGTGGGAGAGGGCAGACACAGGGCCACAGTGTCTGATGTGCATATGGTTTGTCCTTTAGAAGAGTGGGTACTGCAGGAATGCACTGACAAGGCACAAGACAAGATCCGTATCATTCCTATAATGGTAACCAAGCTCTATAAATAAACGGAGAGGCAATGAGATCTATGAGCTCTAGGCAGTACTAGGCAATGCTAGGTACTGGGAGCAAGGTAATACCAAGTGAGCCGATTCAACTATTATTTACTGACTTACTATCTTACAAGCTCTTTGGACATGAGGAAGGGCTGAAAAAGAAAAAAAGCCTTTCTTTCAAAAAGACCATTATTCACATGGAGAGACAAGCATGTGACTGCACAGAATGCAGAATGAGGCCTCTGGCACTATGGGTGCCCCAAAGAAAAAAAGGTTTAGATCTTTGTAAATATTGGAGACAGGGAGGGTCTTGGGGTGAAGAAGAACAATTGTCCCACCAAAAATCAGAATTGAACTCTGAAGAGAAGCTAGAGGGGAGTTAGAAAAGTAGATTATAAGAAGGTTAGGGGGTTAGAATAAAGGTGCCATTGCAAGAACTGTACAAATACTGTGCTGGTAAGTGTATCGAAGGCTGTAAAATGCCTGAGGACAAAGATCGCAAGACAAAAGAGGGAGAGAGGAGTTACTTCACTCCAGTAGATTGTTAAAAGTGCTTCTGTCTTACCTTAGGAGGAGATGTGAGTTTCAGGACTCCCTTCCTACTTACCAGGGCACACACCCGGAAAGCACTGTCGTATTCAGGATCAAGGCTCAGAGAACGTGGCTCGGAGTAAAAATAACCACAGAAGAAGGCGCCTGGCCTCTTCCTACCCATCTCAGCGTTGATGCGCACCAAGGGTCTTGTAATATAACGCACTTAAAGGGCCAGAGGCAGATCTCCTGTTGCTGTCATTGTGTGCTGGGGGGCCCTGGGGACGGGCCAGCTTTAGTGACTGCTTAAGGGAGCTGAATAGGAGTTGCTCATAGAGTGAAAACGTCTCAGAAGTTGTCATTTGGGGAAGCATTTCAAACAAGATTATCTCGATGCCATGGCCGAGAGAACATCAAGTTCTCTCGAAATTCTCCCTTGTTTTCTTTCTGCTCTAAAGTGAGAGACAGTTTGCATAGCAAGACAAAGAGGAGAAAGTGCTAAGAACGAGGAATAAATATTCTCTCTCCTCTTTTTTTTTTTTTTTACATTTTACTTTCTGTAAGAACTTTCCCCAAAAGTCACAGAGTTATAAAGCTCAGGATCCTGTCTAACTTCACGAGAAAAAAGACTTTCTGGAGACCTTTTGGGCAACCACGATCTTTAAAGCCCAGGTGATATAAATGAGAATGGCAGGAAGTGGTATGACACGGTACCTGTGTGACCGAACCTCCTGAAGAGGGGAACTAGACAGATCCACGCCTATTACAGACATTAAAGGCAACGGTGGGCTTCTCTCTAGAACTATCGCCCACCTTCCAAGTGAATTTTAATTCAAACCTAAAAAGTAACAGCTAATCCAGAGAACCCTGCCTCAGACGATTCTTAGATTTCACTTTGTGTGAGAGCGAGAACAAACACTTTTCCTTTAGAGATGGCCCTAATACATCACTGTAAAATGGGATTTCCTAGTCAAGTGGGAATTCCTTGCCTCAGTGACACAGAGAATTATTAGCTTCTGTGTATGGTTTCCAAAGCCTCCCTCAGCTCCTCTGAAGGGACCTGGGAACTCAGGAGGAGCCATGCTTGGGGACTCACGAGGAGATGGTATGCATGGGGGAACAGAGGCCCAGCCCCTGAACCAGGTGTGAGTATTCTGAGCAGCCTAACACAAAGCCAGGCCGGCTAAATTTGTACCCAAACATTTCTACAAAACCCTGGGTATAGTTCTTCAATTCGGTTGGCAGGAACAGGTTTGTCTTATCTAACACTGGAAGATAGTGTAGCCTTCTACCCCGTATGGGGTCTGTGGGAGGCACAATCTTGACTTCTCTGCTGACCACGGCTTAGATTATAGATCTGGCACTTTTCACCTGACCTGAAAGAAGCAGATTGTTAAATGAGATTCAATTAGCTTGAGATATGAAACACAGCGAACCCAGTTTTTTCAAACAATGGTCATGAGATGCATCGGTGTATCCTGGCCTGAGTCAGCCATAGTTCAACCCTGGCTCTTGGGTGCACAGTTACAACAGTCTCTGTGGAAATCAGAGAGGGCTGAGGACACCAGGAGGACAAGCCCCACATTGTTTTTTGAAACACGGTCTCTCATTGGCCCTGGAGCTTGCTGGTTTAGAAAGGCTGGCTGCCCGGCGAGCCCCGGGGATCTGCCTGTCTCTACCCCAGCACATGGCATCATGTTCATCTACTTCAGTGACGTCTAGGGATCGAACCCAGGTTCTCATGTTTGTGAGGTAAACTGACTGAGCTCTCTCCAGATCTGAAAGCTCTGTAGTGGCATCACACTGCCTATAAAATAAAGCTTAAGGGTGTCAGAATACTTTTCAGTAGCTTTAACTTTGCGGCCTTGTTTCTACCCTGCCTTGACAGGACAACTACAATCGGCTTCCTTATTCCCTAACTTGAGGCTTTCATCTGCAGCCTGTGTATTTACTCCGAAACTGTTAAACTCTACCCTGGCTTCCTGGCAATGATTCCTCCTGCTTCGTGGTACCTTCTCTCTTTGGACCTCTCTGAACTTAGTTCACCTTTCCAGGTATGCATGCCTTACTCGCAATCTGCATAAGGAACTGTGTAAGATGGGGAACTCTAAAGACTGTCTCTCCTCAAGGTACTGAGAGTGCCTCCGCCTGCTCAGCAGACATTAGCTACCCAGATGGCAAGGGGCAGCCTCGTGCTACCTATGTTTGCCTGATCGTCTCCACCCTTTAAAACCTCTTGACGAACATAAAAATCTTAGGTCATAGATACCACAAAAAAAGGAAAGTTAAACTCCATCAACAAAAAGTGACTCAAACTACATCATAGGACTAAATGCAAGACCAAGAGCTATGAGACCTGAGTGAACTGGGTGACATCTTGATAACTTTGGATTAGGCAATGGTATCTCAGACCTGACACTGACAGCCAACCGAGAGATGGCTCGGTGGTTAAGAGCACTTGTTGCTCTTAATTCCTAACACCCACACGGTGGTTTGCAACCGTCTACAGTCCGATCTGATGCCCTCTTCTGGCGTGCAGGTGTACATGCAGATAGAGCACTGATATGCGTACATACATACATTTTTTAAAAAACATAGGGCCAAAACAGTGAAGACCAACAACCAGGCCATTACATCTATTAATAGCCAGGAGAAGTGGGAAGTCATCTGCGAAGTCATGGGCTTCACTGCCTCACAGCTCCACACCGTTCTGAGTGGACAGGGCATTGATGGCTCAGTGCTGTGGCAGAGCTGTTCACTACCTGAGCCATAACATAGACGAGTGCCACCACACTCCCGGAGTTGGGGGAGGGGTGTGGCTTGGAATTATGACGTCACTGTCTTATCTTTAGCCGTCTGGATGTGCTTCTCTGGAATGCCAGTTTCTCCCTTCTTTCATGGGGCGGGGATAATGCCAATCGGAGCCTTTCTTTTACTCAAGGAAATACCCTAGCAGATGAGGGCAGTTAGCTGACTTGCCCCCCTTTCCTTGATTATTCTGGGCTATTAAAGTGGGTCTCTGGAGAAGTTTTGGAAGCTTCCATGAAGTCTCTTTTGACATCGAGATCTCTCCAATGATTGGCTTGAATGAGAGATAACAAGATAAAGCCCTTCTTTGTATTCCTGATCGCAGCTCTCTTTCCAGGCCCCTCCTTCCTTCAGCTCTCAGGCAACATAGAAATGAAGTGTATTTGTCAGCAGTGGATGGTGAATATCCCAAGCTAACCTCAAATTCATGATCCCCCTGCCTCAGCGTTCTTAGTGCTGAGACCGCAGGCTTTTGTTACCATGTCTAGCTCAAAATCGTATTTCTGATAATAGGCTTGTATCCAGACTATATAAAGAACCTTTATAACAAGATACTTAAAAGTCAATTCAATTCTAAAATTTAAAATAATCAAAATGAATAGTTCTCTAGAGTAATTATACAAATGACCAGTAAATGCATGAAAAGATGATCGTGGAACTCAGATCAGAGTATGATGTCACTTTACATCCACTAAGTGTGCCTAAAATATTTTAAAGACAATAATAAACTTTAACAAAGGCATGGAGAAACTGGATCTTCATGTGCTGTTGGGAACATAAAACCACTTAGCAGCTCCTCAGAAGGCTAGACACAGTGTTACCTACGACCCAGCAAGCCCCTCCTGTTCACATGACAAAGAAAATGAAAGCATGTGGCAGTATACAGCAGCTTGCATGCGTGCTGTGCATACTGGCCCAAGAGTAGGAACCAAAACGTCCTCTGGTTGATGAACAGATGACATTTGCATCCCTATAATGGAATGCCACTCGCCCATATTAAATGGCAATAACATATGGCAGCATAAATGCACAAGAAAGCATTCTGCCAAGGGACAGAAGCCAATCACAAAGGGCAACGTGTACGGCATGATTCTATTTATGAAGAGGTCAGAGCAACCAGATCCAAGCTGGGCACGATGTCTCAGATCTGTGACCCCAGCGCTTGACAAGCTGGGGCAGGAGGATCACAGCAAATTTGAGGTCAGCCTGCTGTGCATCACGCACTCCAGGTCAGGCAGGACTACGTGGCAAGACCCTGTCGCAAACAAAGAAACCCTAAAGGTTGGAAGCGAAGCAATGACTGTGCTGTGAGAGAAGGAACGGGAAGGACATGCAGAGCTCCATTAAGAGGGAGAAAAATGACCTAACGTCAGAAATGGCGAGAATTATACAACGTTGTGAATCTTCTGGAACGCACTGATCCGGCCCTTTAAGTGGTGAATTTCATGAGGATCGTGTGGGAATGAGCTGCCGTTTTTAAAATCGTGGGTATGCCTGCCAATGAGAGTTGACACGTGCGGGTCTTCCAGTCTCAAGACATTCTTTCTACAGTGGTTTCCCCACCCGAAAGCAGAATTCTCGTGTTGCAAATCTTTTCCAGACTCTGCCACCCTGTCTCCCGGAAGAACATCCTTTCCTAGGTGAGACTCACTGGTCAGAATCGATGCCATGGGCTGAGAAAGCTACCCTGCTACCCAAGTACTCCGCAGGCACAGGCAACCTGAGCCACACAGAGAGGCCCTATTCCAAGAGGAACCAAAGGCATGGCTGCTGAGGTCACACAGTGGCTAAGAGCACCAACGCGCTTGCAGAGGACGCGGGTTCGGTTCCCGCGCGCATACACAGTGGCTCCCGACCATCTGTGATTCCAGTTCTGAGGGATCTGACACCCTCTGACCTCTGAGGGCACTAGACATGCATGGGGTACACATACATGCATGCAGGCCAAGCATTCATAAAATAAAACGAATGAATGTGTAGGTATATACACACACACACATGTAATATCAAGACTATCATCAGGCATGTATTATTAAAATAATTCAGTACTATTACTAAAACGAGGATAGTTAAAACCATATTGAACCAGAAAGAACAACACCAAACTGAATTATTATATTTCCTGACGTTCAAGTCCAAAACTTACGTGGCGTGGACATTTTTACCATGATGGGAGCCATAATGTCTTCCAGTTGTTGTTTCTGCTCAAAAATCTCACTGATGGAAGCTTCCAGGTGGGACTCCAACCACTCGTTTTTCATTCGGCATGCATTGAGGACAGTGTTCTGGGGGCAGAAATAGAGGATTTACCCCGCACACTTATTGAAAAATGAGACTGTGGTACGTCTAGGGTCAGAAGGGCAGTTTAGTGGCTAAAGGCACCTGCCATACCTGGAACCCACACGGTGGAAGGACAGAAGAGATTCGCCCAACCTGTCCTCTGACCTCAACACACCACGTGCACACACACACACACACACACACACTGAAATAAGTGCAATAACCTTTCTACAAACTAGACCATCTCTAAGGCTGACAGAACCTCATCCAATACAGTAACCCTTGGCCATATTTAGTTCTTGAGTATTTGAAGTCTGGCTAGTGTAACTAAAAAAAAAAAAAAAAAAAAAAAAAAAAAAAAAAAAAAAAAAAAAAAACCTAAATTTTAAATTGTATTTAATTTCAAATAATTAAAATTGAAATAGCATATGGCTTCTGGCTACTGGACCATCTAACAGTAGTAGAATGAGAGGTCATGAAACTCACTGCTGAGTGTCAAGAAGCCTTAAACCAGCCTACGGTTTCTTCCTGGTTCACTGTTTTTATTGAGCCCTCTTGATGAAGTGTTTGCAAAAGTTGGAAAAGAAAAGGCAGGTGGTAGGGCTGGAGATAGGGTTCAGCAGTTAAGAGCACTCACTGTTCCTGCAGAGAACCTGAGTTCAGTTCCCATTTCCCACACGGCAGTTTACAGCTGTCTGTAACTTCAGTTCCAAGGGATCCCTTGCCTTCTTTTGGCCTCTAAAGGTACTGGCACACACGTGGTGCACATACGTACATGCTGTCAAACAAACACTCATACACACAAAACAAAAACAAATAAAGCCTTAGAAAAATGGTGGATGGTATGAGCTACAGGAAACCTAGTAAAAATGGTATTTTACTTCCTCTCAATGGTGTGGAGGAGGAAGTTTAAAAAAAAATACAAGTCCCATCTGACCACAGGCCAGCAAAACATTCCTGACATCTGCTTAAAGACAGTTCTCACATGTGCCTTGCATGTGCAGACAGAATGTGTCAACAACAATAGAGAAAGCAGAAAACAGAAAAAGATGCTTATTGCACTAAGGTTTATATTGAGTACAAGAATTAGCAGCATGTGGATGTGTACTTTCCAAAGTACGGAAGTCGATATGGTTGATAGAGAAGCATGTGAAAAAGACAGACTCGAGGAACTGCCACGAGACATCCAGGGGGGAAAAGCAGCTTCACAGTAGTAATCTACACAGTAGGGTCCCACTTTTATAGCAGTAAGATCTCCCTTACAAAGCTCTATTATCTGCATTTATATATAAAATAAAGGGAAAATAAGATGAAATCAATACAAAATCATTACCAGAACTCCAGGGCAATAGACTGGAAATGAGAAGAGCGTTAAGTTTGTTCTGGATGGGTTTTTTTTCTAATTAATGGTGTGTGCATATTACATTTTTATTGCAATTCAAAGGCTTTTCTAGTAACAGTTTGACAAAGCACTGTCACTTCGTGGTGAGAACCCTGTGAATCGCAGGTCTAACAGCCTCACGACCCTCTGTAATAGAATGTTTTCTGTACTTTTTTTCACAAGAGCTTTTGCAAAGTCGTTTATGATGATACACGTCCATTGTGTAGCTTAGTAAGGTTTGCTGATGCCCTTTAGCAACAGCTAACTGTATTTTCATCAAATAACGTCAGAACAAATTCTCAAGGATCCTACACAGCAACACAGAGCAATTAAATTGCACGTGTCTAATACCTGGAACATGTTTAGTTTTTGGTCTTGTTATGTAGCCCTGGCTGGCCTGGTTCTCAGAGTGTATGTAGCCAGCCTTGCCTAGAATTCCAGGTAACCCTCCTGACTCAGCTTTCCAAACACTGAAACACAGGCATGTGACACTATGCCCAGCTTATTGGACACAATTTTAATACATATCCAAATCAGCATTTTTCCTTTTTTCTCTTTAAGGAAGGTTTGACACATGTAGCATATACATTGCATACATACTAAAGTGTATCGTGTATGTTTTAAGCTTTGAAGCAAAATACATAAGTGAACATCAGAGGAGCGTAGTGCTCCAACAGAGAAAGAGAAAATTAACAGCTCCCGGCCCCTCCTCGCCCGTGGCTCACTACCTGCCCTGGGGACAGAAGCACAGTGTAGACTTTTCTCTTTGGGGTTTCATTGTTAAAAGAGAAATCACTGGACAGTATGCTTTGCGGGGCGTTTAGCTTTATAAAAGCCTCTGTGGGCTTCGGTGGGCTTGCTTGGTTTGGTTTTGTTTTGTTTCCAAATTTCACTTAACACAATGCTTCTAACATCCATTCATGAGGTGTGATACTGTGTGCATCAGCTTCCTTTGTTCTGTATCATTCCATCTCTTCTCAGAGGCTTATGAAAGGAGGAAGGGGAGGGAGACGGAGGGAAGGCAGGAGAGAGGAGGAAGGGCGCGGGGAGCACTAAGGAGAACCTCAGGACAGGCAGTGGTTCCCGACACAGCACCTTGTCTTCCTTGAGGAGTTTCCCTGACCCCTTTTCTGGATCAGTAATGGCGAGTGAGGACTTGGTGATAAGTTTTTTCAGCATCAGCCTTGCTTCTGAAAGAACAGGACGGAAAAACACAAAATAAGACAGGAATGAAGGCCAAGCCATCCTGTTTGCAGAGCCCACCACACAGCCAGGACTCCGCAAGGACCGTGGAGGCTCCCTGCCGCTGTCTCCGAGGGGCTCGGGAAGACCGCACTGGAGGACTCGCCGCTTCAGAGCGCCCTGTGTGTTCCTGGAATCGTGCTCGGATGTTTGAAGAACCAAAGAAATGTGAAACACGGTGCTGGGTCCCAGAGCAAGCGTGTCTGTCAAAATGTTCACTCTGGAGAAAAGAGCAACAACAGAGAGATTTCCAGTGGGAAGTCATTTGCTTTGCTTTGCTTGAGTTTTCACACACAAAATAACAAAAATTCAAAAATAGGCTTCCTCTTTTTAAAAAATGCTTAAAATACTTTCATTTACTTTAATACCCGTAGTCACACACACACACACACTCACACACACACATCACAAGATCCGCCTAAAAGTATACTTCGCTGAGAGAAATAGAAGCCTGAATTAAATGGAAGGGCTTACCATATTCTTGGAATAACTGAACAGTGAAAATTGTAGAGTAGTCCCAAATTACATTAAGACGTGATTTAAAAACAAAAACAAAAAAACAGTTTCCCCGTGGCTGCTGTACCAAGTCCCCACAAACCGGGAGGCTTACAACAGCTGGGATTTAACCTCTCACAGTTCCAGTGGCAAATATCTGAGGCTGGTTCTGCTGATCTGCAGGCTCCGAACAGAGACTCTGGTTCTTGCCTCTTTCGGCTCCCCTGGCTGCCTGTGTCCCTTGGCTTGTGGCCATTCCTCGTCTTCAAATACATCGCTCTGGTCTCTGCTTTCACCGTCATCTGTTCTTCTGCTGCAGACCTCCCTCTGCTCCTCACTTATAGGTCACTGGTTACGGGTAGGCCCACCTGGACAACCTCCCCAGTCAAGGACTCCAAGGGTCTGCATAGTCACTTTTGCTACGTGATGTGCCATTCACATGTTCCCATGATCTGAGCTAGACGCTTGCTGGCCACCGCTTTGCCGGACCACGGCCTTCTCTCTTGTCCACTCACAGGCAGCGTGCACCCACCCCATCCCAACACCCCCAAAAGGTGTGACCACATCAACTCAAACCCAAATTCTCATTGACATAATCACAGCTCGGAAGTCTAGAACCTCAGACTCACGAGCATGTGCACAAGGTCTGGGTAAGGCTGCGTGGGATCTGCCCTAGGCCAAAATTCCTCTCTATCTGTGGACCTGGTGAGCCAGAAACGTTTTATCGTCTTCCGGACTGTAGTGGTGGCTCAAGCACAGTTGTGGACACTGTCATTCAAAATGGTTTCAAAATACAGCATTCAAATTCCACTGGGTTCCAGGCTGCAGATAACCCTCTACCCTGCGGGCCTGTTTCTTCGACCTCTGCACCTGAGGATCCGCCCACTGAATCATCTTTCCCTTTTCATGAATTATGTGTAACCTGGCCTGGTAGTTCAAAGCTTTAATTTCAGCGCTTGAGAGACTGAGACAGGAGGATCACTGTGGTTCAAAGCCAGACTGGGTTACATAGTGAGATCTAGGACAGCCTGGACCTCAGAGTGAGACCCTGGTTCAGAAGAAGGCAGAAGAGCAGGAGGAAGGTGGAATGGAGGGAGGGAGATAGGGAGGGAGGGAAGGAGGAAAAGAAAGTGTGCTATCAGTTGGATAGCTTTATTAATCTGTTCCTGTCTATAAAATTTTGGTAGACCAGTAATCTTTTTGTCTTCTCTCCATCCCTTCATTGAAAATGGTGTTTCTATCAATGTAACATTCTCAAAATCCTCGTGAGACTCCCTGCGTATCACAGAGATTTATCTGTTAGATAAGAGGCTCCTCCTGGAAAATTTAATTCCTGCTCCCAGCTTCTGCAGATCCTGGGAGGAGGTGCGTCACGTACTCAACAGTTCCGTAGCAAGAAGCCGTCCATCCTATCGATGTCTTTCCCTTCAAAGCTTATTTTCTTGACAGGGACTCTCAATATTAAGTACCTATACTATTAATAGATTGTCTGCCACTGTAATAAAATGCCTGAAACAAGAAACTTATAAAGAGAGGAGGTTTGTTTTGGCTCAAGTTTTTCGGAGGCTTCCGTCTCTGGTTGGTTAGTCCTGTTGCTTTGGGGCCTACTCCATGGTAGCATTATAATAAGGGGAACAAAGTCATTCACCTCATGGTCAAGAACAGAGGTATAGAACAGAAAATGGCTGAGGTCCCATGCAGCCCTTCAAGGGTCCATCTTCAATGGCCAGACCCCACACTTGGTCTCACCTCTGGGGTTCCACCAACTCCCAACAGCACCAAGCTGAGGAGTACGCCTTTGGGTGCAGGGGCCTTTGGGGAGCTTGGCCTGTGATCTGCACATGCTGAGTTCCCGTGCTCCAAGCTACCTGCTCGGCAGCTCTTCCCTCGGTTTACCCCCCTCCCTCGGTTTACCCCTCTCCCGTCACGTTTCTCCACAGGCAGCAAGAGAAGGCCCAGCTATGCCTTCAACACTGGAAATCTCATCTAAACATCCGAGTTCTCCCTCTCAGAGGCTGACATGACAGCTGGGTCCAAACCAGCCAAACCGCCTGTCCAAGGCGAGACTTCACCCCCTTCGGGTTTTCCCGTGAGGTTTTATTACTATGACTGCATACCTGTTGCTAAATACATTCTCTGACAAAATATCAGTAAATCGTTCAAGAAGCCTAGGGAGACTAGCTGGGTACACCTCCTCACTCGGCGCATCTCTTAATGATGTCACTGGACTTAGCCCTGAGTCACTATGGCTGGCGATGTAACAATGGCCGTCGCTGGGTGCTTTGCTGCGTGCCGTGGGCCGGCTGGCAGGGTTATCTAAGAGGCCTTGATGAAAGCACCACATTAGCTAGTGCTCTGGGCATCTGCTCTGACCGATTTTTTTTTTTTTTTAAGCTCAAGACTTTTTTCTCAGTTAAGACAGAACGATGTCTAAGCAAAGGCTGTCTGTGCTTTCTCCCCTGCTGGTCTTCTGCTTTGTCAGGGAGAGCGGCTGCATCTGTGACGGAACAATCTGGACGAAGGTCGGATGGGAGATTTTCCCAGAGGAGATGCACTACCTGAAAGTTAAGGCTTCCCCGTCCCACTGTCTGCCTTACCCTCTGGACAAACTCTGCTGCAACTTTGCTAACATGGACCTATTCCAGAGTTCCTTACACCTCGCTTATATCTTAGTACAAGCTCTCTTCTTAATCCTGTTTGTCTTGTCTGTGCATTACCTGTGGATGAAATGGATGAAACACAAAAAAAAGGTGAATTTGGGATGCAACTAGTAGGAGTTGTAGAATCTCAGAGAGCGCACAAGGTTATCTTTCTCAGAAACCTTCCCTGCTCCCAGCCTCCGTGGTCTGCCAATGCCCTGCATGCAGAGCTTCACAGACACGTGGTTAACCAGAAGGTCCTTAGAATTATCTCCTCCAACTCTTCCCACTTCATGTTACAAAACACACCGAACAGTGAGGTGCGGTCGATAGGGCGCAGGGGCTGAAGGTACGCGGCTGTCCTTAGGTGAGTCACGTGCTCTTTCCCAGCCACCATATGAAATGATGTGAAGCAAAGGTTCTCTTGGAGAACCTGTGAGTCTACTGAAGAACACTCTCTACAAAAGTTGGCACACGTTTCCCAAGCGAGCTGTAAACTGACTTCTGAATGTTTGAGGGCTCAGTGGGAAAAGACCACTTAATTCTCAAATTTGCCCATAGGTGGCGCTATAGTCGGAGCCAATGAAGAACTCTTCTGAACACACGTACTAAACACACACACACACACACACACACACACACACACACCCTTCCTTGACCTTCAGAGTGACCTAGATAGGTAAATGTTTCCATGTTTTCAAAATGTGTATTGTATTATACGGTGATCTTGCTTAGTGAGGGAAAATAAGTTTCTTCTATTTACTTCAGCAGTTCTCAACCTTTGAGTGACGACCTTTGGGGGTCAAATGACCCTTTCACAGGGGTCGCCTAAGACCAGCTGAATACCAGATATTTATGTTACGATTCAGAACAGCAGCAAAATTACAGTTATGGAATAGCAATGAAAATGATTTTATGGTTGGGGGTGGGGTCACCACATGAGGAGCTGTGTTAAAGGGTTGCAGCATTAGGAAGGTTGAGAACCACTGGTTTATTAGGGTCTAGGAATCAAACCCAGGGCCTCCTGCACACTAAGCAAGTTCTCTACAAAGCCATTGAGCTACATCTCCTCCTCTAACAGCATTCTTTAGGGTTCATTTTTTGTGCCAAGTGCTGCTGAGCACTTTTATTCTGGTCAACCTGCTGTGACCCACACAGAGAAGACTAACTCTCTCTTCCCTGAAGTTGTCACCTGAAGATGAGGGCTTGTGAATCCCTGCTCACTCCGTGCTATATGTGAACCGGCTTGATCTTGTGCAGATCTTGTACAGGCATTCACAGCTGTTCGGAGTTCCTAAGTGCAGAACTCCTGGCCAGAAGATAGCTTGGCTCTGGTCCCCTCTGACCTCGGCTCTTTCTGGCTTTCTGATCCCCTCTTCTGTAACGCCTAAGGGGAGGGACATGACATAGACATCCCGTTTATGTCCGAGGAGTTCACAGTCCTCTATTCTCTGCCACTCTGACCACTTGTTTCCGCATGAGCCATCGTCCACTGCACAAAGAAACTCTGAGGACGTTATAGAGCTGCACTAATCTAAGCGTAGAGAGATACAAACACAGTGGGAAGTTTGAAACTATTCCCATTTACCAAAATAATATTAGTAGGATCACCAATGGGCCCTGTGAGTTCCCAACCATGGGTTCTCGGCCAGATCTGCAGTGCCAGGCGTGTGTCTGCTCCTGTGGAGCAGGCCTTAAATCCGATCAGAAGGCAGCCGGTTACCCTTGCGATGCTCCCGCCGCTGCCTCACCCACGGACACATCTTGAGATGCCAGTCTTTACTGCAGCTCACAGTGTTCACATCTGAGTAAGACAAGGCAGCCTGTCTAGCACCTTCCAATCTGTGACAGCTAGCCAACAGGGAGGGAGCCTGAGGTCAGTACTGACTTGAGTTCTCCATGTCCTGAAGGGAGACGTTCTGCTAACACCCTGACTCCTCATGGCGAAATGGCTAGCCATAGAAAACACTAACCAAATGTTTGCTGGTAAGTGGCAGTGATCAATCTAGTCTTGGGTCGCACGTTGAAGAAGAGCCTCTCTCCTGCACTCGAGCCTTCTGTAGTAACCTTCCTTTTTATATAAATGTCCGACATGTATGTTTCAAGAGTGTTTGACTTTGCTTATCCAGAGTCAAAGTTTGATGTGGAATGAGGCAACGATCATGTGTTTTCCTCTTTCAGCTGAAAAAGCAGGCCTCTTTAGAGAGACGCGGTGACGAACTAGAGGGCCCATCCATCTATGACATTGAACAGATTCTCTGCAGACTGCTGGCCACGACGTCAATGATGTCGAAGTTCCTGAAGCAGGTGTCCCAACATTCTTCCTTTAAGAAACTTAAGCAACAGCGTAAATTAAAGAGGAAGAAAAGTACAGGAGGAGAGGAGCCGAAGGGTGCTAAAGCTAAGCACGTGCCGATGTAGCTCAGCTGAGTGCCGAGTGCAGAAGGGATCTATCCCGAGGACGGTCTGAGGATGGAAAGGTTTCTTTGGGAGCTGGTGTACAATTTTCTTTTTGTCACAATCTTTACTGAAAAAAAAAATCAGACAAGTCCAGATTTCCATTCAACTGAAAAAGAACCCACATTTACTAATGTGGCTCCCAGAATAAAATGAGCACGCCTTGACCCGGTTAAGGGTACAATCTGGTGGTAATACAGCAGCAGCAATTCTTGTTCTCAACCTGATCGCATGACAGGTAGCTGCTGTGTGCTGTACACTGTATCATTTGGTCTTCACGAGTCTCAGGAGGAAGGAGCAATTACTGGCCCTTCTTTTCAGAAAAGGAAACTCGGGTACAAAGAATTTAAGTACTCTGCTCAAGTTTATGTATTATTCAAACCCAGGCATCCTCCAGGAACCATGCGTTTACCGCCCCCCAGCCTGTGCTGCAGGTCACCTGTGGAAGCTATGCCAGAGGACCCAGTGGGAACCTTGTCACTGCCCCCTACCTTGTCACTTTCATCCCCAGATGCAACATTTTGCTATGATCTTTGCTCTGCTACTGTGTGTTCAGATCCTATTCGTTTGGCAAGGCTCAGTTGCACACCAAAAAGTTGTCTTCCTGTTTTGTATCCTGGGGCATGGATGGCCTTTCCTGACAATTTTTACCTTTAACCTTTCTCTTTATACTCAAATCTTTCTGATGCTGTTATATAATTGCCAAATGATTTCTAGGTGACAGTTCCTTCTAAAAAAATGTCCAGAAGGCAGAAACAACCAGTTGTGTCTACAACAATATTTGCATATTCAATAGTGGGCATTCTAGAAAAGCTTGCTAAATGCAGATAACCATATGAAATGGTTTGAAATTTATAAGCACACATAGAAAGTTACACAGGTATTCTTCCTAAAATCTCTCCAAGCTGTGTTCTACAGATCTGGGGAGTGATAGAGAAAAATGTTAGCAAAATTCAAGGTAGCATATAGATTTTTTTGAACTCTGTTGAAATATAATATGTGTGAAAGATGCGAAAACTTTTAAGTGTACATCTCAATGAACTTTCATAAATAAAATACCAGTGACCAGGGTGCGTACTGAGGGAAAAATGACAGTTCTTAGAAGTCCTCGCATCGGGTAATTGCGACTTAGGTTACTAACACCATGGGTTAACTTTCCCTAGGAAAATATTTTTAAACTATCAATAACAAGTTTCCTATCTAGGGGATCAAAAATATTACTGAAATATGCTAACATTCAAAAATTTAAAGAATAGTATACTTTCCCTGGGTGTTTCAGGGAAAATAACCTTGAGCATATATTATATGTATAGCTCCATAGAAATTTATTGTTAAAATTGTTAGCAGTTGGTAAATCAACAAGATGCACACACACACACACACACACACATACACACACGAGTTATAGTTCTCTCAGAAAATAACCTTGAACATATTTTATTTGTGTAATCCCACAGAAATTTATTGCTTAAATCGTTAGAAGTTGGTAAATTAGCACACACACAGTAACAATTAAAAGCAATGCTTTATAATTGATAGCAAAGTAAAAGGAGAGAAAAATGAAGGCAATCTTCATATACTGTTGACGGTAGGAAATACAGCATCTAGCTAGAAGGCAGAAATGCTAGTCATCTCATCCCGGGGCTGCAACATCATAACACAGCCTGTGCTCCTTACCTGCCCAGTCCAGAAAGTGAACACACTCAGTCCGAGAATAGCGAGCAGCAACATCTCGTGCTCTCTCTCCCAGGAAGTTCAAAGCCTCTACGTCGACATCCAGTTCCACCAGGACTTTCAAGGTTTCCAGATGGCCCCAGGCTGCAGCACAGTGTAAGAGAGTGTACCCTGACAAACAGAGCAGAGACGGTCAGATCAAACAGGCTTATGGTGGCTCGGCAGGAGCTTTTAACTTTACGATGGTAGGAAAGGCATACGCATGCTGTAGAAACCACTCTTGAAACGTTGGCATTCAGTCTTTTCCAAGGCTAGTGATATCTGATACTTTGTGGTGATGCTGGACAGCAACATTGAGCAACAGCTCCCGGGCAGCTGTAATCACGGGGATATACAGCTCCAAGCATGTTCTCTGGTGTCTAGTGTTACTAAGCAATGATGAGCAGGCTAGCTATGTTAAAGGCATGTTCCCGCTTACAGTACTTAGTAATGGATCCATTGGGTTCACCGTAAGTCAAGGTACATCTGTATGTTAATCCAGACTGTTTTATGTGGCAGATCATAAACATAATCGAATACTGAACAATTCCTGTGAGCTAGGCACTAAGTGTTCTGCATAGTAAACACATGGAATTTTATAAGCCCGAGAGTGTCAGAATTATTATAATCCTCATCTTACAGACAAAGGAAACTAAAATTCAGAGATGTTAAGAAACTTGGCTCAAGGAACACAGTCAGTAGACGACAGATGCGCGGTACCAACGCAGCGGCCTGCATCTTGAGCTCCTCGACATCTGCTAAGAAGATGGCGTGTCCCTGGCAAGTCATCCACTTTGGAGCAACCAGCCTACGGTGTTACGGAATTTTCATCACACTCTAGCTGCCCTAGCTTTACTGTTAACACAATCATCCAAATGACTATAACTGTGTTTTCTTTCTCTTGGAACTTAATCTTTTGAATTAAAGCTGAAAGTATGTCTTACCAAATTGGAAATTAATTTCTTAGACTTACCAAGATGATTGCTTGTGAGGCATATAAAGGCTTGTGACTACATAAAGGCGGCAGCGTGGGTGCACCCTCAGGAGTTTTCCACACTGGTTTTCATAAAAATCGAAGACCATTGTCTTATCGTTTGGAGAGGCCCTGGTTAAACTGGGAAGTCGGGGCTAAGGACACAGCTCTGTGGCATAGCTTTTGCTATAACACGCACAAGGTCCTGGGTTCAAGAAAGCAATTAAAAATTATCTAAATTGGGGTTCCAACACCAGGGCTTCTAGCAGCCCTCACTAGAAGAGCTTAGACGTGGAGGGCTCATAGTGTGCCTTTTACAAGCCCCATGCTTCCCCAGGGAACAGCCAGAAAGCCCCTCACACAGGAAGTGTGTGCACTGGTGGGTGGCTTGGGGCGTTCATTTGTCCCATATTCAGTATCTAAGTATCTGGCCAACATTTTTTTAGGAACCCAACTGTGCATGCAGGAAAACCCTGGCTTTGAGTAGCCTCTGGTTTGTCAGGAAAAAGTTGCTGATACAAAACACCACTGCATTAGCAGGTAAACCAAGTAACTTTCACTTACAGATCCTGGCTAAGGGGAAAGTATGAGTCAGTCCTGTGTTTACAGGTCACTCAAGGTAGGAATAAGGAGTCAGGCAGAGAGAAAGCATGGCAACTCGTGGCATATCGAAGGAACTAGATTGTAACTGAATTTGTGGCAAATTCCCAAACGGCCTATTTAAAACAAAATGGTGTGGAAATTGTGTGTGTGTGTGTGTGTGTGTGTGTGTGTGAGAGAGAGAGAGAGAGAGAGAGAGAGAGAGAGAGAGGTTGGTTGTGCTAAGTTCATATCTCTGTCCAAAAGCCTGAGCCATTTGGATGTGGTGTAGACCTGGTATCAAGGGCGACTGACTGTGCTTCTGGTAAGAGAAGTTTCAAAAGAGACGCTGAGTCGATATACATTGTAACAGTTCACTGCACTTACCCCTAAGAACACACTTACGTTAAACAGCCAAAGAGGCAAAACAGAGCAGAGCAAGAATTAATGTGTAGAAACTGTTACACACCAGGACTTTGTGTCGGCTTCATTTAACCCCTCCAATACTGTGAGGAAGGTATTAGCCTCATTACAGTATATAATAGAGAAGGTCGGGAGTCTATACTTTCTCAAGGCCACACTGGCAATACGTAGTAAGATCAAGCAAGATTAAGACCTGGGGATATTTCCATAAAGAGTATAAAGAAAAGAAAGAAACGCCCATGTGTTCATCTCTGGCTGAGCTAGGGAAAAAAAAGAAAAGACACATTTAGTGACTCCACTTCCTCAAGAAACTTCTGGCCCTCGTCACCGCAGTGCCACAACCCCTGGCCTACCCGAGACCGACTTGTAAACCACCGTGACCAGAAGGGACAAGAAACGGTTAATAAAGAACCCAAAGTGATCAGGTCTATATAGTGAGTTTCAGGATGGTCAAAACCACATAACAAAACCATGTCTCAAATAAGAAAACCAAAAATCAAAAAACAAGGCCACCGCCGCCCGAGTCCGAGATCTGCACCAGACTGCACCAGAGCGCACCAAGGCAGCCAGCCAGGACAGGCCCCGGGCAGCCGCAGCTAGCCTTTACCGGTATACAACCTGAGGGTGCCGCAAGAGAGCAGCCCACGGCCAGGAAGAAGCCCTCCCCGGAGCCCTAACGCGCTTGCTGTCCCCCATCCTCAGCCTTCCGATCTCCAGAAAGGGAATAAATGAATGTTCCTATTGTGCGTAAGTTAAAACACCAAACTACCAGGTGTGCTGGCCACACTCTGCCCTAAACTGGAACTCTTTGGCAGCTCCAATTTTTTGTGTTTGTTTTTTCAAGACAAGGTCTCACTATGTAACCCCTGGCTGTCCTGGAACTTGCTCTGTAGACCAGGCTGGCCTCAAACTCACAGAGATCCGCCTGCCTCTGCCTCTGCCTCTGCCTCTGCCTCTGCCTCTGCCTCTGCCTCTGCCTCCCGATAGGTGGGAATAAAGGTGTGGTTTGTAACAAACATAAGAAATGTTCCATATTGATATGCCCTGTTCCATTGGTAATCCTGGGAGGCCTGTTCTTTTCTGAGGGTAAAGGGGGCGTGGATCTGGGGAACCGGGGAGAAGTGGAGGCAGGGGAGGCTGGGGTCAGGATGTATTATATGAGAGAAGAAAAAATAAATATTTTTTTAACTTTTAAAAAGAATTTATCAAAGTACAAAAAACTGAATCTTTGAAAAAATAGATATATTTTACACAACTTAATGCACACATATGTCAAACCATCACACCATTTCATTAGTATGTATAATTTTATGTTTTATATAAGTCAAAGTAAATTTATTTTTTAAGATTTAATGTGTATGAGTGTTTTGCCTGCATGTATGTCCGTGCACAACATGTGTCCCTCGTGCCTGCAGAGGTCAGAACGGGGTGTCAGAGCCCCTAGAACTGGAGATATGAGTGGTGTGAGTCACATGTGGGAGATGAGAACTGAACCCAGCCCCTCCACAAGAGCAACAAGTGCTCTTACCCACTGAGTCGTCCCCTCCGCCCCTCGAAGAGAAAGTTAATTTACAAAACCTCTAAAGTCTTCTGGGATACTAACTAGAGGAATGAACTGGTTCAAAGAGAAATGACGTCTCTCCGGGCTTGGGGGTGGGGCTCAGCATCGAAGTCTGTGCTTCCCAGGCTGGGTGAGGCTTAGGCTTAAGGGAAACTCTGAGCCGTATATATCTTGGGTTTCATATAATTTAATAAATTCTATATGTGTATAGTAAATGCCTGGCATTTACTTAGTCTCCAATTGACTTAATGGTCTATCGAAAGCTATTGATTTGAAATATTGATCTTATATTAATATTTGGGAGATAATTCCTTTGTGTTTAAGTCTATGTGGTCACAAGTGAAACAAGTTCATTTCTTATATTCTACGCCTATGTCCAGTAGCGTGCTGGTAAACAGACAAAAACCCAACTATCTAGAGAGAAAAGCCAATTACTGTGACATGTGGCCCAGAAGGGCTAATTTCCAACTGCCCGTATGATGTCAGCTGTTCACGGAACCCCTGAAGAGTCGATGATCACTTCTTGGAGATGTTTTTTTTGTTTTTTGTTTTTTTTTTTATTGGCCTACAATGTACTGCGCTATTTTGGCTTGCTGTGCTTTCAAGGATCTCTACTGAAATGTGCAATGAGGGGCTGTCAAGGTGGCTCCTGGTGACCTGTGTTCGAACCTGAGAACCCACACAAAGGCGAAAGGAGAGAACCAACTCCACAACATTGTCCTCTAATTCCAATAGCTACACTGTGGCAGCAGCAGGCACACGTGCACACACACACACACACACACACACACGCACGCGTGTGCGCATGTGCACACACACACACAAATAGTTTAAAAGCTAAAGTTTTTAAGATGCTGAAAGAAAGCCACTCAGTATTTTAAAGCCTGCAATTTTTTTAGACAAACCTTTTAAAGGGTTAATTATATTCCTATTTCTCTGAAAATCTGCATCATGGATAAGTGCTATATTTATTTCCAGTGACCTTTCTACATTTATTAACACGATCACATTTTGCTCACTTAATTTTCTTTTTGAGACAAGGTCTCATGTAGTCCAGGCTGGACTCAAACTCCTTAAGTAATCCAGCCAATAAGGGCCATGGACTTCTGATCCTCTTGCTGCTCTCTGCTTTGTGCTGGAATTACAGGCTTGTAACACAGCACCTGCCTTGTGCAGCTCTGGGGCTCAAACCCAGGGCCTTGTACATGTTGAAGGATCGCTCTACCAACTGAGCTACATCCCAGCTCCCAGCCCCTGCTCACTGAACCTTTTAGTGCAGGGAATTACGCTAGCTTTTTCTACTATTATAATCAATCTTTTATTCATGGCATAAACACAGCTGGCCAATAAGTGTGGGCTTTGATGGAAATTAATTTAGCTGCTTGATTTAATTAAACTATTTCTAAAATCGAAATATCTGTGTAAAGTATAAAGCAGGCATATCCAAGCTACCCAATCACAAAGGCAGTGCGTAGCCATCTCTGGGAAGTCATCATTAGTACAGGTAAAAGACGAAATACCTCTGACGGTTTTATAGTTTAGATTCACTCCGTACTTCGCCAAGGCTCTGATTACATCGCTTCTCCCAGCCATGCAAGCTGTGTACAGCAGGTTTCTCCCGATGATATCTTCTTCCAAAAGCAACTGCACAGCGTGGTCATGGTGAGGGTGTTCAGGGTCCTCGAAAACCTTCTGCAAACTTTCTACATCCCCTGTGAGCATAGGCTGCAAGAGGGGGTTCTCCGAACCTGCTTCGTCTGTCTCTTGGGACTCTTCATAGTCCTGCTGCGAGAAAACAAGTGACTTTTCTGAACCCTCTGGTTCTGGAGACCCTTCCGGTTCCATTAACTGCTCCAAAAATACCTAACACAAAAGCAAAGAAACCAAAAACTGTAATTCAAACATATCAGTGTTTATCTAGCTACATATTTGTTTATTTATTAAGACAGGGTCTCACCGTGTAGTTCTGGCAAGTATAAACTTGCTATGTAAGCCAGCTGGCTTTGAACTCGCTGAGACCTGCCTACTTCTGCCTCTAAATGCTCTGAGATCCACCTAACTCTGCCTCTTAAGTACTGAGATTAAAGGTAGCATGTGCCACCACACAAGGCTACTTATTTATCTTTAATCAGTCCACTCACAATATAAATTAAATAAAAATATGCACTTAAAAATAATTATAGTCATCAAATAAGCTACTTTAGCCATTCAATCAATAAAACAACGAGTAAACACTCGGCCTCAGTATACGATAAAATACTAAAATGTATACTATAAATAGTGTACTTAACAGTAACAGACAAGAGACCAAAGTGAACTAAATTCATCAGGAAAGAATCAGAAGAGAATTGATAAATTTATCTCTGCCTAAAAATGATTCTTGTTGGGGAGGATTAAGAAACATAGTTAGATCATTGTAACTGAATCATGAAAACTTTAAAAATTAGACACTAGCTTTTAAACAGAATCCCTTCCAACAGAATCTATTCACTTATTTGTTGAGAGCTTATTAATGTTATTTTAACGTTTATATAAATTATATAAATTACAAACACGTATTTTTTGTTTCTGTTTTTGCTTTGAGTCTTTCTCAGCTGCTGCTCCAGTGTCATGCCTACCGACTATGATGTTCCCTGCCATGATAGGCTTGAACTCTGACCCTCTGAAACTGTACGCCCCAAATAAGCTCTTCTATTAGCTGCCTTGGTCTTGGGGTCTTACCACAGCAATAGAAAAGTAACTAAGAAACATATTTTTTAAAACAGGAGAGATCAGGCACTTTGGGCCATGTCTGTAATTCCAGGACTTGGGAGGGCAGGCATGAGGATTGCAAATGCAAGGCTAATCTGGATTAGACAACAAGACTTTTATGTTTGCAAATGAAATATTTGCAAAACAGGTAGAGACTCACAGGCCATAGCTCTCTTATTGTATTCTTGAGACAAAACAGATTGTTTTCTCTGCCCATATACATAATAACATTAAACCCCATCTTCACAGACTATACAGGCATGGCAGGAGACTGGACGTAGGAAGGTGGATTGTCATTGTTATAATCCTCTTTATTATTACATCTCAAAGAGAAAAGGAGGAGAAGGGAGAGGAGGAGGGGGAAGAGGAAGGGGAGAAGTGGAAGGAAAGAGAGGCAAAGCCAGATTGATCACAAGGTTCAGGATGTTTACCAAAAAGTACTGGGCAATAAAGGATGGGCAAAACTGTTTCACTGGGTAGAAGAACCTAAGTATACCAGAGCAAATCCAACAAAGCATTTTTAGAAATAAACAATTGGCCAGCTTAGTGAAAACCACTGAAAATGAGCATGCAGTATACTCATAAAGAGGGGCTAAGATTGCAAAAAGAAGTCTGAACTTGATTCTGTAGCAGCTGGCAGGGAGCAGCTAACCGTGTCAGTGCTGGGAACTGAGGGTTTTCAATAAAGTTGATCTGACCAGCCTAGGTAGACAGTCCACAAACCAGAGAAGAGAGGCAAAGGGAAAGGCCAATCACACCATTACTGCAAAAGTCCAAATCACTCTCTCATCTCAGTCAGTGCCCAGAGCTTCTTCCAGTACAAGGCTCCCTCCGATGGCGCTTATGAACATGGGCTTAGGAACACAGGCAAGAAACACAAGCAAATGAGGTCATTTTAGATTGTGATAAGGTGATAAACATGATGAAGAATTAGGAAACCGCAGGGAAGGGAAGAGGAGAGAAAAAGTTAAAATAGGAGAGGTGAGGAGATACTGACAGAGGGACTCCAGAGCGAAAGGGTAATGAAGGCCCAGGGAAAACGGAACATTCCAAAGCAGGGGTCAAGGGTCAGACGGCACATTTTTAGGCTTGTGGGGCCTATTTGTGTGTCACATGATAACTCCCTTTGTAGCAGAGGAGTAATCTCAGACATCGCTCAAATAAATGGGGATGGCTGTGACTGAAATGTTTGCAGAACGGATAGCAACCCACAGACCGCGGAGTTCCGCTCCTGTTCTTAAGCAGACAAACTGCGTCTCCTGTGCCCGCATACGTAAGAACAGGAAACACAGGCTTCTAGACCACAGAGAGGAGACCCGGCCTATGGAGGCGACGTCACTGATTTCACCTCCTTTATTTCACTGACTTTTCTGACATGAGGGATATAACCTGCTCCGACTGACTTAGTGGTGACGGGAGGCCTAGAAACCTCTCAACTACGCAGCGGGAACAGTCAGAGGCTGCAAGTACCAACACAGAAGATGACACAGGTCTGGTCGCCAGCCCACAGCCGGACCCGCAACGGAAAGGACGCGGGCTGTGGGCTGGGCTTGTCCTGACTGTAAGGAGCAGGGCAGCCACAGCCGACTGCACGCAGGGGGTCCCCGACGGGCTTTCCTGGAGGGCAGGTGCTTCAGGGACAGGGTGAAGGAGGCTGAGACCCAAACCTTATCATCAAAGGGCGAGGAGACAGAGGAGGCTGCCCGAAGTTGTCCTGGAGTCGGCCCCAAAGTCAACTGAATTCTTTCTTAAATAATAATAATAATAATAATAATAATAATAATAATAATAATAATAACAACAACAACAACAACATGTCTCTGCAGGATTTGTAAGTCCCAGCGCACAGAGGGCCGGATCCTCACCCCGCGAAGTCCGCTCTGAGCGCCCACGGATTCAACAGAGTGGAAAGCCCGGAGACCCACACTCCGAGCCCCAGCCCCGGGGCCGATCAGGTCACGTGGGGCGAGCACAGTGGCTCCCGAGGGCCTGGGTTCTCCCTTCCACCCCCGCCCCCCACCCCCGACCTTCCGCGCTGCCTCTTTCAGCGGCCGGATGCTCACAGCCCGCGGGAGACACGGAGGCTGCGGACGCCTTGGATGACGCCCAGCCCGGCATCCCCGCCCGCCCGTCGGTGGGTAGGGATGATGCAGATCCTGCCCCATCGCCCCCCATCGCCCACCCGGGACCTCAGAGCCAGGACTTTGACTCACCTCGCCGAGGCCTAGGCTTCCGCGGTTACCATGGCGACGGCGCACTCTGCGCAGCCGCCCTCACCCAGCGCAGGGGCTCTGGCTGTTCGCGGAGGTCAGGGATGCAAAGGCCTGGGCGGCTGCCGAGGACAGGTGCCGAGCAACTCCGAGTGAAGGAAGCTGTATTTTGTAAAAAATTCTGTAATGGGTCTGTATTTAAAGAATATGTCTATTTTTTTTTTTAAATGAGGTGTGCATGTTCGTTGATGGCCCGTTTTGGTCTCCTCTTTTGCCTTTAAATGGAATTTTTTTCTGAAAATATGAGGATGAATTTTTTTTTAAATGCAACTAAACACCTTGCTTAATTTTCTAGTTATGTGGGGAACTTATATAGTCAGACCGCTTCCTTACAATTCACAAATGCCAACTAGGTCGGAGCAGAAGGAACTTGGAAGTTAGATGTGTTAGATTCTTTTTCATTCAGAAACGTAAAGCCCAAAACAGCTCTGGAGGAGGAGAAGAGCGGAGGAAACTGGAGGCAAACCAACTGAGAAGTCTCACTTGTTAAGCAACCTACGTGCGCACGTGGTTTGGCAAAGAGAAAACCAGGAAGGCAAGGGAAGTACCATTTCTGTTTCTACAATGAAATCATTAAAGAGGAGGCAATATTCCAGTAGGGCTCAGCATTTGAGTTGAGGACGAATACCTGTTTAAAAATCAATGTTTGAGGGTTGGAGGAACGGCTTAGTGGTTAAGAGCACGCATTCTTGCAGTTCAGTTCAGCCACACCAAGCAGCTTCCAACTGCCTCCAACTCCAGCGTTAGCCACCAACAGTCCTCTGCCCTCCTTAGGCACGGATACAGCCACACATGCACAGACATAGGTAGATAGGTGGATAGCAAAAATTTTAAATAAGCAAACAAAAGGCATGATCCTAAATACATTTAATCATGTCTTTAAAATAAAAATAAATGTTTTCAGGGCATAGTAGCCCAGAACTTTAATCCTAGCACTCAGGAAGCAGAGGCAGACACAGATCTCTGTGAGTTTGAAGCCAGTCAGGGTGACATATTGATACCCTGTCTCAAAAACAAACAAAACAAAATAAAATTTAAAATGAGTGTATGACTTAAAACCCAAGCAAAGTATCAACCACCACCGAGCTCCAGTTCTGTAATATAAGAAAGAGGAAATCACAATTTTTAAATGTTAAGTTGTTTTTATTCCACTAAATTGTAACGGTCAGAATTTTAGAATTTGACAGGGAGCTAGATGCTCTGTGACCTGCGTTCTGACTCCTGCAGCAAGCTCTGCTCTGGCTCTGTTGAAGTCGGTCGCCTACAGAACTCGGTGGTGAGAAGCCAGATATACCCTCGATTTCAACACATCATTTTCATATGTTATATTTTTATTTTTAATCATAATTCTTCCACTGTAGTCTTTTCCTGAGGAAGGTCTGTTTGTTTTTAATACCTGGATAGAAGATGACATAATACATAATTGTATGTGACTTCTTTTAAAATTAACTGTTAGAAGCTGTAAAGAAATTGCAAATATAAATGTTTTTTGAAAGCTTTATATGGAATAAAGTAAGTGTAAATAAATAAATAAATAAATAAATAAATAAATAAATAAATATGGAATTAAGTAAAAGGCAGACTTTTTCCCTGTTGCTGTTCGCTTTGTTTTGGCTTTTTTTTAGACATTTTATTGGAGCAGGGGGGGCCTTCCTGCCACAGCGTGTGACGATCACAGGACAGCTTGTGGAACAGGTTCTCTCCTTCCACCACGCCAGTCCAAGGCTCAAACTCAGGGCATCAGGCTCTGCTGCAAGTGCCTTTTTACCTGCAGAGTCACCTTGCCAGTCCTGGTTTTGCTTGTTTGAAACAGTCTCTTATGTAGCCCAGGGTGTACCTAGAACTCAATCAGTACCCTAGGCTGGCCTCAGAATGGCAGTAATCCTCTTGCTTTGCTCTCCTGGAATTACAGGTGTACAGTTTGCTCCAGATAGACTTTTTTAAAGTTGTATTTTTATTTTTAACTCTGTGTATTTGTGTGTCTGGGTAGGGGTATGTGCAGATGCCATCAGAGGCAAGAAGAGGGTGTCAGATCCCCTGGAGTTGGAGTTACTGGCGGTTTTGAGCAGCTTCACACAGGTGCTGGGGCCAGAACTCAGGTCTTCTGCAAGAGCAGTATACATGCTGAACAATCTCTCCAGCCCCAATCTCTTAAAGATTGTTTTCAATGTTCTGATTGCTAGTACTATATAGGACACCAGAAACCAAATAGATTTGAGAAAAATCATAAAGCAATTGGATTCTGTTCTCTGATAGAGCTCATGTCAATAACAACTGTGTGGTACATTTAGGCAGCTAGGGTTAGAAATGGATTTGTGAAGGAGATTCGTGGCTCAAGTATAGCCTGGGTACAGCAGACTCACTCCCATTGTTGCAGCTTGGATATCGTATTACCAAAGCACAATTGTTAAAGACTTGGTCTGCAGCTGGCGGAACCAGGCGTTTAAAAGTGACTGTTTATTAGGGCTCTGACCCGCATGAGGACTTGTAAACTATATCAGAAATTAGGAAGTGGGGCATAGGTTTATACTGCTCATAGTCGCTTCCTGTCTGTCTCTGCTTCTTGACCACCATTAGATGAGCAACCTCCTCCTCCATTGCCATGATAACTTGCCTTGATCAGACCAGATAAATAGAACAAGACAAACAGATAGGAACCTCAGAAACCAGGAGCTAAAGTAAATCTTTCTTCCCTTAAGTTATTTTTCTTTGGTATTTGACACAGAGATGAAAGGTCTGGATAAAACATCCATAATCTCCTCTATCTTCTGGCTACATTCTTCCAAGCTTGAAATGAGAATGTTACATTGGAAGGAGCCGCTAGATCTGCAGGGGTCAAATACACTTGTACAAAGGCATCTCAGCAAGAATCTGTGGCTACCACTGATGACGGTCCGGATAAGACGGTGAGTGTCTGCAGAGCAGACAGTGTAATAGTCATTCACAACTCCAGAAACTAGATATCTCCAAAATTATGGTGGGAAAGCGTTTCCTAACCGACTGAAATTAATTTTTTTCACCCTAGGGAAGAGGTCCTCCAAATATCAATTAAATTGTTGTAGAAAAGGTTATATTTTATAGTTTACAATCTAGGAGCCATGTCTTTGTACGATGCTGGTTCCTGATGAACCAGTTTGAGAAAGATTGTCCCAACGGAGCACAATGTGCTAATTAATAAAAGGGTCCTATAATACGTTACCCATTAGACCATTCCGAGTTTTCCTCAGAAATCTCATCGCTACCTCCAGTATTCTTGTCTCTTCCTCCCAGTGCCATAGGTACTGAGGCCATAGCTACACACCACCATGGTCGGCTTCTTATGTGGGTTGTAGGGATCTGAAAACAGGTCCTTATGATGCACAGGCACTTAACCCATGTACCATCTCCCCAGCTCTCACCACTTCTAATACTGAAGGATGTCTTTGATCATATGTACCTCAACAAAGCCCTCTTTCTATTCTGTGTTGTCCTAAAAGTTCTAAGCCTTTAAATCACCCCACTATCTGAGTAAGAAGCATCTTCCTAGATGAAAAAGCATACCAGGTATTGTGGAAGATAAAAAATGTAATAATGTGTCCTGTCCTATAAAAGGGATCTCAACATGCTCCAGACAGCCAGACCCCTAAAATTATATAGATGTAAGGAGGTCCTCTGAATATCCACAGATTTAACCTACTCTCTGAAGCATGCATCTTATTAATACCACCAATATATCATCCACATCTTATGTCAGTGACAGAATGAATAAATTTGATACCGTATGGCATTTCTAGCTGGTACAAATACATTTAAATTATGTTGTATCAGGAATCATTAGATTGTAAAGATCTGCGTTGTCCATTTCAAGTGAATGTGAACTGTTCTGAACTTTCTCTGATGAAGAAATGGCTCTCTAGTGATAGCTGTGTGCCACCTCCCCGAGACTGTGCTAATATCCTATAACAAAATACGACTCTGCCCAAGAGCTGCAGTGTCGACTACATGGATGACATCTTCCAGGATCCATTTCCCTACTGCCGGGTCTAGATGGTAAACCCAGAGCAGACGTGATGAGATGACAGGACCCTTGGATCCACTGGGTCTTTAAGTGATGCACTTTTCTATCATTTCTCCCCTCTCCCTAGATGCAATGTTGCTTTTGTTTTACTCCTATTCTATGGGGAAGAGTTCCACTTGGCCTTCCAAACTATGATGATTCTTATCTAACTGTCCAAGGAACCAATATGAGGATTACACCAAATGCTGGGCATGTCTTTTCACTATCCAGTCAGGGATGGGGGAAGCAGTTATAGAAAAGGCCCACGGATCCAGCGGCTCCTCTGCAAACCAGACCTTGGACAGTACTCTATTTGCTGACACTTTGTCACATAGGGAAGACAAGCCGCAATAGCTATACTTTTACATTTTAAATAAGTGAGTTTGTATGTGGCAACCAAAAGTACAAGAACTAATAGCAATAGCAAGTGAAAGTGCTAGGGGGATTGATTTTATCTAAAGGCTCCTCGGGAAAGACCTGCCCCAGGTGCCTACGTGGCCGTCATCTTTCTGCATCTGCACATCACCTTCTCTGTGTCTATGTCTTTGTTCAGATTCCTTCTGCGTATCAGCACTGGATCAGGCCTGTCTCCGATTACAATCACATCCTCAGGGACTGAAAGCTGAGATGTCAACATAGGGATTTTGGAGTTGAGGAGACAAAATTCAGTCCATAATGGAGATTGTTTCCCAGAGAAGCCAAGGATCTGGAAGATTATACATTATAGAGGCGCTGGATCAAGAGAGACAGAATATAAAGTTGGATAAGAGAGCTTAATTTCTCTGGGATACAGGATCGAAGAGCAATGCAAATGTGCCACTAGGATTGCTTCTGTAAGCATCAGAAGATGATGATCCATGCGACATGGGGTAGAGATGCCAGGGTCGCTGTAAAAGTGGAAGAAGGCATTTAAAAGCTCGCAGAAGTAAGTGTGCTCGGACTGATGTGCAGCTGTGCAGGCCAGAAAGCTCACTAGATAACCATGTTCTATAGGATGGTCTGTTTCCCAAAGTAGCAAGGCTGTCCTGAAAGGGGCACCAGAATCGCTGACAAGCTGAGTGGTGGCTCTTCTTCATACACCAGCCTGATAGCTGGAGATGCTGTCATGCGGCTGAGTTTACTAATTATCACGGAGATGATTAGGCCATGGAATCAGACTCCTAAACGGGATTCTTGGGTCTTCTGCCTGCTCAGGCTTTCTGCTTGCTTCCTAGCTGTAGGGTGAGAAGCATTGCTCTACCATGGGCTCCCATCCATGATTTGCTCCCTCACCATAAGCTCCCTCACCCCAGGCTCCAAAACAATACGGTTAAGTGAGCATGTGGATGTTCGGTTTTCACAATATACATGAAGAATATTAACAGGTCTTTCTTTTTTCTTATTTTATAGAGTGTGGTTCCCGTTTAATGACTATCCCAGTTTATTTAATCACTCCCCTATTGAGAGTTTTCTTGTTTGTTTGCAACTGAATGGGTCTTACAGCGAATAACCTTGTGCTTCACTTTTTATTCTCACTTTCTTCTCACATTTACCTTTTCTTTTCTTTCTGCAATTACTTCCCTGGGGTAACAGAATTTTAAGGTCAAAAGAAAACACAAATATAATTTTGCTAGAACTTGCCAAGTCTCTCTCCATAGAAATCTTACTGTTTTTGTACACACACACACACACACACACACACACACACGCACACACACAAATGAGTGTTTCCTTCTCCAGTTATGTTAGCAAAACAAGCTGCCCAGTTCCAGGTGCTTACCTAATTGATAGTTGGTAAAGTAGGTCCTAGCATAGCTATAATCATTTCATTTATCAGAAACAAGAATGAGAGCCAGTGAGCAGAGGAGGCCAAACATGTGGATGGGGCACCAAGACCATTTCCAAGAGAGTTCACAGCCCAGGACCACACAGCTCAAAGCCCAGAAACTGGGAGTCACTAAAGCAAACCAAAACTCAGGTTTCCGGAATATTCACTATGGTGTTTCTGCGGCTGTGGGAGGATGCAGCACCGGGGAGCCCTCTGGGGTTAGCTGTGGAATCTGGACATGCTGCTGGTAAAATAAGTGACCTATCCACAAACTCAAGTGAAGGAAATTTTGTTGGTTGATCTGATGGCAACAAGCTAGAGACCGCCATTCAGGAGATCTGTGTACGCCTGGTAGGAGATTCTGCTTTGAGGGTCACCGGGTATTCAAGTGTGGCTCGTTCTCTCCAGAGTTCTCAGAGGCCCACAGCATTTGGGTGTTCTGCTAATTAAAGACAAAGGAACGTGCTCCCTTGGCTTTCTGACTCCCTGGAGGAGCTGTGAATGAATCTGCCCTGTTCATGTCCAGAATTCCAGTAGACAACATAAAAGAGTCTGGCTGTGACTGGGACAATAATATAGACTGGTCTCTGGCTTGGGAGAAAGCTAAGTTATTTAATTTAAAGAAAAAAAAACAGACAAAATTCTAATTTCCTTTGAAGATCAAAGCATTTAAAATTTCATCCAAAGTGGAGAGTTTAGGAATTCTGAGTCTTTAGAAAGTGTAGCCACGGCTAGCTCTGAAACCCTTGGCAGAAGATACACAGCCTGGTCATGCAAATGTGTGTGTAGCTTTAAACACATCATAGCATCTCATGTTGGAAAAACATACCCCACCCACTTAACACATAGTACATCACAATGGCAGAAACAGAGATGGCTACATGCATAAGGTACCAACTCCTGGAGTCAAAGAACATGGAGGAATATTTAAGTGCTGCCAAGCATACTTCCCCCTATCACTGAGATCAGCTATGGGTCCCCTGCTAGATATTTTCTTAGCACCCTTTACATCACTCAAGTTATACTGCTATTGTAATTAAACAACCATGTAACCTGTGGTTTGATTTTATAATGTCTACTTCCTCAAGAATGAAGACTTGACAAAGAGTCCCATGGGTCTTGTTTACAACTAAACCTTGTGGTCTGTGTATCTTACACATTACAAACAAGATATTATTTCTAATTTAAAGTCTAAAATCTAAGCTGGCCCCTAAAGTATTGTTTGTTCCACTGTCTCACATATTGTAAAGCCAATTTTAAGTTTATTTTCAACTAAAAAGTCAGGATCCCCAAAGATGAAGACTTAGTGGGATTGTAGGCGTTATAATAATTGGAAATGCCAGGTTTTCCATATGCTTGTTTCTATGTTTAGTTGGATGGGTCTTGACATAAATATAAAGAGTTGATGCACGCTGAACTTCTCCCCTTTCAAAACAAATATAGTAGTAGAAGCAGAAACCAGATTGCAGTGGGTTAAAGAATGAATCATAGACTGACAAGAATGGGATATTATTTTTACTCTGGCCATTGGCTTAAAATTCCATCTTTAATGACTAGCATTTCTTAATGGTCTTTATACCTCACCTGTTACTGAAATTCATGACTGTAAGTAATTAAAATTACAGTCCATATTTTGAAAGACTCTAAAGGTCACTTTGAAGATGCCTTTTAAGCAATTCACACAAAAGAAGCCTTACTGCCAGCTGCACATATAAAATGGCATTTCAATGGATCAGAGAAATGTACATCTAAACCATTTTATACTCATCAGATTGGCAAAAAAAATTAAAGTTGAAAGCACCAATAATATAGACCAACAAGAACCCTCGGACCTCTCTGGAGGGAGCCACAACATAACTGCGGCCAGACTCTAGAACACTGTACATGGCATCAAGTCCTGGTTCTAACCCTTACATGCTGTGCATCCCCAAAAAGGTGCCTGCAGGTGCCTTTGCCTTTTTGCAAGTTACATAATGCTTTGGTAGCATCTGCAAAATATGAATGATGGTAATAAATTCTTCTCCAATAGGAAAGGTATTCGAACTGATACACTAACACAAAATGTTATATATTAAGTATGTGATAATATAATCATTAAAATAGAACATCCATAGATGTTAATAGTACATATATTACTTATTATATATCACATTTACACATGCAGAAAAAAAAAAAAAACTTGGCCAAAATGACAAAGGCAGTCTATCAGAGAACTAGAATTAGAAACTGTCTGGATCTAAAGGCCAATCATCCCCCACTACAAGTTTATTAATAGGAGGTATATTTCCTGTCATAAATAACTGCAAAGAGTCTGTAGATTTCATGTACAGATCAGTTCTTAAAGAAAATTTGGTTAATGATAAGCCTGGTATAGATTTTAATAAATCAGCCACAGCCTTGTACTGGTACACTCAAAATTGTAATCCTCGCCTTATACCTATTTCATTTGGTTGCTTTCTAAATATATTGTAAAAATCAGATGGCAAATGATTGCGAAAATTTTTGGAACAAAATACAAAAAAAAAAGGCTTTCTTGGGTCTAAAGTGAGTCCTCAAAAGAAGCATGTAAATTAAGAAAAGTACACCATCGGAATCTTGGATAAGACGCTAGTATCTTGAAACTGTGCTGTGGAAAAGCCAACCAGAGAGCCTTGTGATTTGTCTGCGTATCCTCAGACTCGCACGTAGTGGGCCTGATAGATACTAGGAAATCCATGAGTGTGGGGAGAAGTCAACCCGCGACCAGGACGACACCGCACCAAAACAGGGGTTCCACCAGCTACAAGCAAATCAAAATCAAAAGCTTCTGGTAACTATTCCCATCTTCCCATCGCCTTTGCTGTGAAACATGGCGGGCTGCGAGAGGAGAAGGAGGAGGAGGACGGAGGAGGAGGAAGCCTCCACTTCCAAATACATCAATAAATGAATCGGACCCACTAGCGGTACCAATACTAGGAAACACTCGCGAAAGGGCGTCTACTTCCGGAGGCATGCCGGAGCCACTTTGCCCGAGCCTGTGCAGTTAGTTCCGCGGGTAGCGTTTAGGAGTAGGACCACTTCCTGCTTCTGGAAAGGGGCGGGTGCAGGGAAAGGAAATCGCTGCGGGAGCCGCATCCTGCTAACGCGAGCGGCGGCTGAGTGGAGGCGGAGAGGGCGGAGGAGGCAGAGGAGGGCGCCGCAGAGAAGAAAGTGTCAAAGCCTGTAAGTCGGCGCCGTAGATCCGGGGACGGCGAGCGGAGCCCCGGGTCCCGCTGCAGAGCCGGCGTCTCACCTCGCCCGACTGCCCAGTGGGTCCGAGCAGGGCTGCTGGGGCGCCTGTCAGTCAGCGCCCAGGGAGACTTGTTGGGGCGCCGGGGGCGGGCCTGGCGGGGCGCCGGGCTGCACTGCCGCCGGCTTCCCCGGTGTCCGGGAGCCAGGGGAAGCCTGGCCTGGCTTCCCGAGGACGCTGGGGCTCGGCATCCTGGACCGCTTCCCTCGGAACTGTGCCTCCCCGCTCACCTGTCGGGCAGCCAGCCAGGTCCCGGTGGCGATCACAGTTCGGGGACTAAGACCCGGGCCCGGGAGAGTGTTAGTCTGCAGCTGTACTTTCCCCGCCCGCCCTCGTTCGAGCTGCCCGGGCTGGTCCGAAGCAGAGTTGTTTTGAAAGGCAAATGCGTCGCTCGGCCTGCTCCCTTCACTTCAGAACGAGTTAACAACCTTCTGATGCAGTGTTAAAACATGTTTCCCATCCGAGTCATTGAGTTAGTGCTGCTGTAGGTTATCAGTGCTCTGCCAATGTACTTGATGGCGAAGTTTAAAAAAAAAAAAAAAAGACTCCCAAGTGCATTTTGAACAGAGGCAAGACCTGCCAGCGATCATGACTACGCTCACACTTCCCCTCATCTTCACGATAATCAGTCGCCTTAGCATCCTTACTTAACGAGAGTCATCTCAAACGCATTGCATTCCGTTACGACTGTGCACCTGCAGAAACCCTGTATTGGAATATAAGATTCTCGCTTCCTGATGAAATAAGTGAAATGATCGTAAAAGCTGCTCGGTCAAATCAGAACGTTGTTAGTAAGTTGCTCCTTTTCTCTTGTTTAAGGTACGGCTTTAGAATACGGTGAAGGATACTTTTCATGGTGCATGGAAGGAAAGCCAATGCGCAGGTAAGCCACTTAAGAAGAAAAAAAACATTGATTTCAGTGATTGAAGTTAGAGTCTACTGATGGTGCATCGTTTAAAATTGTTTTATTCACAGACCTGACTGAATCCTGCTTGGAATTAATCATTCTTGTTTCAAGTAACTCGGAAGTAATAATGTCAGAAATTAGCAGCTTTTTGTTTGTTAGCTTGTTTGTTTTTATGCAAGAACTTATGATGTAGTCCTGGCTGTCCTGGAACATGCTTTGTAGACCAGGCTGGCCTCAAACTCACAGAGATCCCCCTGCTTCTGTCTCCCAAGTTCTGGGAATAAAGGTGTACTCCACCACACTTCGCAGCTTTTTGTTGGAAAGTAGGAGTTAGAATCCAACTAACTAACTAATCTAACTAACTATGGCTCCCAACATGTAGGTCAGGACCCCTTTGATGTCACCTAAGACAATCTCCATATTAGATATTTACGTTGCGATTCATAACAGTAGCAAAATTACAGTTATGAAGTAGCAATGAAAATAATTTTACCGTTGGGGGGGTCACCACAACATGAGGAACTGTATTAAAGGGTCACAGTGTGAGGAAGGTTGAGAACCACTGGGCTAGATTTCTGAAAAAGAGTTTGCTTTTGTGGTTCTTAATACTTAAATCTGCCTTTTTGCATCTTCTCGTTTCACAAAACCGTTAAGTGTACCATGGCGCTTCTGTACTTATTATGCATTTGACCCCCTGTACAATATAGAGGGTCCTGTTGCCAAGTAAAAGTAGCCTTTGTAAGACACTATACTGTATCCCTAGTTATGGTTTCGTTATGTTGCTGGTGTTCAATGATACGTTACATTTATTAAAATAGCTGTATTACAGGGGAAATTAAGGGCTAAAATAGATGTAGAAAAATAGAAATGTGAGGGAACTGCCCAGTTACAGGCTTTCTTGCCTCTAGAATTTTCTAAAGCCTTCTTTCAGTCCCTTCTAACAAATTGCACTAGACTCTATTGAAACAAGTCAATTCTATTTACTCATTGTTTAAACTGGTTATCAAACTCTATTTTGCAATATGTTACTTAACATCAAAGATAAACAAGGTAAAGACCCTCTTAGAAAAGAGACATTCCGTCATAAAGATGGTTTGGAACCAGGAGAAGGGCTGGACGTGGCCGTGCAAACCTGTAAATCCTGGCACCTTGCAGGCAGAGGTAGCAAGATCTCAAGAGCAAGTTCAAGTAAAAGGAGTGAGAATGTATGTTCTTTCCCAGATTTGTTGTTGATTTATCAACCGGTTTTGAACTGTTCTGCATTCCGTTGCCTTGTTAACTTCGCTGGTATATCTGCCTGTGATATTTAGAATGCATTTACAAATGTTTTAAGATATCCAAATAAAAAGACATCATATTGTCCCACATTCTGTTACCTTACATATATATTACCCCATAGTACGGATAGTATTAGATTATAAAGAACTGGAAGAAACTAACACACATGTATTACATGCTTCACCACCTTATTTTCTAGCATGATACAAAAACCACTGATTTTATCTCATCCTCGGTAGCCATAAATGTCATAGCTTATGTAATTGCTATGGCTAAAATGGGAGCTTAATATTTTTTAGATTAAATTTTAAATTTTTTTCACATAATATAATTTGATCATATTCTTCCCCTCCCCTAATTCCTCCCAGATCCTCCCCACTCCCTCCCCACATAACTTCGTGTTCTCTCTCTCTTAAAACACACACACACAAAAAACAAAAAAACATGGAGACATTGTGTGTTGGCCAGCCACTCCTAAGCATGGGGCCTACCCTCGAGTGTGGTTGATACACCCAGTGAAGACAGATTTTTCCTCCCTCAGCAGCTGTCCGTTGCACACAGCGTCTAGGTTAGGATGAGACTTTGTGTTCACGCCCCCTTCTCAGGGCTGGGATTTTATAAAGGAAAGTCAGATTGTGGCAGTGTTTTTAGTTGGCTCTTAATTTCCATATGAAATATTCACTTGGCCACTCAATCCGAGGAGGTCGTTTGCTTGCTTTATTTTTATTACACAATGCTATCAGCTATTCAAAACGATGATGTGTAGTTCTAATGCTGTCAGCTGTTGCATTACAGCTCTTTACTGTCATCGTCTGGCCAGAGGCCAGTCTACCCAATATTCCTTGGTCTTTCACTTAATGCTGCCTACCTTAAGCTATGGCCACGCTTTCCTAGCCTTTCCTTGTGCTGCTAAAACCCAGAAAGTAGACTCTGTAAGGCAGTGCTGCATCTGTACTCAGCCCCTGCCAAAGACACTTTGAGCGGAAGTAACTCGTTCTGTTGTGATTATCTGGACTCATGCTCACTCTCCCTCACAGACTGCGCGTTCACCCATAACATCTAATGCATAACACCACAACAGCCATAGCCCTGATGAGTGCCAAGTAACTGTCTGGGAGCTGCTCCTCCAGACTTTCCCCTTGGGGTGGGGGGCAGGGTCTATGGACAAGGAGACATTGAAAGCTGTCTTTAAAGGTATTCTTTTGCAGTTTCAGCATTCTTTTTAATCATATGTATTTATGCAGGAAGGTGTGATAATTCAATATGTGTGTATAATGTGTAATGGTCAAATCAAATTCATTAGCCCACCTACCTCCTAACATAAGTTTCTTCACCCATTATGGAAAACCCTATGAAAACTCCTAAAAACAAAACAAAAACCAGCACTAGAACTATCACTTGGCTAGCTATCCTATCACTGCATATCTGTCCACAGGGAATGACATCACTGCATCAGAGAGGTTTCTGTTCTGCCATGTTTACTGCAGTGCGCAGACATGATATATAATCACCTGAAGTATCCGCTGAACAGAGAACGTAGAATAGTGTACACACACACACACACGCACACATATACACACACACACATACACACACACATACACACACACACACATATACACACACGCACATACACACACTCACACATACATACATATACACACACATACACACACACACATATATATACACACACACACATACACACACACACACACACATATACACACACATACACTCACACACATACACACACACACACCCCACACATTTTTAAAATTTAAAAAGAGGGTGTTAGGACTGGAGACGTAGCTCAGGGCTACAGCACTTGCCTTGTATGTGTGAGACCTGGTGCGGTCCCCAGCATTGCAGACAGGGATAGGGTGCAAAGGGTGTGGATGGAGATGAGCAGGGAGTAATTAAGGACACTGTACTGAAGGAGAAATGCAGAAGGAAAAGCGTGGTGAGGGAGACAGACTTGAGCATCTAGTTGTATGGTGGTAAGTAGATCTTAAATTTAAGTATGTAGTGTATGAAGGGAGAATGGCAAACTAACAAGACGTGTGGAGACCAAGACCGCAGCCATGAAATACTTTGGCCTGTATCATTTTATTACTTTAGGAGCCCATGCACCCTGACATACAGATGGATTTGTTGTGGCTGATTTTTAGGCATGTGGTAGACAGTCAGGAAAAAGGAAAAGAACATGAAAGGGTTCACGTGATGCAACTGAAATCTTTCAGCTTGAAAACTGAATGCTGACCTGATGGGGTAAAATACACAGAAAAACAAGCAGGTTCTATAAGCCTCCAGTGCGTTCTCAGTGTTCTAGGATATCGTGTCTTAGAAGCAGTCAAGTAGAGATATCCAGCTTGTAAACGAAGAGAAAGGAGATCTGTGCTGGAACTTAGTAAGCCATAAGTCAGTCGGTGTGCAGAGGGTTCTTCAAGCTCTGGGTATGGATGAGGGAGCAGAAAGAAGTGACACCAAGGATGGAACCCTCGGGTGCCATGCGTGTCTAAATCTGGCTTAAGAGTCAGACAGGCAAACATTCTAAAACAAAGACTTTCGCTGCAGTTTCCTGTTTATTCTAGCTAGTCTGAAGTGGATGCTTAGAATTAGTGCCAGATAGATCTGCTTGACCTGACTCTTCGATGTCTTGCTCACAAACACCCCTTCCTCCATTTCTAAGTCACAGGAAAATTGAGTACCGTGCTTCATTCTTAGTCTTGTTTTCATCTCGAGGTTGCTGTGTTGCCCTGCTTTCATGTTAGGACAAGGTATTGAGAGGGACTCTAGAGCTGTTTTCTATTACTTACAAGAAGGGCAGTCAGCTTGCATGGCTTCTTGCCCTTCCTTCTTCCTTCCTCCTGCCTTGATCACTGGGGTGGAACTTATATGTTAGCCAGTAAGCAGTAATGAGATGTCTTGAAGTTAAAAAAATTCACAACCTATTTCTGATGTAAAAAAAAAAAAAAAAACAAGCAGGGGCCGGGAGATGGCTCAGCAGTTTCAAGTGCATGTTGCTTTTGTAGAGGACCCGAGCTTGGTTCCCAGCACCCACATCAGGCGGCTCACAGTGCCTGTGACTCCGGCTCCAGGGCGTCTGGTGCCCATGGCCTCTGCAGGAGCCTGCACTCGTGTTCACATACACGACTCATACACAAGGATGTAAATTAAACATAATAAAAACAAATCTTTTAGAAACAGGCAGCCAGGCTTTTTGGCCTGGAATTAGATATGAAATCTAGTATTTAGTGGGTGTTCTCCTGGTATGCAGGACCAGCACTATGAGATACTATTTATGCTCTGAGCATTTGTTTGCTCAAATCTCTATTCAAGTGTGTTCTCAAGTATATTTATAACTATAAATGAGTCAGCTCAAACAAATCTTAATGCGCAGGCTGTTGATTTCCAAATTAAAAAAAAAAAAAAAGAAGAAGTATTGGGGCTTGATCCCAGGACCTCACACCACTAGGCAAAGGTAGGAAGGGAGGTGTGCAAGTCTAAGGAAACAGCCACAAATCTGTAACAGTAAATGCTTTAGGGAGAAAAGGTGTTGCTTCCTAAAGTTTTTATTGCAATAGTTTTTAAAATTAACCATTTGCAGAAAAATGATCCTTAATTGAGATTGCTGCTATTGTAGTAGTGGGTCTGCTGACTCTAGTTGACTCTATTGTTTCTCCCAACGCTAGATTAATCCAGAAATTTATATTATCTGATCCACAATAGTGAGTTTTGTCAAATAAAACCAGCCACAGAAAACCCATGCTACTGCGTTTGTGGTGTGTGTAATGTCGTAGCTGACAGTGCCCCCAGCCACAGCTCTCTGAACCCTTAGTCATTGCTTCATCATTCCACACAGCAAGTCCTCACGTCCTTAGCCATTCCTCCGCGATCCATTACCTCTCCTCTTGATTGCCAGATGACCAATGATCTGCAAATTAATCTTCAAGGGAAATTCTTCCTTCTGCCTGAGACTCATTTCTTCTGTATTTTAATTCTAAGCCTTATTACTCTCTGGGCCGCCTTGCCTCTCAAGTCTTCCAAGCATTTATTCCAACAGGCAAAGAAGCCGTAGGCATAAATGAGCAAGACATAAGCAGATTTATTTCTAGGTCTCTTACAGTTTCTATCACAGGTACCTAAGAAAACATAAAATATACAGGGGAAAGTGCTTTCTTCCATAAAACTCTTTGGAGAAGAAGAGACTAAGAAAGGAAATTAGATTCTTAAACACATTTACAAATATAAATAGCAAAACAGGAGAAACAGATCCAACTGTATAGAACTAAATACACTTTCTAGACCTAAACACGTCTAGAGTTAAATAAGCTTCCCAGAATATTTAAAATTAATATCTCAGCCTTCCAGTGACCCCTGTTCGTATGCCTTCTTTTTCTGGAAGAGCAGTATAATACAGTCATGTGAATACATGTTTGCTTTTTCTCCTAACAATAATAATAGGCACATAGACCAGATTTCCAAAACCACTTCCATTTTAAATATGTGGTCTAGTTGACCAAGACAGCTTGTGATGGTAAAGCTCTGCATTTGGAGCCAGAGGACCTAATCCAGACAAATTTCAACATTGTCAGTCTTTATGAAGTAAGTACAATTATTCCCACATACATAGATGGACATAGAGATGAGACATGTACTGGCTACTTTTATGTCAACTCAACACAAGCTAGGGTCATCTAAAAGAGAGCCTCAACAGAGAAAATGCCTCCATATGATTGTGCTGTAGGCAAGTCTGTAGAGCATTTTCTTAATTAGTGATTGATGTGGGAGGGCCCAGTCCATTGAGGGTGAGGCCATCCATGGGCGGATGGTCCTGGGTTCTATAAGAAAGCAGGCTGAGAAAGCCAGAGAGCAAACCAGTAAGCAGCACCCTTCTGTGACCTAACCAGTAAGCAGCACCCTTCTGTGACCTAACCAGTAAGCAGCACCCCTCTGTGGCCTCTGCATCAACTCCTGCTTCCAGGTTCCTGCCCAGCTTGAGTTCCTATCCTGGTTTCCCTCAATGATGGGTTACAATGTAGAAGTATAAGCCAAATAAACCCTTTCTTCCCTAACTTGCTTTTTGGTCATAGTGTTCCATCACAGCAGGAGAAACCCTAAGACAAGACAGGTTAGGAAATTTTCCCAGCCTAGTAAGTGAGAAGCCTGGGTCTGATCAGTGTTTGCCTCGTTACAAACCTGGCATTCTTGCATGAAAACTAAACAGGAATGTTTGGAGGATACCCTTTATTTTCACAAGAAAAGTTTATTCATCAACAGCTCCTTAAGGGGCTCTGGATCCAAGTGTTGGGCTAGAGCAGCAAGCGGAAGAGAACAGAAGCCTTGGTCCTCAAAGAGCTTTCATTTTTCAATTGCAGGAGAGAGCCAATATATTATGTACTTATGAAGAAACATTAAACAAGAGTAGTATAACTATAAATTATCTCATAGGATGGTAATCATATAGTTGGTAATCTAGCAAATGTATGAAACGAATGAGGGGGTGAACTCTATATATTTTTGGGGGAAGAACTTTCAGGAAGAAAGAATATAAAGTTCTAAAGCAAAAGAAGCCTTGGCTTGTCCCCAAACCAGCAAGAAGTCTGTGGCCAGAGACACAGAGCAAGGGGAAATTCGGTGATGGTTCAGATGAACTGCGGGGAGAGGATTCCGACCAGCTCGCTAAACCTTAGCTAAGCTTTGTTTCCCTCTGTGAACGTTTTAAACCTTTGAGCACAGGGCAGGATTTGCTTTCTTGAAGAAACTATTTAGTGAAGGAATATAAATTGGCAAGGAGAATCAAGACCGTCATCATAAGGCCATTGTCGCCTAGATGAGGAAGGAGAAGGACAGCCAAACTGACATTACAGCAGGGCTGGTGAGGGCATGGGGCACAGAGGGTCCTATGTGAAGACAGATCAGCAGGTTTGCTAGTGGCTGGGTTCGATTTGTACCAATGTTAACCATGCCATTTATTTTTCCACCACCTACTACATACAAGGCAGTTAAGCACTACTAGAGATATCTCAGTAGTTAAGGGCACTGGCTGCTCTTCCTTAGGTCCCAGGTTTCATTCTCAGTAACCACATGGTAGCTCAGAACTTCTTTTTTCTCCAGTTCCAGGGAATCTGGCTCTTTCTGGCCTATGCAGGTACTGGGCACATGTGCACAGACATACATGTTGGCTAAACATTCATATGCATAAAATAAGTAAATATATATTTTAGCTCCCTGATTGTTTGTGTGGGTGGTAATATTATCCTTTAGCCACTCAGCTGTAAGTGTTTTCCATTGTCAAACATAATCAACGTTACTTCTACCAGGTGTTGGAAATTATGAACAGAGTATTGAATCACCTGTGGACTAAGGCCAACCAGAAATATTAGGATTAAGTTTAAAAGTTACATAATTTTGAGAAATCAGTTGTTGTTGGAGAAAGAAAGAAGGAAGCGTGTCCTGTGCTTTCAACATTGTGCCTTTGTCATGTACAAGCAGTTTCTCCTTCCTAGAATGTCCTGCTAGTCTCCTCTTCTTCCCAGGAGACTCTTGTAACACCCTTGCATTTTATTAAACTTCAGTTGTGGCAGCACTATAGGAAAGCAAACTGATAGGGACACTGTCTTCTAAACAAGATAATAGACTATTACAGTATAGTCACAGATACTTGGTATCTGAAAGAGCTTTAGTGGGGCTGACCCAGTGATCAGAATGAGGAAAGGCACGTCTCCTCACCTTTTTTGAATTATGTATTTGTGTCTGTGTACTCACGAGCACATGAGAGAGGCCCTCAGAGGTCAAAGCCATCGATCTTCTGGAGCTGGAGTTACTGACATTTGTGAGCTGCTTAGCGTGGATTCTGGAACTATACTCAGGTCCTCTGCAAGAACAATACCTGCTGAGCCAGCTCTCTGTTCCCATTCCCTTTTTAAGTAGCACAATACCAAAGAACTGCTTAATGCATACAGTGTCAGAAAAGAAACGCAGCAATCGAATTCACCTAAACTCTGGAAAGGCCCGATGTGATGTCCCTGTTATACAGCAAAACAAATCCTTGGAGTAATTAAATAGCTTATATCTGTTACATCTAAACCTCTCTGGGTGATGTGAAACAAATACTTCAATATTTTGCCTTTGTGAAGTGTATTTGTAAGCTTTATTGATGTATAATGTACAAATATTGCACATATTTAATGTATACATTTTGATGAGTTTGAATATATGAACACACCTCTTATATGAGTTACTTTTAAACTCAGTCCAGAACCCTCGCCCATGGACTGACACTGCGCACACTGCTGATTTAGATAATCTCTCATGGCGACCTGAAGGCTTATTTCTTAGGGTTGAGATTTTACTATCCGTGTTATCATTACCACAACTAAGAAATTACATATATCCGCCGCCTCTAAATATTGCTTTGTCTGTTTTGGGTGTAGTTTGTGTTAGAGCATTTCCCTTATCCCCAGCATCCCCCAAAAAGCTTAAATAAAATAATAGCTTATTAAGCAAAAGTGCTTTTATCTGGGCCTCATTTTTATCTGGGTTTATTCCTTCCTTCCCCTTTTCCTTTTGGCTTGAGGTTGTTTGTTTTGGTGATTGCTGTTGAAAGTTTTTCGTTTGCTCGGTTTGGTTGGTTGTTTTTGAAATAAGATCGTTGTGTCACTGAGTTGGCCTCTTACTCACAGTTTGTGACCTCAACCTTCTCACACTGGGATTACAACACGATCTACCAACCCCAGCTTGTTTGCCTTCTTTTTGGTTATACGTGCATTTCCACTCTAAATAATTAAGTTTTCCAGTTGCTTCTTGACACACATTTGAATTTTCTCCAGTCCAAAGCAAAAAGCTTTGTGTATTATACCTGCTAGTCATAAGTTCTCTTTCTCTGTGTGTTCACAAAATAATGATTGTGAAAAATCCAAATTTCTTAATTATAACTTGCTAGTTATTTAAGCTCATGTTTTACCTACCAGGCTTGCACCTCTAAAACCTTGACTATATTTTAGAAACTAAGAGATAATACTGAAATTGGGGACGGGTAAAATGGCTCAACAGATACATGTTTGACATTTAAGCCTGATTATCTAAGTTCACTCCACAGAACCCACAGTGGAAGGAGAGAACCAGTTTCAGAAAGCTGTCCTCTGAGATCTGCAGGCACAAATGTTCTGTTTATTACAAATAAATATTTATTATTATACACTAATAATAAATAAGTAAGTCTTCTTACATCATTTCACTCACTCTTAGCTGGAAGAGGCGGCATAAGTTCATTTGTTATGCTGAATCTGAAATTCATCTTGTAGGCCTCTGTCTCCAAGTTACTCGACTCTTCCCGTATCTTCCCAGATTTTACTAATGAAGGTCTTCATGATGACTGAATCAAAACAATCTCTATTTGGTGCAGTTTCCTGGGCTTTTAAAGAGTTAGAGTAGTACAGAGATCTTTAATAATAGTAATAATAATAATATCCTTATTTTGAATTGCAAAATGACCCTACAAACTCTGCCCGCCTTGTAGCACTTGCACAAATTGGCCCCAGGAGGGAACTGTGATTTATTCCAAAGTAGCAGGAGACCTGCTCTGAAAGATGAGGTTTGAGAAAGTCGATGATAATCAAAGCGGCTTCTTTGTCTGTAAAAGGAAGATATGGTTCTAGATGAACAAGGAAGGATGGTTTTCACATTTGGAAGCTTGAAAACTGTCAACATGGAAAAACTTGATAACTGTATATGCAGTACACCTCAATTCTACAGCTCATCTGGTTTAAGGAATTTATAGTCTCTCTTCCACTCCACTTAGCTTGTGGGATTTAGTTTTTTTTGTTTTGTTTTGTCTTGTTTGTTTGTTCATTTGTTTAGAAAGAAAATAATTTTTGTAGCCTCCAGAGCATGCCTTTTCCCCTAAGATTTATTTATTTTTATCTTATGTGTATGGGTATTTTGCCTGTATGTTTGTCTGTGCACCGTGTGTGTAGTGTCCTTGAAGGCAGACGAGCATATCAGATGCCCTGAAACTGGAGTTACAGCTTGGACCACACATGCTTAATATACAGTAAAAACCCAGCTTACTGGCTCCAATGGTGGTTATTTATATACAAATACAGTCCCCACGCTCCAGCTGTCACCCCACCCTAACAGATTATTCGAAAATCAAAACCAACAAGTCTTAGAAGAACTTTTAAAAGAGGTGTTCTTTCCTTTCTCTCTGTACCCACATTCCTGACTAAATAGAATATATGTAACAATTTTCTTGTCTGTTGTTTCATTTTTTAGATGCTCCGTGAGGCATTCTGCATTTTACAACTAAATCTAATCCTATTTATAACACTCTCATTATAGAAAAATCCAGACCTCCAAACAGCTGGTGTAAAATTAAACTTTGAGAAGACTGTGTATAAATGAAAGAATGCCTGTGCACTTATATATTTTTTCTGTAATCATAGTAAAGCCTGGCTGATTTAAACTGAATTGACACGAGGCACTTTTAAATAAGACTTGTTATATTAGTATTCCTGGACCCAAATAATCTAATCTAATGTTAGTCACGAAGCTTTTAAGAGTGGTTTTTCTTAGCACTCACATTGCATTGGGCAGATCACAACCACCTGTAACTCCAGTTCCAGAGGATCTGATGCCCTGTGGTGGATTTCGTGGGTACCCACACATACGTGGTTCACATGCATATACCCAGGGACACACATATACACATAAAATAACAATAATTTTTTGAAATTTGAGTCTCTTTTGGGGGGGGTATTTTTGACAAGATTTCGTGTGCCCAGCTAACCTCACACTCTGTGACTTTGAACTTCTGGCCTTGCTTCCACGTTCCTTGTGCTAGGATTACAGGCCTGCTCATGGTGCCCAGTTTTTTGTATGATTTGATTGGAGGAAGGCAGTCCTGGGGAATTGAACCCAGGACATTGCACATCCTAAGCAGATTTCTTACCATTGATCTGCATTCTTAGCATTTGACAAGAGTTTCTATATAAAGATAATCTTTAGCCCAGAGTTCTAGATTTTTCCTTTTATTTTCCATTTTTTAATATTTTTTCTTCTCTCATATAATATACCCTTCCCTCCACTCCTCCCAGCTTCCCCTGTCTCCCTTCTCCCTCAGATCTGCCCCCATCCTCCTACCTCACCCCCTCCACCTCTCCCCAGGAAAGAGAGGCCTCCCATGGTTACTGCTTAAACATAGCACCACAAGATAGAACAGGGTCAGGGCACTATTCCCTACTTCAAGGGTCGACTAGACAACCCAGAGGGGAGAAGGGTCTCAATGCAGGTGAAAAATTCAGACCCCCCAAGTCTGTATGAGTTCTGCAAGAGCACCAAGCCAGGCAACCTCAAGACATATTTGGGGGACCTAGCAGGTTCCATGTTTGCCACTTCAGGCTCTGTGAGCCCTTAAGAGTGCTGGTCAGGTGACTCCATGAGGTCTGTTCTCCTTGACCCCTCCGGTCTCCACAATCCCTCTTCCACCTCTCCTGTGGATTCCGGAGCTCTGTACTTTGGCCCTGGGCCTCTGCATCTGCTCGCATCAGCTGCCTGAGGAAGCCTCTCTGATGAAGACTGGGCGAGGCGCTGACCTGAGGAGAGCAGGGTGACTTGAGAAGTCCCCTCCTGGCTATCTAGTCTTTAGTTCTGGCCCAGAGTTGCAGAATTTTTTTTAATTAATATTTTAATTTAAAAACGCAAGCGATGGTGGTGCATGCCTTTAATCTCAGCACTCAGGAGGCAGAGGCAGGTGGATCTCTGTGAGTTCCAGGCCAGCCTGGTCTACAGAGTGAGTTCCAGGACAGCCTGGCATTCTTATAAATCTTAGTTTTGACTGATTCTCCCCTTCCCCATTCTTACCCCCGTCAGTTTTTCATAAATTTTATTAATGTAAGAAATGTGGCCAAAGACATTTTGATTCTTTTGGGGAAAATATCCTTTTTCATGAAATTATATAATAAATGTAGTCTGACATAGAATTAATAGCATTAATAACTTCCTGTGAGGAAGTGTATGAGTTCTAGAGTTCTTAGAAGTTCTTTCTGCAGATAATTTCAAGTTTTCTTACCTCTTAGAACACATTAGAGCAAGAGGAGCACTAACAGTGTTTCCACCTCTCTCCATTCCCCTGTTTCTGAAGGTGTACCAACATTCGACCGGGAGAGACTGGAATGGATGTAACAAGCCGCTGCACCCTTGGAGACCCCAACAAACTGCCGGAAGGGGTTCCCCAACCTGCTCGCATGCCCTATATCTCAGACAAGCACCCTCGGCAGACCTTGGAAGTGATCAACCTTCTGAGAAAGCACCGAGAGCTATGTGACGTGGTGCTGGTTGTGGGCGCGAAGAAGATATATGCCCACCGCGTCATTTTGTCCGCCTGCAGCCCCTACTTCCGGGCCATGTTTACAGGAGAACTGGCAGAAAGCCGGCAGACGGAAGTAGTGATCCGAGACATAGACGAAAGGGCTATGGAGCTGCTGATCGACTTCGCGTACACCTCCCAGATCACTGTGGAGGAAGGCAACGTGCAGACCCTCCTGCCTGCGGCTTGCCTCCTCCAGCTGGCTGAGATACAGGAGGCCTGCTGTGAGTTCTTAAAGAGACAATTAGATCCTTCTAATTGCCTGGGCATTCGGGCTTTCGCTGACACGCATTCTTGCCGTGAATTGCTAAGGATTGCAGACAAGTTCACTCAACATAACTTTCAGGAGGTGAGTTGTGGGCTAGGAGACAGCCCATTGGGTAAAGAGCGTGTCGTGCAAGCACAGATGCCTGAGTCCAGCTCCTCAGTATAGCTACAACAATGCAGGAACCTGGCGTGTTAGGGTATCTGTAACCCCAGCTTCGGGGCACAAAGACACAAAGATCCTGGGGCTTGTCTACCTAAAACAGCTCCAGGCTCAGTGGGAAACCCTGTCTTATCTCAAAAAATAAATTAGATAGATAGATAGAAGTGGCTAATCTAGAAAGACTAAAAGTTAAACTCTATCTGTATTTCATCACATACAGAAGCTAGCAGAAAAATAGACAATACACACAGAGAGAAATTAAAATTGTCCTTAAATATCTGAAAGTCCACTTGTTTGTTCAAAATAACTGAAATGCAAATAAAAACTACACCAAAGTACTTTTTTTTTTGAGACAGTATCTTACCTTTTAGCCCAGGCTGACCTTGAGCTCAACACCATCCATCCTCAGCCTCTTAAACGCTAGGATCATAAGCACATGCCCTATCTGGCCAAAGCAATCTTTCAGATTACAGATACCCTTGAATGTAACCACATACCCTCTTGGGTGGGGTGGGGCCACAAGTACATCTGGTGTGAGTGTGTACTGACACAACCCTCTTGGAAGGAAGTTTGGCAGTATCTCTCAGCTACTCCTTACACCCACTTTAAACTTAGCATTCTCAGGGGTTTATACTATACATACTGCAGAATAGAAGAGTCGAGGAGATTGGAGTTCTGCGTTTGATACTGAACAGGCAGCTCTTTCTGTGGATCTATATTCCTTGAGAGGTTAGGCTGAGATTAAAATTTAATTCAACACTGTAAGTAAGCTGTGTCCTAGTTCCTTTTAAGTGAAATATAACCAAGAAGCCGTAAAAGAAGAAATTGGTAGGTTCAGTTGCCTAAATATGTGAAACTTTTGTATATTTTAAAAAGCTTCGTAAACATGGCCAAATAATCAATGCCAGTGAGAGCACCTGAGGAGAAAAAGAGGGCCTTGTAGCTTCCCCGGAACTGGAGGGTGGTTAGCAGAGGAGCTGCTGGCAAAGGACACTGGATAACCAGAAAAGGAGAAAACAAAAAACAGAAGCATAGGGTTAGAAATGCAAAGTTTCTTTTAAGAATTCTTTATTAGAGCTAAAGAGTTGGCTCAGTGGTTTAGAGCACTTGTTACTCTAGTAGAACCTTGGTACAATTCCCAGCACCCACATGGAGGCTCACAACTGTCTATCACTCTAGTCCCAGGGGATCTGACACCTCTAACCTCTGTAGGCACCAGGCATGCACATGGTACACACATACATGCAGGCAAAACACTCATACACGTAAAAATAATAAAATGAGCCAGGCGGTGGTGGCCCATGCCTTTAATCCCAGCACTCGGGAGGCAGAGGCAGAGGGATCTCTGAGTTTGAGGCCAGCCTGGTCTACAGAGTGAGTTCCAGGGCAGCCAGAGTTACAGCAGAGAAACCCTGTCTGGAAAAAAAAATCAATAGTAGAATAATTTGAATAATTTTTCCAAAAGACATATGTGTGTGTGTGTGTGCGTGTGTGTGTGCGTATATATATATATACGCACACACACCTGTATATGTGTGTGTGTGTATGTATGTGTGTGTGTATGTGTGTATATATATATATATATATACATATATATATATATATATATATATCCTACCTATATGTATATTGTATGACCAGGAAGTTTCTAAAAATTAGTATTAAGGTCATTGGCCTTAAGTAAGTATAAGCATTTTGGTACTAGAAAAGAATCAGATTAGTAGTATTTAGGAACTCAAGTTGGCCTTAAACTAACAGGAATCCTTCTGGTTGCGCCTCCCAAATGCCGAGATTACTGGCATGAGCCACTGTGGGCAGCTAGTTGTGTGCTGTGACAGGAAGTACCCCCTGTGTACACCCGTTCTCCTCCTCTGTCCACTGGTGGAGAGGCACCTAGACCGCCCTAACCTGGCTCTGAGAGTAGTGCTGCAGAGCAGAGCATGTGGGTGTCTGCTGTGCTCACGTTGGCTCCTAAGTCTCTCCTTAGTGTCTGCGGTCTGGCCTCCAGTTCCCTAGCAGCTGAGTTAACGTGCGCTCTTGGTAACCTGCATAAGAGGCCTCTCCTGCCCTCGCTCTTCCAGCATTTACTTTTGCTTGTTCTCTTCATCACAGCCGTTCTGACTGTAGCAAGGGAGAACCTTAGTGTGGACTTGTGATGTTTCGCAGTGCTGGGGATAAAACCCAGGGCCTCGCACGTGCTAAGCAAGCCTTTACACTGGGCACATTCCCCAGCCTGTTAGCGTTTAGTCCACATTCTAGAAAAAAGTTATCTTCTGATAAAGTTTTAAAATAACATTAAGACACACAATAGCAAACTTGCACTTAACTGAAGACACTGGGAAGTAAATAAGTGGGCTGTCAATGCAGCCACAGCTGAAGTTCTGCAGATCATGGGGGCCAGAACTCTTATGGAAGCTCGGCCCAAAATTTGCTTCTGGACATCATAAAACCCACAGCACCCAAATTAGAATTTCCAAGTAAAACACAGTGCTCCCAGTTCAATATAAATTCCAGAAAAGCAGCACAGTACTTGTAGTATAGATAGGTTCTGGTTTGGGGGAGGGGTCCCCCTAAGGCTGGCATCCCTACCACAGAAAGTGAAATGCAACCATGTTCATTACTCGTTATCTGACTCACTAGTTACTCGGCTGAAGTTACCTGTTGAATACACTGAACACTAGAAAGTCAGATAATTTGAATCCTATGTAATAAGGTAATAAATAACCATGCATGATTTTGTGATTTGTATTTTCTCTAATATTTTCAAAGAAAATATTCTTAATCAAATATTTAAAATATTGTCAAACCCTATCATATCCTGCTATAGTCTGACTTTTTGATGGATAAGAAAATTTCCCAAAAATAACCCACTGTGCTCACTAAAGGCAACACAGAGTCTGAACTTCTAACGGTACCTTGCCTGTGCTACCAGACATCACGTGTGGTATAATGGAGCAACCACCTAGAGGTAGCAGTAGCTGCTTCCCTCCCTGAATTTCACCCGGCCCTCACATGAAGATGATAGACTTACAAGGTCTTAGAATTCATGACTGGCCTGTACAAGGTAACATCCTTACTGCCATGGTCTCTCCATTCTGACAGTTTTCTAGATGGGTAAAAGTAACTTTGGGTGTGTTCATAATTTCTCACTAGAAAACCGTCATAGTGATCTGGTCCTCAGTTTTCCTTGGTCTGATTCTTTCTTCCTTATATTCATGTTTGCAGAATGATAGTATCTTCATTTCTTTTTATAAATTTGAGTCCACGATGTTTCAGCTCTTTTAGCAGCTACTTTTCCTCTGAAAACCTTTTCTAGAATTTAATATGCCTCTTACTCTGAAGCTTTATTTTAGTATGGTTACTTAGCTTATTTTGAATATGAATTTTTATTTTATTTGTTAATTTTTTAAAGGGAAAAGTTCATTTAAACTAACTAAAAATTAGCTTTGGTAACTTTATGTGTGTTTCTAATTCTCCTTGGTTCTCTTTTGAAACTGTTCTTTTCCTCCTTGTTTTAAACACCAGCGCTGTTGTGGTAACTAAAAATACAGAGAGGCAAAAAATGAGCTTATAGGTTTTTCTCCGTTTTTTCTTACCTAACTCTGAGCAGGTGATGGAGAGTGAAGAGTTCATGCTGCTTCCGGCCAACCAGCTCATCGACATAATATCCAGTGACGAGCTCAATGTTCGGAGTGAAGAGCAGGTGTTCAATGCGGTGATGGCCTGGGTCAAGTACAGTATTCAGGAGAGGCGTCCTCAGCTTCCCCAGGTGAGAGTCACATGCTCCTCTAGGAGATTGCTGTGTACAGCAGAGAAATTGGGTGCTTGTCCTGCAGAAACAACAGTCAGCAACCTGGGAGGCGAGCCTTTACAAGCGTTTGATGGCTTTCTGCTGTGAGGTTACTGCTCCTTTGCCTCCCGTCTCTTGTGGATTCATTCTATGTTTGAACCGTTACCCAATTCAGAAATTATATAAATAACAAAAGAAAGCAGAAATGTGTCTGCCCCATAGCCTGGAAGTCCTGCCACAGTCTGAACAGTAAGTGGATGAATTGGGGCTGAGCAAGCGGTCACAAGGGACGTGTTTAAGATTCATTCTTGTAGTGACTATAGATAGTCCCCTCCTTATCCAGAGGAGATACATTTCAAGATAGTTAAAGGAAGCCTAAAACTTAAAACCATGTATGTGGTTTTTTATACATACTGTTTTTATCAATATATATGTTCTGTGACAAAGTTTTTATAAATTAGGTCCAGTAAAGAGTAACAGTAGCATATTATATAATAAGCAAAATATTTATAGTAGTATACTGTAATAAAAGTTACTTAAAACATGAATTTTTATTTCTGGAATTTTTTATTTATTATTGTATGACCAAAGTTGATAGTCAGTAACTGAAAACACAGAAAGCAGAATTGAAGATAAGGGAAAAGTGTATTTTTTTAGATTTATTTATTTTATTATTTTATATGTATGAGTGTTTTACCTCCATGTATGTGTGCATGTCACGTGTGTCCCTAGTACCCACAAAGGTAAGAGTAGTTACAGACAGTTGTGAGCTGCCATGTGGCTACTGGGAATTATGACCAGGTCCTCTACAAGAGCAACAGGTGCTTTTAACAGCTGAGTCATCTCTCCAGCCCCCAAAAGTGTATTCCTTTGTAATCTAACAGGATGTGGTTAATGAACTTGACTCCAGTTATAAAAGAGCTCATAACTTACTGTTGAAAACTAAAAGCATTTTAACAGAGCTTTTAGCTCTGAAACTAGTCCACATTACTGAATTGATAGGAGGAATAAATTTAGATTTACTCTTTATGCCTTCCACCCTGTATTCTTTATGTCTAGGCAGATCCCAAAACATCTGGCTGCACAGTCAGTGTGAGCCATTTCTCCTAACAAATTGTGCTTATCTCATAGGTGCTGCAGCATGTCCGCCTGCCTTTGCTCAGTCCCAAGTTCCTGGTGGGCACTGTAGGCTCTGATCCCCTCATCAAAAGTGATGAAGAATGCAGGTATGACTGAGTGGGAGAACAGCGACCACGCATTCCTGACGTCCCTTACCCTTACTGGTGTCGCTTCTAAGATACTGTGTTTCTTATGCCAAAACCTGGGCAGTGTTAGCAAGTTCTTCTAGGCTAGGGTCAAGAAGAGAAGAGAGAGGACTGAACTTGCAGTGTTGCCTTCCATTGGGGGTTTCTGCCGTTTTAACGTGTGGTGTTTACTGGGGTGGAAGTGGCGACAAGTAGACTTCTAAGTTTCAATGCAAGTTTGACTTTGAAGAGTCGCTGCTGCGAGCCTGTCCGTGAGCACGTTCTCATCGGTCACATGATGTCTAGCTGAGGAACAGGACAGGCTCTCTTCGAAGGTGATCGACAGTTAAAGCCCTGCTCCCCCAAGGCAGCTTTGGGAAGGTGACTGATAGAGCTAATGAAGTCATTTCCTAACAGTCCTAAGAAAGAAGACCTCACTAACTTACTGCGCTACCTCTGTAATACATACATGCCTGATCTAATAAACTGATCCCTCAGTTGGCAGATTTTAAGATTTATTTTCAAATCTGAAAACTTCTGGCATGTTAATGACCTGCTCCCCGACTAGTGTATCCCAAGTACAAGTACCCAGTCAGTACTCAGAACTACCCAAAGTGCACTGCCCTTTGTGCCTCCCCTTGGCAATAAAGACATTTAGAATTAGTCCAAATCCTAGTACATAGATAGGGCACATAAATCCATTGCATTTCTTCTGTGATCTCAAGCCCGCCACTAATGAGAAATGCAATATTTGAGATTAGATGTTTGTCTTTTAAATTTGAAAAAGTGCCTGTTTGGGGTGGGACATGCTGGAGAGATGGCTCAGTGACTGAAGTAGCTTGTCACCACGCCTAGCAACTTGTGTTCAATCCAAAAACTCAAACGGTAGAAGAGGAGGGCGGACTCCTGCACATCCTGCTGTGACAGTCTCACCCTGTACACATAAATACCTGTTCGGAAAGAAAAGATTTTTAAATTTGTAAAAGTAGAGCAGAATGACTACCCATCAGTTCTCCTAAATATGTGAATAACAGAAGGGAGAATAAATAAATTACACAGGCTGAAATATGAAGAAATAATACACAGCTCTCCCTCTTCTAATTAAGCGCAAGTCAGATTATATTGGTTTTGATGTGGGAAGTCAAGTCCTTGAGAAGTTGCTTTTGAGAGAAGTCGACTCCTGATACCCATCCTCACCACGAGGCGAGTTGCTTGCTTTGTGCTATGGCTTCTTCCTATTCCACAGGGCTATAATTAGATGAGTAGGTATGTTAAGAGCTGAGAACAGAAACCAGAAGGTCTAGTATTGTTTCTGGTGACTTTGTGTTGAGCGCTAAGTGCTGTCTGTGCTGCCGTCTGCCTAGGAGCTCGGAAGCCTTGACAGAGTAGAAGTTTACTGTTAGGAGTTCGGGCTTTTAAGTTTGGGGGAAAGTTAAAAAACTCTTGATCTTTGGTTTGACTTTTTTTTAATTTTTGTTTTGTTTTCTGTTTGTTACTAGGATAAATAAATTAAGAGAAGGAAAATACATTTTGGGGTCACGAATAAATTACTTAATGTAGTATAAATAGTGAGAAATTAAAACACAGAGCAGTTGAGGGCACATTTGAGTTGAAGTATAACAGAGTAATAGAATTTACATTAATCTGGCACTGAATCACTTAAAGGATTCATAAACAGAATATTGTACTATACATACTTTCTAGGCCAGCAGTTCTCAACCTATGGGCCATGACCCTTTAGGGCTAAATGGCCCTTTCACAGGGGCCACCTAAGACCATCGGCACAGGGTCACAGCATTAGGAAGGTTGAGAACCACTGCTCTAGGCTGTTCTCTTAAAAGAACACTGGGAAAATTTTTGTTCATGTCAGTGGACTAGTATTAAACCATTTATATGATTGTAGTTAGTACCTGGTATCAGTGGGTGAAGGGTGTGGCACAGCTTTATTACTTATTTTAGCAGATACCTACTGCCTGCCTCTGTGGTCCTCCCAATATCTTAGAGAACCTAATAGAGAATGTGGCTGAGCTTTGGATTAGGATGTGCACTGAGGTGTGAAGTTATTAGAGACGCCAGTCAACTCAGAATTCGTAGTGTGACTGGCGTCGTGGCTCCTGGGTCTGTGCCAATGTTTGTATTGACTGGCATCAAGAATTTGGTTTCTTTGTGCTTGTTCCCTTTGGCCAACATTTGTTTTCTTACATCATGTAGAAACTTAACTTGCAATGTTATTAGCCATTTTGAATAAATGCAAGACTTCTTTCCACAGAGACTTGGTGGACGAGGCTAAGAACTACCTCCTGCTGCCTCAAGAGCGGCCGCTCATGCAAGGGCCGCGGACGAGGCCACGGAAACCCATCCGATGCGGAGAAGTGCTCTTCGCAGGTTTCAGTTGTTTTAATTTGTTTTATTTAGGTTTGGGAGGGTTGTTTTGTCTTTTGTTTGTTTGTCTGTTTGATAACATCTCACTGAGTAGCCCAAGCTGTCCTAGAACTTTCTATGTGATGAAGGCTGATCTCGAACTCAGGATCCTCCCACTTTAGCCTCTAGTGCTAGAATTGTAGCTATAATATACCACCAAGCCCAGTACAGGCAGGCCTGAGTTTTAATATATTGTAATTAAACCAAATATTTTCTTATATGTTTGAATAATCAGACAGTTGTGATACCTGCTATCATATGAGACACATAGTAAATCAACAGTGCTGTTCTTCAAAAGAGTACTCAGAAAATCCATCTAAAAACACCATACAATGTGTGTTTGTTACATGCATTAATCTGTATACCAAAGGGCAGGTCACTTCATAATTATACAGTGTTGCCAAAATCATTATCTTACGTAAGACTCTTTCTGGGCTCTTTTAAAGCTGGTTGAGCTCAAGACAACCTGATATATATTTTACTGCCACTATTTGCCCCTAAATGTTTGAAACCTTTCCTTTTGGGGGCAGTTCAATTGCATCCGTGCATGTCAGTTACTTTACATGTCGCTGTAACAAGATACCTGACAAGAAGAAACTAAGGGGCAGAAAGGTGTTGGAGGCATGGTGGCTGAGCTGTGGAGCAGGGCACGGAGCAGTCAGGAAGCAGAGAGCGTGGGGGCGGGGCTCGGCTCACTCGTCCACTCTCTCTTCCACCCCAGACCTTCGTCCGTGAGAAGGCACCACCCATATTCAGGCTGGGTCTTCCCTCCTTACCCAAACCTCTCGGGGACACCCTCATAGACACACCTCGAGATACGTCTTCTAGCTGATTGTAAGGATCAGCCGTCCCTAATCTGAAATTCTCAAGTCAACAAGACTTTGAAATCATGTCAGCACTCCAAAAGTTTTAGAATTTGGAAGATTTTAAACTTTGGATTTTCAGATTAAGGATGTTTATTCCTACTGATATATTCATTTCTTGACTTTACGCTTGCTCCTCGTTAGATTTAATGATGCTGCAGTTTGCGTAGGCGTCTTTATCGTACTACACTTTGGACGAATCTGTCTAAAGTAATTGTAATGTGAGCATCATATGTATACCAAGGTGTATGGCCCCTTTCCTGAATATTTTTCTCTAGGTACACGTTACTTAGCAGAAATTAAGAGTTCCCAGGTTTGGGATTTCATTTTAATAAGTACAACTTGGTCCACCGTAGCAAATGTCTTTTCATAGTTCTGTAGGCTGAAGTCCAGGTCAAGGTACCAGCAGAGCTGGCTGCTGCTGAGGCCTCTCTCCTCCATATGCAGAGCACCTTTCTCTGTCCTCCGCCTCACAAGGTCTTTTCTCTCTGTGCAGAGGCGGGATGAGAGAACCCTCTGATATCTTTTCTTCTCATAAAGACACACTCATTGGCCCTACTATGATGACCCGCCTTTATGACCTCATTTAACTTCGGTTACCTCCTTAAAGGCAGTCTCCAAACAGTCACAGTGGGGCTTCGGCTTCAGGGTATGATTTGGGAGATGCACAGTTAAGCCTCTGATATCCAGTTATGTCATCAGCTGTTGACATGGAAATCATCGTGCACATAAAATCACCATGAGGCGGTGGAACTAACAAACCATATCTCTGACTTCTCTAAGCCAACAGGCAAGGTTTAAATTTTATTCCTGAGGGGTCTATTTTTTTTTTTTCATTTTGATACCATTTATGAGGTAGCATTTATTTGACATGAAGCCATATAGTCCAATATAAAGCTGGTTTTAATGGCTTTCCACTATACAGTTATGCCAGAGATTTAATGGTTAGGCTGTTTGATTATCTCAAAGATTATGAACCCTCACATTTCCAGCCTAGGGCCGTTTTAGAGTTTAAGATGTTTTCTCTGATATTGAAGTTCCTTGCATATGCCCAATTACACAATTCACATTTAAGCAAATTACATAAGACTTGCTGTGGTTTAGTACAAGGTGATTCTTCTGATTTCATGAAACAATGATAAAGTAAAATTACAGTACAGTGGGATTTAAACTAAAGAAAACGAACTCTTAGGCCTGTCTAGAAGATGGTTAATATTGGTCTGCTTTTAATGCGGCTCAGGGATTTCTTTGACACTGTGTAGAAACTGCACTATCTATTAGTTCCAAAGTGTTTGAGCTTAAAATAGCCTTGTTTTGTTTTTTTTGTTCTTGTTTTTTTATTTTTATTTTTGAGTTTCAGAATCATTCTTATTTTATATTGAAATGAGGATGATTTGAAAGAAAAATAAATTTAGCATATCTGCCATTACCACAGTTCTCTCCCCACCCTCTACCCTGCCCTTCAGTGGTCATTTAGAAAAGAATAATGGAATTTGGCTTGGCAGTTATTCTAAATCTTACTCACTGCATTTAGTTTACCCAGGCTGCCATAACAAAATACCGTGGACTGGGTGGTTCAGAGAAAAGAAACGCATTGCCTCACAGCTCTGGAGATGGGTCCCAAGATCACGGTCACAGCGCCGTGACTGTTGGTGACTTTGGGTGATGGTAGCTTGTCTTTGGCTTGTGCTTGGTCTTCTGCATATGCTTGGTTAGTGGGAGCATCAAGTCACAGTGAGATTAACTATCTACCTTAGGACAGTTATTCTCTTAACCGTTTCTCTTACTTCCTAGTTGGCGGTTGGTGTAGTGGAGATGCTATCTCCAGTGTTGAACGGTATGACCCACAGACCAATGAGTGGCGAATGGTAGCTTCCATGAGCAAAAGGCGATGTGGAGTTGGAGTCAGTGTTCTTGATGACCTGTTATATGCAGTGGGCGGCCATGATGGGTCCTCGTATCTCAATAGTGTTGAAAGGTAAGGTTAATTTGAAAACATCCCTGTTGCCCCTATAATGTTGTTTGAGATGTTAATTAAGAAACAGATGTGACTTACTATTTTAGTTTTACGTCTGTGACCCCAATTAACAATCTAGACTCCTTAGCCTGGCACACAAGACCTTTATGATCTGATCTTAACCAATCCCCAGCCTCTTCCCTGTTGGGCACAGTCATTCTCTATACACGCTGCTGCGAATATACACTAACTACTCACCATGTTGTGCACAGCTCTTTGGACAAGCTATCTCCTTCTCTTTTTCTATCCCTGCAAGTATGCGTGCTGTCTTCCTTCCCCAGAATGCCTTTGCCCCTTCAAGGCTTATAAAATTTAAAATGTTACTTCCTGCATAGACCTTCTCTGACTACAGATGAGTTACTCATTCCTCTGCTCTTTCAGAAGTATTGTAAGCAAGCTTCTGCGTATCATACTATACAATTGTTGAAGTTCCTGCACATTGAAAGTCTACAGTGAGCGATTCTTTTTAAGTTTCTTGTTGCCACACATTCTCTTTCATTAAGCTGTGTTGATATATAGTGATTTGTCATAGTTCCACAGCATATCTGTAAAAACTGGTATATCCAGTTCTGGATATTGATTCTAGATCTGGCATAGCTAAAAAAACAAAACAAACAAACAGAAACAGAAGGATTGCTCTATAGATTGTGGAGGGAGGGATGACAGGGAGGATGACAGGTAGACATAAATCAATGGGCTAAATAAATCAAAGTACCGATAACTAAATAGTTACAGCTTAACCAGTAAGTCAACATATCCCACAGTGTATAGCACGCAACTAAGGTGGGACACAGAGGCAAACATAAAAATGATGTTACATGCATTTGAAAATAAAAACGAAAGTGACAGGCGGGTGTGCTGGCTCACACCTGTAACCCTAGCACTTCGGAAGTTTGAAGTCATTCTGAGTTACACAGTGAGACCCTGTCTCAAAGATGAAAAGAAAAAATGAATTGTGCTTTTAAATCAAAAAGTTATAAAGAGCAACAAAATCTAACAAAACAGAAAGAAAAAACAATGAGGAAGAAAGAAAAAGTAATAAAGACTAAAAGTAAAAATGGGTATAGCTACGTAAGGATCAACTTGATAGTATACTCTGGCTTTTGGTTTTTCAGTGGTGTGTCTTGAACTAAGGGTCTTGTGTGAGCTAGGTAAGTACTCTATTGTTGAACTATGTGCTCTGCCTTGTAATTCCTGTTTCTAATTATCAAAGTATTAGAAACAACCAAAGATATATCAGTAAGAATATGATTGGACTGGAAAGATGGCTCAGTGGTTAAGAACACTGTTGCCCTTCCAGAGGAACCAAGTTCAGTTTTCTGCACCAATGTTGGGCAGCTCACAACTGTCGCTAACTCCAGCTTCATGAGCTCCAGCACCCTCTCTTGGCCTCTTTAGGCATTGCACTTACAGGCACATATACACAGATACACATATACGTATACATTATCCTAGTTAGGGTTGCTGTGAAGAGACACCATGACCATGGCAACTCTTTGTTTGTTTTCGAGACAGGGTTTTCCCTGTTGTAACTCTGGCCATCCTAGAACTCACTTTGTAGACCAGGCTAGCCTTGAACTCACAGAGATCCACCTGCATCTGCCTTCTGAGTACTGGGATTAAAGGCATGTGCCACCATCTCCTGGCCCTGTGGCAACTCTTATAAAGGAAAACATTTAATTGGGGCTGGCTTACAGTTCAAAAGTTTAATCCATTATCATCATGGCAGTAACTCCTTATGAGCCCATGGAGGCCATTTTCATTCAAACCACCACACACATAAATAAAAATAAATTATTTTTTTTAAAAATAGGATTGAACAGTGCATGGCACATTACAATATAACAAAATAGTTCAAAGGAAAAATCTAGAACTTTATTAACAACAACAAAAAAAAGAGATCTCAAAAATACATTAAAGGAGAAAACTACATACTGTGTGGTGTTATTTGTGTAAATAAAGCATTCTTGCATTTAATAAATGTGTATGTGGATATTACATTTTATTGCAAAGGCTTAAAGGATAGATGCAAAATCCAAATGGGAAGAGACTAGAATTGAAGTGAAATTCTTAGTCTGATTTTTTTAAGAAAAATATATTAAAAATGAATATTAAAAATAAGTTTAAAAATAAAAATATAAATTAGGCTGGGAATGTAGGTGTGTATCAGCACAGTTACTAGCATATGGGCCCTGAGTCCAACCCCACACTGCTTAGTTCAGTTTCCATGTGCTTTGACTCCTAATCAGCCTGTGTCTGAGGAAAAGAGCAGTCTTTAAATAGAAATATATGCTTATATGTTCCAGAAATCCCCAGCACAGCCGAGCTGTCGTGTAACACAAATCTCAACATGTTCCCTGCAGATACGACCCCAAGACAAACCAGTGGAGCGGTGACGTGGCCCCTACGAGCACCTGCAGGACGAGCGTCGGCGTGGCGGTCCTTGGGGGTTTTCTGTATGCCGTGGGCGGGCAGGATGGGGTCTCTTGCCTCAATATTGTTGAGAGGTGATTTCTTTTTAATCAAAGTATTTTCAGTTTTTAATGAACATACTGAGTTCGTTGTGCATTTTTATGTAGCCCTAAATGACCTCGAACTTACTATTGGGGGGGGTAGAAGGTCAGAGAATGGTCTTCTACTGTTTTACAGCACCCCCATCGATTCTTTAATTGATAAAAATATTTTTATGGTGAACACGATATATTTAAATATTTAAACCATGTAGGATGGCTAAATCAAACTCATTAACTGATATATCACCTCGCATACTTTGGGGGTTTTGGTGAAAACAGAATCTGCAGTCAGCAGTTTCCAGACGCATGACACATTAATTACTCACCATGTTGTACTTTACACTTCTTAAACTCTCTTTGACCAGCATCCCTCTAATCTTGCTGACCCTTCACCAGCCCATTGAGAGTGGAGTCCATTCTACTCTTCTATAAACTAGACTAAGTTTAGATTCGTCTTTAAGATCATATGGTATTTCTTTCATATGTCTCCCACATTTACCATATTGTCACAACTGACAAAATTTCTGGCCTTTTAAAAAGTTGGATAGTAGGGGTGTGTGTGTGTGCGTGCATATGTGTGCGTGTGTGTGTGTGTGTGTGTGTGTGTGTGTGTGTGTGTAGGTGTGTAGCATGCGTACGGAACTTTTTTAAGCTATAGCAGATATGTGTGTTCATTACATCTCTTGTGATTTCAGGCCTGTGGAAACTACCTGGGCTAATAGGGTGTATTCTCCCTCCCTGCAGATACGATCCAAAGGAGAACAAGTGGACTCGGGTGGCTTCTATGAGCACTAGGAGACTAGGAGTCGCAGTGGCTGTGTTAGGAGGGTTCTTATATGCTGTAGGTGGCTCTGATGGAACATCTCCACTCAACACAGGTTAGTCCCTCCTGAAAGCCGTCTGATCTCCAAAGCGGCACGTTTTTCTGGGGAGCATCCCTCTATACGAAGTATAAGAAGCTCAGGTTATTCTGTAATTTTCAATATGACATCTATATTGATTCTTTGAGGATTTCAAGCTTATATTTGTATTATGTTCGCCCTTCCACTCCTCCTGATCCACCCCACCTCTCCATCTCCTCCCAACTTCATCTCTCCTCGTTTTCTGATTTTAATGATCTGCTGAGTCTAGTTTGTGCTGCTCGTACACTCATGAGTGTGCTCTACACAACTTCTAGTATGTTCCCCAGAGTTATGTTATGCACACTTTGTAAGCTTCTAGAAACTCACAGTGAATTAAAAGCAAAAAACAAAACAAAGGAAAAAAGGTCTTGGGCTGCAGAGGTAGCTCAGCATTAGTTAACAGCACTCGCTCTCGCAGAGAACCCAGGTCCAGCTCCCAGCACTCGCATGGCAGCTCACACTCATCTGTAACTCCAGCTCCAGGGGCTGTCGAGGGCGCCAGGCACGCACAGGGTGTGCAGACATCCGTGAAGGCGAAACGCTTACACATAAAATAAATAAATAAATAAAGGAAGAAAGCAAGCAAGCAAGCTGTGGGCTACAATTAAAAAAATACATACTTTCTAAATGGAGTGATTTCCCTTCTTCCCATAATCACCACCTCCCCTCAACAAGAAAGAATTCTGTTAATAGAAAGATAAATAAAACTTAGAACTACAAGCTCCTTTGTCTTTTCTGTCGGAGATAATGGGTATTTTCATCTAAGGATGTCATCAGTGGCACACCCGTGAGATTCAGTGTCGCACATCTTCAGTGGCTTAAAAGACACTTGGCAAACTAGGCACGGTACAGCATGCCTGTAATCCCAGCACTTGGGAGGCAGAGACAGAGGGTCATGAGTTTGACGCTAGCCTGGGCTACATAGTGAGTTCTAGGCCATCACCACAGAGCAAGACCCCATCTGAAAAAAAGCAAAACATGAATAAATAAGCAATTAAATAAATAAGAGCACAAAAGTACAGAAGATGTCCAATTATAACAAATTTTTAGTACTAAACTGTTCTTATAATCTAGTCCCACCCCAATGGAAGATAAAGTGTATATAATTAGTTATGTGGCCAAAACTAGAAGTTACTATGTGCCTTTTCCTCAGAAGAAACTGGTTCTTATTGTTGTTCTATTTGATTTTGAGAGAGTTTCTCTGTAGTCCTGGCTGTCCTGGAACCCACTCTATAGACTAGACTGGCCTCAAACTCAGAGATCCACCTGCCTCTGCCTCCCGAGTGCTGGAATAAAGGCGTGTGCCACTACTGCCCGGCTAAGAAACTGGTTCCTGATCAGATTGTTTACTGAAAGTAGTGTCACTGCGGTTGTAGTGGCTATGAAGCACAGAAGCGGTCACTTACTGGTCTTCCTCTTCACTGCAGTGGAGCGCTACAACCCTCAGGAAAACAGATGGCACACCATAGCCCCTATGGGGACCCGACGGAAACACCTAGGCTGTGCAGTGTACCAGGACATGATCTATGCCGTAGGAGGAAGAGACGACACCACAGAGCTTAGCAGTGCTGAGAGATACAACCCCAGAACTAACCAGTGGTCTCCAGTGGTGGCCATGACGTCCCGCAGGAGTGGAGTAAGTGCCAGCTACTGAGAGCCTTGGGCGTTGGGGAGCAAGCACTGGGGAGGCGCTGTGCAGGAGGATGCCTCTGAGTGGTAAGCTACACTAGGACACTGAGAGGTGAAGTGCTCCATTTTGAATTGTCTCAGCTGTCAAGATGCTTCTAGGCAAAGCAAGAGGGAAAAAAAATCCCAAACCTTGTATTTCTTTTGATTGCTTTTAACTCCAGTAGCTAAATGTTTTCTATCCATTCATGCATTTACTTGTGTAGTTATTTTCTTATCTTCTGTCAGCTACTTCTCTAGAAGATATATATCATCCCTATATCATCTACTCCCGTTTAACTTCTGTAAATCAGCACTATTACTATGTAAAATTTCTAGCTGTTTTTTCCAAGTAGACTGCGCATACTAATAATACAAATATTTGGATAAAACACATGTGGCCCTTCTACAGGTCTTCCAAAGCTGCTGTGGGTCTGTCCCATCTGTAATGTAGGCCAGATCTGGCTGACATGTTGTCAAGTTCTCAACCATGAATGAATGACCTGTCACTAAGAGATGTCCAACATGGAACCTAAAACTCACTCTTCCAGAATGTTTGTCTCAGTGAAACATAACCCGTTAATCATGGCAGGAGTCCATCAGTGTAGGACACATACTTAAGAGGAAAGAGAAACAAACAGTACCCAAAGACTCCATAATCTGAGAATAAAAGGAGCTAATTCTGGTGTGTGTACGTCAAGGGGCTTCACTGAGAGGCGTCAGCAAGTGAAAGATTCACATTATGACTGGAAAGTTGCAGACATTTAATGTTCCTGTTGTTGTCACTGCTCCGTCTTGATATTTTCACTCATTTGGAAGTTAGAAACGTCTACACGGTTCTCCTCAAGGAGCTCCCAGTCCAGTGACGGGAACTGAAGTGTTTACAGTAACTACGGTAAACGTGTGCTATGGTTATAGTGTATGTGAGAGAGGGACATGGGAGAATGGCTTCATCCACATGAGTCATTAAAAACTGTAGACTGCGTCAGAAAGTAACAGTTTGTCCAGTGTGCCCGGAGCAGAGTACATCAGGAGGCGGAATCGAGGAGCTGTGGCCACACATGGAGGCCTGAGCAGCGTGAGGACCCTAGCCCATCATGGCAGAAGGAGGCTCAGGGTTTTGAGTGGGAGTGGCATGTTTATATTTGTATTTCTAAGAGTATTTTAGTAGCAATTTAGAAAGTGGGTTAGAGTGAGCAAACCAGAAGTTAGAACATTTTGGAGGTTCTGGTTCATACCTAGAGGATGTTTTCTAAATTTTACCAATACATGGTCTGAATCATGTGTAAATAAAGTAATTAATACGTAATTGTATGGTTCCCATACTTTTATAGATTACTGCTACTTTTCCTTCCCGGATTCATGTAGACTAGAATGTGGAACCGTAAGAGATTTGGTCGTCTGTCTAGGAACAGCCCGGCATTTCCCGAGGTTTCCTCGGTTCTCCAGCAGCCGCTGTGCTCTCTCTGACAGGTTGGCCTGGCAGTGGTCAATGGGCAGCTCATGGCAGTTGGAGGCTTTGACGGCACGACATACTTGAAGACCATTGAAGTTTTTGACCCAGATGCCAACACGTGGAGGTAACTTTTAGACTGGCAAGTCTTTCCACGACTGACTTGAAATCATGGGCTTGAGAAAGACTGTGACCACCAAAACTGGGCTTGCCGGTGTGCTGGAGTCCTCAGGGGGATTCCTGATGGGGCTGAGGTGACCCAGCCATGATGACACAGTTTGACTTGGTTGTTCTAAAGTATCTGATAAAAAAAAAATTCCAAAATTCTTCTAATAACAGTCTCATTTTATATAAGTAGAGGTGAGAAAAACAGTATTCATGAAATTCTTAAAAATAATCTATACAGAAATTAATACCTAAATCTCTATAGTTGCATATCCCCAACTTTCTTACTGGTTTGGTTTGTTTGTTTGTTTGTTTGTTTGTTTGTTTTTTTGGGACAGAGTCTCTCTATGGAGCCCTGGCTGTCCTGGAGCTCACTATGTAGACCAAGCTGAGCTTGAACTCAGATCCACTTGCCTCTGCCTCCTGTACTAGGGTTAAAGATGTGCATTACCAGGCCCATCCCAAACTTTATTTCGTTTTTGTTTTAGACTTTTGAAGCAGGGTCTCCAAGCTAACCTGGAACTTGCAGCCCAGGCTGCCCTGGAACTCACGGCAATCCTCCTGTACCAGCCTCCTGAGTGCTAGGATTACAGGCATGGGCATGCTTTGTTGTTCTGCTCTTTAAGAAAGTATCCCTCAGTAGCCCAGCCTAGCACTGTGTAGGCCATGATAGCCTTAAAGTCAGAGAGTCACCCTACGCACCCTTCTGTGTTCAGTGGTTACCGTATCAGTTTTATCTCTGCTGAGCGAGGAGCTGGTATTTCCCCTGGAAATCTCTAAGGATTTAGAGATTTGGAGAGGATCGTGTTCACCTATCACAAACTAAACGCTGACATAATACTGTATAGACAAAGGGGCAGAAGTGAGCAGCTGGACTGGGGAGAGCACAGTTGCTGAAGTGCTTGCTGTGCAGGCATGAAGACCTGACTGCCCACAAGCGCATGTGAAAGACAAATGCGATGGCACACATCTGTCGCACCGGAGCTGGGAAGGCGGGGCAAGGCGGGGTCTGGGGCTCCCTGACCGGTCAGCCAAGCCTTGCCGTGAGTTCCAGGCCACTGAGAGACCCTGTCTCAAAAAAGAAAAAGGTAGATGTCTTCTGAAGAATCTAAGCTGACCTCTGGTCTCCAGGCACATGCGCGCCTACACACAGTATATAGAGACACGAAGGAAGGAAGGGGGGAGAAGGCGAGGGAGAGGAGGGCGAAATTGAGCAGCTTGGCTTGATGATCTGTAGCCCCAGCACTTTGGACGCTGAGGTAGGAGGATTGCTGTGGGTTTAAAGCAATCGGGACTGGAGTGAGAACAGCTCAAAAACCAAATGGAAAAATAAAAGTAATTGAGGCAGGCACTGTGGTACATACCTGTAATACCAGCATTTCCATAGCTATGGGCCTAGGAAGATCGTATTAACAGTCTATCTCAGAAAATAAAACGTGAATTAATTAACTGAAAAACGTTTGGCAAGAAGAAAATGTGTCTGGGAAAATAAATAGCCAGACATAAAATATAGAACATCAGGTGTGGGGGTCGAGTCCAGCTCTAGTCCCCACGAAGAAGGATGAACAACGAAAGCTATGACGAGAGCAGTACCTCACTCTTCTATGGAACCCTCGCTGGCACACTGAACGTGCTTTAATGACACGCAGAGAACACGCCTTATGTCTGATTATGACATGCAGGAGCGCTTCTTTAATAGTAAGATAGAGATGGATAAAGAAGAATAGAGTAAACTCAAAGGAAAGTACAATGTGCACATTAAGGGAATAAACAGAGCTCCTCTCAGCTAGCAAGTCAATGCTCCAGGCCAGTCTGTTCTCTCCTCTAGACAAAGACTTTCTGTGGCTTAAGTAACAAACTGCAGGAAGGCTTATCTAATGGAATGCAGGTGTCAGGCATACATCAAAGGGGAACCAATGCAGAAGTGTCCTCCCTCCTCACAGCTGCAGGCTTCAGGGTTTCCCAGTTACCATCAGAGAGCAAATGATGCAGTGACCAAGAGGTGGCTGGTGGGGTGTCACAGCTGACTGAATCATAACCATCTGCCTTGCACAGATAGTTCAGGAGGAGGATTGTATGGTTTTTTAGTTCCTTGGTACATATTTATTCTTCTGGGTCAAAGCTCTAAATTTCTAGTTTTTTTCTGGTGGCCTGGCTAGGTTGAAGTCTATTTCTCTCTTTAAGTCCTGGGGATGTTCACTTTTAGGTTGGTGCAGGCTTGCTGTATTCTTCATTAGTGAAGGGCTAACGATCTGCTTGTTTTTCCAGGTGCACTAACTCTCTAACTAGGCTCTTTTAGCTTCTGTCTATTAAGGCTTATCTCTTCCTGGGAAGATCAGCATTTACTGTAGGACTAGTTTTTATGATGCACTTACAATAAACCTGGGTAGCTCTCACACATGCCAGGACTTGAAAGTCTGGGAGGTGATTGCAATTTACTTTTGAATAGCATGGCTGTGTCCCTTTCCAGCCAGCAGTGGCCGGCTCAGGGGTTAATTTGGATATTACTGTTAGGCTGTGCAGACCTGATTATTGATGACTTTTTGTCACCGTACTTTATCTCACTGTAAAGATGAGAAAGAGGCAAAGCAGCTAAGGAATTCCAATTTCCCAACAATGGAGGCCCAGGATCCTTGTCAAGCTGAAACGGCCATAGTCTGGGTAATACGGATCTCAACAATAGGTTTTGTATGTTAGACGCCAGTGTAGGTGTAAAGCTCTCATGCAGAAAAGGCCAGTCACGGTCTGGATTAATTTACTACTTCCTGTGTTCAACTTGCTAATTTTTGGAAAAATTGCATAAAGCTGAAAATGCTGTGGCTGCTTCTTTATTTAAAAGGGGCAGTGCTTTTTCCAGTTAGAAAATATGCTTTTGTTTTTATCTTTGCAGGTTATACGGAGGGATGAATTACCGTCGGCTAGGAGGCGGTGTAGGAGTTATTAAAATGACACATTGTGAATCTCATATATGGTGAACACAGAAAAGAAGTTTTGCATATACTCCTTACATTTGGAAGAGCCTTGACTGAAGCTTTGTACAGCTTGAAAAAACATTAGAACAAACTATTCTCAGCCGGTGCCTCTACACACGGAAACGCGAGTCTGAGGACGGAGCTCACCTGCAAGACGCCACCTTTGCACAACACCTTCCGCTCTGTGCAGAAGAGTATTTATTTTGGGCTTTAATTTACGGAGTTTTGGTGGGGATTTTTGGTTTTGTTTTGTTGGCTTGGGTCCTTTGGGTTTTTTGTTTTTTTACTTTTTTATTTTTATTTTTTTTACGTATCCTTTCTACCATGAGGAAAAAAAAAAAAAAAAGACAAAGACAAAAATTCCAAGCTGAAAAATTTACTTTGCTTTTTAGGTCTTGGTTTGTTTTTGAAAATACTGATGAGGACAGAAGGGCTATGTATTTATGATCTGGTTGTTGCTCCCATTAGACACTGCCCAGCCACAAGATTGCCAGTGATAAGACAGATGCTTTCCTACACAAATACAGAACACTCCAAAGTCTCACAGCTGGAGAAGGTTCAGGAAGAGCACCTGCGGCTCTTGCAGAGACCCGCCTGCAGCAGCTCACAGCTGTGTGGCTCCATCTAGGGGTCCTGGGCTCTCTTCTGGCCTCTGCAGTACCTCGCACTCTGTGCATGCACGCATACATAAATACACACATTTACCCCACAAATACAAGTAATTAAAAACAAAATTTATTTTTAATGTAAAATAAAAACGAAAGAAAACATCTCGCTAAAGAGGACAATTCAGAAGAAATATTAAATCCATAAAAGCAGGACTCGGATGCTACAATTCTCATTCACCAGTGGACGTTTACATCTACCTAACTGAACTTGCTTTCTACTCCATTTCCCTTTTTTGCCTGTAATATCTTCAGGGTTTCTGCCCTATGTACCTAGGTCTCTGCTCAGTGCCTCTTATAAAAACAGTATGAGTCTTATTCATTGTCTTGAGAATCCCAGTAAAATCAAGTGCAGCTCTATGTGTTTTTGCTCACAAATGTTACCACCTGCAACTTCCCTATCTCATTGCCACCACGGGCCAACAAGGAGAAATGACCTCTCTCCAGCAGTAAATTCTGTTTTTTGGTTTACACTGGATGTTCTGGCCTGGTGAATCTGAGCTGACCTTTAGTAACACCCTCTAAAGGAATGATGTCTTCAGTTCATGTTAGTAGTACACATGAAGGAATGTCAGACCGGATGTAGCATCTGATGAGAGCTGGGACTTTTATGCTAATTATTTATTACTTCTTTCATCCCATAAGGCAGCTCTTACTTTTCCTCTTAAGTTGCACTTTCTGATGAAAGGCTAAAATTTTTAAGAAAATAAATGAAAATTTTAGAGCCTGGGTCCTCCCCCTTGTAGTCAGAGACTGATTTTCTTTCAGTGTTTTGCAGGAAAACCTCTGAATGAGACTTTAGCCACACCAAAAGGAATAGCCTGTACCTTCTCCCTCTCCCCTACAACAAAATGTTTGGCAACTTTTGTGTTTACATTTAAAAATCATTTGCACCTTTTTTCAAGGAAGAAAATAAGTATTTGGTAAGCAATTGTTTACATGTATCACTTATGCTTTTTTCTAGCATGTATAACTTTTTAAAATAAAGGTTGTATTTACCATAAAATGTTTTAATTTTTGTGTTTTTAACCTTTTTTACATTGTATACGTGTGCACGCGTGCATATGCGTGGGGGGGGGCAGCGTGTGTGTGTGTGCGCGTGTGCGTGTGAGGGGTTGGGGCAGTGCGTGTGTGTGCATGTGCGTGTGAGGGGTGTGGGGCAGCGTGTGTGTGTGTGTGTGTGTGTGTGTGTGTGTGTAAGATGAGTGGAAGTTTGGGTTTCACTAAGCAGAAACAGTCCCTACCTTCAGAAAGCTCTCACAGTCAAACTGATTACGCTGCTAGATAGACGATTCTCAAAGTGTCAGCTTCAGCCTCAAGATTCTTTCAAAGCATCCACGAGCCAAAGCAATTTTCTTAGTAATACTACATTTTTGCTTTTTCACTATAGTACGAAAGCAATGATAGGCGGAACTGCTGGTGCCTTAGCACTAACGAAGTCAGCAGCACCAAACTCGGCATCAACGCACACACGTTTGGATTTTTCATTGTTATCGTTTACTGAGACAGGATCTTGCTATGTAGTCCAGGCCCAGAATTTGTGGGCCACACTCAGATTTTTATAAGGGTGTTAGAGATTTGAATCTAGGTCCTCAAACTACACCTGCAACCCCAGCACTGAAAAGGCGGAAGCAAGAGGAAATGTCTGGGGTTCAAGGCCATCTCCCAAGGCAGTAAGGATCTCACAGGAAAGCAGAGAGCCGAGGTCAGGGCTGCCCACCACAAGGGGGTGCTGGTCCTCACAAGCGCTAGACAAAGACCTTAAAACAGCCTTTATGAATATTCTAGAAGTCCTTAAAGAGGAAATGAATCTTAAAGAAAATCTATGAAAACACAAACATAGTTAAAGGAAGTGAATAAAATAGTTCAAGACCTAAAAGTGGAAATAGAATCAATTAAAAACAAAAAACTAAAGCAAACCTGCAAATGAAAAATTGAGGAACTCTAACAGGAACCGCAGAGGCAGATCTCACCAACAGAATAATCTGAATCAGAAACACCAGATTTCAGATACATGTATTTGACGAAGCCAGATACTTTTATATCAACAATTCATCTTCTAGAGCATCACACATGACATGACACAGCGAAAGTGTGGGTATGCAAGCTCATGAACGTGGCTCACCTATACCTCTGATCCCCTTGGGCAACTCCAAAGGCACCGTGAGAAAACAGGTGCCACATTTCTTCCGCTGTCCCACTTGGCACAGCAACTCAGCAAATAAACAAGGGTTTGGAATGCATCATTATAGTCCGTGCAAGAATTCACTCAATTTGAAAAACTGCCAGCTCTGTCATATACGCCAACACACCAGTAAGGTATTTATGACACAGAATCTGTAAAAGAAAAGGTAGTAAATTTAAAATTAAGACAATATTATGAAAAGCAATTTGATATTTTTTGCCATGTTTTTTGTTGATTTTATTTTTCTCTAGGCAGGGTTTCTGTTGTAACTCTGGCTGTCCTGGAACTCACTCAGTAGACCAGGCTGGCCTCAAACTCACAGAGATCCGCCTGCCTCTGCCTCCCGAGTGCTGGGATTAAAGGCGTGGGCCACCACCACCCGGCTACTTGCTTGTTTTTGATTATGCAGTTGTATACATAGGTGTATGTAGATGAGTGCAAGTGCCCAGAGTGGCCAGAGGCATCTGATCTCTTGGAGCAAGCATTACAGGTATTATGAACTGCCTGGAGTGGGCTGGGAACCCAGCTCAGATCCTCTCCAAGAACAATATATGTTCTCAATGACCAGCAAAGCCTGGTTAAAACCAAATTTAAAAATGCCAAAAGAGGGTGTTAGATCCTCTGGAACTGAAATTATAGGTGATTGTGACCTAGTACCCATATTGGGTACTAGGAACTAACTGGACTTCTCTGCTTGAACAGTACTTTTCTTAATCACTAAGCCATGCCTCCAGTCTTGTTTTAGTCTTTTGAGAAGGGTCTCAAGTAGCCCATGTTGGCTTTGAACTCCTGATGTGGCCAGGGATGACCATGAACTAATGCCTCTACCTCCCAGATGCTAGTGTTATAAGCGTGTACCACTGAATTAAGTTCTGTCTTCTGTTTTTAATGCTTAGCTCGTCTCATTATTTTCCAGCCTATCGTCTCGTTGTGAGCTCCAGTTTGAAAATGTGAGTTATTTAGTGCTCATGGAACTTAAGACATAAAAGTTCAAATACTGAGCCCTTCTCTTTTCATAGAAAATAATTTATTTACTTTGCCTCTTTACGTGCGTGTGTACACGCCGCACAGCGCGTGTGGAGGTGAGAGGGTATTGCTCAGCAGTCAGGTCTTTCTTCCCACCACGAGGGATCTAGGGATCCAAGTCAGGGCCCCTTGCTCAGCAGCAAGTGCCCTTGCCCCCGGGGCCATCTTGCCAGCCCCTGACATCCTTTTCTTCCTAAGCTGCCTTGAATGTCACTTAACTTATTCTGGCCTCCATCTCCTTGTCTTAAAATAAGGGATGGATTAAAAATGCAATGTTGTGAGCCGAGCGGTGGTGGCACAAGCCTTTAACGCCAGCACTCGGGAGGCAGAGGCGGGTGGACCTCTGTGAGTTTGAGGCCAGCCTGGTCTACAGGGTGAGTACTAGGACTGCCAGAGTTACAACAGAGAACCCTTGTCTTCAAAAAATAAAAACAAACAATGTTGCTCTAAAAATTAGAATTAATATTTACTAGACATAGAAAGACAAATATGGCATGTTCTCATTCATTTGTGAAAGCTAAAACATTGATCTCCAATGAGCAATGTGCACACCTGTAATCGCAGAACTCTGGAGGGGAGGCAGGAAGGTTGGGAATTCAACATCATCTCCAGCTATATAATGGGCTCCAGGCTAGTGTGAGCTCTATGAGACCTTCCTCCAAACAAAATAAATCTCTTAGAAGAAAATAATGGTCACCAACAGGTAGGAAGAGACAGGAGGGTTACATAATGAGTAACAAAATATAACCATAGAAGAGGAATTAGTTCTAATGCTTTTATAGCAGTTGGGTGACTACAGTCTACAATTTATCATCTATTTCAAAGTAACTAGGGGAATCTGAAGATTCCAATATGAAGAAAAGACAGAGATGGAATGCTAATTACTGCAACTGGATCCTTCTTGTGTTATAATATGCCCACTAAGTATGTGCAAGTAGGACAGCAAGTAGCTCAGTGGCCGAGGACTTGCCTAGCATGTACAAGGAACACTGATGAATTCCTACCACACACACATAAAAGGAAATACACAGAAAGATCTTTAGGTAGAAAGAATAAAATTGAACTCTGTAAAGACTCTTAACAATGACAAAATAATAGGAAATATCAGTGGATATATATATATATATATGAACATATATTTAAATGTATCCTAAGGAGACTGGAGAGATGGCTTGATGGCCAAGAACACTGGCTGCTCTTCCAGAAGACCCAGGTTCAATTCTCAGCACCCACATGATAGCTCACAACCAAACTACAGTTTTAGGGGATACAAGTTTCCCCCTTCTGGCCTCTATGGGCACCAGGTATGTCACACACATGATGCACATGCAGTCAAACACCCATATACATAAATAAAAATTAAAATAATTGTTTCAAAATTTGGCAACTTTGAAATTTTCAGTTGTTAAAGGGTAGTTCATATGACTCAGCTCTAAGTGCACATACTCACATAGTGCCCTTCAGCTTTAAAGCTGGCTCTAGGTGGCTAGAGACACTGGTGGGTCATTTACTTATTTTATTTGTTTATTTAGCTTTAGTTTTTTCAAGACAGGGTTTCCCTGTGTAGCCCTGGCTGTCCTGGAACTCGCTCTGTAGACCAGGCTAGCCTCAAGCCCAGAGATCCATCTGCCTCCTCTGCCTCTGCCTCTCGAGTTCTAGGACTAAAGGCGTGCACCACCACCCAGCTTGGTGGGTCATTTATAAAGTGTAAAATAAGTCTCTCTATTGTCTTGAACTACTATGCATTCAACTGTGTTTCCTCGTGTAAAAATAAAATCACCACACATTTGGAAAATGTGACAAGGAACAACTTAATTAGATGTGTGAAAACTAACCTTTATTTTCCCATCAGTGTGTGCTGAAGCTACAGATGTTGAGACACGAACCAATCTTGTGGCTGATAAGTGAATTTTGAAATGCCTATGGAAATGTGAACAAAGGCAGTCCATAAATAAGTCAACTTCCTCCTGGGTAACCTCTCCAGGTGTTTTGTGGACACTGTCCCATAAAGCTTTCGCATCCTCTGGATGTATTGAATAAGAAATATCCAGGCTTTGAGGGCTACAGGGCACCGACCAAAAGAATTCAGTAGTAGCCATGTAATGGTCCATTGTGCATGCAGTCCACATAGCAGCCATCCAGGAGAGGTTAAATGCGCTGATTGCCAAGGGACTGAAGCAGCAGTCAAAGGTTTTCTGAAACCAGCCTCCAATCAAGGCTGTGCTGGACTCAGCTCCATTTGCAAGGAATAAGGGTAGACAGGTGAAATCTTCTGAAACAGTCTCCAGAAGACTCTCTCCAAACACAGAGCAGAACCAACCAGTCCACAACACTTTACCTTCTTTGTGCTCACTCGATGACTGAGATTTTGAAAGAATCTACAAGGCAAAGTAAAACAAGACCATTAAATTCAAAAGAGCATTTACTCCTAAAATTATCGTGTCAAAATTAATGAGTATGTCAATAAATAAGGCCAATGGTGGCATATGCTCATAATCCCAGGCTAAAGCAGAAAGGTAAAGAGTTCAAGGCTAGCCTTGGCTACAGAGCAAGTTTGAGACTAGCCTGATACTGCCTCAAAGATAAATAGATAGATAGATAGACAGGCAGACAGACAGGTCTGTAGATGGGTAAATAGATAAATAATGGCGTAATAGTGACATAACTGTCGGGGTAACCAACCAGTTTCTAACTTCCTGGTTAGATTTGAGGCCTGCTCCGCAGGAAGGAATTCATATCTGATACTATGAACCCGGGGAAACAGGCTCAGTGGGCAAGGACATGGTGCTTCATTGCTAAGCAGACATAACAGCCCTATCAAACTGCCGTCTAAAAATATTTATGTTATGCCCATACTGTTGTTATCTTTGGTCAGAGAAGCTTCTTTTTGCTGTGGGACACAGTGCTGAGAGTATGGGGTTGTTGAGTGGCTCTGTATCACTCTCTCTCTTAGGGAACAGCATGCATGGAGAGCAGGGGCAAAGACCTGAGCCAGAGGAAGAGGTGTTACAGAGCGCTGTCTGGTCATGACCTGGCAACTACACTGTGGAACTCTCAGCAGCTGCGATTACCTGCAGAAAATCGGGTTCATCAGCATTCTGACTTGAGAGAGAAATCCACAAAGCCCAAGCCCTCACTAAAGATACACACGCAGTCAGTGATTGCTGAGGGAGACACTCCTTCTAGTGGAAAAGCCACTGGAGAGTCTATGTGCCTGCAAATAACCCCTCACCACGCTCCTATGAACAGCCAGAACTAAACTCATAGGGTGGCCAACAAACGAGACAGGAAGAGGGGGCTGAGAAGGGGGGGGCAGCAAGAGCGGGAAGGGCGCAAAGCAGGTAGCGCTCCAATTCGTCACATTCAAGTGTGAAACTCCTCATTCTGTGTAAATGATATACACTAATGAAAACACACTTTTGAAAGAACAAAAGACAAAGCCTGCATAGCGTGTGTGAGCCACCATGCACAGCCTCATTTTTTTTTAAATACTGTCCTTTTCTTACGCCTCTCTCCCCTAATATCTGTAATTAAATATGTATTAAAACTGATTCTTAATGAACGCCAACTTTGCTTCATTGAAAAAAATTAAAATAATGATAGCTGACATGAAAGCACAAAGAGGAGCTTCCTAACCCTCATTAGGACGTATTAAAATACCAACTTCTGGCCCAGTGTCTTCCTGTACTGGAGACAGATATGGCAAGATCTCGGAGTAACTGAAAGCCCAATGGCACACTCAGGTATAGTACCTTGGCGGAAAAAAATCTCAACTTTAGAAGGCACTACCGAGATCTCGAGGGCCAATAGCTTACAGACATTTTGCCACCGAGGAGGAACTCTTCCCACAGCAACCCTTCCCAGCAACGTCAAACACTCTTCCATGTGACATACAGTCCTCGTCTGCTGCATCTCCTTCTATAGGAAAGCCCTCAGACACAGACACCGCCGAGTCCAACATCCCCAGTGTCTTCAAACCATTCCTCCTGAGATTGTCAGCCAGCCTACGCAGTAGTTTTCTGACCTCTGATTTATACAAATGAATCTAGTCTTTTTCTACATCTTGAGAATTTAATTTCCTTTCAAAGACTAAGATTAGTTAATCTGCTGGGCAATGGTAGTACGCACCTTTAATTCCAGCACTCGGGAGGCAGAAGCAGGCAGATCTCTATGCGTTCCAGGCCAGCCAGGGCTACAGAGTAAGGCCCAGAATCAAGAAAAAGAAAAAAGAAAAAAAAAAAAAAAGTGGAGAAAAAAGTTAGTTAATATGGCAGCAGGGTGTGGTAGCACACATTTTTAATTCTGCACTCAAGAAGCAGAGGCAGGAAGACTTTTGTGAGTTCTAGGCCCTTCTGGTCAACACAGCAAGTACCAGGTCAGCCAGCCAGAACTACATAGTAGGACCCTGTCTCAAAACACAAAAGTTCACCTCTAAACTAATCAGAAGATAAACTTGCTCCTTTCTGCGCTGCTTACAGGAAGAGGCATGAAACACGCATTTCTGAGAGTAACACGGCATCATGGACCATTCAGATGACGCATTTTCTCTAAATCTACTGAATTATAGTGCGCTGGTTAGTTTTTAGTCACCTTGAAAAGCTACTAGTCATCTGGGAAGAGGAACATCAAACTGAGGAACGGCTACACCAGACTGGCCTTGTGGACAAGTCTGTGGGACATTCTCCTGATTAGTGATTGGTGTGGGAGAGCCCAGATCACAGAGCCGGGCCGCCCTGGGCAGACGGCCTGGATGGTGTCAGAAAGCAGACTGTCAAGCCAGGGGAAAACTGCTGGAGGCGGCAGCCCTTCCTGTCTCTGTGAGTCCCCGCCTTGGCCCCGTGGACTACGACATGGAGGTGTAAGCCAGTGTATAAACCCTCTCCTCCCCATGCTGCTTTTGGTCAGTGTTCTATCACAGCCACAGAAAATAAACTAGAGCATGCAGCTGTGTCTACAGATATGCAGAAGTCATAATGAGGAGTAATTACCTACAACACTTATTAGCCACAATGCCATACTGCAAAGTACGGAATGTGAGATCCAAATTTTGAAACTGTACTGATTCAGATAAACAAATACATGTATATCAAAATGAAGTCATTATTGCGTGTATGTGAGTGCATGGCTGGGGGCGCGTGTGCCAGAGTGGATTGTGAGGTCAGAGAGCACCTCTGTGGGACCAGTTCCCCTCCACCTTTGTGGAGGTGTGGGATTCAGACCGCCAGCCTCGCCCGGTGCTCTGACCTGCTGAGCCATCGTGCCAGCACAAGTTTCTCTTTCTTTTCTTTTCTTTTCTTTCTTTCTTTCCTTCCTCCTTCCCTCCCTCCCTCTTTCTTTCTTTCTTTTTTTTTTTCGAGACAGGGTTTCTCTGTTGTAACTCTGGCTGTCCTCGAACTCACAGAGATCCACCTGACTCTGCCTCCTGAGTGCTGGGAGTAAAGGCGTGCGCCACCACCGCCCAGCTCAGCACAAGTTTCTTAAACTTCCTTTATACTTCTGTGAGTTTTCTAAAAATTAACATATTACACCCAGAGAAAAATTTCTACACTTGTAGGAAACAAAAATGAAGCTGGGATTATCTAATTATTATTTAAAAAAAAAAAAAATCCCACAAGCCGTGGACCAGCAAAATGGCTCAGCAAATGAAGGCAGCTGGTGCCAAGCCTGACAAGCTGAGTTTGATCCCCAGGATCCCACCTGTTAGAGAGAACCGATTCTGTAAGCCACGTCCACAGGCACACTGTGGCACACGACTACATATATATACATAGAAAATTAAATAAACAAACAAACACATTAATGGAATCAACTTTTTTAAAATCACAAGCTCAGGAGTTAAAAAAACAAAACAAAACAACAATTTCCATACCAAAACCAACAAAACACAATTTTTTCTCCGCGAAGCGAACGCCGCCTCTGTACTACTAACCTGGACAAGAAATGCTTCGGCGTCCTGGTGCGTCCCTCTCACCCCGCGCAGAGTGGAGAAAGTCACTTTGGTGTTGGAGTCTTCTCCCACTTCCACAGCGAGCCCTTTTTGCTTTTCAGCAACAATAAACGCACTTAGAAGTCTGGAGTATTCTTTGAGCTTAGAATAGGAGAATTTATACAGGGGAGTTAAACTGTACACAGTCCATTGTTTGTGGAGGAGAAATGCAACCTTATGAGGATCGGTATCTTCCTAAAACAAAAAAGACCAAGACAAAGGTTTTAAAAAGTAAAAACATGGATATCATATTTAATACAAATCTACTAGTTAGTACATGGTCCAGTGAGCCAGGCAGGGGTGGTGCACATGCTTAATCCCAGCACTTGGGAGGCAGAGGCAGGCAGATCTTTGTGAGTTCGAGGCCAGCCCGGTTTATGGAGCTGCTTCCAGAACAGCCAGGGCGACACAGAAACTTTGTTTCAAAAAATAAAAACAAACAAAACAAAACAGAAAGATCAATCTCAAATGAAGTTTGCAGGACTTTACAGGTCATTAAATGGGCCTCTGCCTTTGCCCTCCCTTCCTGTGTGGAAAACTCTTCCCTGGATGTTCATACAGGACAGCTCTCCATTTTATTCAGATCTGCCCTCAGTTCTCATGCGAGAGTCGCTCTAGAGTAAATGTATCACTCCAACGCTCACTCCCTCCTAACCCTGGTTTACTCTTCTTCATAGCATTTACTGTGATCTGACATACATACATACATACATGCATATGTCTTCTTTCTTTTGCCTCCCTTTCCAATCAAAGTATGAGCTTGCTGGAGGCAGGGTTTTGCCTATTTCAATTAATCTAGCAGCTGAACATAAAACAATGCCATTTCACAGGATTTCAATAAATGTTTCATGTATGAACATTCATGTTCTACTTTATATATCTTGAAAACAGTAGTGCTGCCCCTTAAAGGGAGAATGCCTGTCTACACTGTCTAGTGCACAGCCCTGGGCTTCCATCACACACGCAAAAGTATTTCTGAAGGCTCTAGTTTGATTAGCCTTAAGTAATTAAATAAGTCATTTCAAATACAAAAACGAGGAATATCCCAAACAGGGGAGAGTACAGAGTCTGTATTCTTCGAAAATGCCAATGTGATAAAACTAATAAAGGAAACAATATAAACTAGAGGAGATTAGGGCTGAAGTGTGAGATTGCTCCCTTAACTGTTCCTCCTTTATCTATTAGCTGAGAGGTTGGGACACTGAAAGTACTATAAATAGTCATGTAAGTCAATTCATATTTGTTCGTGTATTTTTCAATCACTGACTATCAAGAGGGAACACAAGTCATACCTGCAACTGGGAACACTGGGGAATTCTCCTCCGAGACGGACTGGGGAAAAATGAACTCTGCCTCCTGACCAATTCCAGTCGTTTCTGCAGAGGGGTAGCACCTACAAGGTACTCTCTGAGATTTGAGGTCCTTTGTCTAGAAGTTGATCTTCGTGAATCATGAGGATCCATGGTCTGTATTAAAAAAAAAAAGTAACAGTAAAATTCTAAGCACTGAAAAGTTAGTCCATGCACACAGCTCTGGGTGATTCTGACTCTTTCCTTCCCACGCCCCACCTTTCCACAACACCCTCTTATTCCCTGTCTTAATCACTGTTCCATTGCTGTGAAGAGAAACACCAAACAAACATGTTGTGAGCTCTAGAGTAAGTCAAATAATGTGATATACATGTTGCTAAGGAGACCTGCAAGACCACATGAATGGCGGCCACAACAGGGGCATCGTGATGACCCTAGGGAGCTGTCTCTAATCTGGCTTAACAATTTCAAAAGCTTCAGATGGAGCTGGGGGTTAGGCTAGATCAAGGACTGACTGGAGCTGCGGCTACCAGGAAACACTGCACCTCCTTTGAATCCTGTTCCTGCGGAGGTCCCAGTCCAACTTGTGGGCGGCTCCTTTGAGAGACATCCTGGCCTTCTCCTCGGGCAGTCTTGTGTGTGTTAGAAGGACTCCTAGTCTTTTGACTCTACGATTCTTCTTGGAGGTCCCACTTATCTGAACCCTTCTGATTCTGTTAGACATCTTCCCGGGAAAGCAGCAGCCCCCTGGAGCCCCACTGTCTCCCACGCTCCCCAGCACTTGCTAACTATCTACTTAGACAGGAGGTGCAGTCAGTCCTGTTTATACAGAACCCTTCTTTCAAGTACGGTATTGGATACAATAACCGCTAAGCACCCATTATCTTCCAGGCGTGTTTGTAAGCATCTAACAGATATGGAGCCCTAACGAATACACTCCTTTTGTTGGGAGTGTTTGTGTTTATACTCAGTGACAGCCCACTGTGTAGAACTAGAACTCACTAGAATTAGAACTCACCGCAATCCACCTGGCACGACTGTTTTGATTTACTACTCAAATGACCCCATTATATAAGCTACTGTGTTGCCAGTTGACAGAGGGTCAGGGTGGAAGTATTTCCCAAGCCTCGCCCCTCCGCAGCATTTTAGGGTGCACAGAACTTCCTCTCTTGCCAGATTCCCCTGTACTCAGTCCGTAACACACAGCTAAAACTCGGTGTTTCTCTGTGGTTAGTCCCCGAAGGGTCCTCGACGCAGTCACTACAGCGCTGCCCAGCCGTCAGCGCCTGCCCAAACCCAGCACTCTCCGGATCGGCCACCCCACTGAGCACCCACTGAGCACCCACCAAGCACCACCGAGCACCACCGAGCACCCACGGAGCACCCACGGAGCACTCACCGAGCACCACCGAGCACCCCCCCACTGAGCACCCACCTGAGCCCCCACTGAGCCCCCACTGAACACCACCGAGCACCCAACTGAGCACCCACTGAGCACAACTGAGTCCTCACTGAGCACCACCGAGCACCCACCGAGCACCCACCGAGCACCCAACTGAGCACCCACTGAGCACCCACTGAGCACAACTGAGTCCTCACTGAGCACCACTGAGCACCCACCAAGCACCACCGAGCACCACCGAGCACCCACCGAACACCCACCGAGCACCACTGAGCACCCACCGAGCACCACTGAGCACCCCCCCACTAAGCACCCACTGAGCACCCACCGAGCACCACCGAGCACCCACTGAGCCCCCCTGAGCACCCAGTGGCCGGGTAACAGCGCAGGGCCGCGCACCGCCAGCCCGGGACCCGCGCGAAGCATCTTACCAGAAGTCCGCTGCAGAGACGCTGTCACCCATCCCGGAGTCAGTGGTCAGCCTGCACGTCGGAGGCCAATGACTGCCGACCAGCCGACACGGCGCGGAGCCGGGGACTCCCCGGCGGCCCACGCTGCGGGCCTCGCCTGGGGCGCCCGCTCTGCCCGCGAAACAGGGTGTCCACAAAGCCCCAAAGTTCTCCGCGATCACCGGTCTTGACGAAACCTCGCTCCCGAAGGCGCAACTCGCCACACTCCACGCCCATCGCAGTTTAAAATCATTTCCCGACCTGCTCTGCGACCGACGCAGAGAGCGCCTCCCGGGGCACGCCGATTTCTCGTAAAAGAGCAACTGCGGTCGCCATCTTGACTAAGGGCAAGGCCTGGCAACTTCCGTGTTGTCAAATTCCCAATTGCGCCGCCTTGCTCTTCCGTCTTACAACCGCTGCGAAGCTTTTCTCGTGAATTTCCGCCCACAACATACATGGCGGAGGCGCCTTCGCTCTGATTGGCCCGAATGCCTTACGTAATCTTCGGGCGTTATAGCCATCCCGGCTGCTGAGTGTGATCCGCATCCGGGTTTAAACCCGGAGCGTTTGGGCTTTGCTCGCCTCCACCCGTCGGGGACGTTCGGGGTGGGCCATCGGGTTCGGGGAATTCGGAACACCAGGCCGCGCGTCCGCGTTGTTCTGCTTATGCCCGGGTCACCTCCGAGACGACGTGGAAACTGAGGCAGGCGCTGCCGCTCGGGCCCCGGGAGTCTGCGGCCGGGGGGGGGGGGGGGGGCGCGGAGGCTCCAGCCCGGCGACCTTGCAGAGCGGCTCCCGGGCGTCCGCGGGGTCTCGCACCGTCGCCCCTGCAGCGCGGGGCTCCTCCTAACCTCCCGAGCCCGGGGCGTCGACATGCATCCGGGTCCTTGGTTACGTGGCCTGTGCAGGGGTTTATCCAGACCTGCCGGGACGACCGCCCCGCCGAGCTGGGCTTCTCCCTCCAGACGCCTGGCGCTGAGGTCACAGAGACTTCCAGGTGAAAACAGCCCAGGCGAGCTTCCTCAGTCCTACCTGCATTTTACAGTGTCATTCGTTCTCTTCATTGCTGATAATCAAGGATCTTTTTTTCTTCCCCCTTGATTAAAAAAAGCAAAAATCAAAAAGATAACCGCATAGGACAGTCTGTGTTTAGTCGATGCTATTAATAGAAAAACTAAATAAGATAAAATCCTTCTGACATTTTTAATAGTTTCTTAATGTACAAATGATTGTTATACAAAAAAATAAAAAATCCCAGCACTCGGGAGGCAGAGGCAGGCGGATCTCTGTGAGTTCGAGGCCAGCCTGGTCTACAGAGTGAGTTCCAGGCCAGCCAGAGTTACAACAGAGAAACCCTGTCTCAAAAAAAAAAGAACAACAAAAAACCCAAATGATTGTTATAAACTAGGTTTGTACTAAAGCTAACTAGTAACCTCACTGTTAAACATATGTAAATTCTAAGATCATAGTTCACTTGACCAAGAAACGTAATATTCAAAATCGGACAATTATGATTTTAGGTCCATACAAGTGCTAGAGTCATAAAAAGTTTAGATTTCTAAACAATGCGAAATTTTACTTTGGGGCAATTATTCCCTTGGATTTTGACACATTTGCAGGTAAACACAAAAGTGGGATTAAATCGTATGAACTACCACATTTTATAAACCTCATTGGGCCGGCAGGGTGGTTTAGTGGGTAGAGGTACTTACTGCCGAGCCTGAGGACCAGAGTTCGATCCCAGGACTCACATGGTGGATGGAAGAAGAAAGTAAGATCCAACAAGTTGCCCTCTGACCTCCATGAGTGTACCGTGGCACGTGGGCCCCCAAACTGTGGGTATACACCATCACACAATGTAATTTAAATTCACCTACTGACCTGAAACAACTAATACACCACGAATAGATAGCATTTTAACTACAACTATTTTTAGCTTGCCTTTTAAATTGTTCTTTTTTTTTAAAGAATTCAGTAGCTTTGTTGCTCGGACCAACACGTGTGGAGAATTGCGTTCTTCCCACCTAGGCCAAGAAGTCACTCTGTGTGGATGGATTCAGTATCGAAGGTAAACTGAGGCAAATGGTTTAGGAATATGTGGAGTCTGTTTTCCCAAGCGTTGCCAACCCTTACTAATTTTTATCCAGTCAGAGAGTTAACTTTCCGCTTTGTAGTTTTCAGACCTCACTGTGTTGGTTGTTTTGTGTCACTCAGGAAGTGCAGTACGGTTTGTTGAAGGGTGTAGTGGTGAAACCCAATCCACCGTGCCTGAAACAATTGTGAGCTAACTTTGAGCAGTCACTGGGAAAGATTAGAAGTCTTTTAAGATTTAGAATCTTTCTAAGCCAGCAGCGGAGCAGCAATAGTATGGGAAAGACCTTACTTTATTCAAAATTTAAGTAAAGAAAAAGCTTAAAGACATGAGCAGTGGTTCCTTGCGTTCGGAGCCAATTTGTTGAGTTTTTCTGTCCTTGTTCATCTCTGTGTTCCAAAGTCTGTCAACTCCTATTGAAGAGGTCCAAATGTGGGTAGATGTTTGTCACACAAAAGAAGTCACCTTGGCTCCTGGAGGGCTCAGCATGCTGTAGGCAAGCATTTTGTCTTGGAAAGAGTCTTGTTAACTCGTTTGTTCAGAACTGTGTCAACACTATACTGACAGTGTAACTCCTCCGGTCTTGATGTGGTAACCTTGGAGCATGTCTTTCTGTACCCATTCCCTCGAAGTTCCTTGATGTCCATTTCCCTGATGGCATTTGTCACCTAGAGCTGCCATCTAGGTCCTGGGAATCAAACCTTGGTCCTCTGGAAGAGCAGGAAGCTATTATAACCTCTGAGCCATCTCTCCAACCCCTGTTTTCCCTTTATTAATAAACCACTGAAAATAAAGAAGGAAAAATTTATATTATCCCTTTGATTTTAGGGAGAAAAAAAATATCCAATTGTTTCTAATACACTAAAATATTACCTTGGGATTTTACTATATGAAAGAAAAGTTTCCAAAGTTAATAACATTTTTTTGTGAGGACTTAAGCCTATGAAAAATTTAAAGTTTTATTTTCTTAAACAATAAAAACTTACTGTTAGAATTTTTTCCATTTTCATGATTACAGACATAGAAAAGAATAGGCAAACAAAAATAGTGTTTGGTCCCCTTCAGGCCAATACAGTGTTTTGCTCTTTTTGTGATGCACTGGTTAACATAGCTCACTAACTCGGGTTGAAAGCTGCCTCCACAGGTACTGCACGTCCTCCTGAACCATGTGTGAGCTCTGAAATGGTGTTTGACGTTCTTGAAGCTTTCACATCTTAATCAAGCACCTCTCACTTAAAAGCTTACTATCCCAGGCCACCAACAATCTTTTGTTTTGTTTTTGTTGTTGTTTTGTTTTTGTTTGTTTGTTTGTTTTGGTTTTCAAGACAGTTTCTCTGTTGTAACTCTGACTGTCCTGGAACTCACTCTGTAGACCAGGCTGGCCTCGAATTTACAGAGATCCGCCTGCCTCTGCCTCTGCCTCTGCCTCTGCCTCTGCCTCTGCCTCTGCCTCTGCCTCTGCCTCCCAAGTACTGGGATTAAAGGCGTGTGCCACCACCACCTGGCTTGTTTTTTTTGTTTTGAGACAGGGTCTTACTGTGTAGCTGGCTGGCCTGGAGCTCTCTGTGTAGACCAGGTTGACCTGGAACCAGAAATCCACCTGCCTCTGCCTCCTGAGTGCTGGGATTAAAGATATGTGCCACCATACCTAACCACCAGCAATTTAACTGTTAGTTGTTATATAGAAATAAACCCATACTCCCAAATTGACTGAAGCTGATGTGCCCAAATTCCTTGGAACATTTTTTCCCTCAGAGAAAAGACTTCAGAGCCACTGCGTTCGAGAACCCTAGTATAGTGTACTTGATATCCTTTGCAGCAAAAATTAAGAAGTCATGCATCTCTAACCATCATAATTATCATTGTTTACACACAGGATATAGTTAAAGCTGATTCCAGACCATGTAGTATAATGGTAATCACAAGATTGATTTGATTTTAACACATTGAGGTCCTGTAAGATGCTAGAGCAAATGAAAGAGATAGTTTGTCATCTTCCACAAGTAAGAAGAAGAGGATAAGGAGAAATAAAACTCTTCTCTCCAGAACCCACCAAATCTCATGACTATCTTTATTGCCTCGGTTGATAAAATTCGTAGTCCTCAATTTCCTTATGTGGGGAATCAGTTTCCAAGGAGGGCAGGCAAGATCAAGAAACGTTTTCAGGGTCTGGAGAGATGGCTCGGGAGTTAAGGGTGAACACTGCTCTTGCAGAGGACCCAGAGTTGGGTTCCCAGCACTCAGATCAGGCTCACAACTGCCTGTCACTCCAGCTCCAGGGGAATGTGATGCCACTGGCCTTCCAGGGAACCTGCATTCGCATGCACATGCAGACACACATATGCACACGTAACTGAAATAAAACAATCTTTAAAAAAATAGTTTTCAGGCTTTTCTTTGCCATGACTCCCAACTTCCAGTTCAATAGAAACCTTTACTGTCAAGTTCATGGATGCTCTGCACCTAAGGCCAGACCCCTTCTATAAATAAATAAATAGACTTAAGGTAACTGCATGAGTATAACTTATGAAAGTACATAGTATCATGAGAATGGAATTTTTATACTGGTTTTGCTGGTTGAATTTTGAGCTTGAGAGACTTTATCCTAAAATACCTTTTCTTTTTCCATTATTCAGGCAAAACATCTTCTTAGTCCTAAGAGATTGCCACGGTCTTGTTCAAATCATCATTCCCCAGGACGAGGTAACACAAGGTCTCTTACCAGTATCTAAAACCTAAGTAGTTTGATTATCGTGTTTGAAGTTTTAATTTCAAGAGTTAATTGCTAACAAAACTGAAAAGTACTATATACAATATCAAGACATGATAAACTGAGGGACTGGAACCATCATTCATCTGCTCAGAGCACTTGCTTCTCTTGTTAAGGACCAGGGTTCAAGTCCCAGCACTCCCATGGCAGCTCACAGCCGTCTGTAGCTCCAGTTCCAGGGGATCCAATGCGCTCTCTGGCTTCCAAGGGCACCAACATGTATGTGTTAAACTCACATACATTCAGGCAAACAGCTAATACCATAGATAAAGGCTAATTCCTCTAATATGTTAGAAAACTACACAAAAAAGGGAGGCAGGGGCCTAGTGGCAAGATGGCTCAGAGGGTATAAAAGTGCCTGCCTTCTTCCACACGTGTGCCATGTCACACGAATGTGAGTCCCTGTGTGTGCACACACATACAGAATAAATGTAATAAATAAATTAGCTACAAAAAGTTAATAGGGGACCTAGAATGTTGAGGTGAAATTTATAGAAAAGGAAACAACCTCAAAATAATTTTAAAAGAAAATATAAGCCAGACATGGTAGCACACCTACAATCTCATCACGGGGAAGCGGATGTAAGAGCAGCAGGAATTCAAGGCCAGCCTGGCGGTGGTGCGTGCCATTAATCCCAGCACTTGGGAGTCAGAGACAGGCTGTGAGTTTGAGGCCAGCCTGGTTTACAGTGAGTTCCAGGACAGCCAGAGCTACAACAGGGAAACCCTATCTCGAAAAACCAAGAAAACAAAACAAAAAAAACAAAAACACCGAACAACAATAAAACCCAAAGAATTCAAGGCCAGCTTCAGCTTTATAGCTAGTCACGGCCAGCCTGGACTACATGAGACCGTATCTAAAACATATAAACACACACACACATGCACATACACATATACATGAAAGTTTGCCACAGGTAGAGAGATGGGATTGAGGGCTGGGGAGGTAGCCCGGCAGGTAAAGGTGCTTGCCACTAAGCTGACAACCTGAGACCCACGTGGTGGAAGGAGAGAACCAACTCCCGAGAGTTCTCTTCCGTCCTCCACACGCAGGTTATGCATGTGCATATGTGAGATTGGATGGATGGATGGACGGACGGACAGACAGATGTGGCACATGCACATGTGAGATAGAGCTAGACAGGTAGGTAGACAGAGAGAAAAGCACACACACACCAAAGCAGCCTGGGCGACTTAGACTCTGTCTCAGAATAAAAGATAGCTGGCAAACTGGGCTTAGAAGCACACGCCTTCACTCCCAGCACTTGGGAGACAGAAGCAGGGGGATCTCTGTGAGTTCAAGGCCAGCCTGGTTTACATAGTGAATTCCAGGACAGCCAGAGCTACATAAGCAAACCCTGTCTCAAAAAAACCAAAACAAACAAAGTAGCTGGTGGACATGGTAGTGCATTCCAGCACTCGGGAAGCTGGACAGGAAGGCTGAGAGTTCAAAGCCAGTGTGGACCAATGTAGCGAGGCCCTGTTGAAAGAAAGGAGGGAGGGAGGATTACTAGCAGTCTCACTGGCTGTGTTATATGGAACCAAAGTGGCAGTGAGATTTCCCAGTTCTTCTAATAACATCGTAGAGACAGCGCCAACATCACAAGTAAGCTGTGATTAACGTTTCCTAAACTGCAGACCTACTGAAGAGTCCGTAATTTCATTTATTCTTGGAACTGCCCCCCCCCCCCATTTTGCAGTCAGCTGCCTCGGTAAAGAAGATTTTATGTGAAGCCCCTGTGGAATCTGTGGTGAAAGTATCAGGGACAGTTATTTCCCGACCTCCAGGACAAGAGAATCCAGTGAGTAGTTTAAGAACCCAAGGTTTGCCTTTGTGCATTTGCTATGTCTGCATATACATGAACTGAAAGCCCGGGAATCCGCACAGCGCACATCCAGACACCAAATTCTTGGCACAGAAAAGATGTATTTGCCCAGAGGGACAAAGGACAAGGGACAGGACTGCCTCTGGATAGAGACAGCAGTGGCCTGTGGGTGGATGGCCGGGCTTTAAGGGTCCTAGTGTGGGAGAGGAGAAGGGAGAGCCACACAGACAGAAGGGTTGTGGTGGCTCTCCTATCTCTGGGAGGACAGAGGAGAGGAGATGGTGGGGTTTTGGGAGGGGGTGCGCTGTGGAGGGAGTTTTGGGAGATGGGCCCTTGTGTGAGAGGCTGGAGCCTAACTTATGTCTGGCCGTCCTTTCCTGACCCATCAACATCTTGTGGTTATACGGGGGTGGAGTCAGGACCCACATTAACAACATAGTCTGAGTCCCTGTTGGACACTTAGCACTGGAGCTCCTAAGTTCTACAAATGAACTCACAGATGTCAAACACTCCCATATAAGTGTGCACAAAATGTCATTTGTCAGCCGTGACAAATGCATAGTGATATTTGCTGACATATGGTCTTATGAGCCACAGATATAAGAATTAAAAATTATATGGATGTATATTACTTATACTCTGTATGTAACATTGACACATTTTATATGTGGATATAAATGCATGTGTTTTACAAATGTGTAAAGCAAATATGTCCTGAAAAGTGATTTTCTAAAATAGGTCTTTTTTTTTTTCTAAGAAAATGCCAACAGGTGAGATTGAAATCAAAGTTAAAACAGCTGAGCTCCTGAATGTCTGCAAGAAGCTGCCCTTTGAAATTAAAGATTTTGTGAAGGTACAGGCTGTCAATAAAAATAGTATCTAGAAAGTAACTAAAAAGTATCAGAATTTTTAAAGAAAAAAATTGCCTTCTATAAATGAATATTTTATTATCAATTATCCTAATGAATTGTTCTATTAATACTAACAGCTTATTATGTTCTTGGAGTCCAGATGGGTGGAAATGTGATTCTGTCTTTAAGATACTGTGTTGTTCCAAGTTTTCCTTTACTATTGTTTAAAGTGTTGAAGGGACATTTGTATCTAGCTTGGAAGTGGCCAAATTGCATAGGGAATCTTTTTCCTATTAAGTTGTAACTCCTAACAGTAATAACGTGTGCTGAGAGCGTTCTTGACTTGCCAAGCATTGAATTACAGATTTAGGATAGTCTTAGCCAAAAATTTCAGAGCTGGATGGAGATAGCCAGAACTGATTATGTATAACCAGATTTTAGAAAATAAAAATAAAAGGAAAAATATATACCCAGATAATTTTTAACTTTGTAACAATTATAGACTTGTATATACCTAATTGTATGTAGCACTGGCTATTCTAGAACTTACTCTGTGGACCAGGCTGGCTTCAAACTCACAGAGATCTGTCAGCCTCTGCCTCCCTAGTGCTGGGATTAAAAGACATGTACCATTATGCCTGGTATATACCTCATTTTAAAGCCAGTCTATTAAGGTGTTTGTGTGTTGCATGTGCACATATGTGTGCACACGTGGAAGGCAGAGGAAAAGCTTGAGTGTGGTTCCTCAGGCACCGTCCACCATTTGTTCGAGACAGGCTCTCTCACTGGCCTGGAACTCACCAGGTAGAATAGGCTGGGTGGCCAGCAACCTCCAGGGATCCCCGTCTACACCTGCCTTGTGCTAGACTCACAAATGTGCACTGCCACACCCAGCTCCTCACCTCGGTCCTGAGGATTGAACTCAAGCACAAGTGCCTTACCAACTGTGGTGGCTGATTGTGGCACAACCTAGACACATGGGAAAGGAGTTTCAAGAAGTCCAGATTAGGTTGGCCTGTAGGCATGCCTCCAGGGGATTTTCTTAATTGGATTAATTGTTGTGAGAAAATGGACCCTGAATGTAGGCGGCAACATTTCATGGCCTGCGCCCTGGCCTAGGCACCGGCGTGAGTGCATTAATTCCGTGCCCTCTGCTCCTCACTGTGGGCGTGCTGTGAGCGGCTGCTCTCAGTTCTGCTGCCTTGATTTCCTTGCAGAGATGGACAGTAATCTGGAATTGGGAACCAAACTAACCCTTTCTCCCTTAAGTTGCTTTTGAAAATCAGGGTATCTTATTATAGCAACAGGAAGTGGAATTAAACACCACCTGGGCAATTTCCCCAGCACTCTTTAACATATGACTACTACTAAGTCTTAGATTAAGTTCACTGATTGCAAAAAACCTTATTAAGGAAAAGAAAATAAATTTCCTAAGATAAACATTCAGAAAAAGAAATTATAGGCATTCCTTACTGTTTCTATTTCTGGTATGAAAGAGTTGAGGTACCCACATTAAAGGACTTGCTTTCTTAAGTTCTCAGCACAAAGGTGAATACAAGAAATTACAGCCTCGAAAATAGACAAACCTGAGCTGGAGATATGGCTCAGTGGTTAAGAACTTGCACTATGCTTATGAACTGAGTTCAGTTCCCAGCAACCACATCAGGTGGCTCACAATTGTCTGTAACTCAAGCTCCTGGGGATGCCGCTGGCTCCAAGGGCACCCACACTCACGTGCACAGACTCTCACACGGATACACACACCTACACATACACCTGTAGTGGTTTACTTGCTGCTGGGGTGGCTCAGCAAGGGTGACAAGGAGGCACTCTCATACGTGGAAGCCCTGCCTCAGCAGAGGGAACCACCGTCCGTCATGGCATGCACCATACCAGCCAGTGGAACCCTGAGCATCTGAGCTCAGGTGTTTTTATTCATTCAGAGGTCTTCAGGTATTCTACATACAGACATGGAGATCATTAGCAATCAACATCCCCCACATAAACCCAACACCTGCAGACAGTACAGAACGCCAAGATAGGTAGCCCCTCACCCAACCGTGCACAAAACAATATTTTAAGCATAACTAAAAATAAGCTTCTACAACATACACCCCACCAGTAAATAAATGTAAGTAAAAAAAACTAAAGATACTACATTTTTAATATTCAAAAATAAGCACAAGATCTTTCATTCGTGTAGAAAACAGAGGCGCTCCGTTTGCAGTATCGGTACTTAGATCTGCGCAGCTTCCAAATGCAGTACAACCTGCGGCTGAGGTCCCAGATGGTCATGAAAATGCGGGAGTATCTTTGTAATCTGCACGGTAAGTGAAAGCCTCAGTGTTCATTCTGTTCCCAGAAGTCTGTAATTTGATCAGTGTGTAGACTGGCTGCTTCCTGGGTGACAAGCCCACCCTTTAAAGGTAATAATGTCTATTACAGTATGTTTTATTTCCCATCACAACTGAGGGCATTCTTTGGTTGTTTGTATATCATGAGTGCCCCCCACCCCACACCTCTAACAGTTTAAGTTCTCCTAATTCCTTTTTTATTTGAGACAGAATCTGACTATTGCAGTCCAGGGTATAGGACTTTACTGTGTAACCCAGGCTGACCTTAAACTTGAAGTGATCTTCCTGACTCAGCCTCCCAGATGCTAGAACTACAGGTATGAGTCTGAGCAACTACCCAGCTTTTATTTATTCATTTGAGATAGATTCAGGCTGACCTTGCACTCCTAAGCACCTCAGCCTCTTGAATTCTGGCGTTACAGGTGAAGGCCACAATGCTCAGCCAGATGGAATAATTCTTTATCATGTCTCTACATCATTTGTTGGGTGGTCTGGAACTCCCCATGAGCTAAACCAAAGCTTGGTACCTTTTTTCTTTTCTTTTTCTTTTTTGTTTTTTTTTGTCCTGGAACTCACTCTGTAGACCAGGCTGGCCTCGAACTCACAGAGATCTGCCTGCATCTGCCTCCCGAGTGCTGGGATTAAAGGCGTGCGCCACCGCCCGGCTGGGTACTTTTTCTTTTCCACCATTGCCGTGCTAGCAGAACATTTTGAACATCACAGCATTTCAGTAGACAGGAGCCCATCAGGTACTTAGGATTGGGTCCTATCACAGATGTAAGCTTCATGAACAGAACTACGTTTTATCAATGTCTTAGCTCCTGGGATTGAAGCCGACATGAGGGTGCCTCACTTCAAGCACCTCCCTAGTCAAAGGGAGCCTCTGTTTGCACTTCAGTGTTGACATCAGACTTGGCAAATTCTAAGTATCAGCTAGTTTCTCTCTTTTTAGGGTTTGTGGACATAGAAACCCCAACACTGTTTAAGAGGACTCCGGGGGTATGTATGCCGCTTGCCACCTGCTACTAGTGCCGCCTTCATCGTAAGAGTGATCGCTTTGCCCATCTTTATGTACTTTCATTGCTACCTCAGGATCTTCACATTACTAGGTTATTTTAAGAGCTGAGAAAATGTGTGAGTCAGTATTTGGAATCGGAACGCTTTTATTCTGCGTGAGTTTTCTTTCCCGTGAGGTTTATAAATGCAATCCATTAGTGAACGTTTCTTTAAAACCTTGTTCCTTAAGAGCTGTGTGAACTGGACTGGAGAGATGGCTCAGCTGTTAAAAGCACTAAAACTCCAGCTCCAGGGGATCAGATGCCCTTTTCTGGCCCCTGTAAACACTACTGCATTCATGTACACATACCCACATACAGACAGATACATATGCATGTAGTTGAAATAAATCCTGGGCTGGAGAGATGACTCATCCATTAAAGGGTAAGGCTCACAACCAAAAAGATGAAAATAAAATCTTTGTTTGTTTGTTTGTTTTTTGTTATTTTCGAGACAGGGTTTCTCTGTTGAAACTCCAGCTGTCCTGGAACTCACTCTGTAGACCAGGCTTTTCTCAAACTCACAGAGATCCTCCTGCCTCAGCCTCCCAAGTGCTAGAATTAAAGGCATGTGCTACCACCACCTGGCAAAAATAAAATCTAAGAAAGAGAGAAAGGGAGAAAGGAAGAAAAAGGAAGGAAGGAGAGAGAGGAGGGAGGGAGGAAGGAAAGAACTAAAAAGTATAACATTTATATAGAGGTGGCGGAGGTGTCTTTGTCTGCTAAAAGCAACTGTCCCACTATAATCCCTTCCATTCTGAAAGCCTACACCTGCTCCAAGTTCGCTTCCTCCCTACCTCTGAGCTGCCAAGCTGACCACTGCCCACTAAGGTGCTAGAAAGGGACACTGACAGAAGCCTTTTAGCTTATGGTGGGTCCACACTCCCTAACCCCATTTGTCCCTAGCCACAGCTTTCAGCCAGCACTTGTTTCAGGACTATTGTCACTGAAGCCAAGTTGGTTGATTGGTTGAGGCTAGGACCACCATGGTTGGGGGCTGGCTTGGGTGGGATTGGAAGTAGGGGAGCCTCATCATTGCTCGCGACAGGGACCACTCTAAAGCAACAACTCTTCTGCTGTGCTAGTCTAGCTTGTTCCCCTCAAAGCCGTAGGACCTTCCGCCTAAGGGTGCTCTGTCTCATGCTCTCCATCAGTGAAGGACCTGTCTCCGCTCCACACCTTTTCTCTGTGATACTTCTTTCCTATCTCTTCTTTTTCCTGAATTTTTTTAGGAAGTCTGCAGAAAATGGTTGGCTTGGGATTTGACACAAGGAAAGCAAAAGATGTATTAATAAGAAAAAGAGGACCAGGCATGCCTATAAGACCAGCATTTGGGAAGCTAAGGCAGGGGGATTGTTGGGTGGTGGTGCACACCTTTAATCCTAGCACTTGAGAGGCAGAGGCAAGCAGATCTCTGAGTTGGAGGCCAGCCTGATCTACAGAGTGAGTTCCAGGACAACTGGAGTTACAACAGAGAAACCCTGTCTCAAAAAAAAAAAAACAAAAAAAAAAAACTGAGCTTTCAAAACAACAAAAAATGATATTTAATCTTTATTCAATCTATTGACTTAAAAAAACAAACAAACCGAGTATAAGGACTAGGTAAGTAGTTCAGTGGTACACTGTGTAGCATGTTCGAGGCCCTAGGCTCAAAAACAAAACAAAATCCCTGAAGTTTAATTTAGAAAAGCATTTAAGAATTCCTTGCATAGGAAATGATGTACAAAATTTGTTCTGCCAATAATAAAATTGAGAGTTTTACACACACACACACACACACACACACACACTTGATATCTCCTACGTACAAGCAGTATTTAAAGCTTATTTTAGGGGCTGGAGAGAAGGCTCATCAATTAAGAGCACTGGCTTCTCTTCCAGGGCACCGCCCACCTTCACTTTCCAGCAGCCAAGTCAAGTGGCTCTCAGGCTGTGCCCCAGCTCCAGAGGCCCCGGTGCCATCCTCTAGCCTTTCTGTGTGTGCGCGCACACGAAATAAGATAAATTTTTAAAAAGTAAACTTTATTATAACTGGGCATGGCACATGTCTTTGATTCCAGCACTCAAGAGGCCAGGACAAGTGGATCTCTGTGAGTTCCAGTCCAGCCAGAGCTACACAGTGAGACTCTGTCTCTGAAAGAATACATAGATTTTATTGCATGCGAACTGTTTTCAAGACTGTGAGATGAGCAGGAAGTTGTCGCCGGGACACTGCTCTTTAACTCCTTGGCGTGCACGAGTGTTAACTTGCACTAGTCGCTTTCTACTCAGCTTTGAGTTTGTTGTTGTTTTGTCTCAGGGTTTTGTCTTGCTCTGTTTTATTTTATCGAGACAGCACTTTGCTGTGTGGGCCAGGGTGCTTTTGAACTTACTGTTCCTCTACCTCAGCCTCCTAAGTGCTGGAATTACAAGAATTTGCCATACTTGGCTTAGGTTTTTTGTTTATTTTTCTATAATGTCTCTCTTCTCTCCCCCTTCCACCTCTCTCTCTCTTTAAAAGGGTGCCAAAGAGTTTCTCGTACCATCCAGGAAACCTGGAAAGTTTTATTCTCTCCCTCAAAGTCCTCAGCAATTTAAGCAGCTTCTGATGGTTGGTGGTCTAGACAGGTAAACTATCTTTTTTTGGTTTTTTGGTAATGCTATTATTCCTCCAAAAGGGGAAGAGAAAGACAGGGTTGGTGGTGGGGAGGGAGTGGGCTGTCTGATCTGACTGGTGAAGCGGCTCAGTGGGTAAAAGCTGTTGCCACATGAGGCTTTGGAACCCATTTATCGGTGGAGGAGAGCACTAATTCCACAGAGTTGTCCTCTGGCCTCCACAGGTGTGCCCTCATGCCTGCGCACCTCGCTCAATAATAGTAAAAAAAATTAACTTGTCTGATTTGAAGAGGTTACAATTTTTATGTGAGTTTTGAGATTGCTTGTTCTCTAAAAATTGTAGCAGACATAATTTATTAAAAATGTATTAGATGGCATTAGGTACAAAGCTAGTAGTTCTGGCAGGGGATTCAGAATCACAAAGTTCTACTCTTGAGTGAATAGACTAGTAAATAGGATGGGATAATAAATGAAAACAACTATGAAAGAAACCAAAATATAAATTAAAAGTATATTGAGATTAATGAAATATTGTTTGAAATTATGTTATTTGGGAAAATATAGTAAGCATCGTAATCAGGCTGGAGAAATGTGTGGGTTAAGAGCAAGCTCTCGCAGAGGACCTGAGTTGAGTTCCTAGCACTCGGTCGGGCACTTCACAACCCTGTAACATCAGTTCCAGGGATCCAACACCCTGGCCTGTGGGCTTCTGCAGGCTTGCATGTACCCCTGTGTCGCGGACCGACCCAGCCGGGTCCCCTAAGTCCGGGGAGAATCAGGAATCTGGTACTCAGGTGGGCAAGGAGTCGGCGAAGTGACAAACAGACACAGACACAAGAATGTGCTGAATATGAGTGTAATTTGCAGCAGTGAGCATCAGACTTATATATTGTTTTTAATACAGGGAAACATAATCATACAAGAATGTGAATAGTGGCAAAATACGTCAGGCCTCTTTTGTGAATTGTGTCAAAATACATACGTCAGGCCTCTTTCAGGGAAATGAGGTTAAAGGATACAATATGTGAGAACAGATCGTACCTTACAATGTGTAAGACAATGTGGTTACTGTTGGCATACAATGTGGTTATGGTTGGCATATCAGAAAGTATACTGTGGTTAATAACTTTTTAGAAGCCAGTTACTGTACTGGTTTGTAATAGAGGGTATCTACTTTTTGAAACTGAGATCAGGATCAAAGTCAGGAGTTAACAATTTCAGGGGCTTTTGGAGTTTGCTTGCAGCCACGCTCCATGGAATAGAATAAAGAGAAGGAAAACGATAGCTATCAGACCACAGCCAACAATCGTAACTAGGGCACGACAGGAAAACATCCCTCTGTTTCTAGGGGCGCCAGCCAAACTTTCCAGGAGACCAGCTTCCTTGAAGCCTTAGCCTCTATCCTCGGAGCAGGAGTTTATCCCTGTCGCCGACTCCACTGGAGTTGGCTTTAGTCTCAATCCACGGAGCAGGAGTTTAGGCCTGTCATGTGGATTCCACTGGAGTTGGCGTGGCACCCCTGCACAGACATGCACATGCATACATAACTTAATTTTTAAAATTAATTTTAAAAAGAAAGGAAGAAAGCATTGTATGTTAGACCCGCAGAGACAGAGCTTCATTTCTGAAGAAGGTAAGAGTCGGAATGCCGTAGCACAGGAAGGCTCAGTACATTTGTAAAGCAGGGTTTCAGCCTGTGGGAGTGAAAGTACCGTGCCCATAATACACGAGTGTTCAATATATGAGTGTTATATTTTGAAAACCTTTTATGAAATACTAGCTGACTAGATTTGAGCATAATAAAATTAAGTTTTTTGAGGCTTGAATATAGCTTCATAGTAGATTGTTTTCCCAGCATGCACAAGGGCCTGAGTTTGAGCCTTAGCACCAGAAATAAAAATAAAAATTAGAGTTTCTTTTAAAGATCATTAGAACTCTTTTGTAGCCTGTACTGCCAGAACTTTGGGGGAAATCATTTGGGCCTTTAAAATCAAGGCTAGGTTAACTCTAGTTTTCAATTACAGATATTTTCAGGTTGCCCGGTGTTACCGAGATGAGGGCTCAAGACCGGACAGGCAGCCGGAGTTTACCCAGGTACTCAGCCGTACTTGCTGGGCTCCCAGGCCCACGTTTGCTACCCTGGGGTTTCCAACTCCAGGACAGTAGCTTTGTGAGTTTTTAAAAGTTAACATACAAGGTAGTGGCTTTCGCTGTTTCGCTTTCGTACACACTTCGCTTTTGCTGACCCCCTGCCCTCATTCCTTCCCAGTGCTTTTTATTCCCCTCCCTTAAGATGTCTTCTTTCCCCTTATAGTCCCCTTTATAGCTCCCGATAGTTCCCTGCACACCTATGCACATAGTATAAAAATCAAAATCTACAAAGCATAGGGTAACTCTCTCTCCGCACCTAGAGAACATAATTCACTTCACTGAACATAATTCCCAATTCTGTTTCCCTACAGATGTCATGATTTTATTTCTCTTTATGGCTCAATAAGATCGTATTATGTGTCTAGCATTTCTTTCTGTTTCTGTTTCTCAGCTATTGTGAATGGGACAGCAATAAACATAGATATGCAGGTATCTCTTTGCTAAGACTTAGAGCTCTTGCGTATACCCCAGAGTGGGAAAACTAGATGGCACAGTTGTTGGTCTCAGCTGATGTCCGCAGTGGCCGTTCCGTTTTACATTCTCAGCAGCAGGGATAAGGCTCTGTGTTTCCCAAGCCTCTCCCAGCGTTTATTGTCATTTTTGTTCTTTTTTTTTATAGATTTATTTAAGTGCTTTGTTTTGTTTTTTACAGGGGTGGGCAGTTGAGGCAAGGTCTCTCTATGTAGCCTTGGCTGGCCTTAACTCCCTAAGTAGACCAGGCTGGCTCAAATTCATAGAGATCTGCCTGCCTGCCTCTGTCTCCTGAGTACTGACACAAGGACCCCCACCATGCCCAGCAAGATTGTATTTTATAGATGTGAATATTTTGCCTGCATGTGCATGCTGGGTGCTCATGAAGACCCTAGAGCCGAGTTACAGATGGTTGTGAGCTGCCGTGTGGGTGCCAGAAACTGAACTCAGGTCCTCTGCAATCGCATAAAGTGCTCTTGACCACTGGACCATCCCTCCAACCCATCTTTGTTTTCTTGGCATTCTGCCTGAGGTGAGACAGAATCTCAAAGTAGTTTTAATCTATTGCATGCATCCTTTTCATAAGGAATGTGTGGTCATCAATTAAGGTGTGCAAAATATCCCTAGTGTTTTAATGTTTATGATATGATAAAGTCCTTAAAACAAATCTTATCCATCAAAAATCTGTACTCCAGGGACCAGTGAGATGGCTCAGCAGGTAAACACTTGCTGCACAAATATGACAGCTTGAGTTTGACCCCAGAACCCCTATAAAGGTAGAAGGAGAGAACTGACTCCAGAGTGATCTTTTGACCTCCATATGTGCACTATGAACAGAATAACAAAAAATAAAGTCAAAGCCAGGCGTGGTGGTGCACACCTTTAATCCCAGCACTCAGGAGGCAGAGGCAGGCAGATCTCTGAGTTTGAGGTCAGCTTGATCTACAAAGCAAGTTCCAGGACAGCCAAGGCCCCACAGAGATACTCTGTCTCAAAAAACAAACAAACAAACAACAATAAAGTAAAAGTTAAAAGAAGAATTAATACTCTACCAAAACCAGGACAGAGTTGGAGCTGGAGAGATGGCTCAGCAGTTAGGAGCACTGGCTGGTCTTCCAGAGGTTCTGGGTTCAATTCCTAGCACCCACATGGCAGCTCACAACCATCTGTAACTTCAGTTCCAGGGCATCAGACACCCTCTTCTGGCCTTCATGGGTACCAAGTACATACCAAGTACATATGTATACATGTAGGCAAAACACTCATCCACATAAAGTATTTTTTTCTTAGGAAAAAAACAAACAGGACACTGCTAATTTTAAAGAAAAATAATCCTATATATTGATATTTAATGTATTTATCTAATCTACAATTTACTAAAACCCTTAATTTGGCTTTGTTACAATAGCATTAATCAGTGTGATTAAATGCAAAAATCACAAGTCTGGAACCATAAAGGCCAGGATCAGTGTAGCCTAACTGCTTACTGATTGCAGTATGCAAGCAATTCACTTAGCTTTTCTGAGCCGCCAGCTATGAGACAGTTGTGTGAAGATGTAACAGGACACTTGGAAGGAGTTTTTGTTGTTTGGACTAGGTTTGTGTTCCCATCCCAGGTATAGTGGATGACTGTGAGTTTGATTTGGAATGCTCGTTGCCAGAGGCCATAATTTGGTTATGTGATGCTGTTTTGCCATGCGTAGCTTGTTCTTGGGATTGCATGCCACTTGGGTTTATGGGAACTTTTGCTTAGAGTATATAAGGGCTGGAACCCCGAGAGCCAGGGTGGGTTGTTGGCTGTTGGTTGGTCCGTCCATCTCTGGTTCACTTATTTTTGCATAGAAGAGCTTCGGTTGAAGAAATCAAGTTTGCAGATAGTGAGCTGAGACTCTAAGTCTGACTCACTGTCAGCTAGTCCTCTCCAAGCTCAGGACAGCCTAAAAAGGCTGTGAAGATTTCTACCTTCCTCTCTATCTCTCTCAAGGCGGCCTGCAAAAGCAGTGCAGATTTCTTTCTATCCTTCCTTTCTCTTTCCGTAAATTGAGGGTAAAGATTGTAGAGTACAACCAAGGAAGTAACCAAGCTGGTGTATGATAGGTGAAATAAAAGCAGTGTTCAGTAATGCTTACACCCTTACTCACGTATGGGTTCTGGGCGGAGTTATTTATGCGGCAACTTAATATACTATTATATTAGTCATATATATATATTAGTTTCCATATTCTTTTGGTTTCAGATCGACATAGAGATGTCCTTTGTAGACCAGACTGGCATTCAGCGTTTAATTGAGGGTTTGCTGCAGTATTCCTGGCCTGATGATAAAGACCCTGTGGTGACTCCTTTTCCTTCCATGACTTATGCTGAGGCATTGGCCACCTATGGAACTGATAAGCCAGATACTCGCTTTGGGATGAAGGTACTTTCTTCGTGTTTCCAGGACCGCCCCCAAGTAGTTCAGCCATCTTTGCAAGCATTCTGAAGAAATTTACAAGTGTTATCTACTGTTGGGTAATATTTTCAATGTTCCTTTACCTTGTTGTTACCAAACTACAGCAAAAAGAATAAGAGCGTGTGTGTGTGTGTGTGTGTGTGTGTGTGTGTGTGTGTTTGGTTAAGATGGGGATCCCTGAAGCTTGCTATGGAGCTGAAGCTACTAGCTTCAAGCTGGAGGTCCTTCTGCCTCAGTCTCACTGGTAGACTTACAAGTGTGTGTCACCACACTCAGTCAGAGCAAGGTTAAGGTGCCAGGCAGTGGTGGCACACGTCTTTAACCCCAGCACTCAGGGTCAGGCAGATCTCTTGAGTTCCAGGCCAGCCAGGGCTACACAGAGAGACCCTGTCTTGGGAAAAACAACAACAACAAGATTAAGGTACTTGCTAGTGTCAAGCCTGACCCCTGAGTCTGCTCCCCAGAACCTACATGGTGAAGAGAGAGAACTGAATCCCAAAAGCTCCCCCTCTGCCTGACTCCCTCTGACTACACATCCACATCCCAAACACACTCTAAATAAATAAATACATGGGAAAAGAGCTGGGTCTTTCACTATAAAGCTTTATTACAGTACTTACCAGTTACTGGTTTTATGGACATGAATAGTTATTTGAAATAAAAAATAGAAATAATTTCATTTTCAATTTTTCCATGTCAGTATGGCTCTCGAGAGGGAAATGATTGAGTTACTAATTTTCCTTGGTTTGTAAAGAGCTTAAATATGTGAACATATTCAGGTTATCAGTATCTGTAAGAGGAAGAGTACGATTTTTGTGCAGCGGTTTTACTGTCAAGGCTCCCATTACTTGCCCGTAGAGAGCGCCATCCCTTGATCTCTTTAAGGCTGGTGCCGCTTATGAATCTCACCACTGCAAAGTCTTTAAATACTGAAATCTGCCTGGTCTGTGAATAGTCAGTTCTCTGTTTTTTGTTTTAAAATCAGGGTCCCACCTGTAGCCCAGGTGGGTCTCAAATTCATGATGATTCTCCTCTGTTAGCCTGCCAGGTACTGCCGTGAGCTACCATACCTAGCTCAGCTCTTATAAAGAAGAGTATGCACACAAAATCATAAGTACGTTCTTTTGTTTTGTTTTTTGGGACAGGGTTTCTCTGTTGTACCTCTGACTGTCCTGGAACTCAGGCTGTAGACCAGTCTGGCCTCGAACTCAGAGATCTGCCTGCCTCTGCCTCCTGAGTGCTGGGATTAAAGGAGTGCACCACCACTATTACTGTTACCATAAGTATCTTATATACCACAATTCCTTGTGTGTTCCTTTGTAATACAGACTTCTGGTTGAGACTGCTCTGGGTCAGTCCTGGGTCTGCCATAACAGTATCTTCTTAGGCAAATGCTGACCCTGCAGTAACCCTCTATGAATACATTTTTTAAATGTTGAATTACTAAGATATAGTCCTTTTTTTTTTTTTTTTTTTTTAAGCAAGCTCTAAGGATCCCCTTGTCTCTGCCTCCCAAAGCTGGTTACACGCACAGCATGGCCGTGGCCAGCTCTTACATGGGTGCTAGGGGTTAACTCAGGTCACCATGCTTGCACGGCACACTTTACCTCCTGAGCCCTCTTTCCAGCCCTAGTTGTTTCTCTGGTCTCTGGGCTGACAACAAGCCTGAGGAGATAAAAGATATTGCTGACAGACGTGATAATCTGAGTCTGATCCCAGGGTCCTGTATGGTAGCATAAGAACTAACTCCCTAAAGTTGTCCTCTGGCCTCTATTACCCACAGCCCCCCCCCCCACACACACACACACACGTACTCTTTTTCCCCTACTTCTGTGATGACCTGAGTTCAATCCCCGGATCCCGTGTAAAGATGGAAGGAGAGAACCAACTTCAAATATACACATTTCACATGCAAACATACATCATAAACATATGTCCTTCCCACAATCATAAGTATATAAAATTATAAAAAATCTTACCTATGGAATAGAGAAATGACTCAGTGGTTAAGTACTTGCCACACAGTGTAAGGACCTGAGATCAGATTCCCAGAACCCATGTAAATGCTGGGTAGGCCTGGTGACCTGCCTGGAATTCCAGCCACTAAGGGTGGAGACAGAGCAAGCAAGCAGGCAAGCAAGATTAGCCATTACAAGAGCTCTGGGTTTGATTGAGAGACCCTGTCTCAATAGATACAGCAGAAGAGTAATGGAAGATGATTGACATCAACCTCCAGCCCCTACATGTATACACACATATGTGCATGTGCACCTATACATGTACCTATGTATACGGAACAATGCAAACACACACACACACACACACAACCATGCACACCACATACAAATGAAAAATATAAAGAGGCAAAAATAATCTTATTGGTGAACTGTTTTGAGGTGAAAATGACTGTGTTTAAGTCATTCCTTTTTGTTATCCATTTTACAGATTGTGGATGTCAGTGATGTGTTCAGAAACACAGAGGTCAGATTTCTTCAGGATGCACTGGCTAAGCCCCAGGGGACTGTGAAAGCTGTATGTGTTCATGAAGGAGCAGTAAGTAAAGCACAATTCTGTTTTCTCTAGAATGTATATTTTGGAGGAAAATATAATCAACACTCACACATGAACAGTATGTTTTCAGTCAGGCATGGTGGTATACACCTTTGATCCCAGCACTCAGGAGGCAGAAGCATTTGAATCTATGTGAGTTCAAGGCCAGCCTGGCTTACATGGTGCCTTCTAGGCCAGCCAAGACTACATAGTGAGAACCTGTCTTAAAAAAAGAAAGTGTTTTTTTAGAAAGTCTAATTAGTGTCTCTAAAATTATTATATAAATAATGATAAGACTGTGGGTTTTAACTTATTTATGTTTACTTTTAATAGACAGATCCCACGTAGCCTAGGCTGACCTTGAACTTACCCTGCCTTAACCTCCCAAGTACTGAGATTATAAATATGTGATACTAACCTAATCCTAAAGTTACTATTTTGAAAGAGATGCCAGGGATTTAAAAACATTGAGAATTTTTCTTTTTTTCACTGTTATTATTATAAAATGTATCATTCTTGCTGAGTAAACATACTTGTTAACTTAGAATCTATAATTTAAAAAAAAGAGACTACACTCATTTGGATACATAAGCAGCTGAATATCTTTGTAATGGTGGCTAAAAACTCAGTCTTGGGGGCTGGAGAAATGGCTCAGCAATTAAAAGCACTGGCTATTCTTCTAGAGGACCCAGGTTCAATTCCCTGAACATACGTGGCAGCTCACAACTGTCTGTAACTCCTGTTCCTGGGGACCCAACACCCTCACACAGACATACAGACAGGCAAAACACCAATGCACGTGCCGGTCGTAGTGGTGCATGCCTTTGATCCGGAGTTAAAGGCAGGCACCTCCTCTAGGAGCTTGCGGCTACCCTGGTCTTTATAGTTAGCTGCGGGCAAGCCTGAGCTACAGAGTGAGACCCCGGCTAACAAACAAAAATCAGGTCGTTTAGAAAACAGCTATATTTAAGAAACCTGAAATCAAACTCCGGATCCTCTTGTTCTGAAAGTCGTAGCGCTCGCCTTTGTGCTCACCCTGCACGCTACACGACAGTCTTCTGGGGCAGTCGTGGCAGTTCCCAGTGAGACTGGTGACTGGGAAACAGTGACCCTGCACAGGCTGCAGCATGCTTTAAAATGTGTCATTTTGAAGAGAAATTTTTATTAAATTCCACTCTTGTGATGGAAAGACGCAAATGTATTTATGTCTTGTTTGACACTGTAAATCTGATCATAAAGCTGAGTGTCATGTTGATGAGTTTACTTTTTCTTTCATCAGAAATACTTAAGAAAGCAAGACATCGAGTTCATTAGAAAATCTGCAGCCGACCATTTCGGACAGGTAAGGAGCAGAGCTTTGTGGGAGTCTGTGTACTTACCAACAACTTCTGGGGCTCTAGTTTTGATTTTTTAGATTTATTTTCATGTTATACGAGTGAGTGTTTTGCCTGCATGTATGTATGTGTACCAAGTACATGCTGGTACCCATGGACCCAGAGAAGTCATTGGCTCCCCTGGAACTCGAGTTCCGGATGGTTGTGAGCTGCCACGTGGGTCCTGGGAACTGAACCCAGATGCTCTGCAAGAGCAACTAGAACTCTTAACTGCCAAGCTAATAGGGTTAAGAGTGGTTATTTCGGATCACATTTTTGCTGTTCATCTATTTTAACTGAAAGACTTCAATTTCAATAATTGAATTTACCATCATACTGAAAGTTCAACCATACTCTTTTTACATAAACTGAGTATTATAGTCCACTTTTTAAAATTAAACGAATAGTGCCTTGGTGGTCAAGGTCTGAGAATAGCATGACAGGGCAAAAGCCTCATTGGTTCTCCTTCCTGTGTCCTTTTTAAAATATGAGTATATCTTGGACCAACACATTTTGTATTCTAGGTTTAAGAGGGTGGTATCACTAAAATCAGGAGCAGGAACAGGAATTCTTACACCACTGGACATGTGCATTGCCTTGGCCATTTTAGAACCAGAGTCATGGCAGCTGGACATGATGATACACCCATGTAATCCTAACACATACATGGAGGTAGGAGGGTCAGGAGTTCAAGGCCAGCCTGAATTATCTGAGATTCTATCTCACAAAACAAAACCCAGAAAATAAAATGAAGAGTAACGCTCTTAGTGCCAGCAGTCTTCTGTGGTACACTCATGCAGTACGCTAGATGCAAGGGGACCGTATGCTCCTCAGTGTCATTCATCACAGGAACGGGAGGAGAACATGGGTTTAATATTGAAGTTTTTGACATTTTTTGTTGTTTTGCTTTTTTAAGGCAGGGTCTCAGGTAGCCACAGCTTCCTTGAACTCCTGCCAGTCAAGCCTCCATCTTGATTGTTGGGGCTGTAGGTGTGCATGTCACACCCAGCTCACAACTTCCTCCTTAATGACTGCTTGCCTATCTTGCCGTGCAGCTCAAGCTCAGAGAGGGGTAGAGATATTTCAATAAGAGGGAAACACAAGGGCAGGATCTGAGGCAGGTATCTGAGCTGCCTATGAGTTAGGTCACCCGGTAACACGGTGAGAGCCTCCCGCAGACTTCTAAAGAGAGAGACTGAGCTGGGATACTGCTCAGTGGGGAGTGCTTGCGTACCAGCTACAAGGCCCTGGTTCAGTCATCAGCACAGGGAGGGAAGCAGGAGGGAAGGGATTTCCGAAATGGGTCAAAGCAAATTTTCAGAAAATAAAAGACTATGAAAAACCATAAGTTATATTAAAGAACCACCTTTCTCTCTCTTTTTCTCTATATAGAAATATTCTTTCAGACTGGGCATGGTGGCACACATCTGTACCCAGTATTCAGGAAACTAACACAACCACTGTGAGCCCCAAACCAGCCTGGACTAGGTAGTAGCAAGACCCTGTTTCAAACAAAGGGAAGCCAAATGCAGCGGCTCTGCTTGGGACTGTTACTACGTTTCTAAGAACTGACTTACAAATTATCGTGTGTGTGTGGCAGCGGATGGGCGTACACACAGAGGCCACTGGTCACTATCGTGTGTGTGTGTGTGTGTGTGTGTGTGTGGTAGCGGATGGGCGTACACACAGAGGCCACTGGTCACTATCGTGTGTGTGTGTGTGTGTGTGTCTGTGGCAGCGGATGGGCGTACACACAGAGGCCACTGGTCACTATCGTGTGTGTGTGTGTGTGTGTGTGTGTGTGTGTGTGTGTGTGTAGCGGATGGGCGTACACACAGAGGCCACTGGTCACTATCGTGTGTGTGTGTGTGTGTGTGTGTGTGTGTGTGTGTGTGTGGTAGCGGATGGGCGTACACACAGAGGCCACTGGTCACTATCGTGTGTGTGTGTGTGTGTGTGTGTGTGTGTGTGTGGTAGCGGATGGGCGTACACACAGAAGCCACTGGTCACTATCGTGTGTGTGTGTGTGTGTGTGTGTGTGGTAGCGGATGGGCGTACACACAGAGGCCACTGGTCACTATCGTGTGTGTGTGTGTGTGTGTGTGTGTGTGGTAGCGGATGGGCGTACACACAGAGGCCACTGGTCACTATCGTGTGTGTGTGGGGGGGGGGGTAGCGGATGGGCGTACACACAGAGGCCACTGGTCACTATCTGTGTGTGTGTGTGTGTGTGTGTGTGTGTGTGTGTGTGTGTGTGTGTGTGGTAGCGGATGGGCGTACACACAGAGGCCACTGGTCACTATTGTGTGTGTGTGTGTGTGTGGTAGCGGATGGGCGTACACACAGAGGCCACTGGTCCCTCTCAGTCGCTCTTAATCCATTCACCTGCAGTCTGCTAAGGAAAAGTCACAGAATTTTAGGGCTCCTCAGTGCGCAAGCGCTCTGCCGCGAAGGTCAGTCACACCCTCCGTCATCCTCTGTCTTTTCTTTTAGACAGGGTCTCGCTAAGTTGCCTAGGCTGGCCTTGAACTTAAGTTGTCTTCTGTTTGGAACAAGAAATCTTTGTAGTGTGAGAACACAAATCTGTCTCACTTTAAAAAAGAATATCAATAATCCTTTTTCTTTATCAAGGAAGTCCTACCCATATTCCTGGATGCCAACAGGAACTGGAGTTCACCATTTGCCAAATTCATAAAGGAGGAGGAAAGATTGGAATTAACCAGATTGATGGAGATCCAAGAGGAAGACATGGTGCTGCTTACTGCTGGGGAACACAAGAAAGCAGTGAGTGAAATTGTCTCAGCATGCGGTATTTGCCAGTGGCTGCCTCTTCCCTGTGTTCATTTACATATTTAAACCAGACTGTTAGTTTCATAAAACAGGGCTGCTCTGCATAAGTTGTTATGTACATGTCTTTCAGTACTTGATAATGCACTGTATAAAAATTAGTCCTGCTGTGCATGGTGATATGGACAGCAGGAGACCTCAAGTTTGAGACCAGTCTACACTACTACATAGTGAGATCCTGTCTCAATAAAGCAAAACTAAAACAAGCAAACCAAAACTGGAGTCTTGGCAGTAAGGTGGTTCAGTGGGTAAAGGCACTTGCTGCCAAATCTAGTGGCCTGAATTTAGTCCCTGGGAACCCACATGATAGAACTGACTTCCAAAAGTTGTCTCCTCTGTCTCTTTGTCTCTGTCTCTCTCCTCAACTCTTCCATTCTCTCTCTCTCTCTCTGTCTCTCTCTCTCCAATTTTAAACTGGAGTCTTCATCAGTTATCAACTTCTATTGGCATACGCATCAGATCTGGCTCTTATCAATACAACTAGGAAATAATATTTTGAAGGTTTGCAAAAGAAAGAAATTTGGTAATTACAAACGTTTGTGAACAATGCATCCCTAAAACTATGAGAGACAGCTCAGACCACTGGAGGGGAGTGCTGCTGGGCTGATAGCCCTCAGCTGGTGCAGTCAGAGCAGGACCGTCCCAGTCACAGGTGAGGAGCGCAGCCATGTACATCACTCTTATCAGGGATAGAGAGAGTGGATGTAGTTGGAAAGGTCCTTGTAAAATACAAAACATTACAAGTGAGCATTAGCTGAGACCATGTCTCAAGAGAGAGTCAGGGTGAGGAAGGAAAATGGGTGAAGGAGGAGGGAGAAAGAAAACGAAAATGTAGAGGTTAACAGTTTTCTTATAGTAATTTGGATAGTAAGTGGAGAATCTTATTTAAACCATAAAGTGTGTGTGTGTGTGTGTGTGTGAGTTTGTGTAGATGTGTGTGTAAGATGTGTGTGTGCACACATGTGAGCAACTGTGTGAAGGCAAGAGGTTAACACTGAGTAGCCCTCAATCTCTACCTTACATTCCGAGACACTGTTTCTTACTGAACCTGGAGTTCTGATCAGCTAGCATAGCTGCTCAGCGAGTTCCAGAGTCCACATCTGCCTTTTACATGGATGCTGGAGGCCCAGGCTCAGGTGCTCATGTTTTCATGACAGGCGTTTTACTGAGTGAGCCACTCACCCCTGCCCCTCCAAATTCATCTTAAACCAACATCTAATTACAGCCAACGTTTGCTATTAAGAGCATGTCACACACTCATCCAGTCCTCACCATAGTCCTTCAGAAAATGAAAAAAATTAGAATAAATGAAACTGGCACTCTTATACTGTGTTGGGTTCTATATCATATGTACCTTGTCTCAACTTTACAAATCTTATTCTGGGCACAGCCATGTGTACCTGTGGTCCCAATTTCTCAGGAGGTTGATCCAGGATTGAGGTCAGTAGTTCAGGGCCAGCCTGGAAACAAAGCAATACCTCATCTCAATAAATAATGTAACCACTTCGGTGTTGGAGTAGGTGTTTTGTCTCCATTGACTAGTACTGGCGTGTGGAGAAGTAAGCAGCCAGGCTCGGAGCTTGGACTGTGAGGCTCTGGTGCTGTGCTCCTGGTCACTGGTATGAGAGGCTCACACAGTCATCTCAGGCCAGTGGTCATGCATGCTTATCCATTTGGCAATCAGGCCATTCTCGTATCTTTGTCTCCTGAGCAAGTGTCTTATCTATTAATTGGCCAATCTTATACCAGAGACTGGCCTTCAGAATTTAGATTATGTTGTCTGAAGCACACTCTGAACAAGCTAACTCAACGTTTGTGTCTTTTGTCTGCAGTGCTCTCTGTTGGGGAAGCTGCGACTGGAGTGTGCAGACCTTTTGGAGATGAGGGGAGTGGCACTCCGTGACCCAGCACTGTTCTCTTTCCTTTGGGTGGTGGACTTCCCACTGTTCCTTAGTAGGGAAGAGAGTCCCACGGAGCTGGAGTCAGCCCACCACCCATTTACTGCCCCTCACCCCAGTGACAGTCACCTCCTCTATACTGAGCCTGAAAAGGTACTGATAATATTCTTCCAAATAAAAAGGAAATATCTAAATACAAAGAACTTCCAGATTCACTCCAGGGAACCTAGGAAAGAACTGAGCCTCCTGTTAATAAATTGTGTACAGTCTTGATCCTATAGCACTGAAACTCGGGAGTTTTCTCTATCGTAAAAGTTCCATGAATCTTGTAGGTTCGAGGCCAACACTACGACTTGGTTTTAAATGGCAATGAGATAGGAGGTGGTTCTATCCGAATTCATGATGCACAGCTACAGAAGTACATCCTGGCAACATTACTCAAGGTAACCAATGCTTTCCAACCTTGCCTTTTACCTTGTGAAACATTTGTTTAAAATGGAGTTTACTAGATACAGATTGTCAGCTTCTCTCTAGTTGAATATAAGCTGGGAAGAGTAAATTATAGTTGCTCATTAATGCATACTGTGTGCCAGGGCCTGCATGATACACAGCCAGATGTGGTGGCTCATACATGTAATTCCAGCACTTCAGAGGCTGAGGACTGCCTTGAGTTCCAGGCCATCCTGGGCTTTATAGCAAGACCCTGACTTTTAAAAAAAAGTATATACACTGATGTATTTAACTACCACAATAATTTCTGTAAGATATCCTCATTATGCTCATTTTAAAGATGAAAAACTCAGGTGGGTACTTGGCCAAGTCACACAGTACAGAGCCAGGCATGGTGGCAGAAGCCTGAAACCTCAGCTTTTGAGAGGCTGAGAGGGTTGCAAATTTGAGTCAAGCTTAGGCTATCAAAACCCTGTCTCAGGTAGTGCAGTACCTCTAGAGACCAAGCTCCAAAAATGTCATTTCTGGTGAATGTTAATACTAAGAGGAAGAAATAGGTAGGGCTTTTGTGTGCTTGGTTTTCTGTGTTAATGCTTTATAGTGCAGGCTAGACTGGCACTGGCTATCCTGCTGCCTTTTCCAGAGTGCTGGAACACAGTGAATGACATGTCCTAATCCACAGAGCTTTAACCCCTTAAGGGGTGTGTGTGTGTGTGTCTAACATCTCTCAAAGTATTGCCACTAGTTATGTCACTTTTTAAACTGAACTTTATTCTCCCTTTAGTACTGTATGTGACTAAAGACTTTTATTCAGCATTTATTTAAATGAAATGTATTTTGCATTTCAGGAAGATGTGAAATTGCTTTCTCATCTGCTCCAGGCTTTAGACTATGGGGCACCCCCTCATGGAGGAATTGCCTTAGGTAAGCAATTTGTCTTTTGGTGTAACACTAAATTCCATTCCATGGCATTGCTTCAGATTAGACTCTCAGTTTAAGGGAAAGGAATTGAGAGGGGCTGAGTCCAAGAATTCCCATCTGAGTCTCTTTTCAGTAATTTGAGAGGTGAGATTGACAGAGCCTTGTACATCTAAGAACACACACTTTTATTTTACTGTCAGGTGTGGTGGTGTGGGTGCAAGCACACACACACACACATACACAGAGAGAGAGCAATTGGGAGGCAGAAGCAGGCAGTGTGGTCAACATAGCAAGTTCCAGGTCAGCCAAGACTACAATGAGGTCAGATCCTCCACCACCACCCCTTAAAAACAAACAACAGCAACAAAAAGTGCCTACTGCTTTTGCAGAAGACCTGAATTTTGTTTTGTTCTTTTCTAACTCTAGGGGGTTCGAGACCCTCACAAAAATATACATGCAGGCAGAACAACATGCACATAAAATATAAATAAATCATTTAAAGAAGTAACTTAAAAAATTCATAAAATATTCTGATCACAGCTTTCTCTCCCCAACTTCTCCCAGATCCTTTCCACCTCCTCACCCACCCAATTTTACATTCTTTCTTCTCTTTTTCAGAAAGAGAAAAAGAAAAACCAGTAAACACACACAAACCGTAAAAACAAAATATCAGAAACTACTATACAAGCAAAAGACCATTAAGACAAAGAATGCCCAAACAAAGCAATGAGACAAGAAGATACTTTTGTTTGCAGTCTGCTGGTGATGGGACCTGCCACTAAATGTGGTTAATACACCCAGTAAGACTCGATTGGAGAAAGCTCATTTTCCTTTACAAGCATCAGTTACTGATAGCTTCTTGGTTGGGGTGGGAGCTCATGTCCACTTCCCCCTCTCCACTGGGTCCCATCTGGCTTGAATCTGTGCAGGCCCTAAGTATGCTGCCACAGTCGAGTTCTTACGTACATCAGATATGACCTGTATTTAAATTCCAGCATCCACAAGGGAGCTCACAATCACTTGTAATTCTAGTGCCAGGGGTGCAGGGGAATCTGACACGTCTGGCTTCTGTGGGTATCTGTACTCACGTAAGCTTTCTATAGGCCTAAGGATGTAGCTCAGTGATAGAACACTTGTCTAGAATGCATGAAGCCAGGGCAAAAAAAAAGTTCCCTAATCTTTTAAGATAGATCAAGGCCAGTCATGTTGGCACTTGTCTTTAATCCCAGCCCTCAGAAGGTAGAGGCAGGCAGATATGAGTAGTAAAACCATCTCAGAAAAAGACAATAGAAAACACAAGTTATTTTCTAAGTCAGGTTGCTGTACATTTCTCATCTGCTAACTTTACATCACAGGGTTAGACAGACTGATATACCTTGTTACTGGAGCACCAAGCATCAGAGATGTCATAGCCTTCCCCAAATCCTACCGAGGACAAGACCTCATGAGCGGTGCCCCAGATTCTGTGCCTCCTGAAGAGCTGAAACCCTACCATATCCAGATCTCATGGCCAACAGAAGAGATTGCATCAGCCACAGCTTCCCAGGACTTAAGCTCTTAAGCTAAAATAAAGATCCATACCTGCTACAGCCTCAGAATCAAATCTGTGTGGAAGCAGTCATCACTGTCATAAGAAATGCAAGCTGCCCAGTTGTGGTTTGGTAACGTGTACCCTTAGGACTTTCTGTGGGTATTGGAGTAAGCAGAGTCTGTGTTTTTCAAGCATTTTTTCACACCCAGATGGGTTATTTAGGACAGAGGAAATCAAGTCAGGAAAATGTTTGCCTTTGTAGACTGGCCAGTTGATGCAGGGCAAGGCTTTCAGTTCCATCTAACTTCATTAAGAACCATATAAATTGAGCTTTGTGGTCACCTTTCAGCTACCAACATAATATATTAAGTAGTACAGTAGACCCTCCAAAAATAAATCAAATTACAAAATCTTTTTCAGTGCTGCACCTTGACCAAGTTACAAACTTTTCTTAGCTCCCTGCTTATATACAATAGCATTCATCCTGGCTACCTCACAGGACTCTTGGTACTAGGATCAGGAGGAAGCATCTTAGGAAGGTAAAAGAAATGGTTTGAAAGAATTTAAAGCAGAGCTGGAAATGCCCTTGCTGTGAAGAGACACCATGACCAAAGCAGGTCGTACATAGTATTTAACTCAGCCTGCTTTAGTTTCAGAGGTTAGTCCATCATTAGTATGGCAGCAGAGACATGCTGGAGCAGTACCAGGCAGCAGGAAGGCCAGGCCTGGAGTGGGTTTTTGAAACCTCAATGCCCACCCCTAGTGACTCACTTCCAACAAGGCCACACCTCCTAGTCCTTCCAGCCCTTCCAAAGAGCACCACTTCCCGGTACCCAGGCATTCAAATGTATGAACCTATGGGGTAATTCTATTCAAACCACCACAGCAGCTCAGTGGTAACGCATCAGTATAGAATGTGCACAGCTCTGGAGTTACACACCTATATAACAACTAAAGGCTTCCTGTGGGCGTAGTGCTCAGAACATTGGGGCAGGATTAAAGGAATCAGATGAGTGCCCATCTGGCAGCTAGTCTTCCCTTCTCTTTTGGTCTCTATAAAAAATAAAAGGTTCCAAATAACACTGGGATGCAGCACTATCCTATGGAAAAGGTCATATCCTGTGTTCTGGAACAAACGAAGGGACTAAACAAAGCCTTAAAAATACGGACCAAAACACTCGCAGGGGCCCTAGTGCTGTGGGATATTTTACTCTTGTGTGCTGTTTTGGTTTGCAAATAAGGCTTTGATGCCTTATAGCTGTGAAGCTGGATGCCTTGCAGCGGGTGCAGGCCTTGCTTCTTTCCCATTCACACCCTTGTGCTAGCCCTGCTAAGATCTCCACAAGATAGAACTGTTTACAGTTGAAGGTGACCTATAACATGGAAGAACTGCAGGTGGGTGATCAGAAGATTCTGTTCACCCTCAGCCATATGCTAAGATACTATTGTGTTGTAATGAAGGCCTGGATGTGGAGAGGGAGCTAGGGAAAAGGGTTAAAGGGTCTGAGGAGGAGGGAAGAGAAAAATGAAATGGAGAGGTTGATGAAGTTTGGAGTGAGCTCTCTGCCTAGCTGCCCGGGTATATAGAATTCCCTGAGATTTGACATAGTTTGATGATTAATAAAAAGCATTGGAAAATTCAACGCTGGACTCTCCATTAAGCAATCGAAAGTTATTTTAACACCCTAGTAGCCTTTGATCCCAGCATTTGAACCAAGCAGATGAGTTGAGACCAGCCTGATCTATGTAAGGAGTCTCAGGCCAGCCAAGGTTAATACAATGAGACAGTTTCAAAACAGACAAGATGGCTCAATGGGTAAGGGCACTTGCCTTCAAACTGAAGCCCTGGATTTGGTACCTGGAATCCATGATACAAAGCAACAAACTAAAATAATTAAAAATTATGAGCTGGTTGGAGGTCTAGCTAAATCAGAATGTAAGCATGAGAAATGCAGTTCAGATTCCCTATGATCCATGTGGTGACTCACACCAGTCCTAACACTGAGGAAACAAAAGCAAATCCCAGTAAGATCCTTGGCTAGCCAAACTGGGTAGCAACTGGGTAGTTTCCAGTCCAGTGACTCTCAAGACAGACAAGGAACAGTAACTACCAATTTGCAGCATATACACAAAACTGACAGGCATTCCACACCAGGGAAATTGGGTCTTCACCCATGCCTCCAAATCCAGCCAAGTTCTGTAGGGGACTATGTAGTCCCCCCTTCCCCTCCCACCTCCAGATCTCCCCGGTAACATCCCTCATTATTTTATCCCTTAGCAGGCATTCCTGAAAACCCATAGGCTCCAAGTGCAGGTAGGGAAACTGCAATCCTCACCTCCCAGTATATTCTAATATCCAGCTATGAAACAGGTATCAAACTACAGCTTCTCTGACCCAAACCACTGGGCAAGCTTCCCCTCTCCCAAGCCAGATAACATTCCATTTCACCTGGAACCCTCACCCGTCAGGAAGGCCATGACCTACATAGCAGGTTGTGAAACTACATAAACCCAGTCTCAGCATGGTTATCAACTCTGCCAACATGCAGTACGTAATGCCATCAGCTTCCCTGCTGAGATACATGCCAAACATATGAACCTAGTTAACTGCACAAGTTGGTGTTAGCAGCACATTAGCAGTCCTGTGTATTGGGGTCAATTTTAATAAAATGGAGCACTTTGATGTAGGGAAGCTGATAGCCAGTACCCATTAAACTAAACCTCTAAAGTGGTGACACTTCAAAGAGTGACTTGAGTGGCTCTTCTTTGACCCTAGCTTGTCCTTTTCAAATAGGCAGCTACCCATCACCCAAGCCTCAGTTAACTCATGCTCACTTGATCCTCAGCACCAGAGAACAAACTCACACATTTCAACATGCCGCTTTATTTTAATGGCAAAATTTTTACAATGGCAGAATGTGTTGTGTATGTAATCCATCTTCTATCCTGGAGCCTCAGCCCAGCCACCTGCAACAGAGGTTACCTGTTAAGACACATTTCTACATTGTAAATCAAATTAAATTGCTAAACACAGAATATCAGATCGTTTACTGTCATCAAGTAATCAGTGAGAGAGTTCAAGTTGGGGTGAGATCATCACATATTCTGGAGTGGGTTCCTTGGTTACCATTTTTAATTCTCACCTTTGAAACAGGAAGGTTCGTTGTATGTCCTCTTCAGACACAGGAGCCCTACATAAAGAAAAACCAAAAAACGTCTTATTTTACCTAGCTTAGAGTACTTAAATGTTACATGATCCTATAGTAACCTCAGAAATAAAGTGGAACGGTTTTAAAGGTGATATCACTTTGTATCATTTGGCAGAATCATCACATCACCGGTTACAGGCCATGCTACCATCTGTATAAAAACTATCAAGGTGCCTTACCTTGAAATTCATAATGAAGAACCTGTTAAAAGATAAATTTCATTAGTCCAGTAAATTTTACACTTTTCTTTGGGTATATAAGCACTAGATGAGATTAGCCAAAATTTTCTTGCCAAAAGTCTGAGATTATATTATTGCAACAATGCACCTAGGAAACCATGCTCTTGTTCACTACAATAAATTGTCTTAATCCCCTGCTGGGATTAAGTTAGTGGTACAACCCATGAAACCTTGGTCCTAAATCATTAGTGCCTAGCTTTCATCTTGTACTCCTAAATAGTGCAATTTATGGATGACTGTGCTTTTCAAGGGTTTGTGGTGAACCATAGCCAGATACATCAGATAGGAGCGAAAGACTTAAGATTGTTCATCAGAGGTTGTCTGCTGAACTATGTTATCATCATAGTATCGGCTGTCATTGGGGGTTGTTCCAAGTTCTTACATGCATGCTTCAGCAAAGACACTTACCCTTGTGTAAAGTCTGCAGAGTGCCTGCCTTCAGTCAAGGGGACCCATGCTTGACACCTGCAGAGAATCAGTCTCATTTAAAAGTAGATACTAAATAAGCAGACTTATCAAGTTCCTAACTACTGTTTCAGCTTTAATGATCCACCTTCATTCTCATTCAGAGAGATTCCCATCTGTTTAGCTTTAGGTCATCACCAACAGTACCTTATTTGCAAATAGTCAAGTCTACAAAAATGCTTGCTTACCTTTGTTTAAAAGGTCAACTTGCTCCTGGAAAAAAAATCTGTATTAATGAAACAGCACATGTATGTTAAAGAACAGTTAAGTTTTATAACTAGCTCTGATTAGCCCAAGACAATCTAATTCATCGAAGCCCAATTCAGAATCAAGCCGGTCCCGTAACTGGCTTCTTACCCAAGCTAGCCATCCAAATGAAAACATGCAACCACAGTAGCTATAATTAAAAGAAAATGCCTCTTACAAATATGCTAAGCACCATTCAACTATTGAGTTGCTTGTCACAGGGTTCTTCAGTGTTAGGATATGTCTACAAGTTCTTTTCAGGTCAGACATTTGAACAACATCATTGCAAAACCCTGATTAGAGCATGGCCAAAGGAATCACCTATTATTAACACCCATGCAGCAATACATGCTGGATGTCAGATAAGCCTAAAATTCTGGCATGCCACTTTACTTTGTCCTACAGTTTTCTCATACTTACTTTAAAAAGTTATCCAGACAATCCATAATCCACCTAAAGAGAGAATTTTATTTAATGCAGTAAATGGATAGTTTGCCCTGCTAAAAGCCAACCAAGCCCAGTATCAGATAGAGCTAATTAAGGTCCTCATATTGATCAGCACTTGTCGTCATCATCATGCAGGCTGTTTACAAACTAGCAAACGGACATGGCTTTGACAACCGTGCCAAGCCGTCCTGCCTTGCCCAGTATCTACAACTCCTGTCAGCTGCACTCACCGTTTGTTTCATCTTTTGGTTTCCCCATTCTAGCACCTACAATTTGAAAACAGGTTAAGTTAAAACCTTTGTAGTATGTTAACACACAAAGGTCACTCCACCCAGGATTTAATCTATTGGACCATTTTAACTGAAATTCACCCTCATTAGTTCTATATAGCTAAATCATGTGCAGTTTGAGGGTGAGATTCAAGTGCCAGAAATCTAACCTAACATCATTAAGTCATTGGGCAAGACATGCTATCAAGATCACTAAGTTCCCCCACAAAGCTCCACAAAACTTGAGAACCCAGCAATGCCAGCCTGACTACAGGCCACCTCTGTCCTGCCCTTTCTATACTGGATCTTGTTGGCTGAGGGATCCCTTCTGTGCTCATTCGCCAGGATCTCCCCTTTGGGCTAGTTTGTGTACGGTTCCTTTCAACAATGCCACATACACAAATGCATTCCTTACACTGTTTTCCCGTGGTGAATCACTCTGGCTTCTTCAAGCCCTGGGAAGAGAACAGCTTTATATAAATTCTTCTTAATCTGTAAAGTCCCCCCAGTCCATTACCCTTCATGCCTCAGTTACAATTACGGTGGTTAGGGTTATCGTCATGCCAACTGTCAAGAGTAGCAAATACCGTGTCATCATCGTGGCACTGCCCTTCAGCCTTACTTCTCACCGGTCCATCTCAGCACTTACCTCAGCTTTCATCCGTCCTTGCCCAGGAGCTAGAAATAAACACAGGTGAGCAATCAGAACCCCCCTTTCAGTGTTTGTCCCTCGCTGTAGCTGAAGTAAAGCCTCAGAACAGTGTTTTTCAGAAATCCCTTCTGTCCACTACTCTCATACCATCATGGGCTTTAAGCTCACTGGTGTTGCTAAGGTTTCCTCACTGTTGACTCTTACCTGCTTCACAGACGCCGACACACGCCACACGGTTGTCCACAGCACCATCCCTGAGGAAGATTTGACATTTAGATGTTTTATTCGCAAAGGCTTCGATCTCTTAACTTCAACCTTTACTGAGAACTGCATTGATCAAGTTTGTGGAATGCATCCAGCTGGAAGTGTCACGCTCGTCTCTGCCACAGGCCGTTCCCAGGAAGCTAACGGGAGCTTTCTTAGCGACCACTAACAATGGCCTGAGGCTTTCCGATTTAATGCGTCCAACCTCATTGTCTCAGAAAGCTGACTGATCTGAGCGCTGCTACTTAGCCATTGAATACACAAGGCAGCACGGAAAACAGGCCGTGCGGGGTGACTCGGCATGCTCCGCCGTCAGAGTCGTTGGTATTCATCAACAAGGTCAGTTGTCCCTACCAACATAGCCTTCATCACTGCCAGAGCAGCGCCGAGTCTCAGGCCCAAAATCCCAGTACCACTCGGGCAGGCACGCAGTTCCCCAAATCCCCGGCCTTGTCCCTTAAAGACCCTAACTACTGGCCTCGGAACCAGTTTACTCCGGCTCTAACTACAAAAGGACAGGGTCTAAGGCCAGGAGCCATTAACTCACAGAGAAAAGCAATCCTTACCTGATCCGCGTGCGCACACAGCTCCGAAAGACCGTGATGGCGGCCGAGCCCAGTATATAAGCTCCCCGTGACGTCATGACGCAGGGCCTCCGCTGCGTCTGCCTAAGCCCCGCCCTGTCCCCCGACTCCTCCTCAACCCCACCTCCTCTCCTTCCCGCCTTCCACTTCTCCCGCCGGCCCCGCCCCACAGCGGGGAAGGGCCCCGCCCCGTAGAGGGCGGAGCCGCCGCGGGCGCGTCAGCCCGCCTCCTGCCTCCCTGAGAGCCCGGGCTGAGGGGAGGGGGCTCTTGCCAGGAACGCGCTGGGGGAGGGGCGGCGGGAGAGTGACGGATTTCCTTCCGGCATGCCGCCCGCTCCGGAGGAGGGGGCGGGGGGTTTCACTTCCGGGACGGTGTTCCGGCCCATTCCGGCCCACTTCCACCCCCGGAGGTAGGTGCTGTCCCTCGCCGGGCTCGGGCCCGCACCCCCGCCCCGCGAGCCAGTTCCGGACGCCCCTCGGCGGCGTGTCGTGCAGCCGGCTCTCGCGGCGCTCGGCCGCCCCGCCCCACCCCCTCCCGGCCCTGGACGACCTCCCACCCCGCTGGCCCGGGGCCGCCAGCCCGGGCCCGCCCCCTCGCGAGCCCCTCCCCCGGACCCCGCGGCGGGACACACCCAGACGCCCGTCCGCTCCCGTACCTGTCCGGGCGCCGCCCCTCCCCCGCGCCTCACCTGCGCGCCTGCATCCGCCGTCCCCCCAGCCGGTCCCGTGCCCCCGACACCCCGGGTCCCGTGCCCCCCTAGCCGGGTCTCATGTCCCCCCTAGCCCGTCCCGTGCCCCCGACACCCCGGGTCCCGTTCCCTCCTAGCCCGTCCCGTGCCCCCCTAGTCGGTCCCGTGCCCCCCTAGCCGGTCCCGTGTACCCCCTAGCCCGTCCCGTGCCCCCCTAGCCCGTCCCGTGCCCCCCTAGCCGGGTCCCGTGTCCCCCTAGCCGTCCCGTGCCCCCCTAGCCGGGTCCCGTGTCCCCCTAGCCGGTCCCGTGCCCCCCTAGCCGGGTCCCGTGTCCCCCTAGCCCGTCCCGTGCCCCCCTAGCCGGTCCCGTGTCCCCCTAGCCGGTCCCGTGCCCCCCTAGCCGGGTCTCATGTCCCCCCTAGCCCGTCCCGTTCCCTCCTAGCCCGTCCCGTGCCCCCCTAGTCGGTCCCGTGCCCCCCTAGCCGGTCCCGTGTACCCCCTAGCCCGTCCCGTGCCCCCCTAGCCCGTCCCGTGCCCCCCTAGCCGGGTCCCGTGTCCCCCTAGCCGGTCCCGTGCCCCCCTAGCCGGGTCTCATGTCCCCCCTAGCCCGTCCCGTGCCCCCGACACCCCGGGTCCCGTTCCCTCCTAGCCCGTCCCGTATCCCCCTACCCGGTCCCGTGCCCCCCTAGCCGGTCCCGTGTACCCCCTAGCCCGTCCCGTGCCCCCCTAGCCGGGTCCCGTGCCCCCCTAGCCCGTCCCGTGCCCCCCTAGCCGGGTCCCGTGCCCCCGACACCCCGGGAACGCCCAGCTCCGGAGTGGCCCACCCCAAGCGCTCCCGACTCTCCCTTTTGCAGCTCTCGCCCCTCAGCGCCGCCGCTAGAGAGACTCCCGGGGCTTCCTCCTCACTGGGGCACTGCCTGATAGAGCAGACAAAAAGGCGCTGCTGTGGGCTCCAAAATAAACGTCCGAGTTCGTGATGGCATCGACAGAGCCTCTTAATGGATTAAAAGTTTCCAAACAAACAGTAACGCTTTGGAAAAAGGTCAGATAGCACTGCACTTCCCTGTTGACTCAATGCCTGTGTTGTAAACGTGGGGTGACATGCTTGTCAGACAACTTGCTGGTGTGCTGGGTCGGATAGTTGGATGCACGGTGAGCCTCAGTCATCGCGTTCTATCCTCACTGCTCTCAGTTAATTGAGACTATTTGATGCAGTTGCAATCGTTTAGTGTAAAACTTTATGCTTTATTTTTGTCAGCTGTGGGGAACCAACTTCCTGAATCAACGTACCATCACCACTTTGGAATTCCCAACTTCCAGTTTGTCTGGTAGAGAAAGATTTAAGTTTTTGCAGGTTTTGTAAATTAGGCTCCAGGTTCTCTGAATGTTGAGTGCTGACACGGCTGTGCAATTTCTCCTAACCTACGGTTCACCTCAGAGTCCCATATCCAAAAAGCGGAAGCTCTGACTAGTAAACTGAAACACACTGGCCTAGCCTGCCATCATGGTGGCACACCTCTAAAGTTGACGGGCAGTTCTTTAATCTCAGCAGAGGCAGGCAGATCTCTGTGAGTTAGAGAGCAGCCTGGTCTACATAGTGATTTCCAGGAATAGGCACGGTTCCAAGGAGCAAACAAATACCAGGTGTGGCAGCTTAATCCCAGCACTGAAGAGACAGGCAGGTAAATCTCCTGAGTTTGAGGCCAGCCTGGTCTTTAGAGCAAGTACCAGAACAGCCAGGGCTATACAGAGAAACCCTTGCCTACGTTCATGTAGGATATTAGTCACTTTATAGTCACTAACAACCTGTGCCACGTGTAAATTATAATCAGCCTGTATGTAATTACATTTATTCTAAAGTTTCCTTTCTCCTCCAGAAAAAGACCGTGGTTTTTTATATTGTCTGAAAATACCTTGTGTTTGATGCCCCTCTTTGATGTTACGTATCTTATTAATAAAGTATGGTCGTAGCTTGAATTTTTAGAAGCCTAGCAATCGCTTTTTTATTATGAAATCTAAACCACCTCCTGCCAGGCTTAGTGGTTCACACTAACCCCAGTATTCAGGAGGTGGGATAGGAATATCACCACAAGTTCAAGGCTAGCCTTAGAGCAAGACCTTGTTGCTAACAAAACAAAACACCTGCTGGCAATTCTATTTCTACATCTAAACATAAGGAAGGTATCTCCTTTGTACGGGGAAGATCTCACTTTTTTCCCCCCTGAGAAAAGGTTTCACGCGTATAGCCCAGACTCAGGATTCCCCTGCCTCTGTGTCCCAAGCACTAAAGAACTTAGTGTGCACCTGGCACTTCTGGCTAGAAGATTTTAAATGTTTAGGGATGTTTGAACTAGAAAGCACGAAGGGAGTAAAACTGGTACTAAGAACATGGTTTGCTCTTTCGGCAGGGTTGAGTGTCTGCCTGTACTTCAGGCATGACCATGGAGAAAAGTGGGAACATACAATTGGAGATCCCTGACTTCAGCAACTCTGTGCTGAGCCATCTCAACCAGCTGCGCATGCAAGGCCGTCTCTGTGATATTGTGGTCAATGTGCAAGGACAAGCTTTTCGGGCTCACAAAGTAGTCCTGGCTGCCAGCTCCCCTTATTTCCGGGATCACATGTCCTTGAATGAAATGAGTACTGTGTCCATTTCTGTCATCAAGAACCCTACTGTTTTTGAACAACTCCTTTCTTTCTGTTACACAGGGCGGATATGCCTGCAACTAGCAGATATCATCAGCTACTTAACAGCTGCTAGTTTTCTGCAGATGCAGCATATTATAGACAAATGTACACAGATCCTAGAGGGCATTCATTTCAAAATTAACGTGGCTGAGGTCGAAGCAGAATTAAGTCAAACAAGGACAAAGCATCAAGAGAGACCTCCTGAGTCTCACAGGGTCACACCAAATCTAAACCGCTCACTCAGTCCACGACATAATACAGCAAAAGGAAACTGGAGAGGACAGGTCAGTGCTGTGCTGGACATCAGAGAGCTAAGCCCCCCTGAAGAGTCCACCAGTCCTCAGATAATCGAACAGAGTTCTGACGTAGAGAGCCGGGAACCCATTCTTCGCATCAACAGAGCAGGACAGTGGTATGTGGAAACAGGAATAGCAGACCAGGGGGCCCGGAGTGGTGATGAAGTTAGGGTTCTTGGAGCAGTACACATCAAAACCGAAAATTTGGAAGAGTGGCTTGGGCCGGAAAACCAGCCTTCTGGAGAAGATGGGAGTAGTGCAGAGGAAGTCACAGCCATGGTGATTGACACCACAGGCCATGGTTCTATAGGACAGGAAAGTTACACTTTAGGGTCTTCAGGAGCCAAGGTAGCTCGGCCAACCAGCAGTGAAGTTGACAGGTAAGTTTTATTTTGCCGTTTAAAGCTATTGTGTAGACATCATTTATGAGCCCTTTGTGTTAGAGAGCATCTTTCTTACCTGATGTTCTTAATCAACTTAACTTTGGGAGACTGGAAGGATGCCAGAAGACTTGTGATATTTTTTCAAAGCCGGAAGCTCCTAGTTGTGAGGGATTCCGATGTTAGGAAAAGGATGGTCGAATCAGCCACACCCATGAATCAGATTAGCGTCTCAGCCACTCTAGGAACAGTGGTTACCAGGGCTCCCTCTGAATTCCAGGCAGGGAGCTGTTGTCAGGAGTCTTTCCTCCACATAGCATCACACAGGCAGGTAGCCTTGGGAGTTTCACTTTCCTTGGAGCACTGTGTATTTCTCTTTGCCCTTACCTACCAAGTTAAAGTCTGGTACCATCAGTGATTGTTCTTTTTCAAGTCAGGTAAATATAGTACAGCAATGGTGGAAGGAGGCTTTTTTTGATGTTTTTCAAGTGTCACCTACTGATGTTTCCTTTGAAGCTGCTACCACCCCAGGCCTGAGAGTGTCCTCACCAGTGCTGCCTGGTGAGGACCTAGGGTCTTCACTGTTTTCTTCCTAATACACTGAATCTGTTAGAACATTTCCTTTTGATGGAAATAGCACTGGCTTTCATCTTGTTGAAAGAAAAATGTTACTAGTTTAAAATGGCAATATGTTTTGTTCTTCTTTCTTTTCATTTATTTATTTGTTTACTTATTTATCGAGAAAAGGCTTCTGTAGCCCAGGCTGTTCTAGAACTCAGGGCGGTCCTCCCCTGCCTCAGCCTCCTCAGTGTTGGGATTGAGGCACCATGTTTGGATATTTTTGAGATGGGGTCTCACTCCATAGTTCAGGATGTCCTGTAGCTTACTGTGTAGCCTAGGCTAGCCTCAAAACTCATGCATTCTTCCTCCCAAGGCTCCCATTTAGGCTCCCAAGCACTAGGATTACAGGCTGACTTGTTCTTTTCCTTGCTTAAAAATAAATTGAAAAGGGTAAAGGCACTTGGAGCCAAGCCCGACCACTTGAGTTCAGACCCTGGAACCCACGTGGTCCTCTGACCTCTGCACACCTGCCATGGCACACACACGTTTCTGATAAGTAAATAAATACGTAAAAAAGTGAAATTGATCTTGAGAGCAATTAAAACCAACTAGCTCGTTTCTTTAGTTTTTAGCTGATAATGTAGACATTCAGTAAGGTATTTTAGCCATTTAGATGGTCTTTGAGGATTTCCTGTCATGTGACCTTAATAGTCTAAATATTCTTGAGCACAGAATATATTCACACCCCAAATTGCCCTGCATTTGAACTATATCAGGAGTAGTACCTTTTTCAGTGCAAAAAAAAAAAAAGCTTTAATCTATACGAACTATTGACTAGATTACCATAAGAGAAGGAATAACTAAAATCCGAATAGTTATGTACAAGAACCAAAATTGCCAGGCATCATGGAGCATGTCTGGAATCCTAGCACTTGGGAGAGTGAACCGGAAGGATTGCTATGAGTTCAGGGCCAGCCTTGCTGCCTGACCTGTATAGTGAGTGCCAGGCTACCCAAGGCTTCCTAGCAGTGCCATATCATAAAGGCAAGACAAACTACAGACCGGGTTGTGTGTGTGTTTACCCCCTTTCCAGTACTTACTAGAGTAGAAAGTTTGTGTGTAGCCTTAGCTTCCGCTTCTCTATTGTGGTCACTGAAAGTATTTCTGCTTGATTTAGTCCCATTCCTCAGCTATACGACAGAGAGACAGCATTCGAGTTCTTTGACACTGCTTGTCTATTGGTCCCTTTATGCTCCTCTTCCAACAGATTTAGTCCCTCCGGCAGTGTCGTTTCCATGACAGAAAGACACAGAGCCAGAAGTGAGTCTCCTGGGAGAATGGATGAACCTAAGCAACTTAGCTCCCAGGTATGTAGCTCTGGACTTAGGGTTGCTGTGTTGGTTGAAGAACTGTCACTGAATAAACAGAATGTAATGAATAAGAAAGAAAGATGTAGGAGAAACAACAGTGGCCCTGTTAAATACCGGATTTGATATATATTATTTTTTTCTTAATCTTGCTTGTGAGCATGCTAGAATTAGACATTGATATGTAGAAGAAAGAAAAAAAACAGCAGTGTGGAGGTGGGACAGCGGCTCAGCAGTTAAGAGCACTCACTGTTCTTACTGAGAACCTGGTTTGTTCCCAGTGCACAGCCATCTGTAACTCCAGTTCCAGGGGATCCAGTACTTTCTGACCTCTGCAGACACCAGGCACACACATGTTCCTCATGTATGTACATGTAGGCAAAGCACTCCTACATATAAAATAAAAATAAGTCTTTTTTTAAAATGCGTAACTTTTTCCTGATTATAGAGATATACCTGTAAACCTGAGGGTAAAATTAACTCCTGAAAATTATATCTTTTGGTCATTTAGAACCTGTATAAAAAATAATTTGATTTGGGGTAGGTAGGGAATATATATATATTTGTAGTTGTTAGTTTATGTAATATTTATGTACATAGAAGCAAATCGTGCATTTCTGTGTGTCATGGTTTTTTTTTTTTTCCTTCCCAAATCTTCTATAATACTACAAAGTTGTAAAGGCTAGATGTGGTGTACACCTGTGATCCCAGCACTTGGGAAATAGAGGCAAGATTGCTGCAAATTTGAGGCTAGCCTGAGCTATTTAATGAATTCCAGGCCAGCCAGGACTGTAGAGTAAAACCCCATCTTTAAAAACAAAAACTCATAAGAACGATGTCCTCCGTACTCCTTCCAACTCTCCTTAGCTAGTGTAAGTGGTTCGTTGACATTTTGTTTGTCTTTTACAGATCTTAATCATTGAGGATTGATTTTCAAAGCTGTAAACCACATAGAACACAGTAAATTAGACACTTTAGCCCTTAAGAAGGAAATACAGGTAGGTTAAGATTGAATAGCTTGCCAGGCATAGTAGTGCACAACTTTAATGCTAGCGGTTGGGGAGCAGAGGCAGGTGGATGGATCTCTGTCATTTCGAAGCCAACCTGGTCTACGTAGCAAATTCCAGGCCATCTGGGGCTGCATGGTAAGACCCTGTCTTTTAAAAAAAGATAATTTTTTAACCTCTATTACGATTTCTTTTTATCTAAACAACTAGACATTTGTTGTGATACCTGTATACTAATAGTAGTAAGATATTGTTACAAACTAAAATTTTTTATTGTGGGGGGTGCTTTGTTGTTATCGTTCTTTGTTGTTATTGTTTTGAGTCAGGATCTCCTTAGCCCAGAGTGACCTCAAACATAATCCTCCTGACTTTGCCTCCCTAGGACTGGGATTACAGATCTATGCCAATATACCCAGCTATTTTTTAGTTTTGATTGAGTGGTAGAGAAAATTTTAAGAGCTAGAAGGAAAAGAAATTAGAATGGTCCCCCCCCAATCTCTCAAATCTTATATAACAACATACAAAGATAACTAGTTATGCAAATAGATGCAGTGATTAGGGCAGATCTTAACAACTTTACAGACTAGTACAAACACAAAAGAGTGTAGTGCTTTTGGCATGTAGTAGACTTAGTGTCCTAAAGTACTGATGTACACATAATGGGAGTACAGTCGAACAGATTTGTGTGTCTGTGTGTGAGGGTGCATGCTGTACAGATGGTGGTACGCGTGGATGTGTGGAGGTTTGAGTGAACCTCGGATGCTGCCCCTTTTACCTTCATTGAAAGGGCCTCTGACTGGCCTCGGACTTGGATCCCTGGCTTGGCTGGCTGGCTGAGGACCCCTGTTTGTCTCTGTCTTCCCAGTGCTGTAATTAAAAACCCGTGCCACCACACCCAGCTTTTTTTGACATGGATTCTGAGGGTTGAACTCAGTCCTGATGTTTATATGACGTGCCAGTCACTGTACTGACTGAACTGTCTCCCCAGCTGTGGGTTTTTTTTCCTTTCTAAGCAGAGTGTAAATGCAGTTTCCATCTTCCTTTCCTTTTCTTCTTCCTTTAAAAAAAAAGGAAAAAGAAAACAATTCTTTTTAATTATCTGTGTATCTATGTGTAGCTTTGTGCCTGTGGATGCTAGAAGAGGGCCTTGGCCCCTACAGTGGTTTGGATGAGAGTGACACCCCCCAACCCCCCCCCCCCTGGGCTCATGTATTTGAATGGTTGGTCCCCAGTTGTGGAAGGGTTAGGAGATGCGGCCATGTTGGAGTAGGTGTCTGTGTTGGGGGGCGGGTACTTTGAGGTTTCAAAAGCCCATGCCAGGCCATCTGGCCCTCTGCCTCCTGCCTAGGGATCCGATCAGATATAAACGCTTAGCTTCTATTGCAGTGCCATGCCTGCCTGCCGCCATGATCGCCACCATGATGATCATGGGCTAGCCCCTGAAACTGTAAGCAAGCCCCCAGGTAGATGCGTTATTGTGTACGCTGCCTTGGCTGCAGTGTTCTGTCACAGCACGAGTGACCCTAAGACATCTCTAGAGCTGGAGTCTCAAGAGGTATAAGGCTGGGAATACCATGCATGTTCTCAAGAGCAGTCTTAACTCCTGGGCCATACCTCTAGCCCCACCCTCCCCTATTTTGAGATAGGAAACTATGTTCCCTGGGCTGGTCTTCAACTCCTTGGAATAAAGAGCCTCCTGCATTAGTCTCCCAAGTAATTGGGGCTACTGTTTCACACCAATCTGCAAGGGTTTAAATGTTGGTTTTTGCTTCAGCCTCCCAAATGCTAGAATTTCAAGAATACAACATCATGCCTGGCCTAAATGTAGTTTTTAATTGTAATTAGGATAGAGATCACATTGGAATTATATAAGGCTGTTTATCTGGCTAAAGCAAAAGATATAATCTATAAGAAATAGAGTATAAATAATACCATGTAAGACTGGTGAGGTGGCTCCTCAGGTAAGGCACCTGCTGCCAAGGCTGACAACTTGGGACCACTTGTTGAAAGGCATAAAACTGATTCTGCAAGTCCTCTGATCTCCATACACACCACACACATTCAGTTTCTCTCCCACCCCCACCCCCCCGTCCTGGAAAAACAGCAAACAGTGTTAACCAACCCATCTCTGCAGCCCTAATAAATGTAATACTTTAAAAAAAAAAAAACTTTATAAAAGTACTGTCTAGAAATTCTATGAAGGTTTGGGGCTGGAGAGATTCCTCAGTGGTTCAGAGCATCAGCCCCTGTTCCAGAGGACCCGCGTCAAGTTCAGTTCCCAGCACCTACATGGCAGCTCACAACTGTCTGTGATCCCTCACACAGACATACATGCAGGCCAAACACCGATGTACATGAAATAAAAATAAATAATAAAAAAAAAAAGAAATGACATGAAGGTTAAAGTCCGCTTACATACTTTAATATGTAAGAAAATTTACTATGGTAAGTCCATTCACCAGTTACTTTCCTGTGCCGTGGAAGACCACAGCAGGGCAAGGATTTATATTTTGTGTTGTGTTTATTTGCTTCCGTGCCTGTGTGTGCACATGCACAAGCCACAACGTATGTGGCTGTCAGGATGGCACACAGGAGTGGTTCTCTTCTTCATCTTGTAGGTCTCTTGGAGTCAGCTAGGTTGCCAGGCTTAGAGGCAGGCACCTTCACCTACTATGATACCTCACTGGTCCTCTTACATTATTATGAGCAAAAAAAGAGGAAAAGAAGAGTTGATGTATTGAAAATACTGGAGCTCAGGAGTAGAGTGCCTGCCTTGAAGACCTGAAACCTAGGCTGAATGCCAGCTCTTCAAAAAAGAAGAGAACAAAACTTTTGCCTAATGTGTGAGGCCCTGGATTGATCTACAACCCTTAAAAAATCGGGGCCTACAAGATGGGTCAGCAGGCCAGAGCACTTGCTGCCAAGCCTGATGGCCTGAGTTCCATCCCAGAACCCACATGGAAGGAGGAGAGAACAGACTCCCACAAGTTGTCTTCTGACTTCTGTGCATGTAGTGCCTCGCAGACACACAAATAAATGTAACAGAAGATTTTAACTTACTGATAGACTGGACTTTCTGACGGTAAAGGGTGAATACTGGAACAGATTGCCCAAGTTACTTCTTAGAAACGTTTTCTTTTTTATGCACTGGGAAGCTAAAAATACTTGGCCTATTTTCCGTGTAAGTTAGTCTCTCCAGCTCAGCATCCCCACTACTCCCAAGTGCTGGGATTAAAGGCATGCACCGCCACCACCATTAATTTTTGTTTTAATTAGTTAAAAGCATTTGAAATTGAAATTTTTTTCCTCAGTTGTATTAGGCATATGACAAATGCTAACAGCAACGTGGTTTCTACATTGAGCAGTGCAAATTATAGAACATTTCCGTCCCAGTAAGTTCTATATACTCTGGTCAATTGTCTAGAGGGGTAGTTTTCAACCTTCCTAACGCTGTGACCCTTTAATACAGCTCCTCATGTGCTGACCCCAGCTATAAAATTCCTTTCATTGCTACTTCGTAACTAATTTTGTTACTGTTATTAATCGTAATGTAAACATATAATATGCAGGTGTCTTAGGCAACCCCCTAAAAAAGGTTGTGACCCACAGGTTGAGAACCACTGGTCTAGACCATAGTTGTAAGGATAGACTCAAGGGATGGTATTGGAGTTCATAGTCTCTCCTGTTACTGTAAAGTAGTACTACAGAAGAAGTTTTTGGTTTTGGCTTTTGGTTTTGATTTTTTAAGGCGTGTCTCGTAGTCCAGGCTGGTCCTCAACTCCCTATGTAGTAAAGATGATCTTGAACTCCTTGAACAAATAGACTGGATCTGTCATATAACATGCACTCATGGTCTTCCGGCACAGGCAGAAGAGTCAGCGGTGATGGGAGTAAGCGGCTATGTGGAGTATCTCCGGGAACAGGAAGTGTCTGAGCGGTGGTTCCGGTATAATCCCCGGCTAACCTGCATCTACTGTGCCAAATCTTTCAACCAAAAGGGAAGTCTGGACCGCCACATGCGCCTCCATATGGGAATCACACCGTTTGTCTGCCGCATGTGTGGGAAGAAGTATACCCGGAAAGATCAGTTGGAATATCACATCCGCAAGCACACAGGTAACAAGCCCTTCCACTGTCACGTTTGCGGCAAAAGTTTCCCCTTCCAGGCCATCTTGAATCAGCACTTTCGAAAAAACCACCCTGGCTGCATACCTCTGGAAGGGCCTCACAGCATTTCCCCTGAAACAACTGTCACATCTCGGCAAGCTGAAGAAGGGTCGCCTTCGCAGGAAGAAACAGTGGCTCCTGGGGAGTCTGCCCAGGGCTCAGTGTCTACCACTGGGCCAGACTGAAACACTGAGGGGGAGGGGCAGACCCTCTCCCCTCTGGGCTGTCACCAGCCCGCATCAGGACCGGGGCTGGTACTGAGATTCTCAGAATGCCAAGTCGCTCCCCTAGATGTTCCCATGGTGTTGCCAAATCAGAGGATCACATGCAGAAAGCACTGAAGGCTCTTCTCTTCCCACCTCACACTTGGAAAATAATCATGCAAATCAGCTTCTAATTCAGGGATCAACAGCCTTGGTTTGTTAACTTTATAAGAAAAAAAATGTTTTTAGCAAAACTGATCAATGAATGGTCATTTGTCGACCAGTCATGACTGAACACTATACTTAGGTCCATATCATCTTGGTGGGTGAAATTCCAGATCTTAAAATACAAAATACAGCAGGAGCTTTGGCCAACTGAAGCAGCCTATCAGAAGAGGGAAAGGTAGTCACAACGGTGAGAAAGGGGAATCCTTCCTTCTTCCCTGCCAGAGCGTACATTTCCATTAAGAAAAAGATGAATACTGATGGTTCTTACTTTCTAAAAGGTTAGACTGTCTTTGCCCTGGCTATGCATCTAGCCCTCGGCCTGGTGTTTCATGTGCTTGGCTCCCTTGGAGCAGTGTTCTGTGGGCCACGCCACCTGAAGCACTTTAGGCAGGTAGAAGTGAAGGGAGCAGTCAGGCGTTTGCAGTGGGCACTTCTACATACGGGAACTTGAGAAAGAGGAGAGGAAAAGGAAATATTCTTACAGTAGAGAGCTGAACTGCAGCTTCCCGACTGGTGTGTAAACCATGGCACTTGCAGACATCCTTGGATGTTATGAAGTCTTGCTAGTCACGTGAGTTAACCTGTTAGGCCGACTACCAAAATCATCCTCTTCAGCTCCTAGTTAGGGTTAGGATATAACAGCAATATTGCACGTCAGAAATGTCACTTTCCAGCGAAGTGAGTGTGGATTGTATTTTTAAATCCACAGGTCTCCCCATTTGATAACTTTTATATGAAATTTTTAAAGTTTTTTTCCTGCAATATTGTAGTTGAAGAGAGATTCATTACTATTCTTATTGCAACCACAGTTTCATTTCCTTCTACATGTTTTGTACTTTATATTTTTAGTCCAATGAAGAACCTCATTTAAATCTATGTCTTAGATCTGCAAACCTATATACAATTCATAAACCAATTAGCAAATTGCTGGTGACTTGAAGAGCTTTTAGTTTTTAATAATACACTACAGGGCACTTCACTTACAAGAAAATATTATGCACAATCATGTTGCAATAAATGATCAAGGGATCAGTTTTTATCAGGTGTGGTTACATAATCATTCCTAAGATTTTTAAAACTTCAAGGGACTTTTTTAGTATTTTGAGTTTTTGTGAGATACTTAATTCAGCTCTGAGAGAATTTACCAAACATGTAGAGCTTTACATGCCCTGTCTTGCATGCAGAGAGAAGGAACAATGTTAAATAATATCAGCAAACAGATGCCTGCAGTCTACAGTGCAAATAGAAGTCTCTAGCTTCTCTTGAGTGATTTTAAAAGGATATTTAAGTGTGTAATGGTTATGTAATTGTTTGGTACAGGCATGTGGATGATTCTAAGAGATCTGGGAGGGGGCTGGTCCTACCTGCACTAGTGAGCCTCTTACGAGAATGTGAAGCTTGTGTGCTCCTTTCCTGTGAGCACTTTGTGGTATGTGGAAAGGTGGGGGAAAGACATTTTGATGATAAGAAACTGGAATGCAAAGGGTAGCTTTAAGTAATCTGAGAATTGTACATACTGTGTCCGTAGAGAAAGGTTTTTTCTCTTCTGAAAAAGAATGGAAATTCATCTTTTAAAGGAGTATTACGGTGCTTCACTTGAAGCGCCTGCCCTTAACAGCTTTACTGGAGAGTAGTATCTTACCTAATGGTCATAGACAGGCTCCTGGCTACTTAGTTGGGTAACAGCATGAGAGAGAGTGAAAGCTAAAGCCGTCCCCTAGAGCCACTTAGGAATTACTGTGCTCTGTGGCATGAAAACGTAGAGTTGAAGTTCTAGGGAAACTTTAGCTTGTATTCGAGGCTTTCAGTGAACAGATTTTGTCATTACTGAACAGGCAGATAGCTAGGAAGTACAGAAGATGCTGCTTTAGATGGATTTTTCTAAGCCAACCAAAAATATAAGTCTACCCTACTTCCAAAAAGTTAAGTTGTATGCTGGAAAGTTGTTTTTTGCGTTGTTAGCTTTTTAGGTTATATGTGAGAATATAGAGCTTATAACTATTACCAAATCATAATGGTGAAGTGCAGTAATTCTGTGAAGAGAAACCTTGGAGCACGTATCAGCACTCCATCTGCGGCCAGCACAGACGTCTTGAATGGGGTGTAGACTGTTGAACTCACGTGGAAATGTTACGCATGTCTGGCGGGTTCTCTTCCATTTTCACTCATTTCTAATAGGTTCTCACTGTATTGATACTGTGAATAGCGTGCTTCCGGTCTAGGACCATGTCAGCCAATCATGTTTGCTGGTTCTCTCCTCTGATTGGCCTAGCCAGAGCCACGAATTCATGACACTTCTGGCTGGACTACCTATGAGGCAAATTAAAGTTTGCAAAAATACTCTTCTGTTTTAGTTAGACGTGATACCATTCTAAATATCCAGGATTCTTTCCAGATTCACTGTGACATTGTCCTACTTATTTGCTAACTGTAGGGTCCTAAGGCTTAGAAGTCTACTGTCTAGATTAATGAATATAGGTGAGTACCGGGAGTATGCGCACTGAGGGTGTACTAAACGGGATTTAGCTAATGCTGAAGTTTACTACCAAATCTTGACTTGCATGTGTCACCTTGTAAGGGGAACTCATTAGCTGTGAGAGCTAAATCATCAGTAGGTACCTTAATGCCATGAAATTGCAAAATCAGGACTATTACCATTGAGTGGCACTTAACAACAGAGGAGCTAGCCAGTATTCTCAACTAGAGAGGAGAATTGGCCACATGTGTATCTGTTTTCACTCTAAATAGACTTTATTCTCTTTGAATTCTGATACTGGTATAAATATGACATTCACATGTTAGTAACACTGTATTTACACAGAAAGGCTCTTCCTGATGAATTCTTCTCTTTTTTACTCAGAACCATAATTACCTCTAAACTGAGTTGACTTTTATTTTATGTAACTTCCAAGCAGCTCCCCAGTTTGGGAGGGTTTGTTTTGTTTCTGGTTATTTGAGACAGGGTCTTGCTTTGGAGCCCCTTGCTGCCCTGGTCCTCACTGTACAGCCCAGCAAGGGCCCGGGACTCATCCAACCCAGTGCGATTGCAGGCACACACTGCCACACCTAGCCCCATTTCATTTTATTGTACTAAAGAACAATCTCATGTGGACTGCATAAAATTGAATTAGTTTGTAAAGGACAAAGAAGAAAGAAAGCAGTTAAAAAACATTTTCTTGTAGTTTTGCATTTTTTTTCTCTTTCCAGTTCCCTTGACATCAGTGAAACAGAGGTGGTATGACAGTAAACATAGACTGTTCCCTGCTTCTTCATAGTGGAACCCCAGCTTTGGTTGGGATTGTCTGGGAGAGTACCGTTTGGAACTTCATTTTGAATAACTGAGTAGTCCTGTGTCCAAGAAATAACTGTTACGTAGTTTTACACTAACTCAACTAGTTTTGTTTCTTTTAACTGGTGTAAATTACTTTTTGCTTAATAAGACAGTCTAATTTATAGAAATAGAAGCAGTGGAAAATGGAAAGGAAAGACTTCTAATTATAGTAGAGAAGCATTTAATCAGAAGGATCAAAATCCTGGAGGAGACATATGCAGGCATAATTTATTTCTCTCTTCTGAATATGCCCTTTTCCTTATTTGTGTACTTATTTATTCAAAGAATATTGAAAGAGCCATTGAGCAGTCTTTGGAAGTGGAGCTTTGTACATAAGGCCATAATGGGAAAGAATTTAAAATACTGAAACATTTTTATAGCTGAAAGTTAGGAAGGAACAGCAGCTATTGCCAGGTGGATCACCGAGTTTGAGAGTAGCCCTCGCCAAAGCCGCCCCTGGGGCCCATGAGTCAGGTCAGGCTCAGCAAGCCGTGTACTTCAGTCACTCACGAAGGCCACCTGTGCGCGAAGACAGTTACACCCAAACACCTTTTGCTTAGCTCTTGTTTATTATAACAAGATACCTCTTACCTGGGACAGTGTGGGGTTAAATAGGGACCCCATTTAAAGAGGTTCAAAAGTTCATGTCTTTGAAAATAAGTTTTACCTCTTCTAGTCTTCCTTAAAACTGATTTGTGTGACAACAATATAAAAGTGACTTTTACCCCACGAGGTTTAAAGAGTAGTTTCTGTTATGGATAGGTATTCCTGGTTGTGGCTCATGCCTGTGATCCTGGCATTTGAGAAGGAACGTAGGATCAGGACTTGAGAGTTATCCTTGGCTATATAAAGTCTGAGGGTAGCCAAAGCTACATGAGACTCTTGTCTTAAAAAACAAAGTATTTGATTCTTACCAGATGTACTGGTTTTTCTAGATTAGACACCTATACTTTCCCTTCATTGTAATTTCCTTAAGTAAATTCACTCTGTCACATGTGGACTAATAAAAAGTCCAGTGTTCCTATCTTTTTCTTCTGGATGTTTAAAACGGTGAAACATCAGGATTTCAAAATTTTCTTAAGCCCATTCTTACATATCTGCTATTGTCTAGCTTGCTAAAATACATATTGGACCAAAACATGCTTGCTTTGTGAACATTCATTCTTAGTGTCATATAAGATGCGGAGAAATGTAAAATGTTAACTGAGTCCATAGGCGTCCTTTCAAGAGGAGACTGTAGTTTCTCCCCATTTGGAAATAATATGTGGACATCAGAGTTTTATCTGGGTTAAGTTTTCTAGGCTGTGCTAATGTAGTACAGTGAGTTTGATTTGTTTTAAATCATAACATTGCAAATAAATCATATCACTGGGATGAGTCACTAGATTCCAAACAGGACATGTCTTTGGTTTTGTTGGTTTGGTTAATTTAGTTTAGTTTTATTTATTCTGTTTTCTGATAGGGTCTCACTATGTAGCTCTGGAACTCCCTATGTAGGCCAAACTGGCTAGGAACACACAGAGATCTGTCTGCCTCTGCCTCCCAAGTGCTAGGACTAAAGGCGTGTGTCACCACGGCTGGCCACCTCTTTGTCTTAAAGTTGCCTTCTAATAAGATGTTTCTGTATTTCATGTGGCACAGCCTCTGAAGAAGGGATAATCCTCATTGTAAAGTTTCAGAACACTCATCTAGGTTAGATCTGCCTTGTCTGAGAGCACATCACACGTAAGAATAGTGGGCTTTCTGATTGATTTGAGATGTGTTACTTGGGAGAGAACTGGCTGCAGATAACTGAATCATCCTGCTACGCTCTTTTTGAGGCCTTGCTAACAGATGTTATTTAAATAGAAATCAATCGAAAGCATTTGCGTTCCACAAGCATTATGACTAATTCTCAGTTTTTTGTTTTTTGTTTTTGCTTCCTAGTGTTTTTCCTGATCTTTAGACTAGGATTTTTAAATGGTGTTCTCCCCAGGCCGGTGTTTTTACTTAGATGGTATGTAGACTTTCTTTCTCAGGACAGGCCAAGTTGGATAGGTCGAGTATGTTAGAACACTTGAGCTTAATATACTACAGAGAAAGCAATTACTGCAGGGACAGTACTCTCAGACCATCTTGTCTAAGGTGACACACAGCAGTGCTGGAAAGGCAGATATCACCTGAAAGCTACATTATCTTTGCAGAGGGTACAAAAATAATTTTTATAGGTACTAATCTCACATCTTTCCTCTTGTATATCAGAAACACTTCTTAACACAGTTAACAGAACCCCAGTAGCTCAACTAGTGGAAGCTTTAAACAGCAAAGCTAACTTATAAAGGCAGAGTGAAGTGTGTGTAGAGGATTCTCAGGTGTACCACCCAGTTAAAGTAGTATTACACTGAGCATCCCATGACCAACGCCGTAATTTAATACCAGTGAATCTTAGGATGTAAGTTAGTCCATAATGCCCAAAGTTAAAGTATCTATGGAAGCATGAGATTGTCTTCACTGGTAGGTAATACATAGGAAACCACGTTCCATTAAATAAATGTTAAGGACTCTTCGGTACCAAACAATATGTTTGGAATTTGTAAAACAAAACCAGGTTTACTTAGTTGTGGCTTCCCATTTTGTTTTATTTTGGGGGTTTTTGTTTTGTTTGTTTTATTTTTTGGGGAGGTTGATGCTGTTGTTTGAGACATGGCCTTTCTAGGTAGCCCTAGACGTCCTAAACTCACTACAGAAACCAGCTGGCTTTGAACTCACAGAGTTCTACCTGCCTCTGCCTCTGCCTCTGCCTCCCGAGTGTTCAGATTAAAGGCCTGCTCCACCATGCCAGGCATGGCTTCCAGTTCTTGAGAGTCCCAAACCAGGTGGTTGAAAGTCTGAGACATGACTTTTTTAGAAAGTTTGTGCTTTTTACTAGCGAGAGAAGTTCTAATGAAGTCCTTAACTGTACTGTGTGCTGTACTAGCATAACTACAATTGCATCAAAGTATTCCTGAGTAATAACGTAATACTCAAAACAGCCCGCTCTTCTTGGATGTTTGTGTACCAGATGCAGTTCTGTTAATTTATCTGGTCTTCATGTCAGTCTGTTGAATTGTTACCTTCATTTTAGAGAGAATGACACACTTTGTCTTTATGTAGGCAATCTAACACGTGGTACTCTTAATAGCCTCTAGTGCCTTTAGTAAGTATAATTATGGCACATGTTATAGGTGAGAGAACTTGTGAGCCTGACAGTACATATCTTGAAGAGCTGATATTTACCAATCCAATTCCAAAGTCCAGACTACCTCCATTATGTCACACTTACTTCCTGTACAGTATCTAGTAATGTTCCTGCTTTTGTGAACTTGTAATCAAGAGTAAGGGCTGGAGAGGTGAGTAACTGTCTGTTACTCCAGTCCCAAGGGCTCCAAAGCCCTCTTCAGTTACCAAGCATGCACGTTGTGCAAAGACATGCAGGAAAAATACCCATCGACATAAAAGTAAAGTTTTGTATAATCCAAGAGTGAGTTAGCAGCAGATTTCTTCAAAGGACGATGCAGCTGGTCTCTATGCAGACTTTAGTAGGAATATTGCCCGCTTATTCAGAAGAATTGCCCATTTGGTATGTCTAATTATGAGTAAGTTGAATGAGCTACTATTTAAAAATGAAACTTTTCTGGTTACCTATTCTGTAACAGACTAAAGTTTAAAGTTACACAACAACCATTTGCAAATCTTAGCTTTTTTGTTTGGTTGTTGATTTGGTTGGTTGGTTTTGTGAGACAGGGTTTCTCTGTATGGCCCTGGCTGTCCTGGATCTCACTCTGCCTGCCTCTGCCTCCATGTGTCACCACCACCCAGCTTAAATCTTGGCTTTGTAAAAAGTTAGAAGTAAGGACAGATGGTTGAATAGTCTGGAAGGTGCAAGATTATGTCCTGCATGCCTTATGTGGGGAGATCTGGAGGGCCAGGCTCAGCCTTTCCACGAGTTCCAGGGACTTCTCAACATTGCTGTGTTCAGGCCTCAGTCACTGCCATACTCTGTTTAGTCGGCGGTGAATACCTAGATCCTAGGGGAGAGGAAATACCCTAATACTTGATGGGAGACATGCAGAGATTTGAGACCATGTTTCATTGTTTACAGATAACATTAGATTTTTAATGTTTTCTAAACCTTTTTTGGTCAGCTGTTAGTGCCATTGAAGCCATTTATTACATCTACCGTGGGCGAGTAAAAGCTGTGGAAGGAGGAGACAGGCGGGCCTCGTTCTATCAGTCGCCACCTTCAGGGTCCAATACTTCAGAACAGTCATTCCTTCTGCACCTCATACTGTGTTCCCGGTTTCGAGCTTTCGCCGTAGTTGCTGTGATGCCACAATAGCTATGCGTGCTAAGCCGCAGAGACTTCCTAGGAAGCAAAAGGCTGACTGCATGAGATTTTGATGTATTGGAGATAGCTGCATTTTAAGTTTATAAATGGGTGGGAAACTCCTGTGATACAGAAATACATGGCTGCTAAGTCATCTCGAGAATCTGCAGTGATACCATATTGTTGAGACATAAGAGGTCCTTGTATTGAGTGAGATCTTACGTGTCAGACACACGCTCTAACCCCTGAGCCCCAGCTCTAGTCAAGATGGTAAGAGTTTCACCTACTCGTCTTATCCCGTCTGTCTCCGCCACTTCTCTGTGTAATGCTGTGCTTCATGATGAGCTGGGCGCTCCCGTTCGTCATGCTTTGCTCACGGGAAAGGCAGTTGCCCAGTTCTGTGCATCGTTAATCTCGTAGCAGCTGTCATCAGCCTCTCGTTCAAAGTCACAGACTGTTGGCTCTGTGAGGCTTTACTTAGACCCTGTTGACTCAGACTGAGCCTGCACTGAGAAGAAGGTGGTAGAGAATGAACTGTCCTCTACTGACGGTCCCCAAGTCAGTACACTCCTAAGAGAAGAAGGGTTCAAGTGAGCAGATCCCCAGAGAAGGAGGTGTGAAAGCTTCTGGCTCTGCGTTCCAGTTCTCATGTAGCATGGTGATCTCTGTTGCTGAGTGGGACCGAGGGAAGAAGATGGGTACTAGGAGCCAAAGGCTTAATTTTGGACTCTACAAAATGCTAGGAAGTGGAAAAAAATAAGCAAAAAAAAAAAAAAAACCCACACTTTGGCACTTATAGTGTGATTAGATATCCAGAGAGAGTGGAGACCAAATTTTATCGTGTAAAGATTGGGGGAAGGTTTTAATGAAGAAAAGAACAGAACTTAATTTAAGACTTTCAGAACTCATTTCCACCCCGATATAATCCACTTACCTCTGCCCTTCTTGACAGAGACACTTTGAAATTATAATCCCAGGAAATGACAGTTTTACTGTGATAGCCTGCAGACTGATTTGCGTGCTGTATTCTTACTCATTGGGAATTTCTCTGGAGTCTGGTCTCAAGTTTGGAGTCACTAGTAGCTGCATAGAAAGAGAACAAGATGAGAAAAGGAGGTCCTGCAGATTGACAATCTTTTCTTTCCTTCCAGCGTCACAAGTTTAAACTATTTCAGCCAATCACAACAGCCTGAGAGAGTAGACACTACGTGAAGGTTAAAGTTCTGCCTTTAGCCACACCTTGAGGCAGATGCTGATAACATTTGAGAATGATGTTTCCTATAAGTCATAGAAACACAGCTGAGTGGTTCAGAACCACTCAGAACAGAGCTGTGCAGGGAACAAAGCTTAGCTGTGTTTCCTCTGGAAGCTAGGTTACTAAAGAGGTCACTGAAAGTGTACCGCAGTCCACCTCTGGAATGCTGTCAGATGGCAGACAAATCTAGAATTTATATGGAGTTTCTAGTATTTTTACAAAAATAACTTTAAATCCAGTAATGAGTTTTGTTGTTGTTTTTAATGAGCCTGTTTTCTTTTTGGAAAAATGGCTCAATAAAAATATCATTGAAGAATTCAATTGTATGTGCATTAAACACAGAATGGTATCCTGAAGATAGTTCATGCAAATAACTTTTATGGGAAGTTTAGCTATTTTCTTAATGTCTTTTTCATAAATGTATGTTTATAAATATATTTACTCAGCCACCATGATCTTGTTAGCATTTTGTTAGCTGTGTTATACTAAAAGTTTAATTCTTGGCATAAGTAGGGTTTGAGAGCTTTTGTTAACTTTGTATTTGGGCTGAAAAAAATCATTTCTTGCACTTTCTATTTATAAAGATGTTATAACACATCTAATAGTTGGTGCAGCTGTTCGTTTTGTTTTTTCAGAGCCAGCATATATAGGTATTAAAGTGAGATACATTCTTAAAACCCTGGCAAAAGTGAAAGAAGATGTGCTTATAGCTACCTGAGAAGGGCTAGGGATCAATTCCATATATCTATATGTCTATATTGTATGTAGCCTGAAAGTAGCTGTTGGGTAAGCACACTGTTGCTGCGAATTGCAGTATTGCTGTGAGTATGTCAGGTTATATGTGTGAATTGTGTGTGTGTGAGGAAAAGGTGTTTCATGAAGGCAGATAAGTCACCATAGAATTATCCTACCTCCTGCTAAATACTGAGCATATTCAAGATTGCCCTATATCCCTTGAACAAGAGCCTGATTCCTCAGCCACACCACCCCCACTTTTCTCTGTATACATTTCAGCTCCTCTACCTCTGAGCATTTGGCTGAAGAAACAGGGTGTAGCTTTCTATAGAAGCAGAGGAAAGCTAGACTCAATACAGAGGCTGACATGCAGATGTCAGTGTGTGACTCTTGTTGCCAGAGTCACATCCTTGTCTGGCTGGAGTGTCTGGCAGAGACAGAGGCTTCCTGGTTTTGCTCTGTGTGCACATGCACATGTGCAGAGTTTCCTGTTACCAGGCTGCTCTCAGACTCTCCGTCCTCCTGACTCACCATTTTTGCTGTTGGTCTGTGATGTTCCCACGGATAGAACCCCAGGCCTTGCTCTGTAGCTCGGCCGGCCTCGAGCTCTCACTGTCCCTGCCTTGGCCACTTGAGTGCTGGCGCTACCACCAGCATGTGTCACCACACACAGTCATTTGTTCCTTCTTAAAGACTCCGACTCCATTGAACGGCGGGAGACACCACTGCTCCTCTGCTGTTCGTAGTTCATTCTGTGGGGACTGGAACCTTAACCACATTCTCCCGACAGTGAGCCTGCCACCCATACCTTACGTGGCCATACATGATGGGACTTGTGGATGATCCGTTCTGCTTTTAATTACTCCAAAGAGAGATGTGTTCTCATAATGCCAATTACTGTTGTAGGGCTTAAGATTTGAATTTCGTACTTGCAAGAAAAATGCCACCTAATCAGAACTGATTTCTGCTTCTGAGGTACTAGTTCCCAGAGCCAAGTGTGCTTCCCCACCTTCTGAACATTGTTGCAGTGAGAAGCAACTGTTGGCTCAAATACCTCTCCTGGGGTGCTTTCCACCTTTTCATTCTAATGCTCTGTCTGGTTATAGTATCTAAAAACAGGGATTCCCTGCTTAGAAGTGAAAACTCAGAGAATTCCCCATTTCCCGATCTTTAAGGGTTGCTGCTGTCTTCTTTCCTTATGACTCCAGTGGGACAGGTAGGGAGTAGACGGTGCAGACTTTCCAGTAGGGAGCACTCCACGTCAGAGACTGAGAAGTTTGTGACTAATCTAGGATGTGTCCTCCAGAGAGAGTAGTTAACACATGCGTCTGCTCACAGCTGCTTTACTGCTGAGCCATGCTAGTACTTCAGACTCAGGAATTAAGCTGTGCTTGGGAAAGTTTTTCCCTCCACTTATTGTGAGTGCGCGGGGTCTTATCCTAGGCCTGCCCCCTGATGTCTTGCTATAAATTAGACTTGAAAACACATAGCTAAATCTTAATAATACTTTTTGTCAGTGTTGTTGTTTATTTGGTCAAACTGATTTTAGAGGGGGAAAAAAAGCAATAACTGCCCAGGTAGTTTCCTTGAGTTAGATTACATTCATGAATCTGGAAGGAAACAGGTTCTTCACCTCTTCATTGGCCTTGTGTTGTCTATTTAAAATCACCTAAACCCCTTCCTGGACACTCACATTTGACTGATCTGTTGTGCAGCTGGGCCTTAGAAAGACCCATAGAAATGGGCTGGGAGTGCCGTGTGGCTTTAGGAGAGTCCTGCTTATGCAGAGACCTGGGTTCAGTCCCCTGCACAGCAGCACCTGCCCAGGCAGTTCTGACATACGGCCTGGATTGGAAATCTCTGGATATCTGACTCCCCGAGTAGAATGAAGGTAGTGTTTCCGTTTTGTTTTAAGGAAAAGAGATAAAGGGTTCCTTGGAGTGGAAGGGACTCCAGAAGAGGAATGCCTGAAGCTAGTTTTCTTGACAAGGGACCTCTACTGCTGCCCAGGTGTGTCTCTTGGCTCAAAGCTGACAGTGGGCCAGAGCTTAAGCTCATCTGTTTCTTCTCGGACTAGTTCTAGAGGGAAATGTTGCATCCGATCCAGTGTTCTGTGTGCCAAATACAAAGTGTGCGTACGAAAATGAAAGCAGTTTCCAAGGCCTGTGCTCCAGAGTCCTTTTCCTCAGCATGTGTGATTTGAGTGAAGATTTCTCAGTTCTGACAACTAAAATAGAGCAGCACTTGAGTGTACTGTAAAAAAGCAAAGCCAAGCTCAAGCTGTCTATGGCTACTTTTCTTTGAAAAACAAACAGGTAGTGTTGTTACTATTCGGAGAAAAAAGTAATCCTGTCTTCAGTAATCATGACATTTCTGATTGTCATTTTGCCTTGTAGGATTTATTTGTCAAGCGACTCCTCCTTTTCTTTAGCTGTTTCTTTCTGAATGAAATGAACTAGTGAAGGCTTAAATGTTTCTGACTAGTATGTGAAATGAGTCATTTTAACATCTTTGCTCTAGGATGTTAAAAGACCTAACAGTAATTCCCAAATGAGATTCTATAGCTTCCTTTCTCGCCCTAAGTAGAAAAGATGTGTAATGACCGGGTTTTTTACCTGTCTGCAGCAACCTTACCCGTGGTAATAGGGAGGGAAGAATTGTCCCATCAGCCATAAAAAAATGAAAACCACTACAGCTACAAAGCAGCTTCCAGCTGCTGAAGGAAAGTGCTTCAGAGCAAGTTCAGTGCAGTGGACTCTTAGCCTCCTGGACACACAGAAATGTCTGTCCTTGTACTGCCTGTAGGTAACTGATGATTTGGACTTGAGAATAGGTGTGTGAGCAAGGAGAAAAGGTAGGTTGAGGAAGAGGTTGCCTAGAGCAGAGGACTGACAGGCATCCGGATGTGGAGCTTGTTCTAACCCTCCCTCGCCTAGGAAACTTGCTGAAGGCTTCCTGGTGGTGAGGTGGGTGGAAAAGAAGTCACGTTGTGGAGTACGGTGACACTTGTCAAGCTTCGTGCAGATCATACCACACTGGACTTAGGATTTTGAAGGGACAGAAGAAGAAGGCGGGGAAATGATATGAAAGGTAAATATGTCGGCGTGTGGCATTTGGGGCACGGGATAAACGCAGTTACTCCACGCTGTGCAGTCGGTCATCTTCACCCAATGCCTTGTATCGCTCATTCATTCATTCACTCCTCAACCCTCCCTTGCCTGCTTCCTTTCTTACCTTCCTCTCTCCCCCTCGTCTCTCTCTCCCTCTCCCTCTCTCTCTCTCTCTCTCCCTGTCTCTCCTTAGTACTGGGTGTTGAACCCACAAATCTGGGCCATGCTGGGCAAGCACTTGGTTATTGAACTGTAGTTCCAGAACCATCCTTTCTGAAACACACAAGTGCTAGTCTGACTAGTTTGACCACCTTGCTCCATCTCCTGGCCTCAGTAAAAGAAGTCATCACTCAACTGTAGGCCAAGGAGACGTGCTCTCCAAGTCCATTAGCTTGTAGCGGCTTCAGTGGCTCGACAGCGTCAGCCTGTTGCTTTGTGTTCTGATGGACGTATCACTCAGGAACCAGTGGCTTCCTTTCCCTTTAGAAATCTTAAAAACAGCATTCACTCTAGACTTGGGGTTGTCAGCCCACCTGCTCGAGGAAACAGTGCATTGGCAGAGCACTTCGGTGTCCCGGTTTCTGTCGGGATGGAGCCCACTCAGGCTCCGCCTCTGCAGGGCAGAGAAGGGCTGAGGGTGAGAGGAAAGTCAGTGCAGCAGGGATTGAGTTCCCTCAGGTGGCCTGTTCTGAAGGACTCTGTCCAACTCTTCTCTATGGTGCTTATTTAATGGGGGACAGCGGTCTCCCTTCTACCTGTCCCTGGCACTGTGCCTTCCCATGGTCACTGTGAAAAGTAGATCACACTGGACTCAGAGGCCAGATCCAGGACAAGTCCCTCCTCTCATCTTGAGCCCATTACTTCTTCATGCAGCTTACGATGTAGCATTAACTTCTCTTTGAGAACTTCGGGATTTCTTCCCAAGAAACAGGAAAACAGAAAATTAGATTTGGGTTATAGCTGTCACATTAAGAAATCATAGAAGGATTGTACTTGAGCTGCTGCTGGGTGACAGCCAGGATCAAGCTGCAGCCTCCTGTTCCGGATTTGACAGCAGCAGACTGCCTGGCCACACTTGTTCATTAAAGAGAATCAGACTGAAACAGACAATCACTTTCTAAAACATTAGTCCTGTACGGGAATGGGATAGATTAATATTTTTAACTATAGGAACTTACCAGTCTGTTTCCTCCTTATGAAAAGAGTCTTACCGTTTGAGGTTTGTGTCTTTCATCTGCAGCAGTTACTCCGTTAATAATAAAGACAGATGCCTCAGAAAGGAGTGCACAAGGATAGCCCTCCCCCGCCACAAGAACGCTGGGCTGCTTGCTGTACTTGTCTCCTAAGACTTCCTTTTCATTGTGACCTTAATTATAAATACCTATATATAGGAGTAGGACCCCCCTCTAATCATCACTTACGTAAACCCTCCCTTCCCCTTTACTAAAAAGAACAAAAAATATGCACTTTAATTCCTAAGGAGTGTGGTTGTTCCTGGCCCTGAAGCCAGGTCACTCAGGAGGAGAGTTAAGAGGGAAAGCTCCTCAGTCCCTGTAAGATGTAACCAAATTTCTTTGCCCTACCCCTAGTGCTGGGGATTGAGCCCAGGGCCTTACACATGCTGGAACTGCTGCCCGAGTCACCATGTCTTAATGTGAACACAAGACACTATATTCTTAAGCTGCCCCCAAGCACTCCCTGCCAAAGGGAAAAGAACCACTAAATAAAGTTCAAAATACCTGCTCAGATTCTGGAATTTTTTCTGGGGAAAATTTTATTTTTATTGAATTATTTTTTAACTACCAAATTACAAAACATTCGTGTTTTGTGGTAAGCTTTTTTTTTTTATTATTTATTAAGACTCTAAGTGAAAACATAAAAGCACTAAAATATTATCCAGAATTTATGTCACATCTAAGTACTGGGTTCCTTTCTCCTTAATTTGACAGGTACCCTCTGACTCTCCTCCTGCAGATTCTGTCTTCCCCGGTGACAAGCCAATAGTTCCTGGAGGAGTAGCATGTCTCCTAGAGCCCCTGGAGCCTGTGTGTCGGGAAGGGGGGAGGGCAGGAGGGTCAGGGGAGGGAAGTTCAAAGAAGAGTTAAGATGTGGGTTTATATAAACATTTAAAGCAGTTAGCAAAAGCTTTCTCGTTGAACAGCTTTAAGAACAATGTGAATGAAACCTTAGCAACTTGGTTAGTAATCTGAAAAGTCTGTTAATGCATACTTGAAATTCTGTTTGTATAAAAACGCATTTCCTCTTTATTTTGACACTGTGTATAAGAACATTATGCATGTGAGTGGTTTGAGAAATAAAAACATTTAATACTCATATTCGAATCTCTCTTTTCTCTATCGAGATTGGGTGATTTGTTGACACTTCTTTGGAACTTTGTAGTGTGGTAGAAATACTGAGAATTTAAGGTCCCCCTACCCCTTCACGATGCCTGCCACCCCCAAGATGAAATAGTAGTATATCTACCGCTTGTTTCTGTGGTTTTCTTTTCTACTTTTTGGGGAAAGGGAAGACATCTTGAGACAGGGTCTCTAAGTATGCAGCCCACCTTCAACTGGCCTCAAACTCCTGCTCCTCCTGTCTCCACCTTCCGAAGTGCTAGGGTACGGGTAAGTGCCAACTTTTATTTACCCAGAGGTGGTTATGGGTAGAGAACTGAGCATGTTGCTTTACCAAATGCCCCAAGAGCATCTTCTCTTGCCTGCCTCTTGTCTTCAGGGCGAGTGGAAACGTCCATTCTTAGGAGGTGGCAGTCATATTTATTTTTACTTCTACTCGCAAACACCAAAATAGGAAAAGGTGCAAAGGTTAAGGATATTCTAGTTATCACAAGGATTGGCCACTCTCCCCATGAATATGACAGTGTTCAGAGCGACTTCCCTGATGAGAACCAGGAAGGGCCTGTTGGCCTTGAAGGTCACCCTGTTTGGGTTCAGCGAGCGGCCAGCCATCACGATCGCGCTGCTCGCAGCGGCCTCACTGCCTTCCTCATTCACCTGCAGGTCGCAGAGGAAACAAAGCATCAGCCCCGCCGTTCCTCGTAGTGCAGTTTCCAGGAGCTAATACAGTTGGACACACACGGGTTCCCTCCAGAGATCTAGTCGCTCTTCAGTGAGCGCAGCACTCTGCACTCATCCAGAGCCTTGCCAGAGTGCCACCAAGTGTAACCCCAAGCTGAGTCAAATGTGGTCGCATGGCTGAGCACCGGCCGCGATCTCTGCCCTGCAGGGCTGGTCACGGATGTTTCCCCTTCCCTCTGGCTGTCCCACGTCTCCGTGATGCTCATTCTAGGACTACATCTCTAAGTCGTGTGAACATAGGATTCAGCCGGCTCTGACCGCCTGCATCTCAGTGTCTGCTGAGCTTGGACCTAGAATTAGTTCTCAGCACCACACTCTGAACCTTCCTCTCTGATGGCAACCTTTTTTAGCCAACGGAAGTCCTACAAACTCCATCTCACATTGGCCCATCTCCTCCCCCTCAGTCTTAGCTTCCTTGAAAAACAGCCTACAGCACTGGGCCTCCAACCTGATTGTATAAGGAAATCCTGTGTAAAGAAACAGATTTCAGGCTCCATCCCTTAGTCTCCAGCGGTAGAGCACCTAATGCTATGATAGAGCCACACTCCACACTCCGGAATCTGAGAACGAGAGGTCCTACAAGCTGTCAGGACTTACTCTAACACACAGCTCTGTGCGCACCTCAGCTAGGGGAAGAAAGTCCTCACTGGGACTTCTCAGGTCTCAGCACGCCACTGTGTGTGCCTCATCGCTAAAGATCAGCATGTGCCACCATTCCCTGAAACGCAGTGCATCTCGATAGCTGTAGACACGTGAGGACGCAGAGGTGACCCACACTCTAGTAACCCCCTCTTTATCTTCAGTTGACCTTCACCCATCTCACCTAAGCACCCTCTCTCCCCATCCTGTCCAGATTCATTTTCAGTCTTACCCCATGCTTTCTATATTCTGAACAACTCAGAATAACCTGTCAGCAGCCTCCTGGCTCCTTTCCCGTAGGCTACCCTCTAAAGGTGCCTCTCTAGCAAGAGAGAAGCTTGAACAGCCGAAGCTTGAGGGTTTCTTTGATGTGCCACACTGAGGCAGACGGCTACAAGCCTGGGATTTAAGGAATACTCGAACAGGCCTCTTCCACCCCTCTGTCCTGGCGTTAACAGAACTGCTGTCTCTACCAGAAGAACAGCAACAGGAACTCCAGACACTCATGCAGATTGATAAAATGCAGAAAAGGCAAAGAGTGGAGGGAGGTATACTCACCTCAAGAAATGCTTTGTGGAATGCGTCAGAGACATAGATGTCATCCCTGCTGTCTGCAACAATCCCTGGAACAGAACAGAGCAGAAGCTGCATTTGGCTTCAGGTCGCACAGCAGAGCACTTTGAATGAAGACAGCCTTTGGGTGGTCTGAGAAACAGAATGTCGAACCTCCCCTAATACAAACTCTACCCCTTCAATGAATACCTCTTAAGAACAGTGAGGTATTAGGGCCTCTTTGACATGGATCTTGTGAATTTTATCTCATGTCAGCTTTTTGGGGGAAGGAGGAAGGGTGAGACTCAGTTCATAAAGAAAACTTTACTATATCTAGTAAAAATATGTCTTTCCAGTCTGGTAACATTTTTAAGAAGTCTGATTTTCAAAGCTAGTTTAAAGATAGCCCAATAAAGATAAATCCAATTACCTGATCTCTTTTTTAAGACAGAATCTCTTTGTGTAACCTGGGCTGGCATTAAACTGTCACACTGCCTTGGCCTTGAGTGCTGAGATCAGAGTTGTATCCCACCCAGCAATAGGCGTCTTCAAAAACGTATGTGGGGGCTAGCGAGATTGCTCATTGAGTAAGGGCCCTTACATCCAACCCAGACAGCCTGAGTTGAATCCCTGGGATCCACATGGCTTTGAACTCCTGAAAGTTGTCCTTTGGCCTCTCTCTCCCTGTCTCTCCTTGTCTCTCCTTGTCTCTCCCTGTGTGTGTGTGTGTGTGTGTGTGTCTCTCTCTCTCTCTCTCTCTCACACACACACACACACACACAAACACACTGTGGCACACACACCATATATAACAAATAAGTAAAAGACATTGCCAGACATGGTGGCACACACCTATAATCAAGCTCTCTGGGAAGAGACAGCACAACCAGTTCAAAGCCAGTCTTAGCTACACAGTGGGTTCCAGGCTAACCTGGGCTACATTGAGACCCTATCTCAACCAAAAAAGGGAAAAAATAAAAAGGTATTTTAAAGTCTATTTTTTATTTTAGTTTACTATCATATTTCATTTTTATCTTATTCAAGATTTATTTTTAAGTGTGTGGGCATGTGCACACGCACGAGTGCAGGGACCAATGGAATCAGATCTCCTGGAGCTGGAGTAATAGGCTGTGAGCTGTCATGGGTTCTGGAAACTATCCTGGGTCTTCTGCAATAATAAGACATGCCCTTAACTGCTAACCCATCTCTCTAGCCCTTATTGTATTGTATTGTATTTGAGACAAGGTGGTGTTATATAGCCCAGGCTACACACACATAGACATAGATAGACAGACAGACAGACAGACATAACTCCCAAGTGCTGGAATCGCAGGCATGTGCCAGCAGTTGTTTTTAACGTCTGTCTCTTGGAATTCCAATGCATTTTCAAACTCTCCACCTGGTTTCATCTCCTCCGTTAGATAGAGATTCATAGGGCAACAGTACTGGCTGGACTTTTGGAAACAAGGGCAAAGACCCCATTTCCCAGGAGGGCTGGGAAGGGCAAGGGGTCACTACAGCTTAGCATAGCCAGGATCAGGATCCAGGTGTTCTGAGACTTAACTCTCTTTTCTGTGCTTTAATCAACTCCCCTCCTTTCGGTCAGGCCACCCTGGAGTAAAGAGGAGGCAGTTCCCTCCCGTACCAACCTGGGAGTTTGGACTTCTCGGGGCTGAACAGGTCAACAAGGCCCATGTCTTGCAGCCGTTCCTTCAGACTGAAGCCATCCTCGGTGCGGAAGCGGGGCATATAGACCACGAGCATTGTGCTTGTCAGTGTATCCAGCCACTCCTGCAGCAGCTCTGGGGTGAGTTCCTGCTCCACCTTGGCCAGGCTCTTCTCAGGCCTGGGCAGGATGAGCACCATGGTGATGTCATCCCCTTTGAAGGGCAGCTCCAGCACCTGGGTGCCTTCCGCCACACGCCGGTATCTGAATTTGCCTTCCTGGTACATCATAGACACTGAGCATGACTGCCCGCCAACTTTGTGGAAGAATTCCTTCCTTGTGTTCTCGGGGCTGAACTTATGCTTCCACAGGCCCTGGAAGGAGTCAGGTGGGAGAATCATGAAGCGAGAACAAAAATATCCTAGTAGAATATTTACTGATATGGGACATAATTATATTATCTGAATGCATTTACATAGAAATGTAGTTATTAGGAGAAAAAGAACTATGTGCTAAAAGGCTAATAGCTATATCTGTTGGTGTAGTTACTCTGTGTGTTTTCTATATTTTTCAGATTCCCAGCAGTACTATCTTTTTGTTTTTACATCTGTGTTGAGAGGAAGGGCATGCCGCTGTGAGCCTGTGGATGGCAAAACAAGTGATCACCTTGCAGAAACTGGTTCTTCCCTCCCACCACGAGGGCTCCACGCTAGAACTCAGGTTGCCGGGCATGGTGACAAGTACCTTCACCAGCCGAGCCAGTGGGCCAACCTGGGATTGTCCTTTTCAATCGGGAAAGTGTAAACCCAAGACCCATTCTGTCTCGTGTTGTCCGCTGCCCACCGGCCTCTCCCCGGTGCCGACCTCCGGAGCTCTGTGGTTGGCCCCTGACGACCCAGAAGCCAGACTCAGACCGCAATCCCAGGGATCGTCTGCAGTCATGCCAGGCAGAGTACAATCTGCTGGCTTCCTGCACCTTTCCGTATCATCTTCCGGCTCTTTGCTCTAGAGTGGGGGTTTCTCATCCGGAAAGAGTGGAGGAGGGCTGACGAATGTCATTGTGTACTCTGAGGGTGTACGGTACCTCACCAAGAGTTCACGTGCTCACCCAATCGTCCCTTTGGTGATCTCACAAAGTAGCTGGGCCCTCATTACCATTTTATAGGTGCAGAAAGGGGGCCAGAGGAAAGTCCCAGTACCTCAAACAATTCATACACTTGGAAACAAGGAGTCGGGGTTTAAAACAAAGGGTCGATACTGCACAAACGGCCCAAGGACTCACGTGCAGTGGAATGAGGATCAGGAGTGCTAATGACACCGAGTCGTTCCACAACTGTAAAGGGTAGACGCTGTGGAAATGCAGTCTACTCTGTCCTTGAGGAGGGGGATCCCCAAGAGGCAGAGTGGTTGACACCGGCAGTAACTGCCTGAGTCTCTGGGCCACATGGAGGAAGGAGGGTACAACAGCCATGTCCAAGGGTAGACAGTACACATCACAGTCCCAGCTGCTCTGCGGGGACGGTCCCCCACTGTCCTCCCCCCCCTCCTTCTCAGATGTAATCACCTTGGAGCAGTCCTTAGAACCCCCGACTTCGTGAGGAAAACAAGCCATATACACAGTCACCTCACAGGCCCCTCCATCTGAGGTAAGCCAAGCACCCGGAGCTTCGGAACCCCGGGGAGCAGTGGGGAAATCCATCACTGAGGGTTGACAGTCGAATCATTTAGTTTCAGATTTTAAATACATTAACTGAGCTGAATGTGTTGGTGCACGCTTTTAATCCCAGCATTCTAAAGACAGAGGCAGGTGGAGCTCTCTTGAACTCAAACCCAGCTGAGTCTACTTAGCAAGTTTCAGGACAGCTAGAGCTACATACTAGAGAGATGCTGTCTCAAAATAAAAAAGGAAACATTAATTGGATAGCAGAAGTTGTCACACAAGTGAAAAAGTATATCGCCATTCATACCTTGAAAGATGCTTACTAAGCCCTCGGACCTCTGGGCTCTTAGCAAATTTATATGGTTGCCTAGACCATGTATAAACCGTCTCTCAGGAGGGACCTGACTACACATGCCCAAAGATCTGGAAGAGGGTAAAGGTCAATAGGGAGAGGGAGTCCCTGGGGTCTCTCCAGGGCCAACTGGAGTACCTTGAAGTAAATGGTGTTAACAAGCACCAGGGCCGTGAGCTCGTTGATGGTTCCTTGGGGGATGACGTCTTTGATGCGACCTTCAGTCTTATTGGCTATCCAGTTGTTGATGGTCACTCTGGACTGCTCTGGGTTTTCCTAAGGAAAACAGGAAATAACCCAAACTGTGCGGCTCAATTAGCTTTGAATTTCAGTCTCCCCGTGCTCTTTTCCCAGCGTTTGGCTCAGAAGCCATCACTTAAACCCACACTGAGGAAACCTCAGTCATCCGATACGGTCTCGTTGGTTTTTCATACGGTTAACCAAGGTGATCTTTTCTTATGCCAGGGAACAAATCCAGGGCCCAGTCCATTGATAAATGTTATGAAAAAAGGGGGGGTGACCAGAAAAGATGAAAAGGGGCGACGGTCTGAAGGACAGAGGTACGCTGTTCTCTACCCTGATTCTGGAAAGCTTAAACTCTCAGTGTCACTTCCAAACATGGTCTATGGGAAGCAGCCAGCGACCATGGCACCATTAAGAGGCAGGAGGGGGAGTGCCCTGGAGTCATGTGAGTCTACAAAATGCTGACTGAACGAAGCTGCTGTGGGTGGACTGCAAACAGCTCCCATAGGCTCATGTCTGCACTCTCAGTCCCCAGCTGGTTGTTTGAAAGGCGTGGCCCTGTCGGAGGAGACCTGTAACTAGGAATGGACTTGATATTTCAAAAGCCCACGCCAGCCCCAGTGTCTGTCTGTCTGACTCTCTCTCTCTCTCTTTCTTCCTGCCCTGCCCTGCCCGGCCTGCCTGCCTGCCTGTGGATCAGGATGTAAGCTCTCAGCCCCCTGCCTGTCTGTCCACTGCCATGCTCCCAGCCATGATGGAAATGGACTGGTCCTCTGAAACTGTAAGCAAGCCCCCAGTTAAACGCTTCTTTTTATAAGAGTCGTGGTGTCTCTTCACAGCAATGGAGCAGTGACTAAAACAGACATCAAGGTATTTCTTTGCTGTTTTAGTTCCCCAGATCACTTGATAGGCTTGTGTGTTTCATGAATCTCCAAGGGAGCATGTAACACGTGCCATGCACCAATTTGATTTGACCACTGCATATTCGAACTTGGTAGATAAAATGAAAAATTCCTTCTCCAGAGTAGCCTTTACAACCAAAGGGATGGGAACCTTTGCTTTCTGGGATCGCAAGTAATGATCAGTGTTCCAGGGGGTTCTGATTTGTTCTCAGCCTCCATCGGCCATTGGCAAATACAGTAGTGTTAATTTGGATCCTGTTTCTCTCCCTTCTCAGTCTGAGTGGAGAGGAAGAACTCTGACACCTACAGCTCACCTTGAAGTCCAGGGGCTGGAGCTTGGCTCCGTAGACAACCTCACTAATGTCCTGGTAGGTCTCATTGAAGGTAAGGGATTTGTCTCCAAAAAGGCGGTTGGCTGACACCAAATTGGAAGACTTGTTGGCTTTTCGGTAGAGTCGGCAGTTCAGTTTGGCAAAGAAGAAGTGGACCTGGTCAGATGTTTTCTCGGAGATGGTATCAAATTTAAAAACCTATGGATGACAAATGACCAATGAAAACCTCGGTGGCATGAGGAGACAGCCCAGTCACCACGGGTGCGGAGGACAAGGCCAACCAGCAGCCGTCTCAGCCGTGAGTTCCCCCAGCACAGCGTCTGGCACAGCATAAACACAGCTCAGGGTGGTGGTGGTGGTCCTTGTTTTTTGAGACAGGGTTTCTCTGTGTAGCTCTGGCTGTCCTGGAGCTCACTTTGAAGACCAGGTTGGCCTTGAACTCAGAGATCTTCTGCCTCTGCCCCCCGAGTGCTGGGATTAAAGCTGCATGCCACCACCACTGGGCCTCAGCTCATGTTTTTAAAATGACTAAACTAGTAAAAGAAGAGCAAGCAGGGAACACAAGAGGGAGAGACGGAGAGACAGGCATGCCGTCTGCTCTTCCAGGGGCTGCAGGCCAACAGAGTGCTTTCTGGCTGTGAAGGGAGGAGGCCCTCCCGGCAATTCTGGCAGAAAAAGGAACCAAGACAGGGCATCTCAAATGGAACAAGCATTTTCACAGTGTAAACTAAGTAAAATAGTTTTTAAATAGCAGCGAATAGGAAACACTGATAAAGAAGAATCCGGGTAGAAAGTCTGCCTATTTAAACCATTAGCCGCGTGGTGGCTAGTGGTGGTAATCTGTCCAGGCTGAGGCCAACGACCATTACAAGTTCAAGGCTAGCCAGGGCTGTTGGTCAACCTGGGTTACACAGTGAGAGCCTGTCTAACACATGAAGTGGTGATTCAAAGAGAATCCTGACCCTGTGCGTTCCCCTCCCGGACTGATGTGTGGGTTGGGAGTCCTTAGACATAGGAAGTCCAGGACGCTGTACCTCCATCAGCTGCTTGAGGGTGTCGTTACAGGCTCCCAGCTTGGTCATGGCAAAAGCCGTGGAGATGCTCAAGGGTGACAGGAAGATGTTGTCCTCCTCGTCCTTGGAGTCCGCCAGGTGCTGGTAGAAGGTGGTGGCAAACCGAGTGTTGGCCCTGGACAGCTCCCAGACCCGGCGGTTGGTGGCCTCAGGGATCTTCTGCTCCAGGCCGTCCTCGTCAGCCCCCTTCTTCGCGGAGGCGGAGGCGCGGTAAATGCACATGGGGCTCACGGGGATGTCCCGGGGCTTGGCTACGCAGATGTCGTCCACTGGGTTCCCGTGACAGGTCCCACAGCTCCAGGCAGCCAGGAGCAGCAAGGACAGCAGCCATGCCTGCCTACAAAGGGCAGAACCGTGACTCGCTGTCCCCACGGGCCACCATGCCGCAGAAGCACCGCACGCGAGCCAAGCGCGAGTGCGCAGGATAGCCCAGGCCTGGGCTCTGCCTGGACACAGACATCAGATGTGTGTGTGTGCGCGCGTGCGAGTGTGTATGTGTGTATGTATGTGTGCGTGCGAGTGTACATGTGTGCGAGTGTGTATGTGTATATGTGTATATGTGTGCGTGTGTGTATGTGTGCACGTGCGTGTATGTGTGCGTGCGTGTATGTGTGTGTGCGTGCGTGTGTGTGCATGTGTGTATGTGTGCGTATGTGCTCGTATGTGCGTGTGTGTGTGTGTACGTGTATGTGTGTATGTGCGCGTGTGTGTGCATGTGCGCGTGTATGCGTGTGTATGTATGTATGTGTGCACGCTAGGAGAAGGGAGGATGCAAAGCCCGCCTTTCCTGAGCGGCATACCCACACGCGCAGTGGAGAGTCAGAGGGCAGGAGGCACCCGAAGGTGTTCCGGAAAATCCCGACACTGATGGAATGCAGCCCAGTTGTTTTTTTTTCAAGGCAGGACCCTGTGTAGCCCTGGCCATCTGTAGACCAGGCTGGCCTCGAACTCACAGAGACCCTCCTGCCTCTGCCTCCTGAGTGCTGGGATTAAAGGAGTGCGCCACCGCAGTCCTGCTTTAACCAAATCTTAAAGGGCAGAAGGGTGTGACTAAGAGGGTGCCAGGCAGGGAAGCCAAGGCAGCGTCTGAGCGTCGACGCCCCCCCGCCCCCCCAACAGCCCATCGCCCCCTCCCGTCTCCCCCACCCTTCCCCCCCACTCTCTAGCCTCTATGCGGACCCCCAGGCTGACTCGGCCCGGCAGAACAGGTTCTCACCCACACACTGCTCTGGGCATCCTGACGCCAGCCCAGAACCGGAGTCACCTGACTCCCCTCCCCCTCCCCTTCCCCCTTTAGTCTGACCTCAGACTCAGCCAACGCCTTCCTTTACCTTTACCACCGCAGCCTTAGTTCTACCCTCATTGTTTTCTGTTGCCTGACTTCTTTTCCAGTATCTTCTAATCAGGGTCACGAAAAGCAAATATAATCTCACCCTGACGGTGTTAGGGGTTAAGAGAGGGTCTCCGCAGCGCAGGCTGCCGCAGTCCCACTAGGTAGCCCAGGATGACCACGAACTCCCAGTTTCCCCTCCTCCAGCTCCTGCTGGGATTGTGGGCATGTGCTACCGTGCCAGCTTGATACTGCTTTATAAAAATGAGATGATGTGGTACCTACCCATAACCTCAGCATTTGGGAGGCGAAGCATGGGAATGAGGGCAGCCTGGGCTACATAATGCCTCAATTCAAGAAAAAAAAAAATGAGGTAATGAGATTAATGAGATTGGCAATATTTTTGGACACCCAGTAAAGTAAACCAAGAAACGAATCGTCAAGGCAGTGCGGGCCGGCTACCCAGGTTGCTCTGGGTACCCGAGTCTAGAGAGGGGACCGTGCGTCTGGGTACCGAGTCTTTCCAGTCCCCTTCCGGAAGAAAACAGGCAGAGAGCAGAAAGGGCCCGCAGAGGTCGTCCGCTCGGTGGCCGAAGGGCTGAAGAGGGCACGAAGGTTTTGTGTGGTCCAGTTCTACAGCTCTACAAGTGGAGCCATTAAAGGGAAAGGCAGAAGGTGGGGTGGCGGGAGGGGGGCGGGAGGCATCTGGAAATGCAGCTGGGGTTATAGGCGTGTGCCACCACGCCCAGCTCCATACTGCTTTCTAAACACTGAGATGCCAGCCAGGCCGCAGCTCTGCTGGGCTCAAACAGAGACCGCAGCGTCAGGCCGCCTCCTTGCTTCCAGCTGCCCTTCCACAACAGCGTCAAGAAGGATGTGGTATCCAGAGGAGTCTCACACTGGGAGACGGAACAGGACTTTGGGAGTCAGTCGAAGGTCACCGAGGCAGGGAGCAACCGGGTAGCAGAGGAGCAGAAAACAGATTAGGAGGGTGCTCTGAAGTACCCTCTGGATCACCTTCTCTTCTCCAAAGAAGACGCCCCCTTGTTTCTGTAGCTGAGAACTTAAGGTGTGTTTAGGTGACATGACGCCTTCCAAACAGGTCTTTAACTACCAGGGAGAGGGCCTGGTCTTAAAACTGTCAGAGGTCACCCTTGTGAGTCCTTCACAGGCCAGGAAACCCAGCCAGGGCTCGCAGAGGCAAGGCCCACCCCTTACCTCTCTCCAGCAGCCACGGTTGCTATCCCACCGGAATACATGGCCGGTGCACTTCTACAGAGCAAGGCGGTTGGAGAACGGTGCCGCCTGAGACAATCACTCTGAAAACTGGCTCTTCCCTCTAAATCTGACAGAGGTCCAGAGGCCAGGTTGGGGAGGGAGCTGGTCAGGAGAGGGGGGGTGAGGTCAAAGACTGATGACCAGTTCCCAGGGTTAAGCAAAGTATAGATCTGTGTTGTTTAATTAGTAGAAAAGTTAAAGTTCAGCCAGGCCTAGGGAAAGTATGGCACCCCCTTCTTGCCTACAAGCCTTCACTCTCCTATCATCCTTATAAGGAAAAGGAGAGACTGTGGACAGTTCACACCTGCCAGGTGGGCTGTGCAGGAAAAACATTCTGTTTAGTCAAATTAGGAGACAGCCGAAGTGGAGGGGTATTGCTGAGAACAATTGCCTCTAACCCCTCCCCTCGTGGGCTAGTCTCATTTTTGTTCCATAGCTAAAGTTGACCTTGAACTCCTCACTTCCTGTCTACCTTGCAAGTGCTGGGATTGCAGGTGTGAGCCCCTGCCCTCTTTACGGTGAGACTGAGGCAGAGCGGAAATTCTCTCTCTTATTCTCTCTCTCTCTCTCTCTGTTTTTTGAGACAAAGTTTTTCTGTGTGGCCCTGGAACTCTGGTGCTCTGGAATAGACCCAGGCCCTGTAGACCAGGCGGGCCTTGAACTCAGAGATCCACATGCCTCTGCCTCCTGAGTGCTGGGATTAAAGGCGTGGGCCACCGCTGCCAGGCTTTGAAATACTTCTAAAAGAGCAAATAAGCCAAGTTACGTCTGTGTGTATTGTTACTAATATCTTTAGTAGTTTGGGGGAAATTAGGTAAATTCAAGTTAATGGAGATAAAGGGCCATTTACTTCCGATTTCCTCTTCTAAATAGTCAGAAATCGTGTCATCAGGATTGCTGAAACTGTTCCCACCATGCATTCTGCATGACTCAAGGAGCTGTTTGGAATAAGAGGAATTGTAGAGAATGCCTCGCTCACTGACTAGGAATGATCAGGACTGAAGCCACGACAGAGTCTTGCCTGATTTGAGCAGGATACTTCAAGGACAATGCCAGAGTTTGTTGCTCAGAGGTTTACCATCACCCTTGACTAAAGATAACTGAGAAGTTGCCTGTTTCTCAAATAGAGGGTACAACCTTTGCTGCAGGCATGTCCTAGGAACTGGAGAAGGTTCTTCTCGGGGCCAGGGAGCAGTCATGCACAGAGCCAGCACACACAAAATGAGTACAGCATATAGACAGCAAGATGGCTCCTTGAATAAAAGCACCTGCCATCAACCTGATGACCCGAGTCCCTGGGACCTCATAGTGGGAAAAGAACTGACTCCCACAAATGTCCTCTGACCTCCATATATACTGTGGTACATTTGTGAGAACACACGCACACACACAAATATTTTAAAACTTTTGTCATTAGTGTTTGGTGTATGTGTATCTGTGTGTGTGTTTACCTGTGTGTATGTGTGTACCTGTGTGTGTGTGTACCTGTGTGTGTACCTGTGTGTGTGTTTACCTGTGTGTGTGCGTACCTGTGTGTATGTGTGTGCGTACCTATGTGTGTGTGTGTGCGCCTGTGTATGTGTGTAATTATAGGTACACATACACAACAGCATGTGGTTGGAGCTCAGAGGACAACCTGTGGAGTTGTTTCTCTCCACCGTTACATGGTTACTGGCGATTAAACTCAAGTCACAGGGTTTTATTGTTGAGCCATTATCTCCCTGTCCTCCTAGATTGTTTGACTACCATGACTGGCATTTGGAAGTGTTTGGGCCAGTTAATTTTGAAGAAAATCTGTTTGTATGCAGTAGGCACACTCACAGTGAGGTTCCCATAACCCCCTGGGGCAGGAACACTGATGGCCTCACCCTGGCACTTTGGGGGCACATCAGCATCTTCCCGTGCCGCTGCCGGCCTTCATGACTTGGTTGATACAGCTGTCCCACAAAGTTCTCTGCTGTAAAATCAGTTCTCTCCTCTGTGTTAAGTAGCATTTTGACAGTTTATAAATAGTATGCAAAGCATTAGACTGTCTATATATTAGTACTATTTTCATCTGCTAATTTATGCAACTTTCAACAGTACTTTTGCAAAATATTTTAAGCACCATTTTCCACTGTTATTTCTGTCACCTTGAAGGGGGTTCGTTTTTCTCTCTCTCCCTCTCTCTCTCTGTCACACACACACACACACACACACACACAAAGAGAGTACACACTTTTAACATCAACACTCAGGAAACTGAGGCAGGAGTTGAGAGTTGGGAGACCAGCCTGGGCTGCTCAGTCTGTAGCCACCCTGTCTTCGAAAGAGAAAGGAAGAAGAACTCTGAGTCAATCTAGACAACACTTTGTGGCTGAAACTACGAGGAAACAGGCCATCTTCCTGGTGGCAGCGTTAGATGGTGTGTGGTCAGGTCCTTTCAGGAATGGAATCCCAGCAGCATGTCCCGGAATGCTTAGCCTGGTAACTTCCAGGCCTTTGGGGTAGTTACACCTTCATCATGCAACGTGGGACCTGGGCTGTAAGAACTGGTCCGTGCTCATCTGGGATGCACAGCAGAGACACATGCACTCTATACAGTATCTATAGCCAAGAAAAAGCCTCTAATTCATTTCTGGGACCTGGATCTTCAAGGCAGTGTGGACAAACGGGTGACCATCCAGAGGAGAACCGGATGGTGCTTAGGCTACAGATACTGTATTAGATGGCCGGGTCAGGGCAGCCCTGCTGTATCACCAACCTTGCTGCTTCCCCCAACACTCTGTGCTGAGGGTCTCCCAGAGCCCTTGCTACCAGCCTGGCCTCAGCTTCCCACATACACAGCTCTCCTTGGCTCCACTGGTTTAGATGATTCCAAATCTCTTTTCTTTTGGTTCATCTTAGGTTGATTCAAAAAAGGTGGGGGGTGGGGGGAAATGAAAAAATATGCCAGGCAAACTAATTTGTGACTGTATTCTCATCCTCATATTCCATGAAGTATTTTAATAATTGTATAAAATGTAAGAAAAGCATTCTAAAATTTTTGGGAATTTTAGTCGTATCTGGAACTGGAGACAAACTTTATAAGATGGCCAGGGATGTAGTTCAGTGGTAGAGTGGTTGCTCTAAGAGTAAGACTCAAGGGTTCACCCCCAGAACTAGAACCAAAAACTTTAAAACTTTTTTATATTTATGTGTGTGATGTGTGTGCATCTGTGTACACACCATGGTACACATATGGTCAGAGAGTTAGTTCTGCCCTTCTACCTAGCTAAGGGTCACTTTTGCTGTTTTTGCTGCACAGTCCAGGCTAGCTGGAGTTCAACTGAACTTCCTTGGACTTCTGCCTCCCGTCTCACTATTGGAGTGCTGGGGTTTCAGACTGCAACCGGCTTATCAGGTTCCAGGAACAGAATTCAGGTTGTTAGGTGTGCATGGCAAGCACTTTTATCTACTGAACCATCTTGCTGGCCTCCAAAATACTTGTATCAGGTGAAAATTTGGGGGTGTTCTCTTACTTCAAAGTGGCACCATCTCTCTCCATTTTGATCAGCTTCCTGTGCTGTTGCTAGGGTTGGTTTGAGGATCCATCGTGAGAAAACAAGACCATGTTTGATTCCTCTCTCATTTTTGTGACCTCCTTCAGGTCAGTAATCCCTCTCTTCACCAGCCTCCAGTCTGAGTGGTACCTCCTGTGAACAGGGAATTTATTTGGCCTCTGCTTGTTGCCTCATACCCTGGGCTATGGTGTTCTTGTCTTTGGATCCCACAATGAGACCTTGGCAAGAAGCAAACAGTAGCTAGGATCCTCCTGTGGTTACTGAGTAACTCAAAGTCTGGCCCTTCCACAGAGCTCTAGCAAAACACACAGCACCAGAGCCAGGACATCTCCAGCTCCTCTGGATTATCATTTAAGATCTTAGGGTGATAACAGTATCTTAGGGTGATAATTAAGGTAGAATGAAGCTTATCAAAAACAAACTGTGCATTATCATGCTGGCTGCTTTTCATATGGCCTTGGAGTGTCTTATTGGAATTTGCCCCAATCCTCAGAACAGTTAGTTCAGTTAGGGTTTCAGGGAAATGAAACCAAACAGCAAATATTTATCAAACATGTCCAGTGCACACAGCTCTGGGCCTTCCATGCTCTATGACTCAATAAACATTTATGTTTGAAGAAGTGCAGATTCCGAAGGGTTTGCTGAACAAGCAAACAATACTTCCTTAATGGAGAGATTATCAAGACTTTTTGTTTTTTTTTTTTTTTTTTAATTTTTTTTAAAGAAGCATTACCACTTAAGAACAGAAATACTAAGCAAGGTTGGGAGGTTGCACAAGAGAGTTGCACGGGGTCAAAGCTCATTGCATGTACATTAGTTCAAAAGGAGGTGGTAAGAGCAAACCAGAGAAGAGGAAAACAGCAGGGAGGCAGGAGTGGAAGGAAGCCCCCAGAGGCCAGGGCAATATACTCTGACCTGGAAACAGCAGGAAGAAACACGGTAAAGCTGGGAGGAAGTGTGTGCTGCTGACGGCAGACCAGTTAGAGGACTACTGCCTCTTATGACATCTTCCAAGCCTTGCTAGCGAAATCTCATCGAGCTCACTGAAGGGACAAACAGGACACGAGAGCATGGGAATGGGTGCAGCATGGCAGCTTGGATTCTATTAGACTTCCATTAAAGATCTAAGGCCCAGAGCCACAGAGATGGCTCAGCAGTTAAGACCACTGACTAATCTTTAGAGGATCCAGGTTCAATTCCCAGCACGGACATGGCAGCCGACAACTCTAACCAACTTCCAGAGGATCTGATACCCTCTTCTGGCTTCATCAGGCACCGTATGCATGTGGCTCGCAGACTCCATGTATGCAAAATAAACAATAAACTCATACAGTTTAAAACAGAGGCCCTCTCACTGTGAAGTAGGAAGTAGACATGTCATGTCCTGAGTCTAAGAGCTTCCTAGCCGGGGAGAAAAGGTGTAGTAAGACATGACAGAGCTTGTGTAGACACCAAGGGGACAAGAGAGCACCTTTAGGTCCTAACTGGACTTGGAAGGCTAGGAGTATGACAAACTGAGATAACTATAGATTTTCCCTGCAACTGTTCCCAAAAGCTTTAATACCACAAAAATGGTCAAGGAACTAAAGAGCAGTACCACCTGTCTTCAGCTTACCACACAGAACCTATCAATCTCCCAACCCCTTTCCTTCTACTTCATCCGCCTGTGCTGGGTGGGGCCCCAGTTTAAGCTGGTTGCAATTGGGAACCCTCCTCACTTTAACACGCCCATCCCCTCCAGCCCCAGCTTGTCTGTATTGGTATTCATTGCTGAAGGATAAAACCCAAATGATTCAATTTTAATCCAGCCTCTTTATCATTTAATTTTTCAAGACAGGGTTTCTCCGTGTCATCCTGGAACTTGCTCTCTAGACCAGGCTGGCCTCAAACTCAGATCCACCTCTGCTTCCCGAGTGCTGGGGTTAAAAGTGTGTACCGCCACCGCCCGGCCTAATCTTAAAACTGTGCTCAGCAGTTAGGTCCACTTATTCTTGCAGGGAATCCAGCTTTGATTTCCACCACTCACACAGTAGTTCACAAGCATCTGTAACTCCAGTTCCAGGAGATTCAACACCCTTTTGACTTCCACAGGCACCAACCACACATGCGGTGCATATATACACACATACAGTAAGCCTTAAAAACAAAACCAAGTTTGTTACTTCGTGCATCCACTCATCCACTGGGACTCTGGCTCTTCCCATTCATCCCTTTCTTCAGATGTAAACTCTGCTAAGAATCACCCTGCTCACCTTTCCCCTTAAAGGCTTCAAGTAGATTGTTTTATACCTCACCATTTCACTACAATTTTAGTCTCTGGTAGATGGAGACAGGATGCTTTTAGGATTACTATCAGGGTAATAGTGCCTTCGGTGTGTGCTCTTCGGCCACACACAATACTTGCGTCGTCTGTGATCATGTCCCTCCAAGCCCCACCAGACTAGCTGAAACACACCGTACGTTACCAAGGGCCCCAGTGAGCGCCACGCATGCGTGTGAGAATGAGATGTGTAATTTGTTCAGTAGTTGTGAATAGAGACACACATCTAGATCCTTTATTCCCCTGCATATCGCCCTGTTGACATTTTCTATTCTTTCAGAACAAACCCAGACAGGTCTCCTGTAGCGCAGACTGGTCTTGAACTCACCATATAGCTGAAGCTGGCGGGCCCTGAAGTTGATCTTCCACACTTCAGCATGGTCTGCAACCCTTGTAATCTGCCTCTGCCTGCTCTCCAGTGCCCTCTGTAGTAGTTGTAATCTCTCCAGCCTCTTCCTTCGGAATTCACTAATTCTCTAATACCCCTCCCCCCACTCCAACGTGCCTTACTGCCATTGCAGTTTCCTCAGGCAGTCTTCACCAGCTAAGCAAAGTTGTATACACTGGGGGGTGAGTTGTTCTTTTGGGATGTTGCTACAAATCAAACCTAGGACCTTGGACAACTAAGTTAAGACTTGTTTAGTCTCACAGCTTTTTGTTCTGAAGATAATTGTGGTTCTTTGATAATTCTGTTTATTGTTGTCATTATTTTATTGAGTCAAAGTCTCACTATGTAGCCCTCCCTGGCTGGGCTGGCCTCAAGACTCGCCTGACTCCTCTAGCTGCTGGGAATAAAGATTAAACTATTTTAAAACCCAGTGTCAAGTCCCATAATTGAGCTCACCGAGGGCAGATGGCACTTTTCTCGTATTCCGTTTTGTTAAGCATGTGGGATAGTGTAGTAGTTGATAAACTCACTTTTGTTTTGAGACACCATGTAGCCCAGCCTGGCTATTCACTATGTAATATAAGTTAACCTCCAACTCATATTCTTTGGGGTGCATTGTTTATGGACACGTGCCACCATCTCCAGCCTGACGACGACCTTGTGTATGTGTAGGATAGAGCAGGTTGACGGGGTCCTTGTAGCCTTGACTGTCATGAAACTTGCTGTGCAGACCAGGCTGGCCTTGAGCTCAGAGGTCCATCTGCCTGAGTCCTGGGGTTAAAGTGTGTGCCATCATGCCCAGCCTATTTCCTAACCACTAGGTGTTCAAAACAAGGAGAGGGTAGCAGGCATTTTTTAATAGCCAATCAGGTGTGAAAGCATGATTTAACTAGCTGGCCATCTCAGATTAGCTGGTCACTGGAACAGAACATTTATGCACACAAACAAATTCACTGCAGTGTATGCGAGTTTCAGCCTAACAGGTCATAGTTCCTTCCTGCTTGTACTATAGGCAAGGCGGGCCTAGTTTAACTGGCAGACAGGCCTGGTTTTGGAATTTCCGTTCTAGATTTCAGCATTTTTCAAGGACGGCTACAGCACTTTCTATCTCATGCCTTCTGAACTCCCTTACTATATCCCTTCTGTTGAGGTCAGGCACGGTACCAGTGGTTCCCAAATCTAGTAATTGTTGGCAGGAAGTGTTATAACCCTTTGCTGGTGATGCTTATTAATTTTCATCAGAAAGTTATTTCAAAGTAAATTCCCCCATGATCAACTTACGCATCTTTTAAAAATATGGGGGCTGGAAAGATGGCTCAGTGGTTAAGAGGATGGTTAAGAGGACATGGGTGTTCTTCCAAAGGACCCAGGTTCTAGTCCCAGAATCCACAGTGGCTCACAACCGCCTATAACTCAAATTCCGGGAAATTTGATGCTTTCTTCTGGCCTCCACAAGCACTGTATGCATATGTATACAGACATATTTATATAAGCCAAACACTCATACACATAAAAACAAATCTTTAAAGACACTGTCTTACATAATTGTGTTGTTACTGTCAATTGAACGAAAATATCCCTCAGTATTACCATCTAATGTCTAACACATTAATCAAACATTTCTAATTATATAAAAGTAACTGTTGGGACCTGTGACATTTGAGTTTATTTCATACATTTCTTGAAATGTGTAATACCTCATCTCCCCTTTTAAGACCTTAAGAGTGTATGTGTGTATCTGAGGACAGAAAGCAGTGTTGGATCTCCAGTTATGAGCTGTCTGATGTGAGCGCTAGGAATTAAACACTGGTCCTTGGAAAAGTAGCCAGCACTTTCAACTACTGAGACATCTTCCCTAGGCAGTGGTCTCCCTTCATGCCACTAAACTGTTCACTAACATACAGTCTATAAGAGACAATATAAACTCTATTCTCTGCCAGGAGACCAACAAGACTTCAGAATATCTGGGAGTCAGTCAGTAAATAAAAAGTCCAAGTATTTTGTCAGAGCAAGAAAGATGCTTTTGGCTTGATGAGAAGCCACAGATCACACCCTGATGGCTCACTGAATATTGGCCCCAGCAATCTCAGAACCAACCCTCACTGTGACCACTGTATCACTAATGGAGGATTTGAACTGTAGCATACTGAGGTGTACACCAATCCCCATGTTAGAGAAAAGTGGTGACCCCCAGTATGCTTCCTGTACAAATTAACTTTCTAAAATTTCATCAACAATCCCAAGATGAGAGTGAGAGAGTAGACTCATTTACAAGAAAAAGACTACACATTGTTCCTCCTCAGTAATTTATCATTTAATATAAATGCTGACAGAAAGCAGATAAAGACCTTGTAGACACTTTCATATATTTACAATCCAAAAGGTGAATCACCTCCTTCTATTTGTTAAAATGAATCCTTTTATCTGCAACTCACAAGAGCCTTAAACTGTAAATAGGAGCAACAAGAGGCTGAGTCAGTTTCCAAGGTAACAAAGGAAATAGCATTTTAACAAAACGTGGCATCTTTAATATAAACAACATGCACACAAATAATACAAAATTGAGAAAGAAGGCCTTGATCGTCTTAAAACTCTGCAACAAGTGAACACATACGCATTCAGATCCAGAGTTCTGCACTCCAAACACACTCCTGTTTCTTTTTCCTGCCTCGCTGTTTAAAAGTGGAAATAACAAACAGGTTAACAAGGAAGGGAATGTTCCATTTCAAGCACGGCTCTTTTCCTACTTAAAAGGAACCTTCAGAAGATAATACCTCCAGATAAAATCTCACCCTTGGCCAGATGCTAAGGAGTGATTCCCAGGTTGGTGAATGTCAACCCACCGTTTGTTCTCAATTGGAAACATTTGAAAAATGTAAAATTCCACAAAATTCACAATTTAAAAGTCAGCTGTTACTTTAAGGCCCAATTTAAAAACCAAATTCTGAATAGGTGGGCACAGAATAACATGAAAAAACAGGGAGCTGAGGCAATGGGAAAATATAGGAATATAAGAAAACCTTTTAAAATGGTATTTTATGTAGCACTGATTCTGAGAAGGAAATTCACACCATCCAAAACTGCAATTCCATGAAGTCATTTCTATTCTGACTCAAATCTCATGAGCTCCTTTATTAACTTAGATTACTTTTTTAAGTATACCTCTGCAGGGCAATCACATACAATCAATACGATTGGTAAATCACACAAGCTCTATCCCAAGCAAATATGAATCAATTTTAAAGTTATTTTTTAAAAACAAAATAAAACAAAAACTAAGTAAAATCCACCCAAAAAGGTGATAACGACTGCAGAATGTCTCAAGAGACTGGTGTGAGCCAAGAGACTGAATGACATCGTCAGGGAAGGGCGGGTAAAAGGGAGACCACACCCGGAGAGGAGCCTCACAACTGGAAAGTGTACAGGTGGGTGCAAGGCTTGTACATAACCTCGTTCCTTTCTGCATGGCTCCTGGAAAGTCAGGCCCAGCACAGAGTAAGATTCGAGGCCATGGAAGGTGGGAAGTGAAGCGGGCAGACAAGTGAGAAGCTAGGCAGGATACACGAGGACAAGCCCCTCAGGGCTGCCTTGGCTAAGCAGGGAAAGCAGAGTGAGAAGCAAAGGCCTGGACGTAGGGAAATACAATTGTATGGGTAGTTTGAAGAGTACTGTGAAATGCCAGCCAACCAGAGACAGGCTGTGCAAGTAAGTTATAGAAACGACAATTTGTAAAAGGAGACAAAACCAAACAAAACCCAGACCATTATCCGCCCGCAAAAAAGGACTTGTTTGCATCACTTCTTGACCTGCCACACACTCTCGGGAGTGGGGCCCACCTTCAGTTTCCAGCTGTAAGATGGCTCTGAGTGTACAACCTGACATGGGAGCCAAAGACTTGTGAGCGCTGTCTACTTAGCATTAAAAGACAAAACAAAAAACCAAATGAACTAATCAGAAATTAAGCCCTCAAAAAAAAAAAAAGTCACCTTATCTGCTATATAACATACATCAGGGTAACAAACTCCACAGGATTTCATTTTCCTAAATACACATTTTTCTGACACAGTGCTGTCCCTAAGGTCTAAGGTTTCCACCTTGGGTTACAATGCCTTACTTTCTTGTGAAAATGAAGGTTATTTTGCTCAAGGATAAGTTCAGGGAAATTCAGTGTTTGCCTGAAATCCAGAGGCTCTAAGAACCATTCCAGTGCTAAAAGAAGTTCCTCTCACAATGGGATCCAAGGCTCTTCAGCCAGGTTATCCAGTGCAGCATTACAAACCCACCTACCGACAACATGCTTAGTGTTAGAAGGGTTAGTTACTCCTGGTGGTGGCAGTTTCCTATTCTTTCCTAATGTAATGAGTATTATTAGTCAATTAGAATCTGTTACTTATGAAAACACCTTTAACAATTAAAGAAATAGAATCTTAAAATTTCAAATACTGTTATTTCCCATGCCTTTTGAAAAACAAAAAAACAAAACCAGCTCTCTTTAAGTGGCTCAGAAAAGTTGATTGAGAACTTAAAAAAAAAAAAAAAATTAAAAAATTAACATAATTTACCAAAAACTCCCAGCAAGTCATTTCAACAGGAAATTTTTAAAAGGCTGAGCTGAAGAAAGAAAGAAATATAAAAGCCGTCCAAGGTAGACACAGATCTGTTTCTGCAGGTGACATGGTGACAGCAGTAGACTGCTTGTTGTGCGTCACTGTCTCAGGGGACGAGATCCCTTTGCAACACTGTATGCGTGTATTAGCAATTAAGGTTTAGCACACTTGAACCTTTTATAGAGCAAGAGTGTAACAGTGTAATACTGCAGTTAATTCGCAAGGTCATTAATTCTTTCTGAAAACTAATTAGGCCATATCTTTTAATAAAATATAAATCACTGCAGATGGTTTTTACACAAAGATTTTACATATTGAACTCTTTAGTTGATTTTTTTAAGCCCAAATGGAGAATATGGTGAAATTTTTCTACCACCATTTGTACATACAAATAATAGCAAATAAATCCCATTTAGTTAAAATAAGCTGTCCCTCAACATAACTAACAGGTACTAACTGTAGTTAATTATGTCTCACAAGCCTTGAGCTCAGGAAGAACCCCCAACCGCGTGACTTGACCACAGTGAAAGTACACTGTCCTGTAGGCACAAGCGAAAGTGCAGAAGACACAGAAGACACTACTAATTACATCAAGATACTCCCCAAAAGGGAGAGGGAGTTGCTTAAACACACATTGTCAAGGATGGTATTTACTGGTTTAGAGAACGAATTTTCATTACTTTTACATTTTATAAGGCCAGCTAACCTTAACAGTTAACTTTAGACATCTACACAGTACAATCAACTTAAAATACTACCAGGTTTCATAATCAAAATGGCTACCATTTTCCCTAAAACCAAAACAGAGTAAAGCACAAGTCTTTGGCGCTCCTTAAAGAAATAGCGGTTACCATTCTTTACCAGACCTTTGCTTGCCTGCCAGTAGGGCAAATACCGCGTCTGCATCACTGAGTAATAACGCCATTAGAAGGCAACTTCACAGAAGTCATTGGCTAAGCGAATTCATTTGAATGCTCTGTTTAGAGGCAGCAAACTGTCACTGTTACAGATTGGGTAAGTCAAGGGGAAACTGCAGGATGGCAAGGGATCAGGAGAACAGAAAAAAGACAATCATGGGAAACATAGGAACTAAATCTGGAGCTCCCATACTGACTCACGGGAGTCTGATGGGATCATGAATCCAAGTAGCGAGTGAGAATCAGATCAACCTTCTGCTTTCAGGCAAAAGAATAAATACATGGGAAAAAAACGTAAGGGAAGGAAGGAACATGAGAGAAGGGAACAACCTACATAATGCCGTACCAAACAAGTTCTTAAACATGCTGAGTAGTCAAATATTTGTAATTGACATTAATAATAGTGTCTTATCATTTGACTAGAAACCCACGCTACAAGTTCTGTTTAGGAAAGTAGCAAGGAGTGGCTCTTTGGTCACATCAGACTCTGTAAATTTTCCAGGAGAGGGTAGCTATTAGACTTGTGACTATAAATTAGCAAAGTGAGTCTAGATATTTCATTCTCAGTTCTTGTATCGTTTTCCAGAAACTCCTGAAAACAGGATGAGCCAAAGTACTTTTTACAGTCACTACAATAAAACACTGGCTTTGTTCCTGAACAAGTATGAACACAACTCTCCTTAACCCTTCCAGAATTGTCTGAGATGATTCTTGCTCTTGGTTACAGTAAAAAGCAAATAGTCATCTTCAGAAGAACCATTTAAGTGAAAAACATACATACTTCTGAGCATGGTGGCCTATGCCTGAAATCCCAGTGCTCAGGAGGCTGAAGCAGGGTGAGTTCAGAACCAGCTTGGGCTATATGGTCAGATTCTGTCTCAAAAAAAGGGGTGGTGGTGGTGGTAGTGCAAAAACTCCAGTTCCCATTTGATGGGCTTCCTTTGTAAAGTCTCTAAAGATACAAATAAAAATCAGTGTTTTCAGATTTTGACGAAAACAGCAGTTAGTCATGAAGTTATGCTCCAATTTATTGATTCCTCATAACACAAAGTTTATTAAAGGGAGAAAACACCCTCAAACCTGGGGGGAGAGGAACTGAATCCCTAAACCTGCCAATGGGTACAAACAAATCACTACCACCACCCACACAAAACACTAAAAACTGGAAAGGGAAAATGACCAATTATTTAAAACAGCAAAATTGCAGGCACACTGTCTTCTACTGTCTGCCCCACCCAGACTGGCCAGAGACTGGGGCTTGGGGAACCTGGACTACCACTAATGGCTAATTTTCTCCCTAAATAAAAATACAACTAAAGGGAACCTAGTGCACCACAGCAGAGTGTGCATTTTGGAGGTCTCACACACACCACAAAGGAAATTTACTGTTATTCTTAACTCCAACAAAACCAATACTCAGAAATTTTCACCCTAGTCATTCCAATTTCCAAAATAAACCACCTGCTCTAAGACTCAGGGATTATCTGACATGTCCAAAGGGGATAAGGGCTGCCCGAATCTACTGAAGGCAAGAGGCCATAATGATAGATGTGCGGAAAAACAAAAAATCCTGCCGACATAGCATTTCTTTCCTTCTCTCAATAAATAATGAATATTTAAAGTATAAATGTAAGAGACCTTTTATCTTAAAAAAAAAAAAAAAAGGCCAAAAAAAGCAAATGTACAAATGTCTATTTAAAATGAAAAGGAAAATGTATGCATCAACTGAAAATGCCTCACCGTCATTCAGCGTTCTGCCTCCCAATCAGTCAGTGTGCGCAACAGCTGCGCTCATGCGAAGACATCTTTACAACACACCCGATATATATACAGATATAGCCATGTATATATGTATATATATAATATATATATAAATTTTTATTTAAATAAAAAAGAAAGCTCGAATCCCAAGCCAATATGTGTATATCAAATCCTTGACCAGCCAGGTCTGTAGGGCATAATCAAATTCAATGTGAAATAGTATATAAACACGGTGCCTTGACTGGGCAAATTAAATAATCGCTACTCAAATGAGTGTTCTGTTTGGATTTCCTACTGGTAGGCAATGGCAGGGCTATTTCACCCTTCCCACCCTTACCCACCCCACCCCACCCCAACCCACTTGTTTCAATTAACAATGTGACGGACACAGAGCTTAGACTGAGGTGGTTCTGACCTCAGCAGGTGTTACGGGTTAAGAATATAAGAAATAAGAAAAATATAAACTTTTGCTTTTACCCAACCAAAGCAATGCAGTAACTTATTACATAACCAGTGCTTTCTTTTTTAGTATTATCTAGAAAGGAAACTGAACGCCAGGCAATCAGAGGGATGGAGTGATTCTGTGAAGTAGCCCCCACTGAACTCATGTACGGGGCATGGTAAATTAAGCACACAGCGGTAGCATTAGAATATGTGCAGCAGAGCTAAATGAAACCCTTCCTTACTCTTCAACGTTTTCATAAACGTTTTTAATGTCAGAAAGCCAATCTATAAGAACTCACTTCTAAGTTATTTATAGTTATGCTAGTAATTCAGAATAGCAACAGGTGATCAATACATAAACTATCCTGAAGACTCGGGCACATTTTATCTGCCAAATCTCTTTTATGCTTTTGAAAGGAAAAAATACTAATTCCATTAAAACAATGTGTCCCTGTTTATTTAAGTTCATTTCATGTGTTAAGCTTTATTTTAACCTTAAAATTTTATTTTGTGTTTTGCCTGTGTGTGCAGATGCACCCATGGGTGCCTGGTGCCACAAGGGCCAGAAGAGGGCTCAGATCCCGTGGAGCTGGAGTTACTGGTGGATGTGAGCCACATGCTGGGAAGAGCCGGGATCCTCTGGTAGAGCAGCCTGTGCTCTTGCCTGCTGAATCAGCTCTCCAAGTGTTACGTTTTAGAACATGGTTCTTTGCCCTGCCTTTGTTGTTGTTGTCTGGCATTCTAAGGTTTCAATAGAAGTTTAATTCGAAAGCACAGCTTTCCTAGCTCAACACAGGAGACAGGAATTGTCTATTTTCACTATTATCAAGTTGAAGCTCATTTCTTTTTATTTTGTTTTTTTCCTGTTGATCTTACCTGGGTTACAGGAATAAGACACCATTCTTAAGGTAATCTTCATTTAAACTAATTGAACAATGTAAACACTAAACAGGCTTTCAGACTTAATGGAGAGAATGTAAGGGATTAACATGGAAATGCAGAGCTCATCCAACTGCCTGATGAAATCTCTGAAAAGTTGAAGCTAAAACCCTACCCTACTCAAAGTTTTAATGTTTTAAGAAAAAAAGTTATCTATCCAAGAAGCAAGTGATCCAGAAAGGGGTGGGTGTAAGATAATGGGTTAATGAGTAGCTCTAATAAATTAGTTTGCTGCACAGTTTCTATAGCCCCATCTACTACCACAGAATTCTTGAAAACGGTGCTTTTTGTCTGTTTTAGTTTACAGGGTTGTGAGTGCTGGAAAGGACTAAAAGAAAGGAATTATACACTGGGTATGTAATAATACCAAAATACAAGAAAAACCTACTTCATTAAGATCATACAATTAATCAAACAGAGTGTATATATAATATCTTCTTTTTTTAAAGCCCTGGATCCAAGGCGTCCAAAGTTATTAAAATAAAGTTCATTCACAGAACAAAAACAAATTTAATCTGAATTGCTTGCAGATACTGCTAATTTTCTTTTTCTTTAAATTAAAAAAATGCATTAATGTGAACTATGTGCAGGGTTTGTTTAGTAGTGGTGTTGGTGCACATTGCCTCCGGTGCTTTTCCTGGATTTCGCTGACCATTCAGAGAAAAAGTTTAGAAGTTATCCATTCTTCTACCCCTATGCCCTAGGAATTGATTAGGAGCAGAAGGTAGAAACAGGGCACCCATATCTAGGGAGCAGAACTGGAAGTAACTCCTGATCTCTGGGGATCATTGTTATCTCCTCCTCCCTCAGGGTCTTCTGACAGGTTCAAAGAGCTGGTCTTGTTTGATAGGAGGCTGAGATTCTCTTGTGTCAAAGCTGATCCATTTGGTACGTCACTGTTAATTACATGAAAAGCCAGTTGTAATTTTTAAAAAGAGAAAAGCACTTACTCTGAATAAAATCCAATCAACAGGGCTTATCATTTACAACTGTAGAAAAACAAGTCAGGAATGGCTGCACATGCCTTCGGTCCAAGAAGGAGGCAGAGGCAGGTGATAGCTTTTGAGTTTTAGGACTACTTGGTTCCAGGGCAACACAATGAGACTGTCTCAACAATCAAAACAAAAAACAAAAAAACCCAAAACCTATAGAAATAGTTTCCGAATTTGGATTGTAATTCCTCATCCACATTGTAGCATATACTTGATAAACCAGCAAGCTTCTGTTCTGTAAGCAGTTTGTCAGGATACAGCCTGCTATAGTTGCTTATGTATGCACTGACACTTAACACTTAGAGGACGGAGCTGAGTTACGACAGACAGGCGTGGTGGTGCCTAGCATTTGGGAGGCAGGTGTAGGTGAGATCTGCCCCACCCCAACACCCCAAAAGACCCATGCTTTAAAATATCTGTTACCTGGCCTTTAAGAAATAGGCTAACCTCCAATTTACCAAGTTTACTTGTATGGGAATGTATTTTGAACCTAGGACAGCACATACATTAAAAATAGCCAAAACCCAAGAAGACAGCAATAGGGTGATTAGAAATTCTTTGTGTTTATTTTGTTTTTGAGACAGGGTCTTTCTACATGGCTCTGAGCTTACATAGTGAATGTTAGGATTAAAAACATGCGCCACCACATCTGGCTACATTAGAAATTCTTGCTGTAAGTCATGAGAAGGCTGAAACAAGACTATGCATTCAAACGCCTCAAGGATGCTTGTAGTTGTAAAAGTAAAGAAAAATAAATAAGGATATACAAGTGAATCAGTTACCACATTATGAGAGAGTTCAAATTAAAAACATGACTGGAGATGGCCTGAAGACTGTGGTGCCGGCCTTTCATCCCACCCTGTCTCAAAAGACCAACAAAAAACTCAGAACACTAAGCAAGACTAGGTGCAAAATGCCAATAAAAGATTAATCATGGGAAGTGGAGTTAGGGGTGCTTTTAAAAATTTGTATTTTTTAAAAAAATTCTATCAACTTTGACTTATTTTTTGCAACATAATTGAAAGGTGGGAGGAGGAGACCATGGAATACAGTTTAGTGGTAAAATACATGCTTAGTATTTATAAGCTCTTGAGTTCAACACCCAGAATTAAAACAAATAAAAACAGCAACAATAAAGTGGAGGGATGGGTAGGTTTTTAATCATCTATTAAATTTCAATTATTAAAAAATTTTATTTTTCAAGACAGGGTTTCTCTGTTGTAACTCTGGCTGTCTTGGAACTCACTCTGTAGACCAGGCTGGCCTCGAACTCAGAGATCCACCTGCCTCTGCCTCCCACTGCCTGGCTAGTTAGGTTTTATAACCGACAGATTTAGTAAAAACATATTCTTTTTTTCTGCTGGGCAGTTGTGGAGCACATCTTTAATCCTGGCACTCTGGAAGGCAGAGACTCTAAGTTCAAGGACATTCTGCTCTACAGAGTTCGTTCCAGGACAGCCAGCATGCATGTGCTTGCATGTGCATGCACGCGCACACACACACACATACACACACACACACACACACACACACACACACACACACGGCATTCATATTTGCTCGTTGTACAACAGAAGTTCTTTTAAAAATTAAAACATTCATAAAGGTACTCTGGGTATGGGCAGATAATATAGTTATATCTCTTTCATATATAGTTAATACATCAATACTTAAAGAATCCCTTTCTTTACCTGAATGTCAATGTAAGGTCTTCAGCTGGGCCCTTGTTTTGTGGTTCTGGCTGTCCATTTTCTGCTTGCTTACTTGTACCCAGTTTGCTTTTCATGTCTATAGAACATTGGTTCTCCTTTAAAAAAAGAGGAAATAGTAACCTGTGGTGTAATGGGGTATACCAAATACAGACAACACAACTGGTGATCCAAAAAAGAAATCATTCCTAGTTTTATTAAGAATTTAGAAAAAACAAACAGGCAGATGACCGATCTTATACACAAAAGCAAATCGGTACAACTTCTCACTATGTTAGGAAAATGTTGCAAAGTAACATGAAAAAGCAGAACAGAGAACAGTGCACAGACTATATCTCCTTAATAAAAACAGGCCATGAAAACTAGCATTTTAGTGTATGTGTGTGTGTGTGTATGCATAAATATATTTTTTTTTCCCTTCTTGATTTTCAAGACAGGGTTTCTCTATTCTAATTCTGGATGACCTGGAACTTGCTCTGTAGACCAGGCTGGTCTTGAACTCACAGAGGTTCACCTGACTCTGCCTCCCAAGTGCTTAGATTAAAAGTGTGTGATACCACCACCTGGCATATAAACATATCTTAATATTATATGAAAAATTCAAAAGATTAAACATCATCCCTTCTGCTTCCCTAATGAGCATGTTAAACAGAAACTTTAAAATTTCCACTTAATTGCCTTGTTTTCCCCAAATGTGAACAGAGAAACAAGTCTATGACAAAGGACAAACTCAAAACAGGAACTAAGAGAGGAATGATTCAGTCATTCGGCTCATCTTGATGAAAATTATCATAAACATTAATCATTCTTCAGGGTACCTGGAATGAACTCCAGATAATTCTAGAACTCTAGAGCACACAGAATCCATTTTACCTTCCCTCCCTTCCCCACCACCAGCACTTACCATACTCAATTCCCGGGTTCTCTTCCCAATTTCTCTTTCCACCTGATGTAGTTCCAAGCTCAGCTGCTCACTTGAGATCATTCCAGGCCATTTTGGAGGCAGTGGAGGGGGTTGTGGCTGGCCTGCCAGGGTGTTCACCTCCCTCTGTAACACCAGCCTGTTACTAACCGCCTAGTGCATAAAGCCAAGCACATACACAGCTCAACACACTTCATGCCATATATAGAATATTTTATCCCAAGAATTTTACCACCAAACTAGTCACATTTGCAATAAAAACCCAACTATAAACACAATCTCATTTTAGTAGCATTCGAACAAAAAAAAAATGGTTTAGTTTTTAAAAGATGTATTTTATTTTTAAGAATGTGTGTGTGAATGTGTGTGTGTGTGTGTGTGTGTGTTCTTAAGTGCAGGTGCCAATGGATGCCAGAAGAGGGTGCTGCATCCCCAGGAGCTGGAGTTACAGGCAGCTGTGAAACAGGAACTTCAATCCTCTGCAAGAACAGTAGCCATCTCTACAGAACCTTTAAAATTTTTCTTATTTCAAAGAAAAATCAATTATGTGTATCTTTCTTACTGTTATTTTCTGACATAAATCCTCTAATTTTTTTCCATAAAAACTCAATGACAAGGATTTTTTTTCCCTCCTAGTATTATTCTCAGATAATATTCTTTTTCTGCTAGTCAAGAACTAAATCTAGTTCTGAATTCTCTGAAGAATGGATATCTATACTAACACTTAGGACAAAAGCTTTAAAATTCTATGCTTACTATACCTCAAAAATTACCAGGCAGCGATGGTGCACACCTTTAATCCCAACACCTGGGAGGCAGAGTCGGGCCTTTATGAGGCCAGCCTGGTTTACAGAGTGAGTTCCAGGACAGCCAGAGGTACAACAGAGAAACCATGTCTCGAAAAAACAAGCAAGCAAGCAAGCAAACAAAAAAATTACCAGTTAAGGGGGCTGGAGAGGTGGTTTGGTGGTTAAGAGCATTAGCTGCTCTGTTCTGTTCCCAGCACCCATGTCAGGAAGCCCACAATGGCCTGGACTGCAGCTCCAGGCAAATCCAATCACCCTCCAGCACCTAGATGAATGTGCATATACCACACCACCAAATACATAAATAAATTGAAAGATTTTTTTAAAACCCGATTTAAAATCCTTGGGAACCCTTCATGATTGGAGCACCAAGTAGCTGCAGTGCTGACCACCTGTACTCTTAGTACACAGACCAAGGGTCATGAGTTAGGCCAGAGGAGCTGCACGGTGACACTCAACATCAAAACTCCCAACAAAAAAAAAAAAAAAAAAGAATCTGCATGTCTATACCTCCAGTCCACGCAGCTGGGTCTGCTGGCTGATCTGATGGTTTAGTTGCTGTAATTCTAGCCGCAGTTGTTCTCTTTCAGCAGACAGAAGGGGTTTTCCGTGACTGGCCACTTCTGCCATGGACATTTTTTCCCTTTGATAACACAGAAATCATGAGGCAAATTTAAAAGTTTTATTTTGTGGAATCACTACTGACTAGAAAAAAAAACTAAGGAAAGCTGAATGTTTTTAAGTATTTATACAAGTAAAATGACTTGTACCTCTCAATGAAGTGTCCCTGAGGGGGTATGTTTGGATGAGGTGAGTATGGAGAATCTCCCCAGCCACCATGAGCTCCATACGGACTATAATCTGGAAGGGAACAGGTTATTGTGGTAGGATGCAATTCACATGCTCAATGTACCTTCTAAGGTACTAGAATTGAAAGGTAAAGGGACATTGTATAGCTTTCTGTCTAGATCAGTGGCTCTCAACCTGAGTCCCAAACCCTTTAGGGGCCGAATGAGTCTTTCACAAGGGTCACCTAAGATGATCTGCACACCAGATATTTATGATTCATAACAGTAGCAAAATTATAGCTACCAAGTAGCAATGAAAATAATTTTATAGTTGGGGTCACCACAACCTGAAGAACTGTATGAAAGGGTCGCAGCATTAGGAAGGTTGAGAACCACTGCTCTAGAAAGTTGTCTGTCAAAATGATCATAGTGTTATTTGTGTTGCCCCACAAACTTTCAGTTTTTATATATTTTCTTCTCAGTGTGACATGAGAGTCTGAATGTAGAGGTGAGGGCTGATGTCAGGGTATCTTCCCAAAACACTGGGATTGCAGACACATGCCCACACAAGTCTGAATTTATGTGGGTGTTGGGGGTCCAAACTCAGATCTTTATCCAATCAGCCATGTCCTCAGACTCCAAGAATCTATTATTTTAATAAAACAGTGAAGTAATTTAAAGGTAAAAGGCACAGGCAATCCCTTTCCTCCCCCCCACCCCCCCTTGAGAGGGTCTCTAGCCAAGAATAGCCTCAAAAACACTATGTACCCAAGGATCAACATTCTGATCCCCCTGGCCTCCATCTCCCCAGTGCTGGGATTAGCCACAATACCTGGTTTATGTGATTCTGGTTACTGAACCCAGGTTTTCATGTATATTAGGTGCACACACTGCCAACTGAGCTACCAACCCCTCTGTCAATCTTAATATACAGAGAGTCAACTTTAGTTTACACTTCTACAATTTCCTGAGATATAATTGTTTTCTTACAGGGAAAAGTTAAGAAAAAAAAAATTCATTGCCTTGAAGATTCTTAAAAGGGCATATAAATGGGGGCAAAGAATTACACTGAGAGTCATGACTGCTGCTCTGGGATTCTCACCTGAAGTGCTAATAGGTTTTGTGGGTGGCCCCTGAGGGGCCATGGCCTGCAGTGGGCCAGCGCCCTGACACAATGCTCTGGATGTCCGAGAGATGGCACCGAACCGAGACACCGTTGGCCGGTCCCCAAATGGGATGAGGTCGTCATCACTCGTCTCTGCGGCTCTCCTCTGAAGATCCAATCGTTGGTCTCGCATTCCTTTACTTTCTACACTCTGACAAAAAGCAAAAGTGAGGTGACGTCTAGCATAATTTGCACGAGCTGTTAGGAGGTTGGTGTGAATATGATGCTCTAGTTAGTAAGAAAAGAGTCTTCATTTGTCTTTGAATGTCATACTAAGCATTGTTTTTAGATCACAGTAAGACAGACAGACAAATGACAGATGCACCCATTCCTAAGTAATCTGTATGAAACTAACTTGTCCGGCAAGCACTTCACCGCTAGGCTATATGCCGAGCCGACATATCAACGCTTGAGAGGAACTAAGTTAGCCTTCTTTCATGTATTTGGAAAAAAAGTTAATTACTCTAGGGCAGTAATTTTGTTATTGTTTACTGATGAAAGGAGACTCATTTTATTTTGCTAACGTTGCATTAGTGTGGTAACCCTTTTGAAAGCATCTTACATCACCATTCTACTTCAACTCATGACAGTCAAAGATTCCCTGTGGTGTAGAGAGAGAAGTTTCATTTACTTCTAACTCCCCCTCTTGGGGCTGGGGTCCAGCCAGGGCTCACTGTGCCACACTCCCAGTCCCCTGGCAGCCCGTTTTTCTGTTTTATTATTCTCTCTCTGGCCTATCATCCAACTTGAGTTGGTTTTATCATAACCAGATAGGTAAACATGAAAATCTACACAAATCAGTAGGGAGCCTTTGTGGAATTAACAGGGAAAATGATGTCAAGGGATACCTTTCAAGCCATCTTAAAAAAAAAAGTCAAGAGTCTCATTGTGTCACCCTGGGTAGACTAGAATTCACTTGAACTCAGAGATCCACTGTCTCCCCTTCCCAGTGCTGGGATTAAAGGTGTGCACCACTACATTCAGAACCCCCCCCCACCCCTTTTCCTTTAAATATACTTCAAGCTGCTTAGATCTTGCCACCCTTCTGCCTCAGTCTCTTCTGTGTTGGAATTATAAGCATGAGTTATCTGAGCATATCTAAGCATAATTCTCACAGATATGCACAAGGTGACTCTAGAAACTGTACATTAACATCATAAAGGCTGGAGAGATAGCTCAGTGGTTAAGAGTGCTTGTTCTTGCAAAAAACCCAGGTTTGAATCCTGGTACCTACATGGCGGCTCACAACCATTCCTAACTCTAGTTCCAGAGTACGAGGTGCCCTTTGACCTCTGAAGACACCAGGCACAATTGTGAAACGCTGACTTGCACATGAGCGAAACACTCATACACATAAATATAAACAAATCTTAAAAAATGAAGTTAAGAATTATACATAATAGTGAAAGACCCAATAACACAGATCTGTAATTGTAGGTGCTAGCAAGGCTAGCGCAAGAACACCACGAGTCTGAGAGCAGCCTGTGCTATGCACTGAGTAAGTTCCAAGACTATCTGAAGACTCAGTGGGGTTCTGTCTCAGAAAAGAAAAAAAATAGCTGAGCATAGTAGCGCTTGCTTGTGGTCCCAGCTACTCAGCGACTGAGACGAGGGGATGCTTCATGTGGGGTCATCCTGGGCAACACAGGAAAACCCAGTCTTTAAAAACAGCACTGTGTGTGTGTGTCTGTGTGTGTGTGTGTCTGTTTGTGTATGTGTCTCTCTGTGTATGTGTGTATGTGTCTCTGTGTGTGTGTGTGTGTGTGTGTGTGTGTCTGTGTATGTGTCTGTCTGTGTGTATGTGTCTGTGTGTGTGTGTGTATGTGTCTGTGTGTGTGTGTGTGTGTATGTGTCTCTGTGTGTGTGTGTGTATGTGTCTGTCTGTGTGTATGTGTCTGTCTGTGTATGTGTGTGTATGTATGTGTGTCTGTGTGTGTGTCTGTGTGTGTGTGTACGTATCCAAACAATAAGCATCAGACTCAGGGGAGTTTACTTACGGACAGAGAGGAGTGAGGAAGACAAATGATATTAGGGAGGTTAACCACTTTTATTTCTAACAAAAGGGAGGGACAATTAATATGTAAAATACTGATACATAAATATAGACATATTAAACTCTGGTTTACTAGCTACACAGGTTAAATTATTTCTCATAAAAATGCAAAAAAATAAATACAATGAATTTCAGGATCCCATAAACTCACTTGAAGCCAAGTAACAATTCTTACTCAATTACAATTTTCTTTTTAATAAAAAAAAATTAAAAAATAGTTTTTCACCCAAAATTTAAGGAATCCCCAAGCATGTATATATTTCTAAAAAATAAAAATTAGCATGCTTTTTTAAAGCCGTCAATAAATATATTTACTGTGTGGGTGTGTGCAGGCTCACGCCACAGCGCATGTGTGGAGGCCCGAGGACAGCCTGCACGCAGGGCTCTCTCCTCCCATCGTGCATTCTGGGGACTGAACTCAGGTCAGGCTGGCAGCATGGAGACGTCTCTCTAGTCCTAATGTGCTTGTCAGACTTTATTTTAGGGCCAGGGAGGGGTCTACATTCAGGTCAACACTGGGCTCTTCTCTCTCCAGCTGGAGCTCACTGATTGGCTAGACTGCCTACCTACCAGCAAGCCCCTGGATCTTCCTGTGTCTGCTTCCCAGGGCCAGGATTATAGGCATCCACCGCCATGCCCAGCTTTTTGTTGGATTCTGAGGACCCAAACTCAGCAACTCAGCTTGTGTGGCAGGCACTTTAGCCCACTGGACCTTTAAAGTTACATTCTGCTAAAGGTGATACCTTTACCTGGAAAACCACAAAATAAAGATTCTTTTTGGTGTATGAGTAAAGTTTTACAGAAATGAGAAACTCACTGGGCACACCAGCTCAGGCGGGAAATCTCAACGACTACGGAGGGTTGGAAGTTCAAGGCCTGTCTGGGCTGTAGAGCAGTGAGGTCCCCAAACTACTCAATTTAAGACTAAAACATCAACCCAAACACTCCATTAGCACCCAATACCACCTCAGATCATCTCTTAGCATGTTCGAAGTACAGGGTGCCTTACCACCCTGTCATTCACATTTATGGGGTCCTTTGAAGGAATGTTCCAGAATACTTCAAGTACACTGGTCCTTTCACTCCCACAATCTTCAAGCTTGACACTGTGTTTTTGTTTACAAACATAATGATGGAGATAGGAACGCATGTCTGATGATGTGTGAGCCCAAGGCTTCTGCAGTATCCCCACAGAACAAGGAGAGTAAGTTTTAAAATGTAGAAGAGTTTAACCGTACTCCCTGATCCAAGTAATACTCATTTTTCTGAATTCCAGTTGGTTATTTAAACTTCAGAATGATAAAAGGAGACTTTTAATTTATTTGGGGAAGAAATCCAAAATCTTTAAAAAAATTATTACTATTATTTTAGTTTTTTTGACACAAGGTCTCTCTACATAGTCACTATGTAGACCAGGCTGACCTTGAACTTGCAGAGATCCATTGGCCTCTGGCTCTTAAGTGCTGGGATTAAAGGTGTGCACCACCAGGCCCACCAAATATGTGTCTCTGTCTGTGTGTGGGTGTGTGCACTGAGTGCAGCTGCCCATGGAGGCCAGAGGAAGGCACTGGATCATCTGGGGCCAGAGCTACAGGTGGCTGTGAACTGCCCATGGAGGCCGGGAACAAACTCAGGTCTTCTGCAGTAGCCATAGGCTCTCTTAGCCAACGAGCCATCTCTCCAGCTCCAAAATCTAGGGTCTTGATTATTTTGATTATTATCACCTAAAATCATTTAACTGGATTTCTGAACAATTGCTGGGAAATTGCTACCTAAAACGAAATAATAGATACTCTTCTTTGTCTAGACAATAAAATACTTTATTTATACTTAAATGAAACAAAACAAAGCTCAATTATATGTCCCTGAACTTTAATAGACAAGAATTTATGTATCTAGTTTGTATTAATTATGGCTTAGCCATCACACATACCATCATTTCCACACTCCCTGCTGCCACAACATCTTTGGGTTTTGCATCTTTGGTTCCAATGTAGGAGCCGATGGTATCACATGACCAAGGAGAATATTGGCTATAATCATTTGCTTTGTATTTCCCAGCTACCTTCAATTCTTCATCCAAAAACTATAGATGGAAGGGGGAAAAAGAAAATAGGAAATGGGTCTATGAGTTAACAAAACAGGAAAAGCAGGGAACGTCTTTAAACATCGGACTGAAGCAATATAATGATAGTTACTGATTATTTAGTGTCAGAATAGATTTTTATAGACTGAAAAATGTGAAGATTATTTTAGCCTTCATATTTGTTTTTGGAAGTAAAAAAAAAAAAAAGCATTTCAGTAACTTTCAACAAATCAAGCTAGGATCTTAAGAGGTGTGCTCACCATTTTCTCCGCTATCTCAGATGAAGTCAACATGCCATACATTTGCTGGATCGTCCCCAATGCGCCTCAACAGCGCTGCGGGTGAGTGAGGACACCCTAACATCTCAAGATGCTCTGTGTAATGGGTGCTGACAGCAACACTCTGCCAGGCTCCTCAACAGCAGTAATTCCTATCTGGAATATAACCTGGCCCCAAGGTCGACTGAATTAAGCGAATGGGTAAGATGCTTCATTTATCTTGACTGAGGCTCTATGGCTATCCAATAACAATACCCATTCCAAAGCCAATGTATTTTTATTAAGCTGCAACATTTATACTTCTATGCTTAACATTTTTGTTTTGTTTTGGTTTTTAGAGACAGGGTTTCCCTGTTGTAACTCTGACTGTCCTGAAACTCACTCTGTAGACCAGGCTAGCCTCAAACTCACAGAGATCGCCTGCCTCTGCCTCCCGAGTGCTGGGACTAAAGGCGTGTACCACTATCACCTGGCATATATTTAACATTTTAAAAATCCCTTCATAAATACTATCTCATGTAGAACAGGAAATTTTAATACAAATTACCACCCAACAAGCATGCTCTTCCACCTTAATATTATATATCATGCAGCTACAAAAAAAGAATTCAGTTCATTATCAACATAGATATCCAGGCTAAACAAAAGAACAGAAACAAAAACAAAAAAACAAACAAACGTGTTCATGTACATAAAAAAGTTGAAATACATAACAAAACTTAGTAGTTATAGGAAGGTGGAGTTTGAAGAAAGTATTCTTTCTATATCATGCATTTCTGTGATGCATGCACTTAGTAGGCTTATAATCAAAATGGGATTTTAAATACAGAGCTAGCCAGGCATGGTGGTGCACACCTTTCATCCCAGCACACTGGAGAGACAGAGGCACTATGAACTTCCGCTTAAATTACCTTCATACATTAAACAAGTTACTATTTATTGTAGACAATAACTTTCACTTTCCTCTTTTGCTGAAATGGGGTCTTGCTATATGTAGCTCAGGGTGACCTCAAACTCACATAGATCTTCCTGCCCCACCTTCCTGAGTGGGGAGATTCCAGGCATGTACCACCATACCCAGCTTTCACTTTCCAATTTTCATTGTTTACTGCGTACAGTTTGTCAGTTAGCAATATTGTTTAGACTCATAATTTTCTATGTAGAGAATGTAAAACACATTATTTACACATATTTGACTTGAAAAACAAAACAAAAAGCCCAAATCCCTGTACTCCACTTAGATTCATTAAGTACAACAGACAAATGAAGTGTGAGACAAGGTTTCAAGTCTCTCGGGCCAGCCTCACACTTAAGCCAAGGATGACCTAGAACTGCTGATTCTTCTGCCTAACTTACGGACTGTTATGGATTGAACCCAGAGATTTGTACATACCAGAATAACTACCAGCTGAGCTATGTTCCCAGCTCGAGTTGTCTAATTAAAAGACAAATAAAATTGATAAATCCGTCGCATAACTAACCAATGAAAAAAATATTAGTATCAGAAATGGAAGAACAATGATCATAGGAAATGTTTTGCTGGGCATAGTTGCTCACACTTGTAATCAAGTGCTCAGCACTTGAAAGGCTGAGGCAGGAGACCCTGAATTCGAGGCCAGTTTGAACTACACAGTGAATTCAATGTGAGCCTGGGCTACAGCGTGAGATTCTATTGTAGAAACATAAAGTGTAGTGCTCAGAATTATGACCTGCAGTACATAAGCCAAGCGCTCGGAGTCCTGACTTCTACTACCTATCATATTTTTGCATCTTTCCTATTTTTTTTAATCACTGTTGTTTTTTTCATTACTCAATTAAAATACATCTTACAAATTATGGAAACAGGAACAAAGATTTTTTTTGTTTCTCTGGTTTTCCGAGACAGGGTTTCCTCTATGTAATAGCTCTGGTGATTTGAAACTCTGACTATCCTAGAATGTATTACATAGACCAGGCTGGCCTTGAACTCAGAGATCTGCCTGCCTCTGCTTTCTCAGAGCTGGGATTAAAGGTGTGCACCACCACAGTCCAGCTAGAAATAGACACCTCTAATTTAATAAAAGCTTTTTTAAAAAACAAAAAATACTAATGTAAAAACCATAATGATTAATTAACAAAAGCTTTCTCTATACAAACACTAAAAATGAGTCAGGAATACCTATTACCACTCTTATTCAACATTATAGCAACAAGGTAAGAAAGAGTATAAGACTGAAAAGGACAAAAAAGGTGATTATACACCAGAACACACAAGTACTAGAATAAGGAAATTTAGCAAGCCTATTGAATAGAAGAGTCAGTAAACAAAAATCTAATTCTTAAAAAACATATACTTACATTCATTGTGTATGTGTCTGTGTGTACACTTAAAATCTATTTCTATTAAATAACAAAACAGAAATTGAGGGTTAGCAAGATGGCTCACCAGGCTAAAGATATCACGAAGCCTGATGACTTGGTCCCCAGGCCCCGTGGGAGGAGAAAGAATTGACTACCAAAAATTGTTCTCTAACCTCTACATACACTCCCCTGGCCCCAAATAAATAAGTAAATAGTTTTAAAAAAATCAATTTTTTAAAAAAATTACATTTTAAAGTAATTTTTAAAAGTGAGTTATGCAAATAAATTAAGGGGCACATCATGTTGATGGAACGGTACCATTTCTCTAAATACTGATCTAAAGCAACACTATCTAAAAGAAACACAATGTGGGCCATATATATTATTTAAAATTTTCTAGCAGCCACAACTTTTTTAAAAAAGTAGAAAAACAGGTGGTGTACAGCAAGAGGACCAAGGTCTGTAATCCCAAAATTTAGGAAGCTGTCAGGACTGCCTTGAGTTGATGACAGACTAAGCTGGCCTAACTCCAAAAAGACCCTATCTCCAAAAACAAGCCAGTCAGCAAGCAAACAACTTAATTTCAATACATTTCATTTAACTTATAGCTAAGATACAGTAACAAAGGCCAGGTTTGGTACCCATGCTAATAATCCAAGCATTCAGGAGACAGATGGTCTATAAAAGTGAGTTTCAGGTAAGCCAGGAACTATGTAGTGAGACCCTATCTCAAGAAGCAAAACAAAACAAAACAAAATTTAGTGTAAGATTTTAGGTTTCAGTACTGAAACTGTAGATCTAGTGTTTATTTCATGTTTACAGAGACTTAGTGTAAGTTTTATGTTTAACAGCACATCACATCTGAATTTGATGTGATTTCACATGTGTGTGCGTGCGCGTGAGAGAGGGGGTGAGGGAGAGACAGAGAGACAGAGAGAAAGAGAGAGAGAGAGAGGAGAGGAGAGGGAGAGGGAGAGGGAGGGAGGGAGGGAGGGAGAGAGAGAGAGAGAGAGAGAGAGAGAGAGAGAGCATGTTTTCAGACAGGGTTTTTTCTCTCTTGTAACTCTGGCTGTCCTGGCTCTGTACACCAGGCTGGCCTTGAACTTACAGAGATCTGTCTGCCTCTGGATGCCACATGCTGGGATTAAAGGCGTGCACCACTGCCTGGCCAGTGATGTGATTTATATGCCACATTTTTATGCAGCCAGCAACCACTGTATGGCTGCCATACTGGCCAGCACCGATCCATCTAGAGAGTCAATAAATCCTAATAAACTGATGTGGATATTTTTATGGAAATCAACATGCTGGTTCTTTTGTGGGTCTGTTTTATTTTGCTTTAAAGGTGCTAGGAACTGAGCCCCAGGCCTCACACATGCTGGCCAAGTGATATTAATATTGAACAAAATCCCCAGCTCCTGACACATTTATATACTTTTGAATTCAATACTGGAAATCTACACCAATAAGTCAAGACTTAAATGAAACCACATCGATAGAATGAGGGGCAGCCATGGATCAAGGAGGCATGTGCTGTGCGAACCCCATGACCAACCGTGGATGCTTGGACCCATTCTATGATGGAAGGAGAACTGGCCTACAAGCTGCCCTCAGCCCTCACACATGTCCATCTCCACTACCACACAAGATGGATAAGTAAATGCAGTAAGGAGAGAAGTAGGTCAAGGGAACAAGAATTTGGAATGATAGCTGGTCATCTATTGTTTTTCAAGACAGGGTCTCTCTCTATGTAGTTTAACTCTTTCTTCTGCTTCAGTATCCTACCGTACTGGAATTACAGGCCTATGCCATTACATTTACCCTAATTATGATGAAGCTGACTCAGGACACTGAAAAAGGATGCTCAAATCATTAAATGCTATAGGGCCAATGAGCTATCCCTACAGAGGAAAAACAGACCTGGATTCTAACACTTCACATAGTAACTCAATTCTAAATGGATTATGAATCTAAATATAAAATAAAATAATAAACCTCTGGAAGAGAACGGGAAAATAGCCTCATAATTTTGAAACTTGATAAACATCTCCTTGGGAAGAGATAATTTCTTTTTTCTTTTCAAGACAGGGTTCTTCTGTGTAGCTCTGGCTGTCATGGAACTCGCTCTGTAGACCAGACTGGCCCCAAACTCAGAGATCCACCTGCCTCTGCCTTTAAGTGCTGGGATTAAAGGAGTGTGCCACCACCACCCAGCTTTCATAATTTCTTAAACAAGCTTCAAAAAAATGTTAAGATGAATAAGCAAGATTAAAATGACACGCTTACTTCCTCTTGGTGGAATGCAGGAGGCAATGTTGGTGAAGGTGCAAAAGGAGGTGGAGAGATAACCTTCCTCTCCTCTAGCTGGGCCATTATCTCCTTCCGCCTGCGATGCAGCTCATCCAGACTGGGATGGGTTTGGGGAGGGGGAAGCCGACTATAAGGAGGCTCCTGAGAATTGAAAGATTATTTAAATTGACTAAGAGTTCCAGAGCATATTAAGTATATATATTTAAATCAGAAGCACAATATATACCCATCTTAACATCTAGAAATATGAACACCAAAGAGAATAAAGAAAGACAAAAGAAAGCCAACCCAAATGCTCAAGGGCTTCCAAATTTCCTAGCTGATCTAGACTTAGTGTACAGACTAAGAATGTTTAGACTGGAGGGGCTTCCATTTATGTGTTTGTTTTTTTTAAAAATACTAACTTCAAATTTAGGACCAGGGAGATGGCTCAACAGGTAAAAAGCTCTACCTGTGTCAGCTAACAATCCAAGTTTGATGTCTGGAAACCCATGCAAAGAGCCAGATGTGGTGGGGCACATATGTTATGCTAATATGCTTATGTTATGCGAGAGGGACAGTCAGAGGAATCAGCTGGAGCCTGCACACAAGCCAACCTAGAGTACGCAGGGCAGCAGCAAGAACAACAAAGACCCACCCAACAAGGTTGAAGGTAAGAACTTATTCTCAAAAGTTGTCCTCTGAACCAAGTGTGCTGTGGCTCACATGTACCTGTACTCTCAATTATACACACATACAAATAATAAAAAAGATGTTTTCACATAAAAAGAGCCAATTAAAAAGGTTATTACTATAGCAAAATAAGAATTCTCATAAATATAATTAAGTCTATGTAATAAGGAAAACAAAAAGCATACCCTGGGGTATGAAGGTCTGATCTGAGCTGGGTGAGGAGCCACTGAATAGTACCCTTCTACCTGCTGGTATCGTTCTCTGGACTCAGGTACATAGGATGGTACTGCTGCAGATGGAATCTCAATGGGTACAGGGCTTTCCCGGAAAATCTCCTCTCTTGCATATGACTGAGCAGGGTATACACGGCGGCCATCATAGTGAGGTGGGTACATAGGTGGGTACTGTTGTGGCTGTGTACCATACTGAGAGTTTATGACACGATCTTGGAGGTAGGGCGGATAATGGTCCAAGTATGGAGGACCGGGTTCAGGAGCAGACGGCGGAGGTCGGACAAAGCGGGACACACATGGTGGTGGAGTATAGTACATACCTATACAATAAAAAGGGAACCCCAACAATATTGAGCATACCCGTTGTCTATGTGAGTTTCCCCCCACTTTAAAACATTAAAGCACTTAACTATCAATAACCTACTCATTTCTTTACAAACTTTCATACTACTTGTATAGTTAGGTGAGCTGTATGGAAACTGGCAAGCAAACACTCAGGACCAGGCATGTCGCTCAGTGTTTGCGTGGAATTGGCAAGGCCCTGAATTTAATCCCAGGGAAACCGGCTCTTCTTCTGAATAATAATTACTGAAAATGAATGGGAAAGATCAATCTACGTATTATCTAGAATAGTAACCAAGTTTTCTGGTCTGTCCTAATGCAGTACAGTCACGGGGGTGGGGAGGAGGGATACATTTCACAAGCATCCTTGAAGCTCAGTTTCTACTCCAGTTTTTCCTCTAGATTTTCATACCCAAGACCACGTGCGCACTGGACAATCACTCTACTCCTTTTTAATATTTCATTTTCAGACAGGGTCTTCTGAAGTTGCCCAGATTAGCCTTGAACTCACTCTGTAGCCCAGGATGCCTAGAACTTGATGTCCTCCTGCCTCAGGCTCCTCAGTAGCTGGAATAATAGGCCCTGCCTGAAGTTTCAACTTCAAAACTATTATGTGCTAGAAGACGTGATATGCCAAAGGCCCACTTTTCAAAGCAGTATGACAGCGTGCACAAGACTCACACAAGCTCCAGCCGGAAAAATCCCAGCAGAGGGGAGGGTGACATGTAATCCTACCACTAGCTGAGGAACTGTTAGCATCCGACAGCTGCTGGGTTACTGATGTGAACCCTGGTAGGCTGATACTATCAGAGCAGGTCCACTCCCAGGATTATCTGGGCAATATAAACTGGACTTGATGGGGAAAGGAAAGAAGAAGAGGCAACCTCAAACTTGTATAGGGAGAGATGGAAGGGTGTGGTAAGAGAAGGCACCGACAGCCATATGTTCAAATACATTACATGAAACACTCATTAAACAACAGGCCCACTTTCTTTATACACCTAGCAGCTCCTCCAGCTCTGGAGTTCTTGAGACACAGCTGTGGCGGTAACGTCTCAGTCTCTATACTTTCACCTGGAACCACCAGTTAGGGAAAAAGGTTTTTGTTTCTGCCCTCTGCACCTAGTCATGCAGTACTTTTCTAGGGTTCATTCTCTAAAGACCCAGTTTAGGCTTGCTTCCTTAGTACTTCCACCAATATGAAAGGAACCCATTCCTCCACTAAACCCTTTATGTTTAATATAGCTACAAAGGACTTGGCTTTCTGTAACTGAGCCTTCCTGATACAGTATAAAGCTACTCACTGGCTGCCTGAACAAAAATAGCTACATTCTTTTGGAAGATAAAAATCAAATCAGATTATTTTATAAATTATACCAGTCATGTTATTCGATCAAAATCTATTCTGATGCTAGGTGCCAGCAATCCCAGTACTTGGAGGGTGAGGCAGGAGGATGATCTTGACTCAAGGCCAGTCTAGGCAACCGTGAATTCAAGGCAATCCTGGTATACACACGGCAAGCAACTCTGCCTCAGAAAATCAACCAACCAATAAACAATAAAAAAACAATAAAAATTGCCAGGCAGGGGTGGTGTACACCTTTGATCCCAGCACTCTGAAGGCAGAGGCAGGCAGACCTCTGTGAGTTCAATACCAGCATGCCAGGACAGCCAGAGTTATAACACAGAAACCCTGTCTTGAAAAACCAAAAACATAAAATAAAAATTAACTACTTTTGAATGTAGAGATGACATACGTGATTTAAAAAAAAAAAAAAAAAAAGGAAATGAAAGATACTTCAGTTTATTACCACTTTAAAAACACACACTTAAAAAACCCAAAAAAACCACCTTTGTCTCTGACGAGAACCAAAAACTTCAGTTTGAAATATCAGTATTCCCTTTAATTTTCTTATTTATTTTTTTTGGCAGGGTCTCACTTGTAGCCCTGGCTGTCCTGGAACTCACTATGCAGACCAGGCTGCTTCTGCTCTGCCCCATGAATGCTGGGAGCACTGGTGTGCACTAACACACTGGCTATTCTCTGCTGTGAAGCTGATGCTGTCCTATAGAACTTCTAAAGGGCTGTATGCAGCACCTTCTGAGACACACCAGGGGCCAGTACTGACACTTGAGAGGAAGACCACACTGTGAATTTAGTTTGCATCCATTACATATTTCTTTTCATTCTTAAAACAAAAGGTTCCATTAGCTTTTCTTAGTAGACTTGCTCAGTAAATGTTAATCCCTTCTATGCAATTTGTAAGTTGTATCCTTTTAACCTGTATGTTAAATTGGGTGACTTAAATACTTATTATACAATTCCATTAAGTAAAGAAGTTTAATTGATCATAAAAATCTCAGTTTTCCAAGTATTAAAAAAAAAATTTTCTTATCTAAAGGAAGCAACTATATAGATGACTGTTCTTACCTGAGTAACTTTCATTCCGCCTAAGGAAAGTGAGTGACATAAATGAAAAGATCATTACCCTGCTGATACGGTGCTGGCTCAAATGCTGGGGCAGTTCCTCTCGGGTCCTGATAATAAACATCTGCTTGCTGGGCTGGGTATAACTGAGAGCCTCGAGGAACCATCTGAATTGGTTTGGTGACAGGCATGGGAGGCAGATCTGTTGGTCCTCTTGGGGGTACAGGATGTGGATTCACAGGTAAGGCAGAAATACTCTTAGGGGCAGATTCCAGCCTAAGGGAACAAGATTATACAGCATAAGTTTAAAGTCTCTAAAATATAGTTTTAATGTATATTAAATGTTTCATATAAGAAGACTTCCAATATTTGTGAAACTGATATATTCTAATGTTAATTTCATCTACAAAATTAAAAAAATTTAATCTCCCTTAAATAATCTTTAGTGCAGGAAAAAGGAAGTAAAAGGCAACAAAATAAAGGCAAAAATATCTTCTGGGCAGGGATGTAGCTCAGTTGGTGGGTTCAATCCCCAGCACAACACAGGCGGGCATGGTGCTGCATGCCGGCAATCCCAGTACCTGGGAGGTAAAGACAGCATCAAGATGTTCAAGGTCATCTGTGGCTATGCAGTGAGTTAAAGGACAGACTTTGACTCGAAACAGAAGAAAAAACAACAAAACCCACTAATCACTGTCTTTAGAACCAGTTTACAAGGAAGAAACTTGAAGACGCACAGGTCAGGAGGGGATCCAGGGGCACTGCTGCTCAGATGGTCCAGTTTTCCTGGTTTCAGACTAGAATCAAAGCTGGGGTCTGTCCCACGTGGAATCAGCTGTGTCACTGTGCTCCCTGCCGATACAATTCCATTTGGCAGTGCAGGCGGTTTCCTGCTGGACAAATCCACTGCATTTTCATCAGGAAGTATAGGCGCTGAAGGCAGGCCCACCTCATTAAGTTGACCCAAAGAGGCACTCAAGGGTCTTCTGGGAACCAGACGCTTGTTCATTTTACGGAATCTATATGAAAAGAAAATGTTTCAACTAAAAATACACTGCGAAATTAATAAAAATAAGCTAAAATTATTAAAAATGCTAGAACCTTATGTGAAAATGACTCATTTTGACATCATTGTTGATAAAATATAGCTTCCCACTTATAGGAACAATATAATAAAACAGGAGAAAAAACCCTTAGAAAATATATTAATTCACTGGCAGTGGTGGCACACGCCTTTAATCCCAGCATGCAGAAGGCAAACGCAGGTGGATCTCTGGGAGTTCAAGACCAACATGGTTAACAAAGAGAGGTCTAAGACAGCCAGAGTTTCAACAGGGAAACCGTGTTTCAAAAAACAAATTTTATATATATTTTCATAAAAATTTCCTATGCATTGACAAGAATTCAATTACTTTTTCTATTTTTCTTAAAGTCAACAAATGACCCCTATTCCAAAGTCCGTGCACGGCTCACAGTTCTTACACTTACTTCTCCAGCTCTTCCTGCGAGTGTGCAAACGTACAGCTGGCCCCACGAGGGCAACCTCCCCTCTGCTTCATGTCTCGACACATGTATGTTTTATATTTGCTGTGCTGTGGAGGCTGAGACCAAGATCAAAACGTCAGATATAAAACAAAACACACTGGTAACAAAAGAAACGTAAATTTTATGTTTTCAGTTTAGGATTCTGGTAGCACAGAAGAATTTAGGCTAATTCTCACATTTATCTAAACTACCCAGAGCAAAATTATTGGGTGGGAGGGGAGAGGGGAGATTACAAAATTCAAAATTTAAATTTAATTCATGAGGCAGAGGTAGGAAGATCTCTGTGAGTTCAAGGCCAGCTAGGACTACAGAGTGAGTTCCAGGACAGCCAGAGTTACAACAGAGAAACCCTGCCTAGAGAAAAATAAATTATATAAAATTTAATTATTAGTGTGTGTGTGTGTGTGTATGAGAGAGAGAGAGAGAGAGAGAGAGAGAGAGAGAGACGGGGCGATGTGGAGGTCAGAGGACAATTTTGTGGAGTTGGTTCTTTCTCTACACTTTTACCAAGGTTCCAGGTATTGAACTTGGGTCCTAGCTTGCATAAAAGTTTTTGCCTGATGAGAGATCTTGCCAAGACCAAAATTTAAATTTAAAAATAGTACTAATAGGGGCCCAGGATTAAGAACACTGACTGTTCTTTCAGAGGACCTGGGTTTAATTCCCAGTGCTCACATGGCAGCTCACAACCATCTGGAACTCCAGTTCCAGGGAATTAGAAACCCTCTTCTGGCCTCCATAGGCACCAAGCACACACATGAACATGCAGACAAAACACCCATACACACTGGGGGGAAATGTGCTGCTACTACAATACAAGCCGAGGACTGGATCAGTCTGGAACTGGGATTAGCACAGCTCCCAGATCTCATCAGAGAAGTCCCGCTGTGCAGTGGAGAGTGGCTAATACAAAATGCACAACTAGTCACAGTGCAGAGAACAGGTGACTGCAGTTCTGAGTTACAAATACGGCACCCATGTCTTGTTTGCTTGCACGCGTGAGCACACACGCGCGCGCACACACACACACAGACACACACCTTAAACCAAGGCTTAGAGACCATCATGGATGAAAGGTTTGTCAGAAAGACAGTAAAAGCCAGGTCAGGGAGGACCAGAGAAAAACAATGTCTGCTGCACATGACAAGACCCAGATCCATGACAATACATCCACAAACTCCAAGCAGCTGTGATGTCTGCACGAGGTAGAACCAGTGGATATGGAGGAGCTATGAACAGTTGCTGGCTTCTGAAAGAGGGAACACGAGGCATGCAGACCATGTTCCAGAGGCTGGCCCCACACTCAGAAAAATACAGATAGTACAAATTGCAGTTAATGGGTTATTAAAATTAAATTTTAAAAAAAGAAGAAATTAAGTTGGAGCCGAGTGAGTTTGGAAGGAGTTAGGGGACGAACTGGGGAGGAACATGATCAAAATACATTGTATAAACTCTCAAAGGAAAAAAATTAAAGTCCTCATTTTTTTCTAACAGGCTGATTTGGTCAAATACATGTGGTACCAAAATTAATAATGAGCTAGAGATGACTCAGTGGTTAAGAGCACTGATGGTCATTGTAGAGGACTGGGGTTCAGTTCAGCTCCCTGCACCCACATGGTGACTTACAACCATCGGGAACTCGAAGACTTCTGACTTCTGAGGGCACCAGGCCCACACATAGTACACATACATATGCACAGGGACAACACATATACACAAAAATTACATTTTATAACATTTTTCCTCAATAAATTTCATGATTCTCATTCCTTCTTTTACAGAATTTAAGATTAAAACATGTAAGTCAGACATGGTGGTACACACCAGTAGTCCCAGCATTCAGAGGTAGGGCAGGAAGATCAAGGCGTTCAAAGTCTTTCTCAACTATACAGTGTGTACAGTGTATTGAACTATACATGGTTAGGCTAGGGTGGACTATGTGAGACCATCTCACAAAAAATAAAACCAAAATGACTTTCAAAATGTGTACTCTTCTAATATTTGTGTAGTGATCATATAACATGTTCTTGTCTCCTAACAAAAAAACTACACAACCTGGGCCAGCATGATGGTCCAGTGGTGATGCTGCCAAACCTGCCAATCGAGCTCCATCCCCAGGACCACAAGGTCGTCCTCTCACCTCTACATGTGTAAAATGTGTTTTCAATTAGAAAATGATCCGGCACACTAGTGTAACAAAAATTAATGAAATTCCTTAAAGCATAACACAGAAAAACCACCTGCAAATACATGCAAAGTAGCAGTGATGCAGTGCTGGTACTCAGAGCGAACCATGAAACTGAAATGTGGCACAGAGTGAAGAGTAATCGTTTTTATGTGGAATAAGCTTTACCACAGAATCTACCTTTATCCATCAAATGCTGCTATTTCTAATATGAAATGACCCCAGAACAACAATCAATAATAATTACTGTCAGATAAAATTACTTAAGCAAAACTAACACACTAACTGCTAACCATGCTAACTTATGATTTCTATAGTCAGAGTCTTTTAAAAAATCTCTTATTTTATATGTATGGGTGTTTTGCCTACAATGCATGTGTGGTAGAGTGAGGCTGGGGCCCTCAGAGGCCAGAACAGGATGTATGATTCCTTTGGAACTAGAGTTACAGGAGGCTGTGAAACACGCTGGGTGCTAGAACTTGAACCTGGGTTCTCTGGAAAAGCAGCTAGTGCTCTTAACTGCGGAACCGTCTCTCCAGCCCCTACAGTCAGTGTCCTAAAACATTCGTATCATTATTTTTTGCTTGCCTCTGTATCTACAGAGGCCATTTTCGAGGTATATGCAAAGTGGCTTATCTGAAGATTTCAAATAGCAACCTCTTTCTTACCTGCTGTTGATCTGCTCCTTTTTTGCTGTGGTTCTGGATATAATCAACCAGTCCATGTACTACTGTACGTACAGCAACCAGGCCATTTTCTAGCTGTTCCCATGTTGGAGGAGGAGCATCTATAAGATTAAAAATTAAACAAAACCTATAATCTTATGCTAATGTTTTATCCAATATTAAGCTAATGAAGGAAGCATTATCAGCACTTTGGTGCAAGCAAGTTAATTGTTATATAGCCTTTAGACACTGCTTATTCATCTGTGATGGTTAGTGCTATCAACTTAAAAGGACTCAGAATCACTCAAGAGATGGTCTCTGGGTATGCTTGTGAAGGATTATCTTGGTTATATTAACTGATATAGAAAGACCCATCTTAGCTGGGTGCTGGAGGCTTTTAACCCCAGCACTCCGGAGGCAGAGGCAGGCAGATCTTTGTGAGTGCGAGGCCAGCCTGGTCTACAGAGTGGGTTCCAGACAGCTAGAGTTACAACAGAGAAACCCTGTTTCGAAAAACAAGCAAAAAAACAAAAAGAAAGAAAGACCCATCTTAACAAATTTCCCTACTATACTCAAAGTGAAGATCTAAAAAATAAGACAATTGATTAAAAACATAAGAATACTTGGATAATGAATTGATAATGAGCAGCGCAAAGAAAAGTAGAGCAAGTATGTGTAAACTTTAGACAGAGAAGGCGTTCTTGAAAATGAGGGTGAGGGATATAAATGTACAGTGGTACATATATGTGGACGCATGACATCTAAAATGCTTAATAAACATTCAAGAGAACTGAAGACACTGGGACGGAACTGACACACACATACACGCTTAGGAAAACAGTCTAGCCTAGACCTAAAAGACCATCAGTTAACTCACATTATATTTTGTGCAACCAAAAGAAAAAAAAGATGAATTTATACCACTGCACAAAGTACAAATTCATTTGTTTTAGAAAAACTAAGTTTAAAAAGCAAAGAGACAAACAACAACAAAAACTCAAACACATAACGGCTCATAATCATCCTTGACTCTAATTCCAGGAAATCTGATACTTTCTTTTGACCTCTGAAGATGCCAGGTATGAAGACAGTCACACACATGTAAGCAAAACCCTTAGACACAAAAAATCTAAAAAACAGCTTTTGAAAAGGTCTCAAATTGATGAAATGTGGCAAATTTTTAGATAATGATATTCGAAGCTATAAAACTAGAGATACTAATCTTAGGAATGAGTATCAATTAGTCAAAATGTCAGAGATTATAGAAATTTAAAACAAAGGGAAATGAGAATGTGACTGCCTAGAAGCCAAGAAAAAATGACACAAGACAAAGAGTAACAAGCACTGCTGTGGGCTAGAGAGACGGCTCAGCAGCTTAGAACAAGCACTGCTTTCCAGAGCACCCAGGTTCAGCTCCCAGCACCTACACAGATCAGCTCACAATCCACAGTGACTCCAGCTCCAAGAAATCCAATGCCTCCTTCCTGCCTCTGTGGACACTGCACTCACATGTACTCAGTGGTTAAAAGCACTGGCTGCTCTTCTCCACAGGACCCCAGTTCAATTCTCAGGACCCACATGGCAGCTCAAAACTGTGACTCTAGTTCCAGGAAATTTAATATCCTCACACAGACATGAATGCAAGCAAAACACCAATGCAATAAATCAAAACAAAGAAGAAATTAAATAAAAATATATTTTAAAAAATAGCTAGTAGCCCACACCTCTAGTTCCAGGGAGGCAGAAGAAGGAAGATCTCTGTGTTCAAGGCCAGCACACGTGCACGGTTGGCGGGGATATGACTAGAATGTATGCACACAGTGAGCTGTGAATGCAGCTGATAGTGGAACTGGTGACCTTGATAAAGTAAGTTTACCTAGAATGCTGGAAACAAATGACTGACCAGAGTGGATTTAAGGTAGTGCTCTTAGCACTGGAGACAGCTAGTGGTAGAGCACTTGTCAAAGTTTATCTACTGTGATGTAAGAACAGAATGTACATTAACATGGTGCAAGAACTGTAGCATTTCTTTCTTTTGCTTTTGTTTCTTTTTGAGACAGGGTTTCTCAGTCGTAACTCTGGCTGTCCCGGAACTCACTCTGTAGAGCAGGTTGGTCTCGAACTCACAGAGATCCACCTGCCTCTGCCTCCTGAGAGCTGAGATTAAAGGTGTGCTCTACCACCACCAGGCTAGCATTTCTTCTTTAATTGTCAGAATACTATTAACAAAAACACAAGAAACAATTTCTACACAAACAAATGAAAAGATTTGATTTGATTAAGACATTTTGGGAAGAGATCTGTAAACATGGAGTGACGAAAATTTAAAGAGGGTCTGAAAGCCACAAGCTCATTCTATAAGCAATGGTGTGTTACTGAAAGGCGTGTCAGTAGGACAGGAAATTGAAAGCATTACATCTTAGAGGAATCAACAGTAAGTGTGGGTCTGAGGGACTTACTGAAGAAGACCAGATAAACCCTTTGTCTCACAGGGTGTGTAGAACACTCAGACCAGGTAAAGGAAACAGTTAGAAGACCAGGCATCAAAGATCAAACACAGAACACATCATGTTGAATATCTGGAAGCATTTGGGAAATGCCTTTTCTTCTTCAGGGTTTGGCATTTTACTGACATAAACACAAAGGCAGCAGAGGTAATGGGGGGAAGAGACACACACACACACACACACACACACACACACACACACACACACACACACAAAGCAGAAACTGCACTTCCCACATGGGTCTGAGCAGACACTAGCATGGACAGAGAGAGCACTTTGGAAGTCTCCTTTGCCCAGAGGTGACACTTGATGCTAAGAATGCAGAGGGACTGTTCCATAGCACCTCTGTGGATGGGTGGGTGATGCAAATGAAGCAGCAGCAGCTTTTCTGTATCAAAGAGGTGACAACACCAGTAACTGCTGACATAAGCAGCAGTTTAGGGACTCAGAAGTCACCTCTGGAATTAGTGACGAGAAAACTACAGAGTAGTATAGAGCTTCAGATCTGCAGGAGGGATAAGCTGAGAGGACAGCAGCCGGAGTGCTGTGCGAGCAACAACACTGAGTACATCTGCAAGCAAGGAGTAGGAGAAAGAGACACAGAGTAAAGGTACGAAAGGGAGTAATTAACAGAACCAGGCACTGTAAGAAGAAGGGATAATGGAAACGAAACTAAAGAAAGGCTGAGAAAACTTGAGTTGTGACAAAGACGTGCAAAGGGTAAAATACAGAGTATGAAGGAGAGTTGTTTTCTTAGTGAGCTTAGCAGCATAGAACGTTAGTTAAATTTAGTTGAAGTAAACTAATGAGATGAAGAACAAAACCTATAATACTGCTGAAAATATCTGGGGAAACTATTTTGGGAAACTTTGAGGAATGTAACAAAAGATAACGGAAGAATCACTGAGCAGCACTGAGGTTCACATAAACAGTCCATTAACTTCTTTCACCTTTACCTGGACTAGGGTCAATGTTTGCTAGTAGCTCCAAATGGGGTCTTAGTCGGTTCAAGTTTGCTGGGTCTCCAGTTCGCTGGAGAGCAATTGTTAGCTCCTGAACACTCTGTGCAAAAGAGGCAGGGGTCTGCAACTTAAAAAAAAAAAAAAAAAAAAAAGAAAGAAAGAAAGAAAGAGAAAAGGTAAGAAAGAAAGAAAGAAAGAGAAAAGGTAAGAAAGAAAGAAAGAAAGAAAGAAAGAAAGAAAGAAAGAAAGAAAGAAAGAAAGAAAGAAAGAAAGAGAAAAGGTAAACATTAATTTCCCAAAAGACCAAATGGCCATTTTAGAACAGTTTATTTACACCTTCAGTTTTGTGATTTATTAAATTTAGTTTGTGTCTATCCACCTAGCCCAGGCTTTGACTGGAATGAATTATCTGCCACCTAAACAAGCTCTTTCTCTCTATCCACTGTGTACAATACTATGTTCCTCTGTTATCACAAACTTAAATGTGAGGCCTTTCTTCCCACAGCACCATATTGCTTGGGTTCTAGGGAGTCTTTCCAAATAACTGAAATTAGGGAGTTAATCTAGAGATAATGCCAAATAATAAAATAATAATAATAAAAATAATACTACTGAGCACAGGCACACTGAGTTCAAATTCTAAATACCAAAGATCATGACACTAAATATATAAACTGGACAAACTGAATTTCATATATTGTCTAAATAATTTCAAATGTCTAGTACAGTTGAAAAATCCTGTTACATTTTGATAGCAAGACATAGAGAAATCAAACTGGAACTGCTGGACCCTACATGCTAACCTGCCACATGAGAGGTACCCATTAATGGAATGTTGAATGAAAGTTACTAGGGTAACTACGAGGCTTTTAAAACTAGGCAATAAGCCTGCTGGACAGGAGGGAATCTGGCATTGTAAACCTATTAAAAGCCGAGGAGGACACAGGCTATGGGCGAACCTAGTGTTGTCCTGCTAGACGAACATGTCATCAAACTGCCTTAATATTTTCATTTACAGATCAAAGCATGCTTTTCTCAACCTCGTTCAGAGATGCATCTTTCTGCATGGGCAGAAGTTAGTTCAGAGACTCATAACTGGTCAAAAAATTCTGAGAATAAATGACTATTGAATATTCATATTTAAATGGGACATCCCTATCACACCACCACTACCCTATCCCCACCCCCTATCACACCACCACTACCCTATCCCCACCAAGACTCAAGAGAATATCAAAGGAGAGGTGTAAAGAGGAGGGGAAGAAGTCATGTGAAATATATCTTCTAGACATGACATAGCTGTTACAGTCATGAACTCAGTGGCTATGGTTACCTGCACAAAGATCAAACGATCAGCTCTCAACCTATGGATTGTGACCCCTGTGGAGGCCAAAGGGTCCTTTTACAGGGGTTACCCAAAACTATCTGCATATCAGATACCTACATTACGATTCGTAACAAAAGTATGAAGTAGCAATGAAAATGATCTTGTGGTTGGGGGGTTACTACAACATGAAGAACTGCAGTAAAGGGCTGTAGTGTTAGGAAGGTTGAGAACTACTGCTCTAGCATATCAGGGAGAGGCTCCTGAGGCCCCACTCCTGGCCAAGAAGTCACTGGCAGTGGACGGCTGCCAGAGAAGAAAGGCCTGGTAGGCTGCCTGTGTTCCTGTGGGTGGTCCCACACTCATGGGCATCACTAGCTGGACTCAGTGGGTACGAAGGCAGGAAGATGTCATCTCGAGTGGGAGTGTAGGAAAATAAGAATGGCAGATAGAGTAGATCTGATCAAGATCAAAGATATTCAAAAAGTATTCTGACTTAGTTTGGGAATCTTGAAGGTTATATATTTTTCTAAAACTTAATACTCTCAAACTCTCCTCAGCTAGCCATATGTATGGTTTTCAACTGGAAAAATGCTGATTTTTGTAACAGTAATGATGAGTTCTTACTTGAAAACATTTAGCTCTTTTGTCAGATTAACATAGATAACAATTTTCCTTCCTCAAAAGGTGTTGCTAAAAAAGGCATTTTTTAAAAATCATACATTTTTTTAAAAAACAAAAGAAATTAACATAACTACCATTAGAATCCTGGCATGTTTTTATGTTTTAATACAATTATAACACTGTAAACTCAGTGTATTATCTTAATCACTGTTTTGCATATGAACTCTTGACCTTCCTGCATGCTAGAAATGAGGCATGTACTTCTATGCTCAGATTTAGATGTACAGGCTTTAATTACTACTGAGGCTGAATTCTTTCCCAGCAGTTGGATATGCTAATGTATCTTCTTTGTTAATTGCTAATTCATGTTTCTTTCTCCATGTATTCATTAGGATTAACGCTTTCCTTGTTATTTCTAATAAATTCTCAATTTGTGCTTTTATAGTATGGCAGACAATCATTAAAAATTTCAGTTCAGTGGTTCAGAAGTAGAACTAGCATGCATGAGGTCTTGGATCCAATCTTAGAAGAAAGAAAAACTAACACAAACAACATCACAAGGAACTCTAAGAAACAAAAGCACAACATAATCAAGTGCTTAACAACCACAATGAATTATCTCACTTTGGATGGTGCACATATAAAACATTGTTGTGTGATGAAGTTCTAATCTCATATTACCCCGAATAATTACAGAAGATTCACATATATTACATGCTTTACTTGTTTGTTATACTAGGATTTCTGGACTTGAAACTCAAACTGTGATGAGAGAAAATTACTGTAGAATATATACCTTAGTTATTGTGTGCATTATAGTTCAGTCCTAGGATCTACAAAAAAAAAAAATAGGCCAAATTTCTTTTCAGATAGAAAACTCTTATGTTAAGATATTGTTACCAGAGTTTATAAACAGTTTAGTTGTACAATCACAGGTACAAGTTTTTGTTCTAAACTAGGAGCTACAAGTAATTTAGTTAAACGTTATGATAGCTACTTTTGGCAAACTTGAGTACATCTGGAATTAACTAAAATTACAAAATGAAGGGCACACCTGTGAGGGATGCTTGCTTAATTTGAAGAAGATCCACTTCTAATCTGAATCTTTGAGGTGAGAAGACACACCTTTTTTTTTTTTTTTTAAAGTATTTTATGTACATTGGTGTTTTACCTGCATGTCTGGGTGAGGGTGTCCCATCCCCTGGAACTGGAGTTACAGACAAGTTACAAGCTGCCATGAGGATGCTGGGAATTGAACCCGAGTCCTCTGGAAGAGTAGCCAGTGCTCTAACTGCTAGCCATCATCTCTCCAGCCCTGGAAGGCATACCTTTAGTCTAGGTCTTTTGAGGCGGGAAGACACACCCCTAATCTAGGCTATACCTCTGCTGAAAGTCTATCTAAGAACACGGAGTAAGGGAGTTTTTGTTCTTTGCCTACTTGCCTATCTTGCTAGCTGGTTCTTTCCTTCACTGGCAGTTGAACCTACTTCTTTAGGGTTCTAGTGCACACTTAAGAACGCTGAAACATCCAGCCTCAACTACTGGATTTTTGGACTTTCTACTCACAGCCAAACATTGTTGAATTAGCTGGACTGCAACCAATAAATCATTCTAATAAATGCTGTGTGTATGTATGTATATATAAATAAAGATATATTCAGAAAAAAACCCCACAAAACAAAACTTATTTCTTAACCAATCTATTACTTATTCAAAAAGTATCATGTCTGGGGACAAGGAAGCAGAGAAAGGCTAGGGTAATAAGAGGTTTAATGGTAGGATGCCTACATGTCTGGCTCTCTACAGGTTGGCCCAGTGCCTACATGACATCTGGGCATCTGTGGGATGCCTTGGAGCTGTAGGATGCTCTGGTCCCTGTGTCTGTGGTCTGGCCCAGTGCCTGTGTTATGCCCAGGTATCTGAAGGGTGTTATGGAGCTTGGGGAATGTTCTGGTGCATGTGGGATGTCCAGGCACCTGTAGGATGCCCTGGTGCCTGAAGGAGGTATGGGGACCTGTGGAATACCATGGTGTCTGCATGATGTCTGAACATTTGTGGGATGTCCTGGTACCTGCAGGAGGCCCTGGTGCCAAAGGTATATCCAGATACCTGTGGGATGTCTGGGGTCCTATGGGACGCCCTGGTGCTTGCAGGATGTTGGGGTACCTGCTTGGGGTCTGGGTGCCTAGACAATGTTCAAATGCCTGCTGGAGGCTCATGTGCCTGCATGCTTGGGCAGTGAGGCCCAACTTCTGGTTAAACCTCGTCATGCTCGGTCTTAGGACAGTATGGGCCAGGAGAATGTCCATCATCAGAGCAGCCTGCCACCTCCAGGAACTGTGGTGATGCCCGTGGTCCATGCTCCTGCCACACTTACCTTTCTTTTGTTTGTTATTATTTATTTATTTAGTGGAACAGGGGGTAATGGGAAGAGGGTGTTATTGAGATACATTATATGGAACTCAAATTATTAACAAAAGTATTATTTTAAAAATGAGGTTTAATGGTTAAGAATATATTCTAAATATATTCTATATACCAGCATACTAAGGTTCAAATGACCTTTATTCTTCATAACTGTGGTTTGAATAGGAATAAATATATTTGAATGCCTAGTCCCCAGGGAGTGGCACTTTTTTATTATTAAAGAATTAGAAGAATTAGGAGGTGTGGCCTTGTTGGAGTGTGTCACTGGGGTGTGGTCTTTGAAGCTTGAGAAGCCAAAGCCAGGCCCAGTGGAGCACTTTATTCCTGCTGCCTGCCAATCTCGATACAGAACTCTCAGCTACCATGTCTGCCTGTGTCCCACCACATTCCCCACCACAAGGATAATGGACTAAGTCTCTGACACTGTAAGCAAGCCCCAGCTAGGCTCCTTTACAAGAGCTGCCATGATCATGGTGTCTCTTCACAGCACTAGAACACCGAATAAGACAATAAGCTAGGTGATTTGGGAAGTGTGCAAACTCCTCTGATTCTGTTTTGAAGGGATAACAGAGGGTTGCTCAAAGGAAATGAATTACCTAAGATCACAAAGTACATAGCATTTTGTAAATGTTAAATATTTTAAGGATACCCTTCAATTTTGACCCTGTTTCTCTAAATTCAATGTAATGTGGACTCTATAGTTGGTAGTCATTTCTGAAATTATAAGTATTCAAGGAAATAGCAAAAACTAAAAACTACCATTTAGCATACTACAACATAATATTATAAAGTGTTTTAAGACTTCCTGTATTCATGTATTTCAGTTGGTATGCAACGGTCGTTACACTATTCTCTATACTCACTCTACATGTATGTAGAAATACATGTTTCTACATTAGCTATAAATAATAGAGCTAGACCTCAGAGTCACATCTACTCTAGTGGTCTTTACATTAAACCAGGCAGCAGATAGAAGAGCAGGCTTGCTGAAAATTTCACCAAACTCACCACAGAAGACAGTAACTTAGTATATGTAAAACTATTCTCGAGGCATACATTGACAGATCATTACAAGGACACTATAGAAGGTTAGACAAAGGCATCTGGAAACCGGGTTTAGAGTCTGAAGAGATGGCTCAACTGTTGAAAGTACTGCCTGTTCTTAAAGATATGGTTCAACTCCTAGCACCCTCACGGTAGCTCACAACCATCTGTAACTCCAGTTCCGGAAAATCCTGCACCCTCTTCTGCCCTTTTCAGGCACCAGGCACCATGTGGGGTGCAGACATCGTTATGTGCACATGCCAATACACATAAAATAAAATAAGTCTAGAAACACGCTGTAACTATCACCTGATCAAAACTCAAAGACAACAACAAAGAGAGGCAAAGACGAGGAATGGGAGAGCACGAGCTGAAGCACTGCAGCATTAACCAGTGTTTACAGAAGCAAGTCACTCTGACAGGACTCGACCACATGAGTCTCATCTACAGAAGCTGACCTGTGTATTTCACCTCGATTTTCATTTGTTAAAGTAATTACAAAATAATAAATTGTCAGGAACAAAAGGACCCTACCCTACCTTGTCAATAATGGACTGCATATGAGATTTGTGAGACTGGTCTCCGTAAAGCAGAGAGGACCACTGGTCTGGTGCGATCCTTAAGCCTGCTTCCATGGCAATCTGCACTATCTGGGAGTCATGTTCTCGCCGCAGAGCTTCGTAAGTCCTAAATTCTTCTTTCAGCTGCATCAAAGATGAGTCTTCGTCACGTTTGGTGACCTAAAAAGACACAAAAAAATCTAATGACAGACAAAAGTCTCGTACTTTATATAAACACATGTAGACAAAGAAAAAACCTTTCTAACTAAGCAGAACTCCTAAGACAGTGGGAAATATCAGATGGTTAGTCTCTTCATATACACGGAAGGTTTGAGGCAGTATTTCAGAGTAACAGAGTACTTGTCTAACATGCAAAGCTCAAGGTCCAATCTCTGCCAGTGCAAAATGACAAACCAAAAACAAAGCTAAACAAACCAATAAGATTTAACTAGAATATTATACAATCTGGCTTTTTTAAAAAAAGAAAAAAAAAATTTAAGTCCAAGTTTAACGTTTACATTTGGAGGTTTCAAGCTGAACTCAGTTTAGGTTCATACCTTGAAGCAGGAGGCTCTGTAGAGGAGCTGAACAACATGTCCAATGCTGGTTTTAGAGGCTTGAGGAAAACGTGGCTCCAGTCTTTGCACCACAAAGAGAACCAACACTTTCCGTGACAAAGCAGAACCATCTTCCAAGGCCAGCAAGACAAGCTTCAGAGCTTCTTCCTGCATTGCTAGGAAAAATGGCACAATTAAAATGTATCACAAGAAAAGATGACATAAATCCATTATCTGAAGAGCAATATAACACCACACCAAGTAACAGGCAATATAACAAGCTGGGCATGGTGGTACACATCTTTGTTGTTGTTTTTCAAGATAGGGTTTTTCTGGTCCTGGAACTCACTCTGTAGACCAGGCTGGTCACAAACTCACAGAGATCCACCTGCCTCTGCCTCCTGAATGCTGAGATTAAAGGTGTGTGCACCACTGCCAGGCTAGTGGTGTACACATCTTTAATCCTAGCACTCTCTGAGCTAGAGGACAGCATGATCTACAGACTGAGTTACAGGACAGCCTAGGCTACACAGCAAATGCCATCTCGAAAAACAACAAAGCTCCAAACAATACAATGTATTTACAACTACATTTTAGGCCATGCCTGTGGGCAATTCCCTATTATGTATTTTATTTAGTAGATGAGTGATTAACACAGAAGAAACATTTCAAAACGAATAAACTTTTGTTATCAAGAGAAAAAAATCTGAGAATTCTCTGAAAAATTAACATAAAGCTAGGATTGTCAAGTGGAATGGTACCTGATGACCATATATAACAAAAGAGGAGGATTTGTACATTACGTTAGAGTAATGTACCTAGTTATATGATATACTAGGTACTAGAATACCTAGTAAAGGGGTGGGCAGCCAACAGCGACAACCAAACTTTAATTACATACCTGGTCCAAGGAACTGGCAGCCCCTAGCTCTGACTGCTGCCCAGAGATTAGAGGAGAGTTGCTGAGGATTCTGATGCTGGAGAATGAGCTCTGTAACTGTTCGTTCACCTAAAGACCGAGCAGCCCTCATAGCACGGATCCTGCCTTCTTCTTCCACCAGCTGGCAGTGGACCAAAGTCACAAGCTTCCTCTGCATTGGGCGACTCAGAACACTCTGAGTAGTGCTGTTCAGACCCACTCCTGTAGAGGAGAACAAAGAACCTATGTCTAGGTTTACAGTGTAGGAGCATTTCCACTGAGTGGTTGATTTGTGGGCTTGTGACTAGTTCTCAGTCCTATTAGAATATTTAAAACAAATAATAAGCCAACAATGGTGGTGCATGCCTTTAATCCCAGTGTGGATCTCTGAGTTCAAGGCCCACCTGGTCTATAGAAAGAGTTCTAGGACAGCCAGGGCTACATAGAGAAACTATCTCAAAAACCTAAATAAATAAATAAATAAATAAATAAATAAATAAATAAATAAATAAATAAAAACTATAGAAAACTAACATTTAAAAAGTAAAACAAATGTATATATGTAGATATTACTAATTATGACATTCAAAATACTATTACTCATTTTAATCTTAGAAGAAAAACTGACAGAAAACATTAGCAATTAATTCAAGACCCAAATGCTGATGCCCTGACAGTTCTGGCATATCATTTCATAGTGACTAACCTTACTGAATATTTAAACAGCAAGCAGGCCCTTTCTGGAAAGTAATGATGACTTCCATTTTCTTACCACATTTTCTACAAACATAACCTAAGACTAAACAGACTGAATATTCAGAGTTAGCAAACAAGAGCTGGGAATGAAGCTGCCTAATATGCATATTACCTGAACTTAATTCTCAGCACCCCATAAGATAGTAATTTCAGCATTTGGGAGGTAGAGACAGGAGGATCAGAAGTTCAAAGTCATCCTTGGCTACAAAGCAACTTTAAAGCCAATAACCTGAGCTAAATGAGACTCCGTCTGAAAGGAAAAACAAAACAAACAAAAACAACAAAAAAACCCACAAAGCTGCCAAAAGATATAAAGTCCTTCTAGGTCACTATTGTATGCTCAGTTACTTCTATAGTCAGTCATATTCCCAACATCATACAAACTATAGATTCAGTATTACTTTATTTGACATGGTCTATAATATTACTTAGCATGAAGTAGGTTTGGTTTACAATGAATAATCTCATTAGCATTCACTAGGTCTGGTGGTATAGATGGCTCAGTGGTGGAATGCTTGCTTAGCACTGAAAACTAGACAAGGAAAGTGGAAAAGGAGAAGAGGGAGTGAGAAAGGGAAGAGAGAAAGAAAGTTTCATATATTAGTACTCATTTATAGCTCACAATTTTTGTGGTAATAGAAGTATCTAACATATTTGGCGGGGTGTGGTAGAGCACACCTTCAATACCAGCACTTGAAAAGCAGAGGCAGATGAATCTCTGTGGATGTGGCCAGTCTGGTCTACATAGAAAGTTCCAGGCCAACCAGGGTACACAATGAATTCCTGTCCAAACAAATAGACAGACAAGCAAGCGAACAGTTGTTTGTTTAGCATGGATTCATAATTACATTTACCTCTAGCACTGCTGAGTGGTTTCAGGTACAATGCTAATTCTTCTACACATTTCTTGGCTTCCTCATAATGCTTTGTATCTTCAGCCCCACTACACAAAGTAATGGGCTGTTGCTCAGGGATCTGGAGAGCAAAAGGAAAGTGTTGAGTGTTTTATTAATTTATTAAATGTTTTATTGAGTACAATTTATCTGTCTTGGTGCTTGCAACACTACACTAAATTTGCTAAATGCTTTCAAAAAATTTTTCTTGTACATACACATTATTATTTCAATGAAAGCCTTATTAAAAGTGAATTCAAATAATATATAATTAACTGGCTTAACATATAGAATTTGATGATCTGTAGTATTAATAAATTACAGTTGAATAAATATAACCAAACTGAAGATTTCCCTCACCCCCAAAAGACACTTCATACTTTTGCCAGCTGGAGCTTACCTGGACTTTTGCTATGTATACAATGCTGGCTATCTGCCTTTGAAGTACTGGGATTAAAGGTGTGTACCACCACATATAGTGGCATTCTGTTTTCAAGATCAACCAGGCTGTGGTATGTACCTGTGCTATCTTTGTTTTGGTGAGTATGTACAGAGACCAGAGGAAAACCCTAGTGGTTGCTTCTCATACACCTAGAGACAGGGTTTCCCACTAGCCTAGAACTTGCCAATAAATCTTAGTGATCTCCAGCCTTGGGATTTTAAGTGTGCACCAAACACACTTCTTTCTTGTAATATTTATTTATTTAATGTGTACCAAATATACGAGTTACAGATGTCTGTGAGCTCCATGTGGGTGCCGGGAATCAAACATGGGTCCTCTGGAAGGTAAGTCAGTCTTCATCACTGGGTCATCTCTCCAGCCTCCATACCCACATCTCCTCTCCAGATTCTGGGAATTAAACTCAAGATTCCATGCTTGCAAGAAAAGTGCTTTACTAATTGAGCTATTTCCTCAGTCCTCAATGCTTCATTTATTTTTATTGCTAATTATTAATTATTTGAATATATCTCACTGTATTTATGTGGTCTCTAACAGATAAGTTTGCCTATGTACCATTTAATATACTTAACACATACTTATCACCTACTTTTCTTTTTCTTTTTTTTTTTGCGATAGTGTGGGGCTGTCTTGGAGCTGAGATGAAGTAGACCCCCAGAACTCTCATTTCTGAGAGTGGAAGGTGTTCACATGTTCCTTTACCACTGCTGACAAGCCATGTGGCCTGCTCTCACAGCAAGGCACCACCCCCTCAAAGGTATGAGATCTGGCAAACTGTTTACCTGGAGCTGTAACATTTCTCCATATAGGACCATATAAGGTCTCTCCCTTGGTCCCCTGGAAAACACCTAAGTCCAGGCTGCTGTGACCCCAATATGCAAATGGGGCTGCCATGTCTGCGCTGTTGTAACCAGTGAGTTTCCCCTGACATCCCTGGATACCAGAGACCCTCTCACTATGTGACCCTGTACGGCGGGCTGGGCCGCGCCGCCCCGCCCCGCCCTGACTGAGCCAGCTGCAGATAGGGATGAAAGTATCCAGAATTGCCTTGAACTCACAAAGATCCTCTGGTCTCAGCCTCCTGAGTGCTTGGACTACAAAACGGTGCCACCAGGCCCTGCTTTATCTTAGAAAGCAATTGCACTGGGTAAAAAATAGTGCAATGTACATTTTTTTCAAAATTAAACATTTTAGTATTGAGCATAACTGTTTATGAGCTACATAGACCCTGTTCTCAAAAGACAAAAATCTGTTTAGTAATTTCAAAATACACATTATACAGATGGCTAATTGAAAGGGTTATGTAAAGAAGTTGAGGCTTTGCACCATGAAGAGAGCTGAAGAGAGGCTACTAGTGAAGGTGTAGGGCAGTTGAAGGCTCAGATTGGCTTAGCTCTATGAAGAGACCTATGAAAGGCTATTGGTGAAAGTGTAGCCCAGTTGCAGCAAGGGACCCCAGCAGTTTTTGAGATGCCAGTACCACGGGACAACTACCAAGAACAGCAGCAGCAGTGGAGGGGAGCCAGCCCGACCCTGGAAGACAAGTTGTGTGTGCTGCAGAGGTCAGAGCCAGAGAAGTAACCTAAGCCTTTTGGAGGAGACCAGAATATTGTGAGTGAATTCCAGATAATTGGACATTGATGATGTTTTTCTGCTGTCCAAAGACATTGTGAAAAGCTTGATGGATGTTTTGTTTCATTTGGTCCTGTGCATTAGTAACTCTCATGATCGTTCCTCTTGTAAATAGTTTTGCTGGTGTAGTGTTAAATTGTGTCGTATTGATAAAAAGCAATTTTGATTGACTTATACAGAAAAGGGGAAATGTTGTGGAAATTTATTTTAGTTGTGTTTAAAATAATTGTTTTTGCGCACTGTTGGAAAAGGGGATGCATAGGCCTTGGCCTTTTGTATTGTCTGCAGGTGTTGGATTTCTGTGAGGGATGTTTGATTGCTGAAGACCTCTGAATGAATAAAAACACCTGCGCTCAGATGTTCAGGGTTCCACTGTCTAGAATGGTGCTTGCCATGATGGTGATTCCCTCTGCTGAGGAATGGCAGAGTGTACACCTATGAAAATGCCTCCGTGTCTTCCATCCTGAGCTACCACAGCAACATACAACTACAGTTAATCTCCCTAATTACCTAATTAATCTATGGTTAGCATCCAGTGTAACACATTACTAAAGCATCTCCTTCCTGTCTGAAACTGTGCACCCTTCCTTCAGCACCTTCCGTTCCCTCATTTGGTCCCCCCATCTCAATGTGGTTTATATTTGAATTTCCCCAAGGACTAAGGTTGTTTTTTTATAAATTGGTATATGCCTACTATAGTTGTGTCTACTCTTTGGGGGAATTCCTAGTTGAATAAGTTACCAATTAAAAAAAAAAAAAGATTCTTTTAAAGACTCCCACGGAGATTGCCATGGCAGGTTCATGCCCACATACTTATACACAAATAAACAAGTATCATTGGGGAAAAAAAAATAAAAAAAACACAAAAACAAGAGAAACACAAGGCTGGTGGTGATGGCACACACCTGTAGTCTCAGTACACCAGAGGCAGGCGGAACTCTGAGTTCAAGAACAACTTAGTCTACAGAGGGAGTTCCAGGACAGCCAGAGCTACACAGAGAAACCCTGTCTCATAAAACCAAAAACGAGTAAGAAAAAGAAAAAACACAAAACCAAAAATGCACAAGCAACACTCCGGCAGATGAACGAAACTATCTGACAAAATCTGAACTAGCTATAGCAAGAGTCTAAAAAATCCCGTCATTCTTGTCCCCATGAGACAAGTTGTCACGTAGGCGAGTTGCAGTTGTTACAGAACTGTGGCAACAGCCAATAGGGAAAAAGAAACCAACTTTTAACCTGGTTATGAATGGAATTAGAGAAGATAGTCATGTTTTATGGAAAGGTTTTGTCTGGTCCATCTTTGGAACTTTGCTGTGCTTCTACCAGTGATGGCAAAGGTTCCCTGCCTCTACTCTGGGCTTTCCTGTATTTGATCTGAGGATAAATCTAGTCCAGGTGAGGTGTCACCTAGTTAAAACTGAACTCCCCCCCCAACCCTTATAAATAGCATTAGTCACAGCTGCCACTCACTAAATCATGATCCTAGAGAGCCAAGACTCAACATTTTCAACTTCATGTCATATAAAAAAGTTGTCAGTGTTTTGTAATGTCCTTTAACAGTTCCCCATTAGACTCGTGATTATTTAGTCCAGAACTTATACATTTTTGTATCAATAGTAACTTTTCAATATCTTGTACATTCACTGTTATATAATTTGCTATCTCCCATCTGGTTCATAGAGTCAAAGTAGAGAATTAATTCTGTCTTTGTCCACTAAGTATATAATATACCTCCTAAGCCCCATCTTTGTGAGAAACTATTTGACTGCTAAAGAATAAAAACGTAACAGCTAATACTGAGCATGTAAAATATTGGGGGAGGGGATTGTACATCTTCTAGAATCTATGGGCACTTGCAAACATACACTATTCACTTTCACATACACTTAAATTTTTTAAGGATTTATGTGTGTGAATGTTTTTCTTTCAGGTGTGTTTGTACACCACACGCCTGCCTGGTGGCCATGGAGGTCAGAAGAGCGCACTGGAGTCCCTGGAATTAACAGATGGCTGTAACCCACTGAAGCTGAACCTGGGTCATCTGCAAGAGAAAGTGCTCTTAACTGCTGAGCCATCTCTCCAGCACAAAGTCAATGTATTTATTTACTTTATCTGTATGAGTGTATTGCCTGCAAGCATGTAAGTGCGCCGTGAGCATGCCTGGTGCCCACAGAGGTCAGATGCTGGTGTTGGATCCCAGGAACTGCAGTTGCAGATAGTGGTAAATGACTTATGTGGGTGCTCAGAATCGAACCTGGATCTTCTGCAAGAGCAGAAGTTCTCTTACCCACCAAGCCATCTCTCAAGCCCTGCTTAAATAATAATAATGATGATGATGATGACAATAATAACAATAAAGGTATGTATGTATGTAAAGAATGTTTTGAGACTTGATAATGTATATGTACTTAATCCCTTGACAACTCAACCTGCTTTTACAGGCGGCATACAGGATGAATAGGTTAGAATAAGCAACAAAATGGAACACAAAAAACTTAAATGAGACATGAAGTTGGCAAAAGCAAAGCTGACAACACTTGGTATTGTAGACAATACCAAACTAAGTATCTTGGATTAAACTGTACATAGTTTAAACATTTATTAACGCTTTATTATAACAACTTGCAAACAAGCATCACACACTGAAATGAATAAGCTGATTTTTTAAAGGCTTAACCTTTGTTGTTCCCTATGTCTATGTGTTTGCCTGCAGGCTTTCGTTTTTCATTATGTGTGTTGTATATAGTACCAAATAGAAGGACTTTAATAACTTAAGGTGTAGGGACACTTTTGTACCACTAGAGGGAGTTTGAACAAATTAGAACAACCAACAGAAAGCAGTGTAGGCCTGGCTTATCTCAATCTGTGATCCAAATCAATATTCTCTATGGAAAATCTGTGTTTTCAGGGCTAAATGTATTACTCAAACATAAACGTAAACCAAGATTTAGTATTTTGAGTCACAGTATTTATACATGGAAAGATATTTCAGATAAGGTTGAATCCTCAGAAATGTTCTCCCACTCAACTGCAATGTCCTTTGGGAGGACATTCTGATAAAGACACTTGGAATATCAGTATAGACTCAGATATTTTGGCATAAAAGATTTAAATCCAGTGGCTTTGGTGGGAAGGATGTCATTCTGACTTTTTTTTTTTCCTTTTTGGTTTTTGGAGACAGGGTTTCTCTGTTGTAACTCTGGCTGTCCTGGAACTCACTCTGTAGACCAGGCTGGCCTCGAACTCACAGGCCTGCCTCTGCCTCTGAGTGCCGGGTTTAAAGGTGTGCACCACTGGCTAGGATTTTACACATGACAGTTCTGGTTTGCACCAAATACAAAAACACGTGGACAGTTTGCAAAGTTCCTCTGTATCCTAAATCTACAGATGGCAGAATTATCATTATAATGTTCTTGTGGTAGGATATATTTACATTAATATGCCAATGTTAATATGCTCATTATCATTATACAAAAACCCTGACTTTACTCAGAATGCCTTCCTTTGCTGCCTAATAGCTTTCCCATGTTCCAGAATCTCATTGAGAATACCTAATATATTACTTTTTGTAAGATTCTAGAAGTTTTGACACTTTCCCAGTACTTCCTGTATTTTGATGACTGTCTCAGTTTGTGGAGTACAGGTGATGTGTGTTGTACACTGACTTTTGGTGGGATCTCATTTTTTCTCATAAGGAGACTGGGGTTAGATATTTTTGGCAGTAAGTCCATTGAATAAAAGTGTTGTTTTCATCGCATCATGCCAAAGATCTACTATCAATATGACCTATTTCTGCTCACATTAATCCGGTTCACCTGGCTGAGACAGCGTTTGTTGAATGTCTTCAACATAAACATTTGTATTTGATTTAGGTAATCCATCAAAACCACTCTTTAAACATAGCAGGGAACACGTGTTACTTAAATGAACCACAAGTGACAAAGCCAAAGACTGTATTTTCATAGCCATGATAAAGTTCAGAGATGTAATCTAAGAAAGGCCATCGAGATGGCTCAAAGGATAAAGGTGCGTGCCACTGAGCTTCAAGACCCACATGGTGGAAGGAGAAAGCCAACTCTTTGTCTCTGACCTCCATATGCCCCCAACAAAAAAAAATTTTTTTTAAAAAAGGTGTGATCAAAAAGAAAACATACTTTAAAACCAAACCAAACCAAAAACAGAAAACACAAGATCATTCACCACAACATCACATTGGTAAAAACAGAATTCCAGAGTCTGATAAAACAGTAGTCGGCTGAAAACTTTATTAGTTCCATCCTACCTAAGCATTTTAAACTTATTTGGGGTAATTTTACATTTACAGAAAATTTGAAAAGTCTCTCTGAACTTATTCTTCCTTCTATGTATGATAAGTTTTCTTTCTTTTCTAAGAATATTTAATTAAATTTTTTATTTTAAAATCCTGTTGGCATGATTACTTCTACAGGGTCTGTTTATGAATTGGAAGAAAACTCATTTTTTCCCTTGTCATCTCTTACATCTTTTCTGTCCTGTTTTCTCCCCTTTTTTTCAAATGCCACTGTATTTACATGAATATGCTACATAGTTAAAGAAGGTTTATGCAGTCCTTATCTCTACCTTAGATTAAGAGTTACTGTGGCTATAGAAAAATGGTGGTTTTGTGGGCAATCCATTTTCCAGTAAGGTATATTTAATAACTTTTTAAAGGGCTGGAGAGACGGCTCAGCAGTTAAGAGCACTTGTTGCTCTTCTAGAGGACACAAGTTCAAGTCCCAGCACCCACATCAGGTGGCACACTACCTGTCTGTAACTCCAACTTCAGGGGATCCAATAGCCTCTCTGGCTTCCAAGGGTATCTGGACACACATGAGAGATATGAGAGACAAGGTCTCACTGTTGTGGCCATTCTGGCCTGCCTGTCTCCCAGTGTTGTGAATAAAGGCACACACCACAATGTCCAATGGAAATAAACTTTTTAAAAGCCAAGAAAGGAAAAATCGCCTTAGATAAAACAAAGTGCTCTTTGCCATTCTTTGTATATATGCTGTGAAAATTGAGTCAAACTTAGGAGAGAGGTGGGTTCAAAACTTGGCATATACACTAGGGCTCTAGGCCAAAGACTTTAAATTTCCTAAATAAATAAAATAATAGACTCAAAAGTAAAAAAAAAAACAGAATTATGAACATTTAAACAAAATGACAGCTGTATCATTGTGTTAATGGCTCTCTACTTCAACTGTATCTGCATAGAGCCTCTATTTTTTTGTGGGTTTTTTTTTTTTTATACTGTTACAATTCAATACATGCCTTTTTGTTTTGTTCAAACTCTTCCAGTTCTGGTCACTGGGAGCTCCTTCAACCAGGTCTGGTATGCCTTTGATATGGTCTTATGACTTGTTTTGAATACTTATACAAGACACTCGAGGTTCCTTTTGAGTGCTGGCTGTTCTCCCTCTAAATTGACCATTTCTCCTGAGAGTTTAGAAACCAACATCTAAACATGAGGTATGTACCCTGCTATTGGGACTGGGGTGTCTTTAAGATTATTTTGAGTGGGGCTGGGTGGAGCTGGGAGTGGAGGAAGGATGGGGTTTGGATATGAGAGAAAAATAAATTTAATTAAAAAGATTATCTCAGCTAATAGGGCAAGGAAATATGTAAGCATAATAATCCAAGGATATACATATCTATAACTATTTCTGTATGCAACCATCTGTATACACATTAAAATAGACACACTCACAGAGATACTCATCGATTAAACAAAGTAACAATACTAAGTTACTATCTTACCTGAGCACCCACGAGCTGAAGTAATGCTGAGTTCACAGGAAGGAGCTCAATGTCTGTACTGATAGTGGTCTGGTCGAATGGGCAAGCCTTACGGTGGAGTTTATTCAGGCACATTTTGCAGACAGTATGGCCACAGCCCAAACTGATGGGCTTTCGAATTGTTTCGTCGAAAGTCTGAGTGCAAATTGGGCAGGAAAGGAAATCCGTCCATTGTGGAGCTTGTACAGGCATTGCTTCGGGAGTCACAATTCACTAACACGCACACACACAAAATCTAAAGCAAAGATTCCACTGGAATCAAAATCTTGGAAAAAAGTTTATCTTTTTTTAAATATCTTCTGTAGATACAGTCAGCACATAGTGTGAAATATAACCTGGAAAACAGAGAAAGGAAAAAATTAAAATGATTTGTTTCTTGAATTTCAATTAAACTGTTGAAAAGAAATCCTAAATCCAATCTTATCGCTACAACCTTCCACATCTCTCTTTTTTCACATTTTCATAAAATCAAAGCTATGGTAAATTAAGCAGTCCATTTTCCATTTTAGAGGCGAGACATATTTCCCAGAAGGATGATTTGCTTGCCCAAAGGCATAACCTTGGAAGTCCGTAGGAGGTTGGAATTAGGACCTCATTCTCTTAAAGAGACACACATGACGAAAACACAGCAAGTATGTCTGGCCTGGAACTTGCTATGTAGACGAGAATGGTCTCGAACTCAGAGATCTGCCAAGAGCTGAAATTAAAGACACGTCACAAGTGTCTGGCCTGGCCCTCATATTCGATTTTTTTTTTTAAGGAAGCTAATAATATTCCATTTCTTATCTACACGAGTCTGTTTCGAACTTATCGAACTCATATATGTGCTTTTATGTAAGTTATATGTCAACAACAGTTTTGTTTTTTTCTAATTTACCCTAAAAAACTACTTTATGAGTTGGAAATGTAGCTCAGTTGGTAGAATGTTTACCCAGAATGCACAAAGCTCTTAGTTCAATCCCTAGCATTGTATAAAACTGAGCATCTGGGAGAGCCTCAGCATCTGGGAGAGACGATGTACGAGGACCTTCTGAGAAGCTCAAGACCATCCTCAGCTCATAACAAATGTGAGATAAATCTCACACACAAAACAAACAATCAAACAAAAGCCCATCCTTGATATACTTTATCAATCTGGTGGGAGTCGTGAAGGAGACTGAAGTTCACACGCTAAGAATTTTATATCCTTTTTCAATGTATGACCCCCATTGCCTTTGCTACAAAGTATATTGGCAGAACAGTATGGTTAAAATGTCTACTTGAGAAGATTTTTAAGTCCTCAAGTTTAAAGACCAAAAAATTACAGTAACTAGATCCCAAATATAGTTAAATTTTCTCACCTGTCTTTTGTTTTTTGTTAGAGATAAAAGCTAAATACAAATCACTTACTTCTATAGAAGTATTTACATTTTTTTAAATTACATCTCATTTAATCACGGGAGAAGGGCACATACACTATGGCTCACATGTGGACTTCAGAACACAACTTGTAGGAATCAGTTCTCTCCTACAGCATGGATCTCAAGGATTGACCTTTGGTTGTCAGTCTTGGCAAGTCCCTTTATCCTCTGAGCTACTTCACCCGCCCTATTAGAAATTAAAAAAAATATAAAACATAACCTGAAACCTTTAATACATGTTTCTTTTTTAAAGAGGTTAAGCCAGGATCTTGCACATGCTAGGCAAGCACCTCAACCAATGAACTACAACTCAAGTCTTCCAAAACATCTTAAATAGTATTTATCTTTACCAATAATTTTAGGGCTTGGACGGGCAGTGGGGGGGGGGGGTGGTCAAGGTCTTGTATGTGCCCAGTCTGCCCTGGAATTCACCACATAGTTCACACTGGCTTCAGACTTGCAGGAATACCCTTGCCTCTGCCCCTCAATGCTGGGATTAAAGGTGTATGCTACTGCATTCAACATGCTAGATGTTTTTACAGCAACAAGAAAAGTAACTAATAATATTACACACGATTAATGATTTAATTATGCTCAGTAGCATGTTTACAAAAATGAAAACAAATATTTAAGCTGCGATTAAATAGAAAAATTTCAACGACATCTTATTTTTTAAATAATTACAAGTAATTCATATTTTATTGAACGCTCTCAATACTAAGTATGGTGGCTTAGACCGGTAAGCCCAAAACTTAGGAGACTGAGGCAGGGGAGCTACTGTAACTTTGAGGCCACTATGAACTACAAGCTGAGTTCTAGGCCAGACGGCTACAATGTGAGACTGTCTCAAACAAAAACAAAATCAAAGAAGAAATTACTCAACTTTGAACACAAGCTCACTGCTGATAAAGAGAACAGTTTCTATTACTAGATATGCTAAACAAAATCTACAAACACTTTTGCACACCAGACTCTGAATTAACTGTGGGGGACATAACAAAACATAATCACAATGTGCCTTCATGTAGTCAGCCTATCAGAATGCTATTCTGGGTTCTACAAAATGTGCTCTTAGATAATTACAAATGAACAATGAAAAAATCATTTCATAGCCTACTAGACCATTGCCAAATTAACTTTTTTTGAGACAAGGTCTTGCTATGTAGCCTGAAAAAACTCACTATGTGGCGCGGAGCTGGCATTGATTCTCATGTGCCTCTGCTTCCCACAAGCTTTGGCTGCAGGTATGCAATTCCACACCAGGCTCTCACATTATTTTTTAATTTTTATAAACACTATTTAAAAACACCTGCAAACAAAAAAATTCAACACACTGAAATTAAACAAATCCAAATTCTATACAATTTCAAGCCAGTTATTTGCATGTATTCGGATGGCTCTCACAAACACAAAATAGTAAACTGTGAAACTGCCTACATTTTAACTTTTATAACATATTATGAATGCTTTAAATAAAACTCACTTATAAATAATGAGTACCTACCAACAGGTTTGTGTTAAATTATTGCCATTTATTATATTGAAATTATCATGTGAAAGCTAAAATAGAACTATTACAGAGTCAAATGCTACAATGAAACACATTTACCAAATGTTCTGAGATAAAGAACTAGAAGGTGAGTGCTTAGAAGACAAGATATTCAAGATAAGAGGTAGGCAGTAGAATGTTGGGCCAGTGAGATGGCTCAGCAAGTAAAGGTGCTTTCCACCAGGTCTGCCTGACTTCCACACATAAACCATGGTACTTGTGCACTCATACAGCCACACACAAACAGATGTTATAATAAAATGCTTTAAAATAAAATGTTTGCCAAAGTTGGTTAAGTTAATAAAGCATCATCTATATTACCTTTTCTTAGAATCTGATCAAATGCAGACATTCCACACTTTAAAAAAAAAACAGTTCCTGCCCTTTTGCTGGTATGGGTTTTGTAATAACAGTACTTTACTCCCTTAAATACTCTGAAGCCCCAAACACACCAGACCTCACAGCACATCACTTAATTTTTATTATTTATACGGCCATGTGCCAGACTGTACTAAATGTTTCACATAGAGAAAATGTATAAAAAGAACATACTACTGTCATCTCACTTGGTAAGAGAAATGAAAATTTAGGAAGGCTGAAAAAAATAACAATAATAATGGATTAATTAAGAGATAGAGATTAACCAAGACAGTCTAGCTCAAAATCCAAGCTCTTATCCTCTTATCCCTGTCATCACAGATGGAGGTTAAAGACAAAGTGAGTTCTACTTGTAACTTCATTCGGAAGCTACACAAGATAAAGGTAAATATACACCTGCCCAAATCAGTGCTCTCTGATAGCTCTAAGTATTGTAAGCCAGGTAGTGGTGGCGCACGCCTTTAATCCCAGCACTCAGGGGGCAAAGGCAGGCAGACCTCTGTGAGTGGGAGGCCAGCCTGGTCTAACGCAGTGAGTTCCAGGATGGTAAGAAACATTTTAATCTTCCCTCCCCCACCCACAGTATGTAATTCAGGCTGGTCTTGAAGTAACAATTCTGACATTGCCTCAGCCAACCTTTGTGTGTATAGTACTAGGGATAGAACCTAGGATCTTGTGCATGTTAGGCAAGAATGCCCAATCTCTTAAAACTCCTAAAATTTTCCCAATAACATTTGAGTCAAAATGTTTTTTAAAATGTTTACAGGAAAATGATCTCTTACCCTATCACTCATCTTCCCAATTCTCATTATCACTCTAAATCCATAAATAAAACACCTCAGTACTTCGCTCCCTCCCCCCACCCTTCCTTCCTTCTTTCCTTTCTGGTTTTGAGACAGGGTTTCTCTGTTGTAGCTCTGGCTGGCCTGGAACTCACTCTGTAGACCACGCTGGCCTTGAACTCACAGAGAACCACTGCCTCTGCCTCCCAAGTGCCAGGGTTAAAGGCGTGCACCACCACTGCCCAGCTTCCCACTGCTTCTTTATGTATGTAAATATACAATGTATTAATTGGAGAGATTATTTTACATGCTGTTATTTAAAACTGTCTTTTAAACCAGTTTTTTCTTAGAAAGTATAGCTAGAGAGAATAAATGTTGAGTGCAACCCTAAATAAAAGGTTTACACCAGCTCCTCCAGATCAGAGACACTGCAGAAGAGGCAGAGTACCACAGGGTAGAGAAGAGCGCTGAAATGCTGTCTTCTGGGTATGGCGTGGGCACTGTACTCACGAACACACAGCAGCTGTGTTACCTGTACAAATCAGCAGGAAAACAAGCAGGTCAACAAATCAACATGGACAGAGAAGGCCCACGGGGCTCCATCACTATTGGCAGTGCGACTGACGGCTGGGAGTGGACCATTTTTCTTTGGGAACGTGGCCGCTGTTAGGGTGTCCATGCCCCTGTGGGTGTCCCACATCCATGTGCATACGGGGAGCACTAACTGGACTTGGGTTATTTTTATTAGAAAGAAGGAATGGAAGAAGACAGGACATATAGATGGAAGTGTTAGGGAGTCAGTAAGTAAGAGGAAGTGTTGGGGTGGATAGAATGGAAATTTATTGTAAAAACTGTCAAATAATAGATTTCAAAAATATTCTTTTAAAAATAAACCATAGCTAGAAATCTTCCTTCCCAGTAAAAACTAAACATTTGGGCTTGGCATGGTGGCTAACATCTTTAATTCTAGCACTGGAGACACAAAGGTAGGCAGATCTCTCTAAACTTTGAGGCCAGGCAGGACTACGTAAGAAGAGGTGTATTCATTTTGGCGCATGTCTACGTGTTTCCTTCTGCTACAAAAATAAACAACAGTCACAAAGTTAAGCAGATGGCTGCAAGCTGTGGTACATATATAAGATGGAACTGTACCAAACTGGGGCAGGGATGTGGGATGTTGTGGCCTGCAGCAGTGATACTTATAATGAAAATTAAAAGATGACTGCTCAAAATAAGTTATGATAAAAATAATGCCTAATATTCTACGTAACTACAGATTCTGAGACTAGATGGATTATAAAACAAGGTAAAGACTAGAAAGGGGGAAAAAAGATACTATACAACAAGAAAGATTAAATGATGACACGAGGGCTGGCAAGATGGCTCAGCAAGTATAGGTGCCTGCCACCAAGCTTTGAGTGCCAGAGTTCAATCTCTGGAACTCACATGGTAGGAAGAGAGAATCAATTTCTACAAGTTGTTCTCTCATCTCCACATGTGCAGCATGGCACAAACTCTACATGTAGGGAAAAGGGGGGGGGGGGCTGCAGAGATTGCGGAACTCACTAGCTGTTCTTCCAGAAGACCCGTACCCACGTGGTGGCTCACAACCAGCTGTAATTCAAGTTTCAGGGAATCCAACATTCTCCTCTGGTCCCCACCAGCACCAGGCAAAGGACAAACAAGGTACATAATCATAAATGAAAGCAAAGCACACACGCACACACACACACACATATTTTTAATTTAAAGAGAGTGGTCACACAAAAGAATAAGCAAAGATTAACACAAAACGTAACTAACTGTGTATTTGCTCATTTGGTGAGGAGTAGAATTTCATGCATCTACAGTCAACTGATTTTTGACAAAGGTGTTAAAAATATAACTGGAGAAAAGACAGTCTTTTCAATGAACGGTGCTGAGAACATTGGACATCCACATGAAGAATGAAATAGATCCCTCTTTCTCACCAGTTACAAGAACTGAGTAAAAATGTACTCTGGACGTATACAAGATATGAAACTGCTAAAAGAAAGCACAGAGGAAACATGTCAGGATGCTGGAATGGCTGCTTGTTTGTCTTTTTAAGGGCATTCTAAAATCTCTGGAAATAAAAACAAATAGAAATGGGATTACATGAATTAAAAAGCTTTGTGAGTCTGCTGGAGAGTTGGCTGAGTAGTTGAGATCACCTGCTGCTCTTCCAGAGGACCTGAGTTTGATCCTCAGTTCCCGCCAGGTAGGGCAGCTTGCAAAGACCTGAACTCCAACTCAAGGGATCTGACACCCTCTTCTGGTCTCTGTGGGCAGCTCCACACATGTACACTGTCTCTGTCTCTGTCTCTCTGTCTGTCTGTCTCTCTCTCTATATATATCTCTCTCTCTTTCACACACACACACAAAGTGGAGACGGAAGGATAGATGGTGCTTGTTGGTCACCAGCCTAGCTCAAAAGTCTCTATCTCAAAGGAATAAGGCAGTGAGTGCAAAAGCAGGTAACCTTAGACCTCCTGTGGCCTCAAAGCTCATACGCACATGTACTTGAACTCATAAACCATATTCTTTCTCTCTCCTTAATTAAATTAAAAATTAATTTAAAAAACCCATGTCACTCTTAGACATTCTATTGCAAAAACTATAAACTACAAAGCAAAGGGTTTTTTTGACTCAGTTTAACTATAGAAACTGAGCCACGAGATCTAAGAAGAATTTCTACTTTTTCATTCTTTAAGATATACACACACATACACACACCCCACAAGATATATGGTTTAATGAATGTAATAAACATTCTTCTACTTGGGCTAAGATAAACACATGAAATACAATTATTAAAATACCAACATCCTGATTCTTGGACAAAGGGATGACTCATCTCCCAGATGGCACAAGATTTCATCATGTTACTCAGAATAGAGTATAATTTAAAACTTATGACTTATTTCTGGAATTCAAATTTAATATATTCAGAACCACTGTTGATCTATCTATACTGCATATGCTACCTGTTACTTAATAGCCACTTTGGTTGTCAGATCCCTGATTCAAAGACAGATCAAATTTAACATTCATCAAATATCTGTTCTGAACGAGCCCTCTCCTGAGGCACATTACAGCTATTTACAGATGTATAAACTCTTGATGTTGGGCAAGGGCTGACACAGGGTCTGTAACTCATTATGGACCCAACTCTGTTGAGTAACCTCTCAATAAACAGCCTTACAGTACAAAATCAGTGATGCAAGGAGGTGTCAGGGCATGAACCACACGGCACAGACTGTGTACTATGCTCTACCAAGAGTAGCACTACCTACGGCTTAAGGCATCTACTGGGGGTCTTGACAAGTATTCCACGAGGGCACTGCAATGAAGCACTGCTATGAATGCTGTGATACAGCTATTAATTTAAAAATTTAAAAGGCTACATGCAGAGAGGTACTGAAAATAAATGGCAGGACTATGATTCAGGGAGGCCAGACTCCTAAGTTGCTACTTTCAAACTTGTAATTTGTGTCACCTTACACAATTAATAGTGGTTAAATAGGAAATTTTTGGAAGTGATGGAAAATCTAGAATCAGATAAACCAGATAACTGTGATAGTTGCGCAGATCTATAAATTAAAGTCAGTGAATTCTATACTTAAGTGAACCTTATTTTCTGTAAATTATTTATCAATAAGCCTGCTAAAATCATTTAAGGTCTGCCTTTTTAAAGCTTTGCTTCTCAAAAGTTTATTTATAATTTTAAAACGCCCACTAGTCAAAATTTCTCTCTGAGCATAGCAACAGCCCTACGAAACAGCTAAATTATACTGCTGTGAAATGTTAAGTATATCACAACCGATTATCACCTCTTACAATAAAATTACAAATTTTATATGTCCCTGAAAAACAGAAACTAAAACTCATAATTCTCTGTTGTAAAGCAAGTTTTACTCCTAATACCAGCATATCCGTTTATAAACACTTGATGGTGGGTGGCATTTTCAGCCCAACACTGTTGAGCTGGACTAAAATGCAGGCTTTAGTTTAGTTTAGGTTAGTTTAGTTTTCCTTGGAAAACTACTAAATCAAACAAAGCCTTATTATATGTAAAGAAAAAAATCACTTCTCATCCTACCTCACACAACTTTTTAAGAATCATTATGCTTGACCTTAACCTAATTTGCCACTTCTCTGGAACATTCATTTCCATAGCAACCAATATGAAGGGACCACATCAAAGAGAAAATGTGTAACTATCCTGAAAACTGAAGCTAAGTAGGCAAGAACACAAGGAAAAATAAATCAAGTCTTACTGTTACTCCTAAGTGTCATAATTCTCAATGGAGCATCAATAACTTATAGAGGAAATTATAGTCTAGGATTTGAAGATGAGACATTTCTGGTAATGATAATCTTTGAGGAAAGACACAATTTTGATTATAAAAATATCTCTTTATTAAACATATGGATTGAGTTCTAACCTTATAGCATAACACACTAGATGTAATTTCGTATGCAAATATTTCTGTAAGTGTACAAACATCTGAGACATATGTGAAGAAAGAGGCTACTGATAGGCTAAAAAGCCTGAAAATTTGAAAAATTTTGAAAAAAAAATGGAAACTTGATCAGTCCCTTAAGGGGGAAAAGGTAAAGAGGCTGATTTAAGCGGGTTTTTGTGTTTGAGACAGGGTCTCTACAAGTGCCCTGGCTACCCCAGAACTCCCTGAGTAAACCAAGCTGGCCTTGAACTCACATAGATCTGCCTGCCTCTGTCTCTAACTAAGTGGCTTACTTTTTACTGTGTTCAGAGGCAAAGAATCATTTTTAGGTCCAACTTAATGCCAAAATACAGGAAGAAAAAAAGTGACAAGGGTAAGAGCCATTCCTGAGGAAGGTGCCCAGAGATCTGAAGCACAGTGCTCAAGACAGTGTCCAACAGCAGCCTCTAACTTTATGTTCCTCCAGACTCAAGGCAGAATACATCATGTAAAACGTGCCACACTAAAAGATAACAGAAGTCACTAAAGAAGTGATAGAATGAAATAACAGACTCGAAACATCACCTTAAAAGAAACTCCATAATGACGAGTACATAAAACAATGTTCTCTACATTTAGGGGTAAGCCAGTGAGAACTAAATACTAGAATCAGTAATATTTTAAGACATGTTGACTATGCATTTTAATTTATTCATAACCTTATTCACTGTTTTTAAATAAAAACACAAATTCCTAACATTGGTTTTCTTGTGTGTTTGTGTTTGTGTGTGTGTGTGTGTGTGTGTGTGTGTGTAGGTATGTGCATGTGTGTTGCAAGTGCCCATGGAGGCCAGAAGAGGGTGTTGGAATCCCTGGCACGGAGTTACGGGTGGCTGGCTGTGAGCTAGCAGACACAGGTGCTGGAGACTGAACTTGGGTCCTCTGCAGAGCAACATAAACTATTTATTTATTTTTGGCTTTTCAAGACAAAGTTTCTCTGTTTAGCCCTGGCTATTCTTAAACTCAACTTTGTAGATCAGGCTGGCCTCCTCTGCCTCTACTCCAGGCTAATTAATTCTTAATGCTAGCTAAACAATCTCTCCAGCACTTTGCTACCTTCTTAATCATGCAGCTTTTCTAAGTCATAATATTCCAAAGTAAAAGATTCGTAAACAAATCTTGGAGATTTTAACAAACTTAGTAGTTCAAGCCACCTCTTAAAACTAGTCCCTCTCTGAAAAATTTATTTTGTTTTCTCTCAGGCAGAGTCTATGTAGCCCAGGCTAGCCTCAAATTCAAAGTCTTCTTTCCTTAGCTTCTTAAGATTCAGACATACCATGATGCCTCGCTGTAAAATGCTAGGTTTTTGTATGTTTTTAAGACTCCTCCAGTCCCAAAGTTATCTGAGTCACAATGACAAATCAGATCGGCAAATAATAACTTTGAATGTAGGGACAAATGTTCACAATGAAAAGAAAATCTAATTATGCCTGGTGCATTTTTCAGACTGATGAACACCAGCTTCTTCAATCTGCCCCTCTTCACTAGTTCCTGCCAACAGTGTGTATAAATGACTGCTCAGAAATGGGGGGGGGGGGGGGGGGGGTGGTGCCAGTCTCCAACCTCTGTTTATTTTAAAAAAGAAAAGAAAAATGTCCTTGGGTCTGTATCGGCCTTTCATCCCTGCACTGGGGAGACAGTGACTGGAGGATGTCTGTGATTTCCAGACCAGCCATGACTTCATTGAAAACTGTCTTAAACAAAGCCTTTCAGGCTCTACTGTTTGTCTTCATTGCCCTGTTCAAACCACCACTCTCGCCACTTTAACCACTAATCTGTAACACACAGAGGACTTCATGAAATTCTTATTTCAACTCTTTCTACAATGCATCTAATGCCAGTCACTCCTGTAACTGCTGCCCATTTCTGGCTTGAATTCAAAATTCTATCTAAGTAGTTAGTAAATGCCAAGCCACTCCTTGCTTCACTCTGTTAAGTGCTTCTTCTCTTCTCCACATTGGATTGACTGTGGGTGGCTCCTCAGAATTTCTTCAGTTCTTTTCCCAAAGTTTTCTACAGTGATTTAGTCTATTTTTATGCTTTCTAAGTACCAACCAGGTCCTCCTGACTTTGAAATCAGAATATCAAGTTCTGACTACCTTTGACAGAAGCATGAAGAATTATCTTTGCTACTATTGTTTCTCATATCCTGGATGCAACATTAAGGTGAAACCACTGTCTTTTGCTTTTTTTCCTCCCCCCCTCTTTTCAGTACTGGATACTGAATCCAGCCAGAGCTTTGCACATCCCTGGCAAGAACTCTACCACCGAGCTACATTTCCAACCCTTTTTATTTTTGAAATAGTGTCCTGTTAATGGTGGGCCACCATTCCTTACCTCATGAAATAATTCTCATATAAGGAGGGTGAGTGGTAAGGAAGAAGGAAGAGAAGGCTCAGACCTATAACCTTAACACTTGGGAGGCTGAATCAAAGACTGTTGTAAATCTGAGGTGAGCCTGGGCTTCACTGTAACACCTGGTCTCCAGAACAAGCAAAATAAATTGAACAAGCAAAAAAATTGAGAAGGCACACAAATTAGAATCACAAATGGAAAAGAAAACGTTATTATTAATCTTACAAGAAGCTGACCAGGAAAGAAATATGCAATCTGAAGACCTCTAACAACTGGAGATTAGATCAGCAATCAGGATACTCCCCAGCTGGATTGGGGGGGATCATTCGAGACAGGAAGATTATCATGAATTCAGGGATTGCCTGGACTACAGTGGATTCTGGGCAGCTAGAGTAATACCATACCTTAAACAAAACAAAACAACCCATTATATACTAGTAAAACCTTAAGAGCAGATGGAGTCACTGACAAATTCTAGCAAGATTTAGAACACTAATTAAAGGCACATGTCTTTAATCCCAGCACTCAGGGAGGCAGAGGCAGGAGGATCTCTATGAGTTCAACACCAGCCTGGTCTACAGACTGAGTTCCAGGACAGCCTGAATTAAACAGAAAAGCCCTGTCTCAAAAAAACACCCAAAACAATAAAAAAGAAGGAGGACGAGGAGGAGAATAAAGGCACACTCTCTAGCTCATTCTCCGAGGCCAGTATCCCTACACCAAAGTGAACCTTAGGCATTCCAAGGAAAACAGTCAAAAAACTATATACCTGTATAGATATCTAAGAATTTAAAAAAAACAGAAAATTTTATTTTTAAATATATACCATGTCCACAGTGGATTTATCCTGGAATGCAAAGTTTGTTAGATGAACAAAAGGCAAATACAAATTCACCATAATTGTTTCAATAGATGTAAAACATATATTTGACAAAATTCAATGATCTTTTATAATAAAAAATGCCAAAGAACTTACCAAGAGATGGTAAGTCCCTCAATTTTTATTTTTAAAATCCAGTCAACATCATACTCAACAGAGAAAGATTAAGAATCCCCTTTAAGATTAGGAAATGGGCTGGAGGGATGGTTCAGCAGTTAAGAGTGCTGACTGCTCTTCCAAAGGACCTGGGTTCAATTGCCAGCATACACATACATGTAGGCAGGCAAAACATCCATACATATAAATATAAGTGAGTATTTTTAAAAAGGATTAAGAACCAGGTATGGGTGCCTGCTTTCACCACTGATATCTATACACAGTGTACTGAAAATTTAGGGCTATAACGAGAAGTAAAAGGCACCCACACAAGGAAAAGAAGAACTAATGACAAAAAACAAGAACTAATAATTTGACAAAGTGCACAGTACAAGATCAATATTAAAAGACAGTGTGTGTTTCTAAATGCCAACAATAAATACTCTGAAAAGAAAAAGCCCAAGTCATTCTGGGCTGCCATGTGGTGGTACACACCTTTAACCTTGGCGGCACTGTGGAAGCAGAGACAGGAGATCTCCCCCAGCAGCAGGCAAGCCGTATGGTAATTTCCAATGTACTGCTTTTGAATGTCAGAAAACTGCAACTCTTAAACAACAGCCCAATACCCTAGAGTTGGAGTGTAGGTAATAGTAGACCACTTACAAGCAGGATGCCCTAGGTCTAATCCCCAGCAGCCTCCAAAATAAGAAAAATAAACACCTGACTCCAATCCTTCCCCACTGCTACTCCACCTCCGGAAAATCACCACCCCAGAACAAGCTGCAGCATCTAACATCCTGTTTTACTTATGCTATATAATCACCACTACAAAAACCTAAGTTTCATAAATATAGAGGCTCTTCAACAGGTGTGGTGGCACTCACCTGTAATCCAAACACTTATAAAGAGGTGGAAGGATCTGGAGTTCAGAGTAATCTATACTGAGTTCAAGGCTAGCATGAGCTACAAAAAGCCTGTCTCAGAAAGATAACAAAAGATAGATGAGGACAGTGGTGGTGCACGCCTTTAATCCCAGCACTTGGGAGGTAGAAGATTGATCTCTGAGCTCAAGGCCAGCCTGGTTTACATTGTGAATTCTAGGACAGCCAGCCAGGGATGCACAGAGAAACCCTGTCTCAAAAAAAAAAAAAAACCAAAACAAAAGAACAGAGAAAAAAGAAAAAGAAAGAAGAAAAGAAAGGAAGGAAGGAAGGAATAAATATATTAATTCCATGAGTTATCTAACTTAATCTTCAAAATGACCCTAAAAGCATTGCTGTATTAATTTTACAGATAAGGAAACTGAAGCAAAGGTAATATGCTAGCTCTATGACAATTAAACATATATTCTTTTGTTTCTTTATTTGGCTCTTTGAGACAGGGTCTCCTATAAGCCCCGGCTGACCTTGAACTCCTGATCTTTCTGCTTCCACCTCCCTAGTGCTAAGATGATAGGCATAAGTTAACACATCCAGCAATTTTCCTTATTTTGAAAGGAGAAATTCCTTCTTTGCTGATTAACACTAGCCTATCAGTGTACATAATCTGGTAATCTATCCTCTCCTATCATCACTTAAAACATTTTCTGTTAGGAGAGAGGAAGGGACATTATCTCTTCCATCTACATCCTTTCCCAACTCTACATTAGTGATGCTCTTATCCATTAAAAATAACAAAGCAAAACAAAACAAAAAAGCACCCTTGTTGGATATTTACTGCCCCAGAACTGTCCCAGGAACTGGGACATCCTGAAATTCTCTGCCCTCAGAGTACAAAGTCTCACCTGAATTCAGCAACCTATTAACTGATCTGTCTTCAACTTTAAAAAAAAAAAAGGATTTATTTATTTATTTTTATGTGTAAGAGTGTTTTGCCTGCATATACCTATGGGCGCCATGTGTGTGTGTGGTACCCACAGAGGCCAAAACAAAGTGTGTGATCCTCTGAAACTAGAGTTACAGATGGTTACAAGCCTTTATGTGGATGCTGGGATTTGAACCTGGGCATTCTAGAAGAGCAGCCAGTACTCTTAATTGCCAATGCTCCAGCCTCAACCTTGTTTTCTGAGATAATGTATCGGGCTGGCCTGGCATTTGCTTTGTAGATCAGGCTGACCTCAAACTTGTGACCCTCCTATCTCTGTCCAGCCTGGGATTCATAATGAGTCAGCACAATGGCTCATGAGAGTTCAGTCCTGGAACCCACATGGAAGGAGAGAATGGAGTTGTTCTATGACCTCCACACGTGTACCACGATACACATGCAAACACTCAATAGCTGTGTGGGGGTGGGGTGGGGGCATTGAGTTCTGATGGCTCACATCTGTAATCCAAGGACTTGGGAGGCTGAGACAAGAGAAGTGTGTACTCTAGGCTAGCTGGGGTACACGGTGACAACTGATCTCAAAACAGTATTACAGAGGAACTGAGAATATTTCCTCTAAAATCAAGAATGAGACAGGGTTGTCCACTATCCCTTTTCTTATTTGATACTCCAAATCTTAGCTAGAGCAATTAGACAAGAGAAAGACACAAACTGGACAACAGGAAGGGAATAAGTCAGACTATCCCTATTTGCAGATGGCATGGTTCTTTACTTACAAGACCCTTTGGATCTACTAGACAACTCAGACTAACAAACACAGTAAAGTTGCAGGATACAACCTGCAGGATCAATGTAAAAAAGAAAAGTACCCTTCATTTATACCAATAGTGTACTCTTAGAGAAATAAGTCAGGAAAAATAGTCCCTTCAAAATAACTTCAAAAAAAAATTAAATATTTGAGAATATATCTAACCAATGAAGTGAAAAACACCAAAGCAAACTTCAAGATACTAACAAAAGAAATCACAGAAGATACAATAGAAACACATTCCATGCTCCTAAACTGGCAGAATTAATTTAGACTTAATGAAATATCTATCAAAATTCTGATGTATTTCAGAGGTTTAGAAGAAAAACAATACAAGAATACACATGGAACCACAAAAGAGCAGGATTAGCCAAAGAAGGAACAAGAACACTGCTGGAGGCATTACAACACTCAACCTCAAACTATACTACAGGGCCGTAGCCTGGTAACTGGTGTAAAAACAGGAAGAAATAAAACAACAAAGCTATGACCACTTAATTTTCTAACAAAGGAGGCAAAAACATACCCTGGAAAAGAAAGCCTGTACAACAAATGGAGCTTGCAAAACTGGATTGTTTACCTGCAGAAGAACAAAATTAGATTCTCATCGTTTACCTTGTAACCCCCCCCCCCGCCCAAATCTATTCAGAATTGGCCAGGAATGGTGGTGCACACTTTTAATTCCAGAACTTGGGAGGCAGAGGCAGGAGGCTCACTGAGTCTTGGTCTATGTAACCAGCTCTAGAACAGCAGAGCTGTGTTGAGACCCTGTAAAAAGTCTCTATTCAACAAAGGAATTGGCAGAGCAAACAGCCTCCAGAATGGGAGAAAATCTTTACTGAGTAGACTTTAGACAAGAGACTAAATTTCTAGAATTTACAAAGAGCTGCAGAAATTAGATACCAAGGAAATAAAATTGTGAGCCAACCAATGGGTAAATGAACTGAATAGACACTTTTCAAAATAAAAAAAAAAGAGAGAGAAAAGAAAAGAAATACAAATAGCCAATAACTATTTTTAAAAGTGTTCAACATCCCCAGCCATCAGGGAAATGCAAATTAAACTACTCCGAGATACCACCTCACCCCAGTCAGAACACTATCATCAAAAAGTCTGACATACGTTGGAGAGGATGTGATGAGGAAGGGCCCCTTACTCACTGTTGGTGGAGGTGCAAATTAGTGCAGCCATCGTGGAAATCAGCTTGGAAATTCCTCAAATTATTAAAAATAAAACTACCATATGACCCTGCTAATTTACTCCTGGGCATATACCCAGAGAACTCCATACTCTACCACAGAAATATCTACATCCCCATGTTTGCTGCTACCTAATTCACTATAGTAAATAACCTAGTTGTCTGTCAACAGATGAATAGACAATAAAAATCTGGTATAACTATACAATGGGATGCCATTCAGATCTAAAGAAAAATGTAACCACAAAATTTGCAAGAAAACAGATGGATTTAAGATATATAATATTAAACAAGATCACATCATCTCAAAAAAAAACCTCATATTCTCCCTCATGTGAAATCTAGCCAATATATGTAGTTATACGTTACTATATTATTATGATTAATATAATACATTATGTATACAAATAAATGTACATGTGGGTACAATATAAGATGTAGAAAAGAGAACAAGCAAAGGTAAATGGGGCTGGAGAGATGGCTCAGGGGTTAAGAACACTGGCTGCTCTTCCAGAAGACCATAGTTCAACTTCCAGCACCCACATGGTATCTTTTTAAATACATGTAAGAATAACTTTCAATGTCATAGAGCCTAGAACATGTATGTGTGTATGTACACATATACATATATATGTTTTTTAAAAACTTTATTATAGTAATGATAGCAAAAAAAAAAAAAAAAAACCACACACCAAAATTAAACAGACCCAAAGACTATGCAACTCGTGAATGTCTTACAGAGTAGCCATTTGTAAAGGAAGCTGTAGAGTTTCAAATCGGTTTTTATCCTTCAACTAGGGAATATATTTAATGTGCTTATCCACTAGCAAAACAAAAAAAAAAACAAACTGTAACATTAGAACTAGAAAAACAGTTAACTTTGTATCTTCATTCATAGTTCATACATTGATCCTTCCTCGTTACCTAATATTTGGCTTTTCTTTTTTAAATAATTTGTTTTTATGTAGTTGATGTTTTGCCTGCATGTATATCTGTCTGTATGAGGGTGTCAGATTCCCTTGAATAGGGGTTACAAACAGTTGTGAGCTACCATATGGGTGCTGGGAGTGTGATTATATACACGTGTGATTATATACACAGACAGGGCCTAAACAGTGCCAGCAGTCCTGGAACTTGCTATGTTCACCTGGCTGGCCTCACACAGATCTGCCTACCTCTGCCTCCCGGGTACTCTTAACCACTCTGAGCCATCTCTCCAGCCCCTATACAAAGATTTTTAAAATGCAGTTTGAATATAATGATTATAGGACTTTCTAGATGAGTATATCTAAAATCATTCTCTTAACAGAACGAAGAGGGCAAAATAACATTTATAGAATGGGACTGGGTATCAGGTGTACTGACATACCTACTCCATTCTTATATACACAAGACATACTAAATAGACTTTAGAAAATTTACTACCATTTCTGCTTTTAAGGATGAGGGATTTTAAAATACAAATCTTAAAAGATGAGCACTGGAGCTAGAGATGGCTCGGTGATTAAGAGTACTTATTTCTCTTGCAGAGGACCCAGGTTCAGTTCCCAGAAATCACATCCCAGTTCTCATTCCAGCTCCAGGGGATCCAACACCCTCTTCTGAACTCCACAGGCACCTGCACCCATGCAGTGCACATTCTTATACTCAAGCATGCACACGTGCACAAAATTAAAAGTCATTGAAAAAAAAAAAAAAGAGCACTTGGATAGTTTTCAGCTGAAAGTGTATTTCTAACAGCCTCTCTACTTATGTGGCTCAGCTGTAGCATGTGTGCCAGCATGCATAAAGACTAGGATTCCAGACCTAGCATAAAACTAGGCGTGGTGAAGCACACCTGTAATCCCAGCACAATGTAGAGGCAGAAGGATCAGATGGAGGTAGGAGAATGAGAAGTTGACTACACAGCAAATTTTGAGGCAAATCTAGACTACAGACTATTTCAAACAAGGTAAAATAAAACAAAACCCACTACTATTCTCTACTCTATCACATACTTCTATAATTTTTAGTGATTCAACATTACAAAAATATTTTTAAATTCCACAGTGAATTTACTATCAGGAATATCTGTTGTGATATAATATTTAATGATACTCTCAAGAGTCTACAGGTAATTAGGCTGATCTAGGATAACATGGGTAGTTTGTTGTTGTTAGGGGTAATTTCTTTTAAAAAAATAATTTATTTTTATTTTATGTGTATTGGTGTTTTACCTGCATGTATGTCTGTGTGAGGGTGTCAGACCCCCTGGAACAGGAGCCACAGACAGCTGTGAGCTGCTATGTGGGTGCTAGGAAATGAACATAGGTCCTCTGGAAGAGCAGCCAGTGCTCTTAAATGCTGAGCTGCCTCTCCAACACCACTGGGAGTAATGTCTTTTACTACTCTCCTTGTTAAATATCTTACCAACCCTATAGTTCTCTCATACTTAATTTACAACTTTTATTCTGCTTCAGCACTACACAAAGGTAGTCAAACTTTGCATAATTACAAATAAGGCATTTTCCAAACAAGCTCAGTAAGTATATACCGTAGACTGACCTCAAACTTGTCATCCTTCTGTCTCAGCCTCTCTACTAACAGGAATATACCACCAGGTCTGCCTCCTTTGTTCACATTGGGTGGTTCACAGCAACCTGTAACTCCAACTCCAGGGGATCTGACATCCTCTTCTGGACTCTGTGAGTACATGCATTTTACAGGTATACACACACACACACATACACACACACACACACACACACACACACACACACACACACACGGGGTGGGGGGAAGAGACAGACAGGCAGAGACAGACTTACTTTAAAAATAAATCTTTAAAAAAGATTTTTTTTTTTTTTTGAGAAAATGACTAAAGTCAGTAAGTGCTTTTGCCAATGCAAGAAAGAAAATCTGAGTTCAGATCCCTAGAACCTGAAGGCACAGTGGCATGTGCCTGCAGCCACAGGGCTTGTGACACAGAGACAGGCAGAACTAGGAAGCTCATTTGGCCGGCCAGTCCACCTAATAGATGAGCTTCAAGTTCACTGAGACTCTGTCTCAAAATTAAAGGTGGACGGCCTGAGAGATGATGACTCAGTGGGTAAAGGCATCTGCCACCAAGCATGACAAACTAAGTTCAACCCCTGGGAATGACAGTTGTCCTCTGATCTCCACATGCATGCTGTGGCATTCATACACCTCCCCACTCAAAGGTCATAGTGATCTTGGAAAGATACTCAACATCTTCCTCTAGCCTTCACCTGCATGCACACATACAAACATACACACAAAAGAAACTGCTAAAGAACACCCAAAGTCTGTAGAGCAGCATTGCTGTAGACCGATAAATCTCAGGCCTGAAAATACAAGGGATACCTTAGAAACTCTGCAGTAAAGTAATTTCTTTGTATACATGTTTGAGAGAACTATTCTTATACTCTAACCTCCAAAGCTAATTCAAATCCAGCTCTGACCAGGAGATATTAAACCATACCCCAAGAAGCATACCTGTTTTGAAATCTGAGTGTTCCGGTACAGCCAACCTGAGAAGGGAAGTCTTTCTGAACTCAACCCTGAAGAAGATCTAACCCCTGAGCATAAATATAGTCAAAGCCAAAGCTAAACCAGGTCAGAAACCCCTGCCAAGGAACATCCTGACCTGAGATGGTCACCAAACAGGGATCACTTAACAGTTTATTCTTCACTTTGTGGGAGACTAACCACTTTATAGATTATATGACAAATAGACTAATTGTACCCCCATCAAATTCCACAGTAAGCCCCTAAGGTCTGGAAGACATTGCAGAATTCTAAATGATCTATGACATAAAGAGGAAAAACAAAACAAAACATATCAATGAAAAAGCTCAAGTATCAGATGACCTAGCTTTAACATCATTAAATATTAGCAAAAAATATGAATTTGTAGGGTTTGGAGAGATAGGTCAGAGGTTAAGAGCATCTGCTGCTTTTACAGAGAACCTGAGTTTGGTTTCCCACTCCTATATAGTGTGGTTCACAACCATCCAGGGGATCTGATAGCAGAATGATATAGACACACACTCACACACATAAAATATTGGAAATAAATATTTTATAGCATTTGGTTCTGCTAAAAAGAAAAACAAGATTTTTTTTTTTTCTTTTGAGACAGGGTTTCTCTGTTGCAGCTCTGGCTGTCCTGGAGACCATGCTGGCCTCGAACTCACAGAGATCTCCCTGATTCTGCCTCCCAAGTGCTAGGATTAAAGGCATGTGCCACCACCACCCAGCAAGACAAGCATTTCTTAAGGATTCAAACTTATACCATCTTGATCATGTAAGTATTTCACAGTGTACCAATAACAGAAAGTTAGGGTTTAAGTACAATATTATAAAACGTAATCCACAGTAGGAAAGAGATATGTCAATACAGAAGATGCTTCTAGGTTTAATAATGATACATATGGTGACTGTAGTAAAGCAGCTAATTCTTGTCACAAGACCTGGGTTGAGTACATTCTTTTCTATTAATATGTGACGTTTTGCTATTTACTTAGCTGCTAACCTCAGATTCTATATATGTGAAATAAAGATAACAATGCAACCACTAATGAAACAACTAGGACTGGATAAATGGTTTCAATGAATATGTTCTCAGAACTATTTAGACACATGGTTTCGTTTGTTTTCTTGAGGCAGGACCTCATTCTAGTCCAGACTCATCTGGAACTTACTCCGTAGCCCAGATTAGACTCAAACCTGCGGTGATCCTCCTGCCTCCACTTCTACAGTGCTAAGAGCCACTACCCACAGCCTGGGTTTTTTTGTTGTTGATGTTTTGTGTGTTGGGGATAGAACCCAGACCCTCATGGATGCTAGGCAAGCACTTTACCACAGAGTCACACAGCCCCCATCCTGTAATTGTTGTTAATGATATACAATATTCCCCTTTCCAATCTCTTCATAGGAATCAAACATATTTTATTTCTTAATATTACTAAGAAAATGCAAATCTGAAGGTTGGGCATGGTGGCACATGGCTTTAATTCCAGCACTCAGGAGGCAGATGGATCTCTAGTTCAAAGCCAGACAGGTCTATACAGCAAGCTCCAGCAAAGTCAACACTACATAGTAGGACCCTGTCTTAAAAAAAAATAAACAAAAAAGCAAAGCAAACCTGATTTTTATTTTTCTACTTTTTGAGACAAGGTCTTACCTTATAGTCCAGGATCTCAAACTTGTGGCAATGCTCCTGCCTCTGAGTCTCAAGTGCTGGGGTTATAGGCATGAGCCATCACACTCAACTGCAAATTCTTAAGCTACAGTCTATACAGGAAATGTTTATTTCTTGAGAAAATCTGAACTAAAATAATAAGACTACACTGATACTGAAGATATGAAACCCAAGGAATCGTATCTTAAAAGTTTTGACAAAAAAACAAATACAATCAGTTCCCTAGGAAACATTTTAATGTTGAATTAAAAAAAAAAAAAAAAAGATACTGACTCAGCCCACAAATGGTCAATATCCAATTTCAGATTCAAAAAAATCTTACCATTTACGATATTTTTAAAAGATTTTAGTGTGTGTCCGGCTAATGTGTGCATGTACGCGTATATGCTGACACACACATCCGTGTGCTCACCAGGAAGCCCCAGGACTCTGGTATCCCGCTCCGTCATCCTCTGCTTCATCATCCTCTGCCTTACTACTTTGAGAGAGGGACTCTTAACAAAGTTGTGCTGTGACCAGCAAGCCCAGTGATAGTGTCTCTTCCCTGCCACCGCACTGACATTAACAGGCACGCAGAGCCACAGAGTGCTGGGGATTTGAACTTAGGTCCTCACACTGCACAGCAGGCAATCTTACCTACTGAACCTCTTCCTGGATCCCTAGTTGAAGGACTTCGTTTCCAGAAAAATTGTTTCAAATGACATTAATAAGGCCCTGATAAAACGATACGGCTTTTTTCCCATAAATTAAAATTTACAAACTCATAAATTAGTATTATGCAGTTGTTGTAATGTGTTTAGGGCCACAAATGAATTTAAATATCATTACCATATACATGATATTTTATCTGTGCCTAACAAAATTCAATATATATTAAAAAAAAAAACATCAATTTGAGTTCTTCAACAACAAAAAGAAGTGTTTTGAAATTCTTAGCCACTCCCCCCCCAAAAAAGTCTCACGTCATGTTAGCAGGAACCAAGGAATGTAAAAGTTGTTTCTCTGTGATTCAGAAGAGCAAGCCATCCATTGACAATACTCTGCTAGGCATGAAGTAAGTTCACTGTTATTTATCTGCTATAGTTCAAATCCTAAACAAGATGACTCAGTTTACATGCTTTGTAACTATTCACCATCAATTCTTGCAATAGAACTAGAAACCAGTACTGCTAATTAAATTTCATATTACTGAACAATGCTTTTAACAATAACAGATAAATTTGCATTTGAAATTTCCCTTTAGAAATTGGCAAAAGCTATCAACGAGTATCTTCTTCCTTTTAAGAAGGTTAACTAGCCTACCATTCAGGATGTTGAGACAGGAAGATAGTTAATTCCTGTCCAGCCTGGGCTACATCAAGACCTTGTTTCCAAAACAATAAAAGGAGAGGAGGGGGGAGGGGAGGGGAGGGGAGGGGAGGGGAGGGGAGGGGAGGGGAGGGGAGGACAGAAGAAGAAATACAAAGCCCTTAGATCCTGCAATTGAGTATTAAACAGTCTTCTTGAATGCATTCAAGCCTTTTAATTCAATTTTCTGCATACACAGGTAAAAACTGAAATAGAATTCATCTCTTCCCCCTGGCTTGAAAATGTATGTGGTAAATGCCTTGAAAAGCTACATTTAGGAGAAATGGTTAACTTTTAAGTTTTAAGATATTACTGCAGTATTATAACTAATATACAAGGAGGACTGTCTCACCCTAAGCCTAGCCACTTAAGACAGAACCACAACTGTTTCTTGTTTTTGAAAATTATCAGTTAAAACTTTCTATTGTGTTTTGTTGGTTGATTTGGTTTTCTGAGACACAGTCTCTTTTCGCCCTGAACTCAAGACTCTCCTGTCTCAGCCTCCAGAGTGCCAGGATTACAAATACGCATCATCATAACACCAGACTAAAAGTTTTCGAAATCTTAAGAAAGCAGGCTTCAGATATGAAATTTCAAACAAAGGGAAAAAAAGTTCCTCTCCAACAATTGTAGGGCAAATTGGCAAAAGGTAATATCAAAACATGAGAGAGAAACAAGAAATCCCTGGGGGACAGATGAACCACTTCTCTCTCCTGAGTAAGCGTTTCCCGAAGATACACTCTTTACCAGAGAGGTTAATGTCATCTCCTCTGCCGTACACAGCATTTCAAAAAAACGGCTCGCTGGAAAAGTTCTGCTCAAACCCGAACAATCTGTCTCCGCGTCGCCAGTAAGTGGCTTTGTTTCCAGTTTCGCAGACTATTCTGGGATGTCAAGAGTTATATTATTGCTGCTTCAAAAGAGCTCTTGTTTCAGCTCTCTCCCATCAGGGACGCGAGCAGAGCGACGTTTACAGAGACCCGGTGTTCAGAACGTCAGGCAAGGTCCACCCCTGACTACACCATCCTTTACCGTGTGTTTTGGTGGTTGTTGTGGCACTTAGAGCGTTTTGGGGGAGAAAAAAAAAACAAAAAAACACCTGCACATGGCTTCGCCGTGGCCAATGGCTCTGTCTCCAGGAACTCCAGGGAAACCGACACCCTAAAACCCACTCGGCGGGCAACGGGGCCGGGGAGAGCGCAGCCACGCCTGGCAGCCAGGCGGGAGCTGCGGCTGTTTACGGGCGCCCGCTCCTCCCCCACCGCGGACCGGGGTCCGAACATTTCCTGCTAGCAACTCTCCGCCCGGCCGCCGGCCGGCCTCCGAGGGGCCGCGGAGCCCGCCCGCCTCGGACCCCCGCCTCCCGCCGCAGCCTCCCCGGCCCTTCCCCGCGTCCAGGGCGGCGTCCGCACCGCCCCTCGGCCTACCGACCCCGACAGGCCCTCCCGGCGGCACGCGGAGGCCTGCGGCCTAGAGGACGCCGGCCGCTGACAAGCCCCGGGGCCGGTCCCGAGCGCAGGGCGGCTGAGGACGGCGCCGCCGCCGCCGCCGCCGCCTATTGTTCTCGCCGCGGCCCCCGCTCCCCACGCCGCCGCCGCCCCGCTCACCGCGCTGGTCCGAGCAGCAGCTCCTCTCAGCTCCGAGTCCCCGCGGCCGTCGCCACCGTCGCGGCAGCCGCCGCCGCCGCCGCTGCCACCATCGACTCTGACTCTGTCCCAGGCCGCCGGACCACGGCCGCAGCCGCCACCGCCAGCGCCGCCTCCAGCCCCCACCTGCTGCTGCCGAGGCCGCTCCTGCAGCAGGGGCCATCTTGTTGGTCGGCCTCCCCTTCCTCCTCCGCGTCCTCCGCCGCCCGTCGCTCGTTGTCCTCGTCCCCTTCCTCTTCCTCAGACTCCGGCCCGCCCAGAGACTGGGGCGGAGACGAGAGCGAGGCTCCTCCTCGCAGGGCGGGGCCAACGTAGTCGGGGCGGGGCCAGCGCGGCGGGGCGGGGCCTGCGGAGGGCGGGGCCCGGAAGAAAGCTCTGAGTCACTGGCCCCAACGCCCTGCCCGGAGCGGGCTGCGCGCCCCGCCCGAGTCCCGAGCCGGCCTGTGCCCGAGCGGAGGAACTGGTCCCGCCGCTCCCTGGCCCGGCCGCTCCCCGGCCCCGCCGCCGGTGGCTGCAGTCCCTGGCCCCGCAGGCGAGTGGGCAGACAGCGCTGCGCTGGCGCCTGTGGGGTCTCGCGCTGCCGCCGAGCCTATCACTGTCTGAGCTCGGGACCCTTCCTGTACGCGAGCATCTTTAAATTTACATCGCACCTTTCCCAGCCGCGGGTGTGTGTGAGTGTGTATGTGTGAGTGTGTGTGTGTGCATGTGTGTGAGTGTTGTGAGTGCGTGTACATCCCACCTCTCCCCAGCCGCGCGTGTGTGTGTGCATGTGTGTGTGTGTGTGTGAGAGTGTGTTGTGTGTGAGAGTGTTGTGAGTGCGTGTACATCCCACCTCTCCCCAGCCGCGTGTGTGTGTGAGTGTATGAGTGTGTGTATGTGTGAGTGTGTGTGTGCATGTGTGTGCGTGAGTGTGTGAGTGTTGTGAGTGCGTGTACATCCCACCTCTCCCCAGCCGCGTGTGTGTGTGTGTGTGTGTGAGTGTATGAGTGTGTGTATGTGTGAGTGTGTGTGCATGTGTGTGTGTATGAGAGTGTGTGTGTATGAGTGTGTATGTGTGAGTGTGTGTGTGCATGTGTGTGTGTATGAGAGAGTTGTGTGTGTGTGTGTGTGTGTGAGAGGGGTCCCCTTTCCCCCGCCCTCCTGTCCCCCAGCTTGCTGTCCCCAGACAGTCCGGCCTCCGCGGGTCTGCGCAGGACTTGAACGCGTCTAAGCTGTGTGAGCAATAAGCTGTTCTGCGCTGTAGAGGACAGAAAAAGATTGATTCGAGCGAAGAACTGCTAACACTCTCTCCGCAGACGTTTTCGGCCCCTGAATAAAGACGCTGGTGAGGTTTGGGAAGGTGGACACATCCTCGACAGAACTCAGTTTAGCCAAACACCTGCTCTGAAGAACTGAAAGAAACGGAATTCCAATACTATGCGGTGCTAATTTCACAATAGAACAGTCCTCAGAAAACGCCTGTTTAATACTTCCCACCTGGCACCCTGCTTTTTGCTTCCGGCTTTGGCTGTGAAAGCTGAGAATTTGTTGCTCTGTCCCTTCTTTTTTGTTTTGTTTTTGTTTGTTTGTTTGTTTGTTTTGAGATACGGTCTCTATGGTGCAGCCTTGGCTGTCCTGGAACTCACTACGGACCAGGTTGACCAGGTTGACCTCGGTCTTAAAGAGAAGCACCTGCCTCTTGAGCATGCCACCGTGTCCAGCCTGCCCTTTCTTAACTGTAAACTCACCAACATCAATTTAAAAAACAAAGTAAGCGGGTGGTGGCTGCGGTGGCGCCCGTCTTTAGACTCAGCAGAGGCAGCCAGATTTCTGCTGAGTTATAACAGAGAAACTGTCTGGAAAAGAGAGAGAGAGAAAAAGAAAAGAAAAAATGTTGAGCGGCTTCTACCTCTCACTCAATAAACAATTACTGGTGGTTGTTGGGTGGTTGTTTTCGTTTGGTTTGGCTGGGTTTGGTTTGGTTTTGTAACAAGGTCTCCTGTAGCCCAGACTGGCCTAGTGCTGAGATTATAGGTGTATGCCACCAGGCCTGGACAGGTTTTGGTTCTTGAGACAGGCGCTCACCCCTGTAGCCCAGGCTGGCCTCCCTCCTCTTAACTTGAGGAATTATATGTGAGCTGGCACACTGGCTCAGGTAGCTTCTATATTATCTCTAAAATATCACACACTTTCCTAAACTTATCTAGGAAAAGTTCTTTGTAGTTGATTATAACTTCACAGTGGTAAGATTTCAGCTTATTTTTAGACTTGTCTTTATTGGTCGTTTGCTGCTTTTGAAGTGAGCTAAGTCTATAATCTCTTTAAACAACTAAATACAGTAGTGCCCACTTCTCTGAGATTTCTATGATTTCAGTCACCTCTGGACAACTGCAAACCAAAAATATTAAATGAAAGGTTCTAGAAATAATTTCTGAGTTTTAAATTATTTTCTATAATATATTGTTATAATTCTTCTGTTTACATTAGTTGTTAACTGTGCCCAACTTGTAAATCAAACCTAATTAATCTTATGTATAGGTAAACACATAGAGGGTTCTGTAGTATTCTCTTTTAGTTCAGTCATCTGAACACCTGAATTCCCTAGATAAAAGCCTGGCTCTTTAAACCCAGGCCTGATTTGTAGCAGTCATAGGGATTAGGCAGCACGCACTAATCTAAAAACTATCTCTTAGAAAGCCTTTCCCTTCTCAAACAACCAGGCCTCTGTCTCCTACTAGGAAAACCAGATTAATCTATTCCTCCTGCTTCTTCTCCTCCTCCTCCCTTCTCACTCCTAGGGAACCTTCCACAACAGAAGTCTTCAGCTTCTGTTGCTAGGCAGACATGCCAACTTGTCTGAGTGGAAGTAACTCATCTTCCATTACAAACAACCTAGATAATGAAAGTTCCGTAAAACAGGAATAGCGATACCTCAGTTGGCAAGGGTCTTTCAAAGTACCCTATAAGATATGATTTTTTTTAAAGTTAAAATCTATTTCAGTATTTTCAAACTAAAAATAAGTTAAAAACAGAGGTTCCTCAAAGTTCATTTTAACTATATAATTAAGCAAGTACTTGACAGAAAAAGAGGAACACCTCTGAAGAAACAAGTGTTTATAATAAAAATAAATCTGTGAGGAGTCATTTATGTTCTGAATTCTGCAATTAGACTAGAAGTGAGACACAGAACAAGTCTTCTTAAAAAGAGGAATTCACCAAGGGAAAAAAGATAGTGTGAATTTCGTTCCCGAATTAATAACTATTTATAAATTTTAGCTAGTAAATTTATCTCTCTTCCTCTAATTTTCCGTTTATGTTTTTTAAAAAATACTACTAGGTTCTTGAAATTAGTTAGGAATGAGTTAAAAGATCAAATCAGACAGTATGTTGAGGTTTATACGTGTATGCAATTTAAATTTCAAAGCCTTAGAAACTGAAGTCAGACATGGTGGTGACGCCTTCAATCCAGCACGCAGGAGGCAAGGCAGACATATCTCTGTGGGTTAGAGGCCACCTTGGTCTCCAGAGTGAGCTCCAGGCCAGCCAAGGCTGCCTAGTGAGACCCTGGCTCAAAAACAAGCAAGCAGACAAATAGGTATGAATAAATAAATAAATATTGTCTATATGTAAATAATACAACAAAACTTTAAAACTTAAATACAATTTAAAACGCATTGATGAAGACTGCCAGGTACAGTGGCGCAGATCCTTAGTCCCTACACTAGGAAGCTGAGACAGGAGGGCAAAATCTCAAGGCCAGTCTGAAATATAAAGTGGGATTATCTCAAAAGTTAATCTAAAGAAAATCTGTTACTAAGCCGGATATAGTGACACGTGTTTTTAATCACAGGACTCAGGAGGCCGAGGCAGGCAGATCTTGGTGAGTTCAAGGTTAGCAGAGTCTAACAAGTTCTAGGCCAGCTAGGCCTATATAGTGAGACTGTCTTAAGTGTGTACCTAAAACAGACAACTTAAACGTTTTATAGTCACGTGCTTAGAAACTAAATTTTACTATTTTGTTTAACTTTTTTAATGTGGAATGTGCAGAAATTTAGATTCTGCCCTGTCCTCCACCACCAACATTTTACTTCAATGAGTCCCTCTGTGTAAAGCAATTGGTTCGAAGCATGTGCTCACTAAGTACTCAGTAAATTTCTCTGTCTCCATTTCCTTCTGTGATCTTTGTGCTTTGAGACAGGGTCTCAGAACGCACCCCTGGCTGTCCTGGATTCACTCTGTGAACCCCGATAGTCTCTAACTTGCATCAGTCCTCCTGCCTCTAACCTCCTAACTGCTGGGATTGTGGGTGTGTACCACCACATTCAATCCAAGAAATACTTTAAAAAAAGTCACCTTATGTGTGTCATTAAAATCAGTATTTTCTTGACCGAAACAACAACAAAAGACATTCCAGGCCTTTAGCGCCTTTAATCCCAATACTGTGGAGGCTGAGACAGGAGAATTAATTACCTCAAATTTGAGGCAAGCCTAGTCTATAGATTAATATGTTGTCTCAGCAGGGCAGTGTGGAGCACGCCTTTAACCCCAGCACTAGGGAGGCAGAGGCAGGCAGATCTCTGTGAGTTCGAGGCCAGCCTGGTCTACAGAGTGAGTTCCAGGACAGCCAGAGTTACAACAGAGAAACCCTGTCAAAAAAAAAAAAAAAAAGAAAAAAAAAAGAAAAGAAACAATGATAAGCTGAGCAGAGCACATACTTGTAAAGTAAGAGCAGAAGTTATGTTTAAATCTCAACTACTGAGCCTAAAATATCTCTAAAAGAAAAAGATGACCTCCTGGAATTGTTAGGTGGGACTGTTGAGGTGAGATAATCTTGAATCTCCCTTGCCAAGGATACAACCTCTTGGATTGCTGGGTAGGGAGTGTCTAAGATCCCAAGTTGACCCCACTGCACCAGAAGTGCCCCGTCACTTGTAGGTGGGAGATAACCCAGACAGGAAGTACATCAGTATGAATGCTTGCCACTGGTTGGACCTGGTGAGAAGTGCTCAGCTTTATGGGTTCTGCCTTTTTAAGCACCTGTGCAACTCTGAAGGTGACAGGTTCACTTCATGGGTACCTCAGAATGGACCTAGTCAGAGTCCATATTTCTGGCCAGTATTTCATTAATTTAATTAAAACTTGCTTGCTTCAAATTGGGCTCAGTTGTGGTGGTTTTATTCTGGACTGGGTTTGGGATTTACAGTAACCTCGGGAGGCAGAGACCAGAGGATCTTTAGTAGAAGACTGGCCGGGTTATGTACAAAGCAAGACTCTTGTCTGAAACAAACAAAAACCAATCAACAACGACCAGGCATCAACTACAGTTTGCTCCTATTATTGCTCTTGACAGGGTTGTACACCCAAGGCCGGCCTAAAGCTTACCATGTGGCTGAGGTTACCTTTCACTCCTGAGTAGACTGGCTCCACTTCTCAAGTTCAAGATTTGCAACACCATACCCATTTACAGCTCTGATCTTACCTGGAACTCTAAAAGAGATTGATGCTATTTTTAGATATACACAAATCTGTGCCTTCTGAATTTTTCAATATGTTTTCTAATATACCTGTGTTATACTGTGTTCCTTCTTTGGTTTAAAGACTAAAAGAGAAAAGTGAGTTTGAGGCTGCTGGTGGGAATCAGTATGGCGGGATGGTGGTTTGAATGAGAAATATCTCCCACAGGCTGGTATGTGAACACTTAGTTCTCAGTTGGTGGTGCTCCTTGAGGTGTAAATCACAGGAGTGGGGCTTTGAGACTCAGAAGCCTCAGGCCAGTCCCCTTTCTCCTCCTCTTCCTCTCTCCTACCCCCTTACTTCATTCCACCCCGTCTGGTTCCCCACCGTGACAAACTCTTATTCTTCTGGAACCCCTTTGCCAAAACCAAATTGCTTTGGTCATGATGTTTTAGCACAGCAACAGAAAGCAATACAAGAGGTGACTAAAAAAGAAGATCAAAAATAGAACCAGTGTATGATCCAGCTTTGATAACCTAGCTAGAGAAACACTAGAGACACATTTGAACGACCAAAGGATGAAAGTGTGAACTGTAACAGAGGTGTGGGTCGTCATCTGGGAAGGGTCACCAGACTCATTCCCTGGCACAAAGAGTGTCTGGGAAAGATTTGAAAATGGGAAAATAACAGCTTTACCCAATCACGGAGGAGGGTCCTGAGGCTGGGAGTCTGACTTTTTATAGCCCCTCCCCAAGGTCATCCCATTTCCCTATTGGTCCAGTTTAGATACTTGCCCCTGTGCCTTCCCATCCTCTGGGAACAAGAAACTGTCATGGTGGGGGAGGGATGGGGGACCTTTTCACTTTCTACTTATACCCTTCTGACTCACCTTTATTAAGTACCTAGAAATCCTAAAGATTGCAAGAGTTAAAAATCGATCTCCTGACTGGTGACAATATTTTGACATGTCCTGAAGCTCTCAGTCGAGACATCAGGGGGATGCAAGATGGCAAAAGAAGAGAACTAGTACTCACTGAAATGATGCTCTGGGGGTCCTAAGCAATTATGCCGAGGATGTAATATACCAACGCTGCCACGCCCTTCACCTCTGAGTTCAGTCTAAAACCAGGCACAAATCAAAGGTGCAGGTGAGGCCTACGGGGTTGCCGTAGGTCCCGCGTGACAATCTTCAACAGACGCAGCCCAAGCAGCATTTCTAGAGCCATATCCTTGTAGATGTGATTTCAAAAGAGATACTTTAAAAAAAGGTTCCTAAGCCATATGTGAAACTGTTCCTAAATTGTTGTACCTTCCTTGAAAGCTTCCAGCACAACCCTGAGCGGTCTGAACTTCACCTGACCCAGCGAGAGTTGTCTCGGGGTGATAGTAAGCACACAGCCTTAAAGAAGGAGTCATTAGTCAAGGCCAGCTAAGGCCCACTCTAGGCTCTCCCTTGACAGTGTCAAAGAGACAGCACTTCCACTTTCCCAGGTTAGACCACCAGAACATCCTTTTCCTTCTACTGGTTTGCTGCAGCTTCCTTGACAAACAGCACAGTCCGCACAGCTTAGACAACACAATTTTCTTACACGCTCGGGGCTAGACTTCAAAAATCAACACGAGCAGAGTTGCTCCTCAGAGGCCTCTCTCCTTGGCTTGCAGAGAGCCACCTCCTCATGTTCTCTCATGTCCGCGGAGTCTGTCCTAACCTCTGATTCTGGATTAGGGCCAACCAACATGATCTCATTTCACCTTAATTGTTTTTTAAGAGGGCCTATCTCATCTCCAGATACCGCTAAGTGTCTGGGATACTGGGAATTAGGGCTTCAACATATTGATGGAGGGTATATTTCATTCCATAACAGTTATAAATTCCCAATTTAAGGATATAATACTATTTATAAAAGACACCTTTATGAAGGTTCCTTAATTTTAAATGTGTGTGAGCACATGCTTATGCATACATTCACACACAAGATGCCATGGCACACGTATGTGTGTCAATGTAGTTGATTCTCTCCTACTATGAGGATCCAGGGCTGATACCTAGGCTTGGTGGCAAGCTCCTTTATGCACTGGGACTTCTCACCAGCCCCTGATGTGTGTGTGTGTCTGTACAAGTGTATATCCACATACATGTGCAGATGCCCACAGAGGCCAGAAGAGGGCATCAGCTGCCACGCACGAAGCTGGAGTTACAGTAGTTGTGAGCTCCCTGACATACATGCTTGGAAATGAACTCAGGAGACCTATTACCTACTGTTGTAGAAATTAAGCAACATTTCTCTGTTTGCAAGATTCTCACATATTTTTGAAAGATGAGAAAATGTGAACATTAGTAAGTTTGGGACTACCCTGATTCTGACCCTTACCTCCTTCCACTGAGAGCTCTTCCCTCAGGAAATACAAGGTGTAGTAAGATGTCCTCTTCCAAGATATGGGTCAGAAAGTCTAGACACTTGCCTGACTTTCTCCTAACCCCCTGTTTAACACCCAATATACTCTCAGCCAGCATGAGGGAAGTAATCCGAGCCTGGTCAATTGTAAGTCCTTGCTTTGGATGTTGAATCTGCAGTGAGTTACAGGAGAGTAAGTAGACTTCATCCCATGCAGACAGGTACCAGAGATTAGCAGGAGTTATGCCCAGTACCACTGACTCAATGGCATCAGACCATTTGAAGGCCATTTCAAAACCACATTTTCAGCACCATCTTTTCCAGTAAATTCCCCTTCTGCTTAAGTTAGACACTGGGATGGTTTTAATATATCCAAGGAAAAGGGCAGAAATCAATGGACTACAGAAACTCTCAACTTATGGCATTGTCTGTATTCTCCTGTCTGTGCTCTGATTTTTACAACCTTAGTCATCAGCTGTAAAACGTAAAGCTCCATCTGGACTCATCTCGCTGTAACTAAACGAAGGTATTCCAAATTATATGTCTCCTGTAAACCTAGGTGATTGATTATCCCCAAATATAATAAGCACTCTTTTCACAATTTAATTTTAATTTTTAATTCATCAGCCAGGACTATTTAGGGCCTAATGTAAAAACCAATATTGCGATTTCTCAAAGGGAAAAGAGCCATCTGAACCTCTCTTTGCTGAAGATCATTACAAGCACAATGTGCTTCTTATTCCTTTTGCCAACGAGAAATTTCTTAATCAAATACTTCATCTGGGGCAATCAAATGTTTCTCATTAAAATTGCATGTAAAAAGATTCATTTTTAAGTTTCTGCAAAAAATATTTAAATTACTAAATTGAAATGTTTGTCTACAGTTCTTTAGTGCAGAGATTCTTAACCTTGTTTCTGTAGCATCTAATTAAAGCAATGGTTATTCTCTAGTGAATGCATTTAAAAAAATCACAGAAAATAATTTCGAGACATGGCCTTGCTATGGAGTCCAGGCTACTCCAGAACTCACAATACTTCCATCTCAGCCTCTCAAGTGCTGAGAATATGGGCTCGTGTTATCCTATATACTGGTCACTTTTCGACTGCCTTGACAAAGTACTATAAAGGCAACCCATTAAAGGAAGCATTTAATTTGAGGACCAGAGGGTTAGAGTCCATGACCAACATGACCAGGACCATGACAGCAGGCAGGAATGGTGTTGGAGCAGTAGATGAGTTGTTGCTGTTTGTTTGTTTTGTTTTGTTTTTGTTTTTTCCAGACAGGGTTTCTCTGTTGTAGCTCTGGCTGTCCTGGAACTCACTCTGTAGACCAGGCTAGCCTCAAACTCACAGAGATCCACCTACCTCTGCCTCCCAAGTGCTGGGATTAAAGGAGTGTGCCACCACGGTCAGGCATAGTAGCTGAGATCTTACATCATGATCCACAAGTGCAAGGCAGAGAGAGCTAACTGGGAATGGTCCAGGCTTTTGAAACCCTAAAGCACACCTCCAGTAAAACACCTCCTTGAACAAGGCCACACCTCTGGGAACCCAGAGACCAAGAGACCAAGAGGTAAAAAGGACAGGTAGCCAACCAAAATGGCTGAGGTTATAGAGGGATCAGAAACTGGGGGTGTTTAGGGGAGGGTGTGGATAAGCCAGCCAGGACAACTCTGTAATGGTAGAGACTGAGGGAGACAGGCAGCCAGGATCTCCTGTGATATGTTAATAGGTACCTCAGTTGGCCATTTGTCCTGAGTCTGAGACCTAACAGAGTGTAATTTCTATCAACATCTGTGATTAATGATCGCTTGACTGCTGGCTAGGCACAGAGGGAGTAGACTTTGGACGCTGACTACCTTGTTTCGAATCCTGTCTCCACCTGGGTGGTCTTGCACAAATGATACAACCACAGCCTTTCATTTTCTCATCTACAAAACACGGACAATGTAGCATTACCTACTGTTCTGGTCAGTCTTCATCTTCAACCTGAGTAGTTTTAGAATCACCATGGAAACACATCTTTGTATGTCCTTTGAAGTGTTTCCAGAAAGATTTAACTAAAGAAGGAAGAACCACTCTGAATGTTGGGAAAGTTCCAGACTGAGTAAAAGGAGGAAGAGACCTGAACATCAGCGCTCCTCCCTCTGCGCTTCTGTGACCAGCTGCCTCAATCTGTAGCGGGACACTTGGAAGAAGTTTTCGTTATTTTTTCTTTAAAAACACAAAATGGCGTTTGGATGAGGTTTGCGTGCCCATGCCCGCTGTGGTCTAGTTGTTTAGGAGTTGGGTCTGGAGCGCTTGATGCAGGTGGCTGTAAACTGGTTAGGTGCAGTCGTTCTGGCACCTGTAGCTTGTTTTTGGGATTGTGTGCCACACGGGTTTATGGGAACTTTTGGCTTAGGGTATAAAAGTTTGAAGCCCTGAAAGTTGGGGTGGGTGGTGGTTGGTGGTCCGTTGGTTGGCGTGTTGTCGTTAGTGTGTTAATTTCTAAAAGAACAAAGGTTGGAGAGATTGAGTTTACAGGTCGTGAGCTGAGACACTAGTCTAATTCACTGTCAGCTAGAGCTCAGGACAGCCTAAAAGAGGCGTGAAGATTTCTATCTTTCTCTTACCAAGGCCGCTTGCAAAAGCAGTGAAGACTTCTTTCTATCCTTCCTGTCTCTTTCTCTAAATTGAGGGTAAAGATTGTAGTGCACTGCTACATCATGCTCCAGTTATCATGTCTTCTTCACTGTCATGGACCAGAGCCTTTCTTAACCTAAGCCAAAATAAACCCATTCTCCCTCCAGTTATTTATATTGAACATTTTCATTTATTAGATATTTGCCCACAGCAATGAGAAAAGTAATGAATTTGCCTGTGTTTTAGAGTTGTTACAACACTGAAGATGTTTAAGACCATTCCTGGCACTTGATACACATGATAGTTGGTTATTAGTACTTATAGAAACAGTAAGAGAGCATACTTTAAATTGGAATTACATTGGGAAGTCCAGACTGGATTTCCTTTTTCTTTATCGTGAAACGATACGAGCCCCATTAGCAACTAGTTTAAGTGAAAGAGTGAGTGTTTCGGCCTGAGTTGGGTGAGGGTAGATATTGTTCTCTTTGAGTCCCTTGGACCATCTGCCTCTTTTAGTCTGACGGTATCATTTGCTTTGGTAATACAATAGAGAGGAACAAGAGAGCTGGCAGTTCCGGTCTTCAATTATTATACTCATAATTTGAAAGCAAGAGCTCTCACTACTCCCATACTCCACCCTCAACCCAGAAGCAGGAAAGCCCAGGGGAGGGAAGGACCGGACTTGGTTGTGTCATGTGCCATCTCATATCATCATCACCATCACCATCATCATCATCATCACCACCATCACCATCATCATCATCATCACCATCATCACCACCATCATCATCATCATCACCATCATCACCATCATCATCACCATCATCACCATCATCATCATCACCATCACATCATCATCATCACCATCATCATCATCATCACCATCATCATCATCATCCATCATCATCATCATCACCACCATCACCATCACCATCATCATCATCATCACCACCATCATCATCATCACCACCATCACCATCATCATCATCATCACCATCATCATCATCACCATCATCATTATCATCATCCATCATCATCATCATCACCACCATCACCATGATCATCATCATCACCACCTACCCGTCCACTCCAATTTGTTCTGTCCATATACTTCTGAGTATTGGACCATCCACTGAGATGTGGTCGATTTACCAGGAGCCGTTAAAAAAAACCCTACTCTCCAACCCCCAGAAGCCATGAACTATCCGCAGCTTCTTCCTTAGGGATGGGGCTTATAAACTCCTACCCACCCCGTGTGGAATGTTGACTGGCTTGATTTTTGTGCAGGACTCGCACAGGCAATCAGAGCGCTGTGACTTTGTGAGTGCAGAAGACACTGCTCTGCTTTCTGATCCTCTCTAAACTCTGGCTCTTACACCCATTCTGTTCTGGAGCTTTGTGGTAGGGATAGGGGTTGGGGTGGGGATGAAGGTGGGGGTGGCAGGTGGGGTTGTGTTATAGAAGTCCCATTTGTGGCTGAGCATGTCACACTCATTCTCTGCTTGGACTAGCTGTGAATTTCTGTATTAACAATATCTACCACACAAAGACACTTCTCTGATAAGGTCTGAGAGTTGCATTGATCCTGGTTCAGGACTGTCCACCCCCTGGGTCCACAGAAACTGCTGGAGCTGCTAAGAGATGTAGAACTTCCTGAGTCCAGTCCTCTCTCTGGCCTGCAACATCTAGCTTTCTGTTACAGCTTAGGCCCACTTGTTCAGGGATGGTGCCACCCACGGTGGGGTGGGCTTCCCACATCAAATCATCAATCGAAACAATCTGCAGGTGTTGGAAAGAAGGCTCAGAGGTTAACAGCACTGGTTGTTCTTTCAGAGGACCCAGCTTTGATGACCAGCATCCACATGCCAACTCACAACTGTTTGCAATTCCAGTTCCAGGTGTGTGACCTCCACAGGCACCAGGCATTCACATGGATAGACAGACATACAGACAAAACACCCATATGTATAAAATAAAATATTTTCCAAATGTTCTTTAAAACAAGCAAAAGGTCTCTCACAGACATGGCCACAGGCCAATCTGATGAGGGGCATTCTTCAACTGAGGCTTCCTCTTGCCAGGTGACTCTAGGTTGTGTTAAGTCAACAAAAAGTAGCCAGCACCATTATCATCACCAGATTAAGAGGAAATAAAAGGCTGTTGCTTGTTTAGAGGTCCTACATCAAAACCGTGGCAGAGCTGGTAACTGAGTCTTGGAAATGGATTCAGAATCAGGAATCTCAGTGCTGCTGAAGTGTAGGAGCAAATCTCCCAATGTTGTTGGATGTGCAAATTGTGTATAAGCACACTTAAGAAGCACACTTAGTGGAGATTTTGAGACTAAACCAATAGATCAATTCAGTTTTGGATGTTCAGAAGATGTTGAAGACTTAGTGTTTGTTGATGGTTAGAGTGCATTTGACAAACACCGCCAGTGTTCTAAATCACCCAGAGAATGTACTAAATATGATGTATTTCAATACCCTAGGGACATGTTCACCAAAGCACATTCTTGAGTATTAACCAAGGGCTTACTTGTATTATAAATCATTTTATCAACTAAAGGTTGGGAAAATCTATTTTAAAGTGTAGAATAAATGAAAGCAATCTTTGGGCCCATCTTAAGTTAAAACAGAAGTTCTTGTTCATAAGGCTGTTGTGAGGTCAACCTCACCATCATTCTGGGAGGTGCAGTGACCCCTCTGGACACCTAGACACTTCTCTGGGTTCGTGTCATTCATCCTGCATGCCTGTGGTCTTCACAATTGCCACCATACCTGGGTGTACATCTCCTTACAAGACTACCTGGTGGGCATCACTCTAACCTTAACTCGGGAAGAAAGCCCAGAGACCCTTTTCTTTTAAGGAGTGTCTTTTAATTCATAGAAAAACACACTTATAATAAAAAGAACTAGACAAAAAATGAGGAAGTAAGAAATCTTCACCAAACTTTAACAAGTTTGACAAGCGCTCCCTGGTGCTTTACCAAAATGAGGCAGTAGGCTACCATCAAGCTAGTTCTATCATTGTGATCTCCTCTGGAGCTTGTTTTTTTTGTGGCTAGTATTTATTAGCTTTTAGATGCTGGGCACTATATGAGTCAGTCAGTTTACATGTATGAACTCCTTAGAATCGTACTTCACATGAAGAAACAGGCTCAGAAGGATTGGCTACTGGCTCAGAGTGGTTGTTGTAGTTTGTATCTTAAACGCCGCCAAACAAAGGCCCGTGCTTTGGAAGATACTAGTGGAAGCCAGCACAATCTGAGGGTGCGAGAGGCCCCTTGTGGCGTGCCCTTGTGCGGGGTGGTCAGAGTTCAGCCCCTTTCTCCTCCTTCTTTGCTCCCTGGTTTCTGATGACATGAATGTTTTTGTTTTGCTATACATTCTAGCCATATGCTACTGCCTTACTGCAGGCCCACAAAACACGTTACCAACCAATCATGAGCTGAAATCTCTACGAATGTGAGCCAGAATCAATCTTTTCTCTTTCTAAATGGATTATCTCAGGTGTTTGCCGCAGAGACGGGAATCTGACAAACACTAATAAATCATGGTGATCCATGACTCACGGCTGTCTGGCTCTTAAAAGCCCGTGGCCTATCTGGAGTAGCCCACGCCTACCCCACTCCAGGACAGATGCTTCGAACAAGCAGAACTGTGGGACGGGTTTGCTTGTTTGCTCTGTTTTTGTGGAGGTGGCTGCTCCTGTGTAAAGTGAGCTGTAAATACTGGTTGTTCTGGCAGCTTCTTTTTCCCAGAATCCTTGGCAAGGTCACCACTGCCTCAGTGACTGACTGTTCCTCAGCTTTGAAGATTCATAAAGTTGCTTTTCTCAGTTAACCAGAGATGATTTATATCTTGAAGGAATCCGAGCTGACAAAATTCACAGGGTAATCTCACAATGGCATTTTTCAAGTCTGAAAAAGAGTTTCTCCCTACCTGGGGCCCAGTCTCCTTGCTGTCAGGAAACCTGGAAAGTTTATTAATAAGAGATGAACTAGCAAGAGAAATAGAGAATTTGGGGTATTATTTCCTGTAAGGATTAGGCGTGATGAATGAAATATTCCTTCTATGCCATCAAACACAGCTGATGGTCTGCACTCTCGGGTCTCAGGACTTTCTCCATGAGTCGGAAGCTGAGGTAGACATGCCAAGTATTTGTCAAAATGTTTGTCCAGTTTTTGAAAATGTAGACCTTACCCACATGGATGATGCTCTGAAAGTCATTAAACTCCAGGACATACTTCCATGTCTATAAAGAGTGGTCCTTGCACCCAGGAAGTTACAGCCTCACCACATAGGCAAAAACAAAACAAACAAACAAACAAACAAAAAACCAAGTAGGAAAGCCTGCGATACAAACCCGAGGTGTCCAGAAGCCAACCAGGATAGAAAAGAAAGATTACCAAGAGCCAGAATCACCAGGGAAAGCTTTCCAATTGACAGGAAACCTTAGGAATGAGTTAAATTTAGATAGTGAAGGAGATCTGTGGGACACACCGATGACATCAAGGCCGCGAAGGGGCCTTCCCAGGTGTCAGGGACTAGGTGGTCACTGCAGGACTGGTGGAACGGGCTTGGCAACAGCAGGCTCCTGCGGCAGAAAGGGATTTAAACATGATTAGCTGGGGATGCAGGCTTAAGATGAGTTCAGGAACATAGGCAGAGGAGAACGGATGCGCAGAACAACCAGCACTCAGAGGTCTTATCCTTAGGGATTAAAATGGGAGAGTGAGTTTGGAGCTGGAGAGATACATGCTCAGCGGTTAAGAGTATTTTGTTTTCTGTCTCACAGAGAACCTAAGTTTGGCTCCCAGCATTCTCTTTGGGCGTCTCACAGCTGCCTGTAACTCCAGCTTTAGGGAGTCTGACCCCCACACACCCACACACGGCACATGTGAAGATACATACATATACACATAAATAGAAATTAAAAATAAACCTTAAGAAAAGAATGGGTTAAAAAATAACCGTTTTCTCCATAGATGGTGGTGTATACCTTTAATCCCAGCACTTGGGAAGCAAAGGCAAGTGGATCTCTGAGTTTGAGGCCAGCCTGGTCTACAGACCAAGTTTTGGGACAGCCAGGGCTACACAGAGAAACCTTGTCTCAAAAAAATAAAACAGACAAATAACCCCTGAAACCTGGTTTCTCCTATGCCCACTGATATTTATATTGATCCAGTTTCCTGCCTCCTTTCTTCCTCCTGTTTCTTTAAATTTCCTTCCCACCTACATGGAAAAGTATGAGGGATAAAAGACTTCTAACAAACTAATTCCAGACAGTTTATAAATAAGTGTTTATCTCAGAGAGGAAAGTCTCAAGAGTCAGTTTTTGTTCTGTTTTTATGAGGGGAGGTCTCATGTGGCCCAAAGCTGTCTTTGCTCTCACCCTGTAGTTGAGGGTCTTGAGCCCCATCTTCATCCCCCGAGGGCTGGGATTGCCGGTGTGCACCTGACTCTGGATGAAGGGTCTTCATTGCTTATAAGCTGCCTTCTTTCATCATTGCTCATATGCTTCTCCCTCCGCTTCTTTCCTTCTGTCTTTCTTCTTTTTGCTATTTACTATACAAAAGCTAAAGTCCACAATAACTTCATTACCAATTGTATATTCATCTGAAAAATCTCTTGAGTTTCATGGTGTTCTTTCAAATACTATTTTGTTCCATTGTAAACAGGAATGTTGTTCTTATAACAACATTCTGTAAATATCTGTATTCTGTTGTTCTTATAACAACATTCTGTAAATTATTCTGTAAATAAGACAGATAATACAGTTAATACTCAGTACAATCTTTTGTTCAGAAAGATTCCTCTCATTCTTTACGATGGGTCCCAGTGTTATTATTCTTTGTAGACACGCTGCATTTCATCTTGAGCCTTTCATCTGAAGATCATAAAGGATGCGGCAAACATTAATTAATTCTTACAACAACCTTCTGAACTATAATTTGTATGCATACATAGTAGATGAATCACCCAAAAGACCAGCAGAACATAGCTTTTATGGGGAAGAATAGGCTTGGAACAACTTAGTGCATAAGCAATACTTTAGGGCAGGGAAGGAGGCACCATTTTTTAAATTGAAAACTTAAAAGAGTTTGAGTGTGGTGAGTACCTGTGCTTTCAGCACTGAAGAGGATGAAGTGAGAGAATCTTGAGTTCTAGGCCAGCCTGGCATATACGTTGGAGAGTGGGAGAAAAGGAACAAACAAAGGAAGGAAGGAAGGAAAGAGAGAAAACCAATGGGATTTAAGTCAGAAAATACCTAAATAATGACCTCTGTAGGCGTCCATAAGTAACAGTTGGACTTTTGGAACGAATACCATCAATAAAACAAAGAAGTGTTAGAGGCTATTAATGCCTACCCTTTCAATCTTATTGTCACTCCCAGAACAAGCTCTTTAGATACAAAGACAGCCACGTCATTAACTGAAGCTTTGATACAGGGCCACACAGAGCCAAGTGTGCCTTGCGCTGACTCATCAGCACTTGTTTCCTGCAGAGATTTCCCTGGAGCGTCTATCACTAGGGTGTGTAGCAGCAGGCCGGGGCCAATTTAGCTGAAGAGAGAGAAAAAAAAATCTTCATTACTGCTTTTAGGCTACAATCTTTAATGAAAGCAATGATAGGGGGCTGGAGAGATGGCTCAGTGGTTAAAACTGCTCACTGCTTTTTCAGATGACCTGAATTCAGTTCCCAGCATCCAAGTCAGGTGGCTCAAGCTGCCTGGAATTCCAGCTCCAGGGTTTCTAATGCCCTCTTCTGGCACAGACTCATGAGGTACACGCATACACAGGGATAAAATAAAAAGAAGTCTTAACAACAAAAACAAACAAACAAAAAAAAGGCAAAAACAAAAAACAAAAACCACGAACCAAAACCAAAGAAACAAACAAAAAAAGAAACCGGATTTGGTGGGACATTTCTTTAATTCCAGCACGTTGTGTGTGTGCGCGCATGCACAGAAGTGTATCACCGTGCGCTAGAAGCCAGCCTGATCTACACAGTAGGTTCCAGGACCACCTCAAAACAAAGAAAAACAAAAACAAACAATGAAACAAAATAAAACAAAAAATCGATTTATTTTTATTTTAAAAGATTTATTTTTAATTGTGTGCGTGTGTATAACATGAACTCTGATGTTCTAGAAGGTCAAAAGAGAGTGTTAGATTTCTAGGGCTGGAGTTACGGGCACTTGTGAGCCATCTGACGTGAGTGCAGGGAACTGAACTTAGATCCTCTGCAAGAGTAGTGTGCACTCTTAACCACTGAGCCATTTCTCCAGCCCCAATGATAGAATTTATAAAGAAAAATGTTTACATCAGGTGGTAGTGGCACAAACCTTTAATCCCAGCACTCAGGACCTACAACATGGCTCACAGCCACCTGTAATTCCAGGTCCAGGGTATTCAGTGCCCTCTTCTGGCTTTACTTGGGTACTGCACACACATAGTGCACAAACAAACATGCGGGCAGAACACCCATACACAGAAATGTAAACAAACAAAGAAACAAGCAAAAATTTAGAAAGAATGTTTAAGTAAAAGTAAATAAATAAATGACGTTTATCACAGCAATAAAAAGCAAAGGGTCCCCCCAGTCACGTGTTTTCTGCATTTGAGTAATTGTGGTTCTCTGAAATAGTCTCTATCTGTTGCAAGAACTTTCTTTGATGAGGGGTGAGCTACACTTATTCTGGGGTATAAAAATAAGAATATAGGATATGGGTAGAAACTGGATATAGATAGGAAAGTGATAGTAGTAAGCTTAGGGGTAGAGAGCTCTCTCCTTTTTTTTTTTTTCCAATAAAGGATCCACTACCATTTTGTGTGGTTTCTATTGCTAAGAATGTTTTTTTGTTTTTTAATGTTAGAGCAACATTTTTTAAAATTTCCTCTTGCACTTGACTTAATTTCACGTTGTTTTATTCTTCCTGGCCTCGGACAATAGCTAAATCATGCACATATGTCACATCCTGGGCTTGTGTGAGTACACTCATGAGATCACCTGATGGGCCGGAAGCGGCTCGTCGTTATGACGCATTGTTGTAAAATAACTTTTAGTTAAGCTTCTCATCTGATTAGAACTACATGCACATTACCTCCTGTAGCGTTTCAAATTGTTTTATATCGTTTTCTCCTCAACCCTTGAACACTTTTTTTTTTTAACAAAACAAGTTTGAATTTCTTAGAGTCCTTGTGCTATTCCGACTTAATATCACAGGCTGGGTAGCTTCTAAACACTGGAAAATTATTTTCCTCCTTCCGGAGACTGGAAAATCTAAGTTCAGGCCACTGGTGCTGATCATCTGGTCACGGCTGTTTGCGTTTCCTCCCACGAAGCAGACGGTGGGGGAGGGGCAAGAAGGGTGAATTCTGTGCAGCCAGAGTCTTTTACTCTGTGTTCCTGGCTTTCTGGAACTCACTCAGTAGCTCAAGCCTGGAACCCACAGAGATCCTTTGGCCTCAGCCTTGGGGTGACTTATGCTACTATCAACTGGGCTCTACAGGTGCGGGTTTTGTTCACCAGGGAGGAGTCATCGTGGCCTAACCACTCCCTAAAGAATTATTTTTATTAACATTGTATTTAAATTAAGAATTTATTGAGAATTTCATGCGATGTATCCTGATCTTACCCACTTTCTGTTCCTCCCAGGTCCACCCTCCCATCCCCGTGTCCTCCAAAAACAAACAAACAAAAGGAAAAGGTTTTTAGCGGCCCCATGGAGCAGGGATCATGGACATCAACTTGGTCTCCAGCGCAGCACGGATCCCAGACATTAACATGGTTTCTGGCAGTGGCATGGGTCACCGACATTAACACGGCCTGCGGCAGCATGGAAGCAGAAGCATGAATCACAAAGATTTAATACTATTCCATGTGAGAGTACATTCAGCTTGAGTTTGGGGGGCACATTCAGACCGTAGCACGTGGGATCAGTTACAGTCGTGATCTCCACTTCTATCTGATTTCTTGTTTCCCTGGAGACGGCTTTGTCTTGTCTCTGTTCCTTTCTTGTTGGAGAACGTCCTTAGGAAAATCTAGAGAAGGGCAGAAGTAAAACAAATTTCCGGAATCCTCAAATACAAGATAACGCCTGTATCTTCAGATTTGAGTGATGGTCCCCTCGCAGGTTTCTGAAAACATTGCTCATCGCTGTATTTCCGCACCTAGTATTGGGAATATAATACTGGTGACATTTTCTGTTTTACTCTTTTTAAGTGTGACTCGTTTTTTCACTCAATGGAAGTTTCTAGAAACTTCCCTTTGTAACAGGGCCCCAGACCTTAGTAGGCCCTGAGAACTTAGCACAACTGATTCCATGACGGAAATGCATTCAGGCTGTAAGACTCAGCACATAGACAGCACCACCTGCCAAAACTAAAACAAAGGCCCAATCCATCAAAGCCCATGTAGTTCTGGGAAAGTCTCAAAATGTGCTAACCTTGCTTTTTAGTTTCTGTAGTTCTACTTCTGGCTAACTGTTCTTGTAAACTGAGGTGTGTCAACCCAGAATATGGTTTTTGTGCTTAAACACTCATCTTGAGAAAGGCTCAGGGCTATGCTGGGATCCTGAACATGCAGTGTAGTCGCCAGCTGGCTGATAAAGACTTTTTTTTGGCTCAAACCCATGTCCGAGCAGTCTTCTCTGGTGAATACCGCATTATTTCTTATGTTTCTGAGGGTTTAAAATTTCATAATGACAGCTGAGGGTGGCAATGTGCACCTTTAATTCCAAAACTCTGGAAGTAAGCAGATCTCTTTGAGTTCCAGGACAGTCTGATTTACATAGAGAGTTCCAGGCTAGCCAGAGCAACATAGTGAGACCATGTCCCAAGAAAGGGTGTGTGTGGGCAGCTCAAGAGCTGTTTCTGAGGTTAAGATTGCTGGCCGCTCTTCCAGAGCTCTCTGGTTCTATTCCTAGCATCCACATGGTGCCTCACAATCTTTTGTAACTCCAGTTCCAGGGGATCCGATGCCTTTTTCTGGCCTCCGTGGGTACCAGGCATGCAAGTAGTGCACACATGCAAACATTCATGCAAACACACATACAGATTTTTAAAAATTCTTGAGCTGAAATATTGGTTCTTTCTTACATTTCTCCTAGATATCTGTGAGGAGAAAATGAGCAAGTTAGTGGCAGAAGTGAAAACTATATTTAGAGCAAAGAGGAACAACAACAACAAAAACAACCAGGAAATAATGAATGGGATAAACATTATAGAGGGTTGGCTATTTTTATTCCACATTATTTTTATTTTGTAAATGTAGGTGTTCTTAGTTTGGCTAGCTTTTTAAAATTAAAATTTATTTTTTCTAAGACAGGGTCGTATGTACCCCAGGCTAGCCTTGACTCATTCTGTAGATGAGAATGAACTCCCAGACCTCCTATGTCTACCTCCCAAGTACTGAGATTACAGTGAAAGCCACCCTGCCTAACTTTCAAGAACTTCTTAAGGGTAGTTACACCAATCCTTTTAAAAAGTCAACAGTGAGCCAGGTGTGGTAGCATACGCCTTTATTCACAGTACTCTAGAGGCAGAGGCAGTGAATCTTTCTGTGAGTTCAAGGCCAGCCAGGTCTACAGAGAAATCTTAGGACAGCCATGGCTACACAGAGAAACACAGTCTAGAACGCGCCCCCCCAGAGTCAACTCTGCTACAATGATGTAACAATTATTGCAATGAAATATAGCACATTCAGAGAACTGCTGTAGGGCACGAGGAATCTGTTTGGCCATCTTAGGATCCTGCCTCCTACAGAAGAGCAGACCTGTGGAAGTGTTCTAATCTGTGGTCTCTATTACACATCCTATTTTAACCTCTGGAAGCTTATAAAATTTTCCACTGTCTTCAGGTTTCTGAAATTTCATGACACGACTCTGTATGAATCTATTTTTATCGATTGCACTGCATACTATATGAGCCATTCCAATACGGAAATTCACATCCTTCCATTTGAAAATTTCCATTCAGTGTTTCCTCTCATTTTCCCTGTTGGTTTCTGGAGCCATAATTATTTTGTCTATTTGGATTAGTGCTCTAATTTTGGCCACTTCTTCTGTACATTTCTGTCTCTGCTTTATGTTTTACTTATTTCTCCCAAATTCATCTTCATATATTGAATTTCTTCACTTAGGTGGGTACTCAAGATGTTAATTTGCAAGATTGATTTTCCTTTTAACAATTACTCTATTGTTTTTGTGTATGTGTGTGTATTGCATGCTTGCCGATCGAGTCCCAAAGAGGGTGTTGGATCGCATGGAGCTGGACCTGAGTGCTGGGAACTGAACTCAGGACATTTGGAAGAGCAGTACAAACTCCTAACTGCTGAGCCTGTAAGAGTGGACTTCCTCGGCTCTGTTTTGTTTACTTACATCATGCATGTTTTATGACATGAGGTCATTTTTAATGGATGGAATGTTTCTTCATGTTTCTCTGAGATGTTAATAAGGACTTTGGTTCTTCCTCCCATATATTCTGTTTCCTCTAAGTTTTGTTTTTGTTGCAGGGTCTTACTCTGTAGCCCACTGTGGTCTGGAACATACTGTGTAGTTTGGGATGGTTTCAAACGTGCGGAGATCCTTCCACATCAGCTTCCTAAGTGCTGGGAGTAAAGACATGAGCCACTACACTCAGCTTAATTTATTTGAAAAAGATGTTTATTTATTTGTTTGTTTGTTTGTAGTGCTGGGGATGGAGCCCAGAGCCTTGATATGTAAAGCTTTTTGTTGTTGGATAGAGGATAATATATTAGAATACTATGAATCCTATTTTAAGCAATCACAAACATGGAAAAGATTAGTTCTAAGCAGGTCAAAATTCAGTAGGCTATTCTGGGCGTGGTGGCACTTGGGAGACTGAGGCAGAACGGGCTTGGCTTCTCCTTGTCTACTCACCCTTTCATTATTATTATTGGGAGGGGATGGAGCTGGGGTCTGGTTATGCAGCCCAGATCGGCTCAACTTAGAAAGCTCCTGCCTCAGTCTCACAGGTGTTGGCATTATCAGCACATACAACCACACCCAGAAGACTCTACAGAATTTTGACCTGCTTAGAACTAATCCTTTCCATCTTTGCAATGATTCGTAGCATTGTAATCATAACCTTCCCTGAATTATATGGTTTTACCTTGTTACTAGATCAGGCTCCGAGCTTCAACTGTTTCTACATTATGAGCTTTCCCACCACTCTGTCCTGTACTTGGCCTGTAACAAATACCTGCTGTATGACTGTCAGAGCGAATAGTGATTACAAAAATTACATTAATGTGTTATATATATATATATATATATGATATATATATTAAAATATTATAAATATTCTAATATATATAGATATGGATATACCTATATAGAACATTTATAATAGTCTAATATATTATATATAGATGTATATATATATACATATATATAATATATGTATAGATATACCTATTAGAATAATATTCTAATAGGTATAGTTCTACTGATTCCTATCGTACTTTCTGGTGAGATTGTCAATCTTATTCACTTGGCTTATTCTGAAAAAATCCATTTCAGAAAAGTGCATTATGTGATTAGAAACGTAACAGGAAAAGAGCTATGTAGTGGCCTACCATCTTCTTGGGTCAAGACCCCCCCCCCAACAGTAAAGATTCCAAATATACAGCTATTAGGATATGCTTCCCCAGTTCCTTTTATGAACTGTTGGCCGATCCCCAGTCTTTCATAATGTCAGGCCATTATCAATCTTTAAAATTACTATCGTGAGCTGCCTTGTGATGGTCCTGAGAGCGCACATGGGATGCCCAGTGGTTTCTGTCCTCATTCTCTCTGCGGTTCTCTCGGAGCCACCTGGTACTTTTCTTCAACAAAGAAATTCTTCAAAAAATTTTCAGTTTTCATCATAGAAAATTTTTTTTCAATATTGACAATATAACAAGTGACCAGAGTATCTGGGAGATTATCTCTCTCTGTCTCTGTCTGTCTCTCTCTCTCTCTCTCTCTCTCTCTCTCTCTCTCTGTGTAGGGTGGCATACGTGTGCCATGGCACACACATGGAGGTTAGGAGACAACTTTCTAGAGTTGGTGTCTTCCTTCCACCTTGCCAAGCTAGCGCCTCTCTTGTCTGCCACTGCGCACTCCAGGCTGTCTGGCCTGCAAACATTCTGGAAATCTAGGAAAGAGTAATAGACTCTGATCCAGAGAAAGGAAGAGCTGTGGAAATGCAGAGAAGGGTGGAACTGTGGGACAGTGTGGGAAGGGAAGGGCAGCTCGGCCCACAGCGGTGAGCTGCACACAGCTCAGAAGCTTCCTCTGAGGGGAAGGGAAAGAGGAAGCTTCATCCATCTAAGGCCAGCTGTCCCAGCCTACCCATCTGGGATTTAGCCCAGTGGTAAATTTAGCCCTCAGTCAGCCTTCTCAGGCCCTAGGTTCAGTCACAGACGGAGGAAGCTGGATCTGACTCTGGTGTTTAGAAATAGGGCCTTTGGGGGTGACTAGAATTTGATAGGTCATTAGGCAGAGTCCCCATGCTTTACAAGAAGGAAAGAGACCATGAGAGGCAGGGACACACAGATGCTTCTCCTGTCTCTGATCTGGGGATGTCCTGTACCCATCTGTATGAAAGGACTGTGCCAGCAAGAAGGATTTCTCAAAATGTGGTCCCTGTGACCTTACCTCTCCAGGACGGTAAACTAAAAATTAAGTTGGACTATCCTACTGGCCGGAGAAGAGGGAACAATCAGGGTCAGAGAGGCTGAAATCAACATGTACGAGCCCCAGGGTGAGAGGCAGTCATGGAGATCAAGGCAGGTCAGACATAGAGAAACCTAAAGGTTCAGTGACTGAGAGCTTGGCTCAGGCAGTAGAGTATAAAGAGATAGCCCTCCTCTCGGTGGCTAGGAGCTGAACTCATCACCTGAGAATAAATTGGGACTCTAACAAATTTGCTAGTGCTGAACCTGGAGTCAGCTGTAGATCATTTCTACAGAGACCTATCTGCCAGGAGGTGCACTGTTGTAGAGACTGAAATTTTGAAGGGCTAATGTGCTATTTGGTATCTATAGATCTAAGCCTGCATCAGGAGAATAAATGTTTACCAGGTTTTCAAAGTAGAGAGACATCCCTGACTGTACAGATCCGAGGGCTGTATTTGCTTCTCCTGCTCTCAATGCACTTTGGAGATTTCGGGTCCCCAGATAGAAAATTAGCCTCCTCAGAGGATATGGACTGGGGAATGGAGGGTGGTTCAGGAAAGTAAGAGACTCTTCCTGGCACAGGGGCTGCAGACCTAAGTGCCGTCGGCAGAGGGAAGTAGGAACCAAGGTGTAAACTGCGCTGACTTCCGACACTTGCCGCACAGGCTCAGCACCTGCGTAAACCCGAGGACGGGCGAGGGTGCGCAGGCGCAGCTGAGCCCTTCCCCCACCCGCCAGACTCGGATTTTACAGCAGAAAAACTGCCCTGCCACTGTTTGTCTTTCCCCTTATAATTCCTCTTTTCACTACACTTTCAACAGCATTTTTATTTTGCTGAAATTTTAACGTTTCTATGGTTTTTGTCGTTGTTTCCTGTTATTACCTTTCATTCATGTAATTTTGTTTATTTTTCATTATTGGGTAAGTTTTTAAAAATTTTTCTTTCTTTTTCCCCTTATATATCATCTTATTTTCTTTTCTTTATATTTAGTAATAATTTGACTTGATTTATTTGCTTTCTTTTAAGAATATTCTTATGTTTTTACTTTGTATTCTCTTACATTATCTAATTTTCTTTTTGAACCTTTTCATTGCTGAAAGGTTTCTCTCTCTCTGTCTCTCTCCTTGTGTTGTGTATATGTGTGCATGCGGGTGAAGGCCAGAGACCCAGGCTGAAGGTCTCTCCTGGATCACTATATAACTTTATGTGTGTGCTGCTCCACTGTCTCTGTTGCTGTTCTATCGCTGTGAAAAGACACCGTGACCAAGACAACTTAAAGAAGAAAGCATTTAATCGAGGGCTAGCTCACAGTTTGGAGGGTTAGTCCATCATCACCACAGTGGGAAACAGGCAGGCCTGGTGCTGGAAAAGAGCTTTACATACCGATCCACAGGCAGCAGGCACAGACAGAGACACTAAGCCTGGCATACACACTCCTCTAATAAGTCCACACCTCCTGATCTCTCCCAGTTTATCAACTAGGGACTACGCATCCGAATATATGCGCCTATGGGAGCCATTTTCATTCGAACCACCACAACCACACCTGGAGGTGAAAGCCTTACACCATGTCGGGATCCCAGGAAGAGACATCAGGTCACCAGCTTTAGCAATTGTCCTTCCTGCTGAATCATTCGTTGACCTGAGAAATCTATTTTTAAAATTATAGAAGCAGAGGCTGGAGAGATGGCTCAGTGGTTGAGTATTTGCTGCTCTTGTGGAGGACCTGGGTTTAGATCCCAGTGCTCACATGGTGGTTCACAGCCACCTGTGTAACTCCTGTCCCAGGGGATCTGATGTTCTTGTCTGGCCTCTGTGGATGCCAGGCATGCCTGTGGTACGTGTATACATGGACCAAAGGCAAAACACTCATACACATAAAATAAAAAAAATAAATAATTCAAAGTAAAAATGAAAAGACATAGGTATGCCAACACAAGAGGTGTTTAGAACCTCAACTAGACACGATCAGAGAGGCAACTCTCCCTGACTTAGTCCAGATTTCAAAAATACAAAGCAAAGACACAATATAAAACCTGTAAGAGAGACAGCAGAAACAGTGCATGCCTGTAATCCCAAATTGAAGGAAGCTGAGGCAGGAGAGTGCATGTGTAAGGCAAGTCTTGGTTACACACTAAGTTCAAGGCCAGTTCGCCTGGCCTCAAGATAAATGGATGAATGAATGGATGAATGAATGCTGTTAAGAGAAAAATGCCAACTCACTTTCAAGGCAGAAACATCAAAATAACATACTCACCAGAAACTCTAAAAGATATAAGGAAAAAATTGCTTTTGCAACAACTGCAAAATAAAATGAAAATATACAGAAATAAACTACAAATGAAAACTTTAAAACTCCAAAACCAGAAATTGAACAAGACACCAGAAGATGGAAAGACCTCTCATGCTCATGGAGTTGCAGAGTTAATATTTTGAAATGGCTACAGTTTCAGAATCCATCTACATAGCCAATGCAACCACCATAACATAACTATTTGCATGGAAGAAGAGGACCAGCAAGAATAAAAGGGAGGCCAGGGAAGGGTGGGGCAACTGATACATAGGAAGTTGATAGCCTCACGTTTCATTTCTATATAATAATCTCCAGATGCTGGGATTCCAGGCTCATGCCTCCATGCCTGGATTTTAAGGAATCTTTGTGGTCCCAGAATTAGAAAGTCTCTTGGGCTTTTGAGGAGGTAGATGGAAGAGGATCGGAAGTTCAGAGTCATCATCAGCTATACAATGAGTTCAGGCTAACCTGGGCTACGAGACTTTCTCTCAGCAACCCCTGCCACAAATTTGTTGGTAGCCCAAAGTTTTATCATAGACTTTTCTTCCTGCCCTTAGTAAAAATTATTTTTCTGCTTTATACAATTTATATTTCATATAAAAAGTAGGTCATTTTCAAATTGTTTTATTCAAGAAGATTTTTGTTTCCAAACAGGTTTACATTTTAAGGAAGAGATTTTTCAAGTTTTGTTTCTTTTTTTATGATTTTGAACTATGTGTATGTGTGTGTCTGTGGAGGTATCGGAGCCCCTGGAGCAGGGGTTATAAGGTGACGTGTGCTGTTGACGTTGAGGGCTGAGAACTGAACTCGGGCCTTCTGGAAGAGCCTCTAGTGTTCTTAACTCCTGAGCCATCCTTCTCACTCTCAAGTTTCATTTCTACAGACTTAGAGGGTAATACAATTACTCTATAATAAACTGATCAAAATACAATTTTACACGTATCTATTTATTTGTGTATGTGCACACGTGGTGCACATGTGTACGCATATGTATATGTGTGTCCGCAGGTATGTATCACTGTGTATGTGTGGAGGTCTGCCACGGACAGTGGAGCTCAGTTCATGAAACAAGACTTGAAGCTTGGAATGTGAATTTTCAGCAAGGGAGGCTGGGGACCCATAGAGCATTGGAGAAGCTCTTAGGATCCAGTGGAGCTTTTATTAGGATCAGCTACATACATACAAATATACTAGACAGCGGTAGTTTTCAACCTTCCTAATGTTGCAACCCTTTAATACAGGTCCTCATGCTGTGGTGACCCCCACCCATAAGATTATTTTTGTTGCTACGTGACTGTAACTTTGTTACTGTTATGAATCCTAAGTAAATATCTGATATGTAGACGGTTTTAGGCGACCTCTGTGAAGCATTGTTGGACCTCCCGGTTGAGAACTGCTACTATTCAGTCATTAAACCATGTTTAAAAGGAATAGAAGGTTTTGCTGAATGGATCACCAAGGAGAACAAAAACAAGGAAGTATGGACAAGAAATATATAGGAACATAAGAAGCCTTTATGTCCTAAGAGAATAGCACATTCAAGCTTCCTGAGCTAGAAGCCACGGTACACATTATTTCCTTCTGTCCTTAGTGTGCCAAAGGTCAGAATACTCTCAAACACAATGCATTTCTTTCTCAGACTAGGGTGTTGGCAACAGAGGTTAGAGGACAACTTTCAGGAATTGATTCTCTCCTTTTACCATGTGGGTTCCGGGAATTGAACTCAGGTCACCAGGCTTGGTGAGGCAAATACCTTTACGTGCTGAGCTATCTTGCCAGATTCTTGACTTTATTTTCTGAAAAGGAATCTCTCACTGAACTGGCACATCGATTGTCTAGACTGGGGATCTAGACAGGGACCCAGGGATCCTCCTGTCTCTGCTTTGTCCAGCTCCATGTTACAGAGGAGCAGTGCCTGGCTTTCACATGATCCAGACTTGGTCCCCGTGCTTACCAATTGAGTACTTTACCCATTGATCCATGTCTTCCTATTGTGACTCAAAATAAATTCTAAACTCTTACTGTGACCTACATAACCCACTTTGATGGTGTGGCACAGTCCTGTAATCTCAGCACTAGGAAGCTAAGGCAAGAGGCTTGCAAGTTCAAGACCAGCCTTGGGTAAATGGCGATATGATAACAACCACAATCACATCAAGAACAGCAGCAAAAGTCCAGTGCGATGTGATTTCAGTTGTGCTCCAGCCTCCTTCCGAGTCTGTCTTCTCTTGTGTGTCACGCAGTCTCGACTTTTCTTTCAGTGCCCCAGGGATGTGAAAGTCATCATCTCCCACAACACTGCATTTCTCAGGCCAGAGGAAATGACAGCATCTTCTTTAGACTTGACTTCCTAAATACCCTAAGAAGGTTTTCCATTGTTATTAGTTTAGTCGCAAGCTTATTTCCTTTATAAACTTTTCACTGTTGAGAATTCTTTTACTTTCCGTATTTTTTTGGGGGGGGCTTTCTCCTACCCTTATTCCCAATATAAGCTCCACTATTGTAGAGACTGTGTCTGTTTTCTCTTACTCCCCCACCCCCCAGTGTATCTCTATCAGCTCCCACCGGACCTACAGTAACTCTTCAGAATACACTTGATTTCATAAACCAAGAGCAGACAAACTTCCACAGGTGATGCTATTTCATCTTAAGATAAGCATTGATCCTGGTCTTTGTCTTGGTGCCTATGAAGAAAACAATCACACCCCTTTCAGCGTTTCTGGAAACAGTATCGTGGAGCATTGTGGATGTGGTGGCCTGTGTTCAGATGACGGAGCAGGCTTGCGAATGACAATGGGTGCTGTTTAAGAAAATGAAAATATGCCAACTAGATGCACTTCCTTCTCCCCGCACTGCAGAATTTCTCTATGCAAACAGATGAGAATGTGTCTGGGGACAGCAGACATTTACGTGACAAAAAGGCTCTTCAGTGAATATTCATGAAACTAATGTGTATTTCTTTTTCAATGTGGAAAGGGGCATCCAGAATATTATCAAGGATCTGGGTGTGGTGACTTGTGCCTGTAATTGCAGCACTCAGGAAGTTGAGGTAGGAGGATTGACATGAGTTTGAGGCCAGCCTGGATTGCATAATGAGTTATAGACCAATCTGGGCTGTGGGGTGGCACCATCATCCGCAAAACAACAAAAATAGCAGCAGCAGCAGCAGCAGCAACAGCAGCAGCAGCAGCAGCAGCAGCAACAGCAGCAGCACCAGCAGCAACAGCAGCAGCAGCAGCAGCAGCAGCAGCAACAGCAGCAGCAGCAGCACCAGCAGCAACAGCAGCAACAGCAGCAGCAGCAGCAGCAGCAGCAGCAGCAGCAGCAACAGCAGCAACAGCAGCAGCAGCAGCAGCAGCAGCAGCAGCAGCAACAGCAGCAGCAGCAGCAGCAGCAGCAGCAAATGACAACAACACATTAACAAGGGACTGGAGAAGGTATTCTGAAATTGGTACGATAGGTTTTTATGGATCTTTGCCTCGACCAGCATGATATGCAAGACTGCTGGTGTCAGACAGTCAGCTGTCTAGCGTTCTTTTGCTCTCTCTAGGTAGGAACTGTGGACGGGTGGAGGTGCTTCCCAGGCCCTACTGAGGCCCTTGAGTGTTCAGAGTCTAGGTGTCTGACTAGTTCAACCAGAGATTCACAACTTCAAGCTCTGAGAGCTAGTAGCCTATTACTCCAGCCTTTAGAAGCTAGAGATGTACAGCCCTAGATGCTTAGCTTGGAAGCTATTGCACTGACGTTTAATCACTAATAGCCCCACAACTTGACAGCTTTTGTAATGCTCAATTTCTAAAAACAGTGCACTAGCTGCACAAAGCAGCAGCAGCAGCAGTGGCGGGAGACTGTGTCTTCTTCTATGACAGCGAGCATATGGGTCTCCGCTGCAGGAACCCTCAGCACGTGCGCCCAGGGTATCGCAGTCCCCAAACACAGCCTTTCCAGTGACCGGAGCCCACAGTTCCTCACCTTCAGATCTCACAGTCCTTAGTATCCACCATATTCTGGCAGACATGACCTTCCAAGCTATGCTTTTTACTTTTTTTTTAAAATTTAAAGATGTTTAAAATTGTTTTAAATCATGCGCTGGCATGTGTGTTTGCGTGTGGGTATGTGCACATGAGTTCAGGTGCCCAAGGAGGCCGGGAGCAGCAGATCCCCTAGAGCTGGAGTTACACTTGGTTGTGAGTCGCTTGATGTGGAGCTGGGAGCCAAACTCTGGTCCTCTGCAAGGTCAGCACAGACTGTCAACTGCTGACATCTCTCCAGCCTCAGGCTAAGCTTTTCATTGGGTCTGATGTTGCTATACCAGAGGTTGTCATAGAGGAGCATCCTCTGGTTTGCTCACCAAGCATGCTGGCCAGTCTGCTCAGAGAGCCAGAGGTGTGTGTGGCAAGGGTATCTGCACCAATCTCTACCGCATTGGCTTCAGCCATAGCACCATTGACCAATCACAACAGTCCCCGACCATTGACCAATCACAACAGTCCTTCACACAAATGAAGGACTTTGTTTATGCGTCTTGCTGGGGCATCAGGTGAAGTCCTCCAGCTCTGCTTTGGGTGCAAATGTCTTCACGGCGAGCAGGAACATCTAGAATTCACGGTGGCTAGTGATGGCAAAAGGTCTGGTGTCCGTAGTTTGAGACGGTTGTGGCTGGCGCAGCCTCAGTGCTTTCTGAGGTTAGAGCTGGGCTTCCAGAGGAAACAGCACTGATTGTAGTGAAGGCGTCTGTCCGGAGGGCGTCTGCGCAGTGTTCCGGACAGCTGCTGTTGGCATGATCGCAGTCCAGCTGGCTGCCTGGATAACGGTGCTTTGTGTGCGGCAGCCAGGGAACAAGAGACCGGAGATGGGTCTAACAGCTATCGTCCAGGAAGCCAGGTCACCGCTGCCAACATCTTAGCTTATCTAAAATACATTTTAAGAGGGTTGTTTACAATCAAAACTTATCATCAACATTAAAATTGCTCTGACAGTATGTAACAGTGCTTAATTCCTGCCCCCATATCTCCAGAAAAGATAATGACCCTTCTCATTAGAAGATTCGAGCCGAGGGCAGTGGTGGTGCACGCCTTTCATATTGGCACTCGGGAAGCAGAAGCAGGTGGATCTCTGTGAGTTGGAGGCCAGCCTGGTCTACAAAGCTAGCTCCAGGATAGCCAAAGCTACACAAAGAAACTCTATCTGGAAAAACAAAAACAAAAACAACCAAAAAAAAGGAGGAGGAGGAGGAGGGGAGAGGAGGAGGAGGGAGGGGGAGGAGGAGGAAGGGGAGGAGGAGGAAGGGGAGGAGGAAATTCAAAGCCAACTTCCAAGCCTGGAATCAAAAGGAATCAAAAGATTGTATGTAGGACTGTAAGACTGCTTTTTGTTTCTTGGAGTTCTTTCTTTCTTTCTTACATTTGTTTAGTGTGTGTGTGTGTGCTCACACTCATGTGGAAGTCGTAGGACAACTTGCAGAGTTAGTTCTTCTCTTTCTGCCACGTGGGTTCCAGGGATCAAACCCAGGTTGTCTGGCTGAGTAGCAAGTACATGTGCCCTATGAGCCATCTCGACAGATCTGGAATCTCTTCTTCTAACATCATGGCTTTTTACGGCTTTAACTCCCTCAGGGGAGCGGGAGTGGTAGAATAAACCTGTAATCCAAACTCTTGGGAGATGAAGCCAGGAGAATTAGGAATTAAGTGCCAGCCTTATCTAGATACTGAGTTCAAGGCCAGCCTGGGCTAAATGAGACCCTGTATCAAAAAAAACCACCTCAAAGTTGGGGAACACACACACACACACACACACACACACACCGAAACCAACAACAGAAACGTAGATCGGTGTGCACATTTTACAACACATTTTCACATTCATATGCAGAAGGTAAATTGACATCACTTTTTGTTTTTTTGTTTTTTAAACAGGGACTAGGAGCTCTGATTGTCCTGGAACTCATTACGTAGACCAGGCTGGCCTCAGACTCATAGAGATCGGCCTGTCTTTGCCTCCCGAGAGCTGGGATTAAAGGTGTGTGTCACAATGCCTGGCTTGGCATCACTTTTTAGATATAGAAAAGGAGATTAACTAATTTCCCCCAACATTTATCATTAATGAATGGTGAAGGTAAGAAGGAGAGGAGAAATTGCTCCCAAGCTCTCCTCCCCATTTTTGGCCTCTAGTCCAGGGTTTATTCCAGTGGCCAAGCCATCACTCTTTTGAATGCTAGACGCTATCTTGTCATTTTCTGTTGATCTGAGTCGAAGCTTGCAAGTAAGGAATAGAAAGCATTTCATGAGCAGAGCAACTTTAAACACCTGTGATTGTGAAACACCTAGAACATTGACAATCTTGCCAATGCTCATGTTTCAAATTTCTTCTCTTTCATTCCTGTGTCATTTGATTTTGGAACCTTTAGTATGCTTTTGAAAATTGTGGCTATGGAGTTTAGGAAGACGATTCTCTTAAATGTTGCCACCTGAAGTTCAAAATTATCTAGATCACCTAGTGCCCTCTGCTGTAGCAAACACAGTAAAGCAAATGACTCACTACTCCAGGATCTAATTTTCAAGAAGCTGATCACTGGTTATTACATCTCAGGATAGCAAAGGGATCCCAATTTTATACTAATTCTTCATTTATAGGAACATGATATTATACATAGACTTTGTATTGCCAAACTAAGAGGACATTAAAATATTTAGTAAATTGATTTGTGCCTTGATTTATTCTAGTGTACTCACACGAAATCTACTGTGGCATTTAATGACAATTTAATCGGCTCTCAGCGATATCCTCTTCCTCTAGAGCCTTTTCCCAGGACTTGGCAGCACAATAATCTATCTGCCCCCCCAGATTATTATTTTTGGTTTTACTCAAAATATACTGGAAGTTTATAAGAACTGAGATATTTCAGCAAGATATGAGTTTAAATCCTTTGTACTTCAAGTTACTCTCTTTTTTTTTTTTTTTAAAGACAGGGTCTCTATGTAGCCCTGGCTGTTCTGGAACTCACTCTGTAGACCTGGCTGGCTTTGAACTCACAGAGATTCAGTGACCTCTGCCTCCCAACACTGGGATAAGTTATTAATTCTTAAAAAAAGGTTTGTCTTGGGACTGGAGAAATGGCTTAGTAGTTAAGAGCACTGGCTGCTCTTCCAAAAGACCTGACTTCAATTCCCAGCACCTACGTGGTGGCTCCTAATTGTAACTCCAGTTCCAGGAGATCAAGCACCCTCATGCAGACGTGCACGCACTCAAAACACTAAGGTACATAAAATAAAAATAAATACACAAATCATTAAAAAAGAAAGAAAGAAAAAGGTTTGTCTTAGGGTTTCTATTGCTACAAGGAACGCCATGACCAAAAAAACTGGGGAGGAACGGGTTTGTTTGGCTTAGGCTTCATCATCAAAGAAAGCCAGGACGAGCACTCAAACAGGGTGGGAACCTAGAGGCGGAGTCTATGGAGGATTGCTGCTTACTGGTTTCCTCCTCCTGGCTGCTCAGCCTCCCTTTCTTTTTTCTTTTTTTTTTTTTTTTGAGACAGGGTTTCTCTCTTGTAACTCTGAACTCACTCACTCTGTAGACCAGGCTGACCTCAAACTCACAGAGATCTGCCTGCCTCCCAAGTGCTGGGATTAAAGGCGTGTGCTACCACCATGCCCCGCTCAGCCTGCCTTTCTTGTAGAACCCAGGACCACCCGCTCAGTGATGGCACCACCCACGATGGGCTGGGCCCTCCCCATCAATCACTAATCAAGAAAATACCCTGCAGGCTTGCCTACAGCCTGCCTGATGTTAGGGAAGCATTTTCTCCATTGAGGCTGCCTCCTCTCTGATGACACTAGCTTGTGTCAAGTTGACATAAAACTAGCCGGTTCCTGCCACACAGACTGGACTTAACTGTTTTGTTTTGTTTTTCTTGGAGGGCACAGGGGTGGGAGGGTGGACCTGAGAGAGATGAGAAGAGGACGTTAACAAGATACATTGTCTGAAAGTCTCAAATAATAAAAGTATTATGTGGGAAAAATAAAAACCTAGCCAGTTCATGATTTTTATTCTGTAGATGAGGAAAAGAATCTGACCTAACATATGGAATCACTGTGGGCATTTAAATGGCATAACACAAAAGGCCCAGCACAGTGCTTGTGACCAGTTGCTCAGTTGTTATCAGCTTCATTGTCTTTCGTATACGTTGACTTAGGTAGGCTCTGCCTTGAGTGTTGCATTTACTGACTGAGTGAATGCTTTGAAGGACCACTTCCGGTTGTTGTCACACTTGATAAAATTCGCAAATTTGTCTTTTTAAAACAAAACTCTGTCTCCAAAGGGCTGTGAAATGCTATGTGCTGGTCATGGCATAGCCAAGGTAATCATGATTTTCTAGTTGCTGCTGCGGCCTGCAGTGGGCTGCCAGCTATCAGACATCAATCAGGGAAGGTGGCACAGGGCACTACCGCTCCCTGATGGCATACTGGCTACTGATGGGCCCTGGGGGAGGCACGGCCATTGTCTACAGCTGTGCACGCAAGAGCAAACACACCAGGCTCCAGCGGACAGCCGTGAACCTTGCTTACCCAGAGTACCCGGTTAAACTCAGTTGGTCTCAAAACAATGAGACGTGAATGTAGAAAGGATCTTTTAGGGAGGGCGGGCTTAATCGCCGTGGGGGGAGAGGAGTGTGAGTGTGGGGTCAGATTAAACCAGAACGTGCTTTATATGTGTATGAAACTGTCAAAGCGCAAATCCAATAGAAGTTATTTAAAAAAGATTGCTGGATGACAAAAGAAATCTATCTCCAAGAAGGAAATTTCTGAATTAAATCCCTATATTCTATGATTTTTTCATAACTCATGTTCTAATAATCTTCAGCTAAAATATGTGCCCTAGATTGTCCTCCCCTTAGACCTTCTTATGCTTATCCATCATTTTTCATTAGTTCTTCCTCCTTCTTTGTGAAGATCATAAAATAATCTTCATTTAACTAAGTGTGAGGGATGTGGAACACAGAGAGGAAAAAACCCTGCAAGTCATGGACTTGGAGCAAGACAGGAATAAACAAGTTTTAGTGCCTATTTCCTTGCACTGCTAGGAAGGGATTGCCTATATCTTAACAAAAGGAAAAGCTTCAACTTGCTGTAGAATCTATTTAATTTTACAATGTTAGACAGCTGTAAGTGGTGTATGCCTGAAATTCCAACACCTGGGAGGGAGAGCCGGGAAGATCGGGAGTTCAAGAATATCTCGAACTATGCAGTGAATAGTCCGGAATGCCTGAAACCCTATCTCAATACACTCTCCTTCCAAAATTTAATATTAATGCTAGGATATAGCTTAAAAAGCCAAATAGTATAAAATTTGTTGTGAAAAATGTGATCTTTAATTACATCCATACTTCTCCCCCTCAAACTGCTTCCTCTCTCAGGGATCAGTATTTCGTGTCTTTTAACTAGGCAAGATATCCATATATCACCATAATATATGTCTACAAAGACATTTATATGTTTATATACAGAGATTTGAGGTAAAAAATTAACTCAGGTAACTATGGAGACAAAGTCCCACAACCAGCCATGCAAGCTGGAGTTCCAAGATATACTTTGAAGGCCTAACAGAGTCCAGTGGGGTCTGAAGGCCTGAGAACCAGGAGTGCCAAGGGCAGATTATCTACATATACAAGTTCAACAGCCAGTCAGTGTGAATTCTACATTTTCCCACTGTTTGTTCTACAGTTCAGTGCTGCCTACACACATGGGTAGAGGCTTTGTTTTATTGAGGCTATCAATACTTATCCGTTGGGGAAGTTTATTTTTAGTTATGTTTGAAATTGTTTTATGCACTGTTAGGTGAGGGGCTGCCTAGGTTTTTGGCCTTTTGTATTGTCTGCAGGTGTTAGATTTCTGTGGGGGATGTTTGATTGCTAATGATCTGCAGGTGCTATCAGTAGCATACCTGAGGTGTTCTGAAAGAATTAAAACACCTGAACTCAGATGCTCACGGTTCCACTGGCAGTGTGGCACTGGCCGTGATGGAGGTTTCCTCTGCTGAGGGCTGACGGGGCTTCCACATGTGAGAATGTCTCCCTGTCTTCTTGCTGAGCCGCACCGGAGGTGTTCTACCACACTTATCTCTTACAGAGACACCATCAGAGGCACACCCGGAAGTTAGGTTTAGCAAATAGCCGGGCACACTGAGGCCCAGTCAAGTTGATGTAAAATTAATCACCACAACATTTGCACTATATTTCCAAGTGACATACTCATACTGCTGTTTCTTGTTATTTTGTTTTAAATATTACCTGTTTGCTGTCATTCAGCACTTCCACATCTCTAGTTATATGCCCATGCTTTACATCTCATCATTTAACCACGATTGGGCAGTATTTGTTATGATTTAAAAAAAAAGAAGATATTTTGAATTTTTTATATGTGTGGGTGTTTTGCCTGCATATATGTCTGTGTGCCACATGCATACCTGATGTGCAGAAGAAGGCATTGGAGCCTCTGGAACTGGACTTACAGAGGTTGTGAGCCATCATGTGGGTGCTGGGAATTGAACCCTAGTCCTCTGGAAGAGCAACCAGTGCTCTTAACCACTGGGCCACCTCTCCAGCCCCCTTGTTTTGATTTTATTTCTACATTATTAACCGAATGAAATGTGAAGATTCAGTTTTTCTTTCTCGTGCTAATTTTGTTTCAGTTAATGGTTTTCTACTGCCTCAGCTTAGTTGGTGCTACCAGAATGTAGCTAATTATTCTCCAGGCTCTGAGGAAGAACTTTACATATTCTTTCAGAATGTTAAATACAGCATGAATCAATTGGCTGCCCTTTCACTTTTCCCCAGTTTTAAGATATTTATCATGTAGTTCTCCAGTGTCTTGTTCCAGTTTGGATTCTACTACACGGCGCTCACCCAGGACTTCACTTCAGCTTTAGGTGGAGAAATCGCTTGGCGTTGGTGGTTTACTGGATTTACTCCCTCTGAGCTAGATCCCACTTGTCCCTTTCCACAGCCTCTCTGTGTCGTTCTCCATTCTGTGTGTAAGCTCCTAACAGCCTCATGTGCATGGTTCCTGTTGGCCTTGACGATGGGTCAATGGAAAGAATGGCAGCAGACTGGGGGGAAGAAGAAAAGTAAAGATGAGAGTTTGCGTGTGTTTGTGTGCACTGTGTATGTGTGTGTGTGTGTGGTGTTTGTGTGTGTATGTGTGTGTGATGTGTGTGTATGTGTGTGTATGTGTAAGTGTTTGGTGTGTGTATGTATGTGTATGTGTTTGTGGTGTGTGTATATGTGTAGTATTTGTATGTGTATGTGTATATGTGCATGTGTGGTGTTTGTGTATGTATGTGTGTGTTGTATATATATATTTGTGTGTGTGTGTGGTGTCTGTATGTGTTTGTATGTGTCTATGTGTGTGTCTGTATGTTTTCTTTTTGAGGTGGAGTCTCACCATGTAGCCCAGGCTGGCCTCAAACACATAAAGATCCATCTATCTCTACCGTCTAGGTGCTGGAATTTAAGGTGTGCAGCTCTGTGCCTGGCTGTTTTGGCTCTGAGACAAGATTTTGCTCTGAAAGCCAGGCTTGCCTTGAACTCACAGTTCCCCTGCCTTAACCATCCAAGTGCTGGGATAACATCTGGGAACCACTGAACCCAACAGGCTCAGTGGTACTGAGGATGAGGTACTGATGCCCTGGCTGTCTCATTTCTCTACACTCACAGCTCCTATCAGCGTATTCTCTTCATACGTGTTGTTTCTGGCTTTCAGTAACAAATTCTTCCCCTTTGACCCTTCAGGCCGTGTTATTGTTAATAGGCCCAGAATGCTCCCTACTCCTGGTTGCTTTTCCTACGCTCAACAAACAGTACAAATCTCTATAAAATTCTCATCCACAAATTCTTTCCAATTGCATAGTGTGAATGCATTATTATCTTTATTTTTTCCTTATAGTGACCTGCAGCCTCCATTGCTTCCCGAAGAAGAACACATAGTGGGACCGGAAAGATGACTCCATGGTTGAGAGCACTTGTTCTGGCAGAGGACCTGGGTTCAATTCCCAGCATTTACGCGGTGGCTTACAGCCATCTGTAGCTCCAATTCAGGGGATCTAGCACTCTTTTCTGACCTCCATGAGCAAGAAGCATACGTGTGATGAACAGGCATACATGCAGGTCAAACACTTATAGACATAAGATAAATAAAATAAACTTAAAATTATTTTTAAAAAGAGTTCATAGGAAGTATTTTTTTTTTCCTCTTTTTGGTTTTCTGAGACAAAGTCTAACTCTTTAAGTCAGGTTGGCCTGGCATTCACTGGGTAGTCCAAGCTGACCTTAAACTCACGGTAATATTCTCATCTGTGCCTCCAGATGCTGGGGTTATAGGCATACGTCATCACACAGGGAACGTGTCTCAAAAACTCCCAGCAAACAAGTAAACATAACGCATGTTGCTTGTTTAGGGGGGCAGAGACAGAGGAGCCAAGCAGGAAAGAGGGATACCGGGACAGGAAGGGTTAAGTGGGGTGTGCAGTGGGAAGACAGCATAGAAAAGGGGGTGTGTGGTGGGATAACTAACCCTAAAAACCTCAGGAAAGCCACACAGAACCCCACTGTCAAAGAAGCATATATAAAAATGGAATTACTCCACATAGGGTCAATACCTCTTCCAGACGCCATAGGCTATTGAGCAAAAAATCCCAAAGACAATAAAAGCCACCTCCCTTCAAGTTGTTGGTCAGTGAGGTCCCACAGACCCCTGAACAACACAAGTTATTGTCATTGCTCTTGGTTACCTTCCAGGACTTGATGGTAAGAGCCCGTTGCAGAAGACACCATATTCTCCAGTCATAGGACATGGGGAAAACATCAAACTGGTACAGACCAGGAAGCTTTAGCCTACTGGCTAGCTTTCATAAGTAACCAAAAGACTTAACCTAGCTGAGAACCCTGCAAGCTACAATAAATGACAAGGCTGGAAGGACGTGCCTGTTGGTGTGACTGTGACATGAATGTTTCGGGAGTAGCCAACGCTTTCTGATTGGATTTAAGGTGCTCATCGTAAGACAGAACTCACACTGACTACTGTTAACTGGGCCAAAAATCCGTGGCCTGGTCGGCTGCAGTCCTTAGGAGAGAGTGTGTTCTGTGTTCTGCTAACTAGACGTGGTATCAAGCTGCAGCTTGCACTTTTTTCTATAGTGGTAGATCTCTGCGGCTCTCAACTCTGATCAAAGAAGCTTCTTGCAGAGATGGTGATTAATTCACAGACTCACGTTGGTAAGGTGCGTAGAATAAGAGACCGGAGTGCAAGCCCAGAAATGAGACATGCGTATGATACCTCTCCTCCCAAGGCTGAGGGGTCGTCACAAGTCGCCGCACACAGGGAGCCGTGGCTGCACGCACAAGACCCGCATAAGGCCAAGCCAGCCCAACCTCAGCCTGGATGGAGAAAGGGATCCTGAGTCCCTGTCCCAGCTGAGGAGCTCTTGCCCACCGGTGGCTGCCGTGAGAGGGGTATTAGTTTCTTCAGACGGGGCCCCTGATAAGGTGCTCCCGCAGAGCCACGTCCACGCACATGCTGGCAGCGCTGAGCGCGCTCAGCGGATGTGAAAAAGAGCACAGCAAGCTGGCAAGATTTAGGAGGGACCGGAGAGGCGGGGATCGGGGGCAGGTGTGACAAAAAACACACCATTTTCAAGTATGCAATCACCATTTAAATAAATAAAAAATTAAATATGTTGCTTGTCTAAAAAAATGCCTATTTATTAAAAGAACTGCGTATGTGTCCACACGTATTCGCAAGGGGCTCACCTGCGTGCGAACCTGCGGGAGCCAGAGGCTGGGGTTGGAGGGCTCCCTCACCACTCTACACCTTATTTTTTTGAGACAGGGTCTTCATTTTGCTAGACAGCTGAGCCACAAGCCCCCAGGATTTGTGTGTTCCTGCCCCAGCTCACCAGATCTTCAGATGCACGCCTCAGCCTGTGTCTCCAGAGAGCGGATCAGATTCAGACGGTAACGGCGGGGAAGGCATTCTAGGCTAGAAGTAGTATTTCTTCATCTTTTGTTCCTGCATTATTTTATAACTTAATTATTACTATCGAGGAGACAGAATATATTACGGTTATTAACCCTTTGCATGTAACTTTTTTTTCCCTACTCTGAAAGTTCTTAAATATGTTTTGGTATCAGGTTTGAAATTCAATAATAATGTGTCATTTATTGTGCATTGTATTCAATATATTTTGTTTGGTCTGGAAATTTGTCTTTGAGCAACCAGAAGCTTATTCGTATAAGTTTTTCATTTATCTTCTCTGTGTGTGTTTCCCTCCAAATTTGGGCATTAGAGTTCAACTCATCCTTGATTTTTTTCCACCCTCTCTCCCCCTTTCTTTCTTTCTTTCTTTCTTTCTTTCTTTCTTTCTTTCTTTCTTTCTTTCTTTCTTTCTTTCTTTCTTTCTTACTTTCTTTCTTTTTTTCTTTCTTTTTTTCCCTCCCTCCCTCCTTTCTTTCCCTCCCTCCTTCCTTCCTTCCTTTCTTTCTTTTTCTTCCTTCCTTCTTTCCTTCTTTCTCTCTCCCTTTCTTTCCTTCTTTTCTCTCTCTCTCTTCTTCCTTCCTTCCTTCCTTCCTTCCTTCTTTCTTTCTTTCTTTCTTTCTTTCTTTCTTTCTTTCTTTCTTTCTTTCTTTCCTTCTTTCTTTCTGAGATAGGGTCTCTCTATGTAGCCCTGGCTGTCCTGGAATTCACTATGTAGATTGGTTTAGTTTTGGTTAAAAGCAAAAAATTATTTCTAGTCTATATATTATGCTCTATTTATATAACATGATAATATATTATTATCTACCAAATATATATTTAAGAGGATACGAATCATATTACGGTGCCATTGTATGTCATTACTTCTGCAACAATTTCTTACACTGATTATATTCAAGTATCGTGTGTAGCTTTTATAGCCTTTTTCTTTTTTAGTTTCTCACTGGATTAGAAGTTAGCAGATAAGCTAGGCTGGTCAGCCAGCTGCAGGGATCCACAGATCCACTTATGTCTACCTTCTCAGCACAGGGATCACAACAGATACAGCCATGTCTGTGGGTTCTCGGAATCAAATTCAGATCCTCATGCTTGTGCAGTGCACAAGTTATTTTTGGTGTTATTTCAAAATAACATTAGTTATTTTGTGATTTATTAGTTATTTATTGGTGATATTTCAAAATAACCCCCCAAAGACAAACAAACTCAGAGGACCTGGGTTTGGTCCCGCTCTGGGGGAAGAAAACAAGACAAAACATCCATTAGAAGCAATATAAGAAAAGAAGAAAGGGTTTGTTTTGGCTCACAGTTTGAGGGTGTAATGCAGAGTGAAGGGCAGGGATGTAATGGCTGCAGGAGTTTGAGGAGCTGGTCATATCCACAGTCAGGAAGCAGGGGACAACAAATGCCTTTCACTTAATCCCAGATCCCAGCCCATAAGATGGTATTGTCCACCTTAAATGCTTGTGCTCACTCACCATTCCTTTCACTTAATCCCAGATCCCAGCCCATAAAATGGTATTGTCCACCTTAAATGCTTGTGCTCACTCACCATTCCTTTCACTTAATCCCAGATCCCAGCACATAAGATGGTATTGTCCACCTTTAGGGTGAATGTTGCCATTTCAGTTAACTCAATCTAGACAATCCCTCACAGATGTGCCCAAGGTTTGTTCCATGGGAATTCTAAATCTCTGCACGTTTAATTATTAATTAGTGTTATATAATGAATAATATATTATTATAATTATTAATCAAGAGTAACCATAATTCAAGGGCACTGCTTCACCAACTGAACTACCTCCCTGGCTCTCAGATTTACATATTCAAAAATATTTTTACAGTACAATTTTAAACTGAAAAACTAAGTCTTTCTTATATTTAAAACCGGTTAAACTCTACTTAATTAGTACAAGTTTAGCAAAATGCTGACAAATGTGTACTTTTAAAATGATTGCACAAATTGCATTCTCTCCGGACGGAAACTTTCTAAAGCGAAATTTTGATAAGCTGCCCATTAACCTCTCTCAGTGCCAGGGATCTTGTAATTGTTAATTACTGCCAGAAATCTCCCGAGTGAAGACACTTGATTAACATTCCTCGGTGCAGTTTAATGTGGTAATTGCACCTCTCTTGTCTCTGATGATTAAAATGCTGCCTCTTGGCTTCCTTCTCTTGGAGCCTATTATTCTGAAATCAAGGATGTCCAATTTCACGGCAAACTTTCCTACTATAATTGCTGACTACAAAGGAAAGCTAACACAGAGTTTTTCAAGATCTTTTCTGGTAAACAAGGCACACTATTAGACTTTTTTTCCTTATTTTTAAATTAGTAATGTCTTGATGAAGGGATCCTCTAAGCCATCAGGAAGTGTACTTTATATAGCTGAACATATCTGCTCTAGCATGGTCATCTTCTCTCATGTATTTCCTTTCTACACCAAGGACAATTTGGCATTTCAGTTTCATTAACTATAGGTCAAGACTGTAGCCAGGCTTACTAAAAAAAAAAAAAAAAACCCAAGAAATTTGTTAAAAGTCAGATCTAAAAATCATTAAATGTCAATATGCTCTCCACACATATATTTTCTGTGAATACGGTACTTTCTCCCTTCAGTAGACCTTGAGGTTTTCTCTTCGAGCTACTTTTCTGTTGCTATGATAAAATATCACGATCAAAAGTAATTTATGGAGCCAGGTGGTGGTGGTGGTACACACCTTTAATCCCAGTACTTGGGAGGTAGAGGCAGGCAGATCTCTGTGAGAGCCTGGTCTACAGAGTGAGTTCCTTGAGACAGTGTCTTAATATGTAGCTTTGGCTGCTCTGGGACTTGATTTGTAGACTAGGCTGACCTTGGCTTCATAGAGTCCTTCCTTCCTGCCTTGCTTCCCACTGCTGGGATTAAAGGTATGCGCCACCACACCCTGCATTTGTGGGATTCTTAAGGTAAGTCTTGAAGAGATATATAGGTTATATTTAAATTGGGGGATTAGTTAGGTAGTTAGAGGTAAAGACAGTGTCAAGAATGTTAACCTGAGCTGCAGACAGCAACAGGAATGTTAGTCTGCGAGAATAAACCATGAGCCAGTGTGTGACAGTGTCCCAATGTTAGATAGAAGGGGGATTATTATGACCTAAGATAGTTTGGGACATTTCCAACTCCTTATTTTTCTTATCCTTATCCAATACAGCCATCAAATATCCAAGTAGGAAATGCAGGTCTCCTTTGGCTTCACTTTTATATCTCTGATGATTGGCCAAATTAATATGCCCAAGTCAGAACATTTGCAGCGTCTTCTGTTTCTTAACTCTGATACACTAAGATAGGACGTTACCATTGTAATGTCACAGCCTAGGAATGGGAGCTAGCAGACTCTCTGGCCACAAAACCAACGGAATCCACCAACAGCTGTCATCTTAGAAGGCCCTGTGATCAACACTCTGCCTGTGGATATGCACAGGAACAATTTTGCTAGGGCAAATGGAAAATCCTGTCTCTCTATCTACCCCATCCTTCTCTACCAAGGTTTGGAGTCCCAGTGCCCAGGCATACAGAAAAATGACAGCCACTGATTGACTGCTTTTGTCACCATGTTGCAAGGCAGAATTTCAGTATTTGGAGGCAAAAGAGGGTCAATGGTGTGGTTGGTAGCTCTGGAAGGATCCTGTCTTTGTTCCAAGAGCAGACCATGAGGAGAGGTGCCCAGCCATCCACTTTCTAGTACATTATATATTATATAATTATATTATATTATTATATACTTCTATTATCTATGGACAAGCCACCAATTTGGTTTCTCTAACTCCAACTTCATTAGCCTGATAATTTAGGGTAATTCCTCCTAGCAATGAACAGTGAGCTGCTTGTCCACTTTTGTGCTCTGCACTGGCAGGGATTTTCTCATTGTCTTCAATCTTTTTTATGTGTTCCAGGCAGCATTTGAGATAGGCTGAGTCAGAGGTGTTAGCCAAATGCCATTTACAACTAGAAATGCATCATTGATTTTTATTGTGATTCCATCGCTGCTTCTCATTTCTTCAGCCTCTGACTCTGGGATTTCCCATGTGTCTGTCCTTTGGCTGAATGTTGAGTCTGCACTCTTCCTCAGACCAGTAACCAAAATCCCACAAATTTCCAAAAAGGAAAAAAAAAAAAGGTCTCTTACAAAGAAGCAAGAACCAGGATGGCTTTGGTCATTAGAATAGCAATATCAGAATGCAGAAAGCAATGGAGATATGGCCTAAAAGTTCTGCGGGAAAATTATTACCTACTGCATTATACAGTGTATATGAGCAAAAGGTTCAGGTCTGCACTAGACAGAAGCAGAAGGCTTCTCTGAAGTCTTTGTCAGAGAGGATGCTAGGAAAGCATCTGTGTGTGAAATTGAAGTACAGAAATATTTAGAGAGATGAAATTCATAGAAGGCTCAATGTATCGGGTACAGAGTTTGAATGAGTTAGAAATTATAAAATTAAATGCATAGCTATACAGATTATCAACTCCAGGTGAAGCAGAAACATTTTTCAGGAAATGAAAACGGCCACAGTTGGCGTTGTTGTTGTAATGCCTACAACAAAGGCGCGTGAAATAGTAATTTAAGTGTGTTATTTAGAATACATGAGTGTGTATGAAAAGAATCATGCAGAGTTGAAAATAATTGCCTCTTGAGACAGAGATGTTGGGTAAACGACTGAGCGTTCTTTTTTATTTTAATATATTTCATAAAAGTTGCTGACGTACAACTAGGAGAAAGTTAATTTATAACCACACTGTTTCAGAGGTATTGTTTAAGATACCACAATTAGATTTTTATTTTGTTTTCCTTGTACCATATTTTGTATATAGCAAGGACTTAATTGCTTTGTGGATTGAATCTTTCAAAATATGTCCAAAGTTGTAAGGCATTACTAGTCAGAATATCCTTGAAAGCTGGAATATTTCATCTACATATATACTTATATATATATAGATGAAATATATATATATAAAATATTTTTTGTTTTAAGATTTATTTATTTATGTCTGAGTGTTCTGTCTGCATGTATACCTGCGTTCCAGAAGAGGGTATCTGATTCCATTATAGATGGTTATGAGCCACCATGAGGTTGCTGGGAATTGAACTCAGGACCTCTGGAAGAGCAGACAGTGTTCTTAACTGTTGAGCCATCTCTCCAGCCATATATATATTTATTATATTATTTATATGTTATATATAAATGTATATTTATATATTTTACATTTTATGTATTTATTATTATATTAAATCTATTACATGTTTATATATAATCACATAATTTTTTTATTTTTAAGATTTTCACTGTTGCCTATGTGTGTGTGTGTGTGTGTGTGTGTATTCTGTTTGTGTGTGGTTGTCCAAAGACAGCAGAAGTGGATCCCCTGGATGGAGTGATAGGTGCTTGTGAGCCTCCTGACATGAGTGCTGGAAACTGAACTCAGGTCTGGAAGAGCAGCAGCCCTGAGCCCTCATTCCACCCCTATTAATTCTCCTTATAGTGGTGTCTGGGGTTCTGCATCTGTAAATCTCAAGGAGAACTAAGTCAAATTCTTTTCTTAATCTTAGTTGATATATAAGTAGTACTGAGTGAAGTGATTATTTTGCTTTACTAGTGAGATCTGCTCCTTTTGGTGCTAGGAATCTAAGCTCTGCCCCTACCTTCAACTCCAAATCGGAAAACCAATTACACTAATTGGGTATGGTGGTTGGTGCACATCTGTAATCCCTGTGTGTGGGAGACAGAAGCAGGAGGATCAATAAAAGTTTAAGACTGGTTTTGTCCACAAAGCTAGCCCCTGGTCATCCTGGGCTGCATAGTAAACCTCTGTCTCAACAAACAAAAATAATAAACAGACTAACAAACGACTATTGAAAAAGAAAGAAAAAGGGAAGAATGGAAGAAACAAGCAGACAAACAAACAAAGAAACAAACCAATTATGCTACAGTTTAAATGCATCACCTCCCAAATCAGATGTTGTCCACGTGGTGTTAACCATGTGGTGCCTGCTTTTATTTGGTGATTAGGTCTCAAGGCCTTTTTCCTCTTAGGAGGGATTGGGTGGTCCTGCAAAAGGGTTGACAGGGTTGACAAGGGAAGCATTCCTTTGGCACTCCCACCTTTCAGAATGTGAAAACACTATGTTTTCCCTTGTAAGAATTAGCACTCAAGCTACCACTTTGCAAGCAGAGACCGGATCCCGCTACACAATGAGCCCGTCGGGTTCCTTGATTTGTACTTTTAGCATCCGGTAAGAAACTTTTATTGTTCATAAATTATGTAGTCTATGCTATACCATCGTAGCAGCTCAGAGAGACTAAAGCAAGAAATATTTTTGAGAATAGGTTTTGGACACGACAGAGCACACAGTTCTCATCTGCTGCAGTGCACATCATTCTGTAAGAGCCGCACGAGTGTGTTATTAGCTACATATTACATCCTCTAGGAAAAGAACGTGGGAGATTGCCAAGGTCAGCCAGAGAGCCAGGCGTCATCACTTCCTCAGATCATTTGCCCTAATGGTCTGATACGTGCGTCCTGAGGAGGTGAGAGGCAGAAGTCAAGAGGCTTCATCCCACGTAAATCAGCCAGCAGTGGAGTCTGTCTACAACTAAAGTGTTGGTGGATAACAGACAGTGACTGGCCTGTAAACCAGCTTTCACTGTGTTGAGAGAGACTTAAAAATAGAAAGGAATTCTATCTATGTTTAGACGGTTAGAAATGAGAAGTAGAATTTCTGTAAAAGAGTAGGCTTGAGATAATTTTTTTTTTTTTTCTGCTCAGGATCCCATATTATGGAGCTGACAAAATAAACATCCTGCCTGTCTGCTTGTGTTTCTGGTATCTCCATTCATCACAAGGCTGTCCTCCACCAGCAATTTTAAATCTACAAATTCAGAGCTCCAGGGAGTTTTTATGAGATTACCCAGCACTGCCGGGCTAGAGGGGAAGAACACAAAGGAGCCTCTTCACATGGGCACCCAGCACTTTTCTAGTCCTCAGGCACTTGGTAATTTCACAGAGTAGCTATGCAGCATTTGCCAGTAAATCTCTTTCAACACATTCTCCTCTCCCTTCTTCTATCAGGGGAACGTGGTTATTTTAAGTGGAATAACTCTCCTTATTTATATTTGGTTTTTGTTTGGTTGTCCCCAAAATGAAATTTCATTTTCAGTATCATAATTTAAACAAACAGAAAATCTTGGGGAAAAAAAAAAAACCACCTCTAGGATCCAGAGGAACATAAACACAATTCAGAAAACTAGAATGTATAGAGTCCTAGAGACAGTCACTGCAAGAAGACAATGATTGCTACTTAAAAATCGGTCGCAGGGGCTGGAGAGGTGGCTCTGTGGGGAGTGCTACCCTTGCAGAGGACTGGTGTCTGGCTCCCTGGACAAACTGGGTGGCTAACAACCACTGTAGCTCCAATTTAGGAGATGACGCCCTCTTCTGGCCCCTGTGGGCCCTTGCACTCATTTGCACAAACTCACACACAGATACACATACACATGTAAATAAAAATAAAATAAATCTGTGAGAAAATCTACCATGTGGAAAATAGCGATGAAATTAAAAGAACCTATTTATTAACTTTTATAAATTTAGATTGATCTTCAGAGACTTCTTTTCTCGATAAAAATTAAAGGAAGCAGTTTGTCTCTCTCTCTCTCTCTCTCTCTCTCTCTCTCTCTATATATATATATATATATATATATATACATAATTTGTTTATTTGTTTTTTTTTTTTCAAGACAGGGTTTTTCTCTTTTAACTCTGACTGTCCTGGAACTCACTCTGTAGATCAGGCTGGCCACAAACTCACAGAGATTCGCCTGCCTCTGCCTCCTGAGTGGTAGGATTAGAGGTGTGTGCCACCTCCGCCTGGCTAACTGTCTACATTTTAAATATTAAATGATGAAAGGCATACTCTAATTATATTTCTCATTTACTGTTTTATAATCTTAAAAATGTTTGACATACATCATTGTATTCAATGTAGACATTAAAGTTATTTGTAACCGAGGAAATTGAGCTTTGAGACTTTTCTGTGAAACAGACAAGGCCTGACAATACATCATGAAAGGCAAAACAAGAATTCTTCTTTAAGTCTTTTTTTTTTTTTATCTGCCTTTAGTAAAAACTGTATCTTTGGTTAATTATTAGCATTCTCATTTTATACTTCAATATGCTGTAGTCATAGATTCAGGGCAAAAGCCATTTATTTTTTTCCTAATTTAATTCCTAATCCTCTCCTGGACTCTTGGAACATTTTGACCTCCATACAATCTAATCTTAAGCCAAGAACTGGAATGCTTTAGCCTCCGTACAATCTAGAACATTTAAGCCTCTATACAATCTAATCAACCTCTGAGACCTACTGCTGACTGAGCCACTCTGACTAGCTCCTTCTGAATTCTGACTCTTCTGGTTTGACTCTCTCACTGTTCTGGCTCAAACTCTTTTCCAAGCTGACTGGTTTAAACTGACCTTCTGAGCCAACCAACTGTTTCTTACAGAAGGCTTCTGACTCCAGCTTACTCTGACTGACTCTCTGACTTCCTCAGACTGAACTGCTCTGCTCAGCTTCAAACTGACTCACTCTTCCCATCTGATACTGACTTCTTCTGCCAAGCTGCCTCTGTGTCTCTGCCTCAGACTCCTCAGACTACTCCTGTGTCTCTGTGAGTTCTCACTGCCCCGTATTGCCTCAGTCAGCCTCTATGCTTCTCTGCCTTATCTTCTCTGTGTCTTATTCTCTGACTCTCTGAGGTGAGACCCTGCTGTCCTATCATGAGAGCTGGGAGCGTCTTCACTCTGACTCACTTTGCTAATTCTTCCTCTGATTTGTCACTTTACCTGCACTTCTCTCTGACTCATCTCAGATGTCACTTCCTATCTGAAACTGACTCCTGAGCTCTGCTTCCTGTCTCTGCTTTTCTTTTGTGGTTAAAGGTGTCTGCTACCACTGCCTTCTGAATACTGGGATTAAAGGTGTGTACCAACATTCTTAACATTCTTTCTTGTTTCATCCAGACCACACAGACCTCTGAATGTGATTCCTTCACATAGACTCCTGGATGTGATCCCTTCATATAGACCCTTGAATTTGATCCTTTCCCAGAGAAGCCATGTTGCTGGATTAAATGATTAAATATTAAACATTCCTCTACAATAAAACAAAATAAAAAGTTTTGAAATGCTTGTCCAAAAACATTACACAAGAGAAATAAAAACAAAACAAAACAAAAAAACTCAAGCCCTGACTTGAAATTCTTTGCTCTCAAATCATTTAACCACAATAAATGTGAGTGAAGGCTGAAGAGTTAGTTCTTCAGAGCACGCTCTCCATTATTGCTCTTAATAAGATTTGTCCTACTTAAAAGATTTCCATTAAAATCCATTTCTTCTTGGCAAACACTGGAGTCTTTGTATCATTATTATTCTCCTTGAGAAATATTACAAGCAACAGAAAAATTCTGGATAAATAGTAGAAATGGAGCATACTTTAAAATGATGACAAAGCCATAAAGTCTAAAATTATAATGAATAAGTAGAGGACAGTTTCCAATACAGAGTTCTGTAATATTATCCATTATGTGGCCAATCTTTATGATATTATAGAGCATTCTGTTAGTAACACACCGTTTCACATAGCTTTTCTGTCTCCCTTGCCAGGAGAGACTTAGGCATGATTTTGACTCGGAGGCAAGCAATGTCCTCTGTGCGTCTGTGTCTCTGTAGTTTGGTGTAGTCTCTCTCTGCCGTCTCCACCCTTCCTTCCTCTCTCCCTCCTAATGGTAGACTCGTTCCAGAAAACTTGAGTTCCAGATGTAGAAGCGGTCAAAGGCAGATTGCATGTCCAAGAACTTGATATTTGCGATGCTCGCTGTGGGCTAACCACTCTCCGAGACACTCTACATTTTAGCAAGAAATTTCTCAGACACGTGGGAACTGCTCAGGTTTGGAAAACCAGAATGGTGGGTTCCATGACTCAACTTTTTCATCAGATGAGCTCTGTGGCTCTGTCGGTGGTGTATGCTTACTACTTAGCTTCAAGCCTCCCTCCCACCCACTTCAGCAATTCTCGATACCCATTAAAAATTAAAGATCTCAAGCACAATCTCCTCAACAGCCTGAAAGCTTGTGCATTTGTCCTTCCTCCACCCCTCCATTCATAAGTTGAAACATAGTCACCACTGTGACGGTGTCAGAAGATGGGACTCAGGAAAGGGGTTTTTGCCCTTATATAAGAGGCCCCAGAAAGTGACCTTGCCTTTCTACCATATGAGGACACAGTGATGAGACATTCTCTATGAACTAGGTAACGGCCCTTTACTCGATGCTAAACCATTTGCCCTTTGACCTTGAAGAGAGCATTTCTTTTCCTAAGTCATTTAGTCTGTGCTTTTTGTTATAGCATCTCAATTAATATTGCCTTCCTTCCTTCCTTCCTCTCTTTCTATTCTCTCTCCCCTCCTCTTCTTCCTCTATGCCTTACTTTTCATCGTTGCAGGTTTCCTTTGGTAGCTGTACCTGTGGCTCCACCCTGTCTTAGCCTCCAAACGGCTGGAACAGCAGCTGTGTGCCACCGTGATTGCCTGGACAATGTCTTTTAATCGGCTAATGTTCCACTTAAATCAGAGCTGCTCTCTCTTTTACCTGCCAACAACCTTGAGCACAGCAGACATCCTGTGTTTGGGAACCTGTGACTCATCATGTCCTATGAACCATAAGGACACAACTCCGTGTACGAAACCCAGTTATTGCAGATTGTCCTCGAGGATGGTGGACATTTTGGCATTTTGAAAGTTCTGAAAAAGGCACCAATACTAGTTGTTTTTGTTATATTTTTGAAATCCTGAGATGATGCTAACAGCTGAGACTGTTGTTTCTTGGTAACGAGACAAACATTACAGAATATAAAATCGTTTAAGAGCACAGTTGCTATTACTCTTAAGCGCCCATCTGTGTTATCTGGTGTTACTCTGACCTCTTTCCACCTCTTTCTAACGTAGGCGGACTCCAAACCCGCAATCCTCCTTCCTCAACCTCCTGAACGCCGAGCTTCCAGATGTGCGCCACTGTGCTGGCCCCAGCTTCACCCTCGTGGCGTCTGTACTTTGATTTTCTGTACTTTGGCGAGAGGGCCTTTAATTAAGATGTAGTTACACGTGGAACTATATAATTTACAAATGTTGGGGGTCAACCTGTGTCTGTTGTTTCAGAATCTGCTTGATTGGCAGTACTGTGAATTTCTTCCAGACACAGAGCACTTCACATGATTGCACGCTTCTGTAGTATGTGGACATATCATACCGTCAGCGATAGATTTTGCTGGATAATTTTAGTTTTAGTAGATAATACTGTTTAAATATTTAATCACCGAACCCTTCTGATTGTTTACCAAAAGTAAATATTAGAGATGGAGTTTTTGAAACAAAAGATATGTTTATTTTTAAGTCTTTTTTATGTTTTTCCATATTGCTTTCCAGCTGCTACCTATTAAACTGTCTACTTCTGCCCGCAACAACTGCTGTTCAGTTGTTACTGACAGCAAAATAGGTAGCTCTTTTGTGGGCTAGAAATGAGGTTACCCATTTTATTTATCTTTTGGCTTTAAGTTCTTCTTTTTTAAGTTTCTTGCTCCTAAAAATGTTCATTTTTCTTCTGTGTGGATGTGGCATTAAACTCTTGCATGTTGAGAAGCAAATTCTGAAAGCAATTATCACCTCTCGCCTGTCCCCAAATTGTCATCATTTGGTTGATGTTCTCATCCAGCTATTTGGATTTTTACAAATTACTTCCTTCCTCCAATAGCTTTCTAGGTGATAAGTATTCTTTATTTCCTTCTCAAGAAAATTTTAGATTTTTTTTTTTTTGCCAAGGAATGCTTAACTCAGATTAAGCTATTTATTTTAAACATGGAAGTCTACAAACTTACACCTATGTAGGAAAAAAAAATTAAACAAGCAATACCAAAACATAATCTATCTTACCAGCTTCCCCCTTAAGTTAAAGATATTACCTTTTAAGAATCATATTGCAAGGTATTTTCTATTAAAAAATAAAATATATTAAGTAAAATAATTATGACACTGCCATTTGTCACAAAGTAGGAATTCAGAAGAAGTAGAATCAGTATTATTGTAGCAGTACTTACTGCCTATTTTCTAAAACTTTGCTATTTTTGTTACTGTTGTGCTTGTTTTTGTTTTTGGCTTTTTGAGACAGGGTTGTCTATGTAGCCCTGGCTATCCTGGAGCTCACTTTGTAGACCAGGCTGGCCTCTAATTCAGAGATACACACTGGGATTGAAGGAATGGGGACCCACCACCGGGCCGGCTTTGTCTTTTGTTTTGTTGTTTTCTTATTAGAAGGGTCTCCTGAGCTTGCTGTGTAGCCCCAATCTTCCTGCTCCTACCCCTGGAAAGCTGGGGTCACAGGGGTGCGCTACCACATTTGGCTGGGCTTTGCTGTCTCACTGCTGACCTTTACGTCTCACATTGCTGCAGAATCCGTCATCACCTATGCCAGGAGCCTGCTCACTGGGTGTGGCTGGAGGTCGCTGATGTCAGTCACACAGAGAAGAAACTCTCAGGGCTCTGTTGGTGCTCCTATCTCCACTGTATTTTTAGGACTCTGCACGCAATGTTAAGGACATCAGACACTTTACTTTCAGTGACTCAGTGTACTCAGTCGCCCTTTCCTGGCTCATTCCTCTCACATCTTAGAACCTTTCACCCAGCGATTCCCTGTGCCTCCAGTGACCATGTGTTTTTTGTTTGTTTCAGAGAGTCCCAATTTCAGGTATTCTGTCCCATTGCCAAATTAAATGCCAGACCATATGCTTCATATTTATTTAGGGAAAATATATTCATTTACCTATGCTTCAGTTCTCCAAACTGTGCTTATCAAGATTTCCCCTTGGTTTGTTAGACAGTTGATGACAGCTTTTCTTCTAAAATGCAGTTTAGCCTCCTTCCCTGGGGAGGTTCCCTTCACGGCCTTCCTCTCTTAAATGCTGCTCTGTTATGTGCAGCTGCCCTATTCAGGAAAAGTGAAAATTGAAAGGAGTTGTATCATGTGAGTTCTGGGGTTCATTCACCCCTGCCCAGCTGTTCAGGAAGGCATTCTCTGCGCAGGTAGAAGACACCTTTATTTTTCTGTTGTTAATCTGAATCAGTCCTCCCTTCCAGTAGCCTGTGGATCTGAATAGTCTCAACAGCACATTTCCCATCATGCATGTTTCTGTCTAGAACACTGTAGGGAAGTTACTGGGGTCCCAGGTGGTCTTTTCACTCTTAAGTTCAGATGCACAGTCTAGGGCTTGATGGTGTGTGAGTGTGTGTATAATTTCAGTACTCTAAGAATCCGAGAGACAACCAATCATTTAAACACATGTACACACATGAAACTTTTATGGACAAACATCAGTTCTCAAAGTGGCATCAATTAGAAGGGAAAAAAATATTTTCTAGAATATTTTATATAATAATGCCCCAGTACCCAATGAAATGTACATTACAGTACAGGGGCCTGGAGAGATGGTTCAGTGGTTAAGAGCATTGGCTGTTGCTGTTCTTCCAGAGGACCCAGATTGGATTCCTAGCACCTACCTGGCAGCTTACACACACACACACATACACACACACACACACACACACACACACACACACACACACACACAGGGGGATGGGAGGTCTATCAATTTCCATTCTTCTCCCCCTTCCCTCCTCTCATCTCCCTCTCCCATCCCTTCCCCTTCCTCCTCCTTCTACTCACCTCCCCCTTCTTGCTCCTTGACTCAAACAATCTTCCTGACTCTTTTTGCTGAAGAAATGGTTCTGCGGGTGAAGACTTGGAGCTTCTGAATTAAACTCTCCAGAACCCGTGTAGAGCCGGGTGTGGTAATAAGAGTCTGTAACCTCAGTGTTCCTATGATGAGGTGGGAAGTAGAGAATCACTGGGAACAGGCTTGCACTATGCAGTGGCTAACAACAAAGAGACTCCATTTTAAATTAGGTGGAAAGTGAGGACCACCACCTGAGGTTGTCTTCTTACCAACACACACACACACACACACACACACACTTGCTTTTTAAAAGTTCCCTTTCCCTTAGTACATTTTTAAGGGTTTTATTTTTTAATTTTGTGAGTATGTCTGTGTGTGAATATGCGCACATGTAAGCAGAGTTGCCCATGCAAACCAGAAGAAGGTGCTGGATCCTCTGGTGCTGGAGTTACAGGTGAGCCACCCAGTTCGGTGATGAGAACCCATCTCAGTCCTCTGCCAGAGCAGTATGCTCTGCTAGCCACTGAGCCAGCCCTCTAGCCCCTACTAATATAGTAGTGTGCCTATGTATTATATAATAGATAATTTTCTTTGTTGAATTGTTCTAAAACTATACACGTGAAACGTAGTCTTTCAGTGTCTTTAAGTTGAAATGGTGCACATTCTCTGGTAGAGAATACAGTGTCGGGCAAGACAGTCATCTGGTACTGCCAAAAATATCACTGTGGCCCAGAAAGATGGCTCAGCAGGGAAAGATGCTTGCAGCCCAGCATGGTGACTTGAGTCTGATCCCCAAGACCCACATGGTGGAAAGAGAAAACTGCCCACCAGAAAGTGTTCTTTGATCTCCATATTGATGCTATGGTATGTGTGTATGCACAAATAAACTAGATAAAATAAAATAAAAATGTTACTGTCTTCCCACTTACCACACAGCTCACACAAAACTCACCCCTTTTCTGGAAGCTAGTGATGGTTTAAGAGTACTATCTTAATCTTTAATCTTCCCTTTGTAAGCGTTTCAGAGGCAAGAAGCCCAGTTGTCTTTCTAGAAGACTACTCCTCTCTGAGAGGAACGTACCTCATTTCATGAATTTACCCAGACTCTGGAAGACTATCTTAAGGAAGAATGAATGTGCTTGGGATATCTCATTTCTTAACACTTCAAAATTATTTCTCTCTCTACTTTCTTACTATCCTAATTTTAATAACTGCTCCATGCTAATTCTGTTACGGCTACTGCCACTGTTCTGTTCCTCCCACTGCCTCTCGTCCTTGCTATGAGTTTACACCACATATTCCCAAATGACTATTCGTATAGTATTCCAACATTTCTACTTGACTCCATGTTATTTGTTATAGTGCATCATGTACTGTACTACGGGCGGTGGTGGCGCACGCCTTTAATCCCATCACTCGGAGGCAGAGGCAGGCAGATCTAAGAGTTTAAGGCCAGCTTGGTCTACAGAGTGAGTTCCAGGGCAGTCAGGGATGCGCAGAGAAACTCAGTCTCAAAAAACAAAAAACAAAAACATCCCGCCCCCAAAAAATCCCAAAGCAAAAAACAACAAAAAAGAAAACCCTTAAAGCATAAAAAACAAATACACATACATAAATCTTCATATATGAATACAATATAAGTATACTGTGCACATATAATACACATATGAACATAGCAGTAGGTTTTACATATACATGTTAATATATACTGAGTCCATTTATATGCTACAATAATAAAAAAGAGGTCATGAATTTGAAAGGGTGTAGGGGGCGCGGGGGGAGTTGCTGAAAGACTGAGGTTATAAATGATGTAAATACAGTACTTATGCATGATATTCTTAAAACAAAATTTTAAATGAAATATTCTTATAAGGAAAATACAGAGGCTATTATTATTCCTATGCTAAACTATGAAAAATTATCTGATTTATAAGTCATGTTTTAGGGCAACATTAAACCTGGGCCTAGAATTCAGTTATTGCTTAAGTTTTAGACTCAGGATTTGCTTTTCTCACCGCCTCATAGAACCGTCTCCAAGGTTGACCACATCCTTGGCCACAAATTGGCCATCCTTGGTCTCAACAGATATAAGAAAGTTGAAATGATCTCCTGTATCCTATCAGACCACCGTGGATTAAAGTTGAATTTCAACAACAGAAACAACAGAAGGCCTACAAACTCATGGAAACGGAACAGCTCTCTACTGCATGACGACTGGGTCAAGACAGAAATAAAGAGAGAAACTAAAGATTTTCTAGAATTCTATGAATACACAACATACCCAAACTTATGGGACACAATGAAAACAGTGCTAAGAAGAAGATTTGTAGCACAAAGTGCCTACCCAAAAAGAATGGAGCGGTCACATACTAGCTAATTGACAGCACGTCTGAAAGCTCTAGAACAAAAAGAAGCAAGCACATCTAAGAGGAATAGACAGCAAGAAATAATCAAGTTGAGGGCTGAAATCAAGAAAATAGAAACAGGGGAACAATTCAAAGAATCAATGAAAGAAAGAGTTGGTTCTTTAAGAAAAACAACAAGATAGACTAACCCCTATACAAATTAATCAAAAGAAGGAGAGAGAATATCCAAATCAGCGGAATCAGAAATGAAAAAGGAGACACAACCACAGACACTGGAACCCGAAGAATCATTAGGCTGCGCTTAGAACCTGTGCTCCACAAAACTGGAAAATCTAAAAAGATAGACACCACCTACCAATGGCAAATCCAGATCACATAAACAATTCAAACAGACCTATGAACTGGAAGGAACAGAAGCAGTCATTAGAAGTCTCCCCACCATAACACAAAACAACAGCAACCCAGGGCCACATGGCTGTACTGCAGAATTCTATCAAAAGCAATCTACAGGTTCTACCCAATCAATCTTCCCCATCAAAACCCCAACATAATTCTTTACAGATCTTTAAAGGACAATCCTCAACTCAACTTCATATGGAAAAACAAAAAAACCAGCATAGCCAAAATAATCCTGAAAAATGAAATAACTTCTGGAGTATTCCTACTCCTGATCTCAAGCTGTCCTACAGAGCTATAGTAATAAAAACCACATGGTATTAGCATAAAAACAGACATGTTGGTCAATGGAACCGAATTGAAGATCCAGACATAACCCCACACACTTATGGACACCTGATCTTTGATAAAGAAGCCAGAAATATACAATGGAACAAAGAAAGCATCTTTTAACAAATGGTGCTGGTCTAACTGGATGTCCACATGTAGAAGAATGCAAATTGATCCATAGTTATCACCCTGCACAAAACTCAAGTCCAAGTGGATCAAAGACCTCAACATAAAGCCAGACACACTGAACACGATAGAAGAGAAGGTGGGGAGTAGTCTTGAACACATTGGCACAGGAGGCAACTTTCTGAACAGAACACCAATAGCTCAGGCACTGACGTCAGCAATTAATAGCTGGGACCTCATGAAACTGAAAAGCTTCTGTAAGGCAAAGGACACTGTCAATAAGACAAAAAGACAGCCTACAGAATGGGAAAAGATCTTCACCAACCCCACTTCTGATAGAGGGCTAACATTCAAAATATATAAAGAATTCAAGAAAGTAGACATCAACAAAGCAAATAATCCAATTAAAAAGGGGTATAGACCTAAACAAAGAATTCTCAAAAGAGGAATCACAAATGACTGAGAAACACATGAGAAATGCTCGACATCCTTAGCCATTAGGGAAATGAAAATCAAAAGCATCTAAGATTCCAACAGACCAGTCAGAATAGCTAAAAGCAATAACGCAAAGGGCAGCTCATGCTGGCGAGAATGTGGAGCAAGGGCATATACCCAAAGGATGCCCCATCGTCCCAGAAAGACGCTTGCCCAACTGTGTTCATGGCAGCTTTACTCATAATAGGCAGAAACTGGAAACAACCCAGATGCCCCTCAACTAAAGAACGGGAAAAGAAATTGTGGTCCATTTACACAGTGGAGGGTTTACTCAGTTATCTAAAAAAAATGACCTCATAAACTTTGCAGGCAAATGGATGGAACTAGAAAAAATAATCCGTCCAGAAATTCCTAAACTGTATTCAGTTCACAGTAAGAACAATGACATTTATCAAAGATGATGATGATGATGATGATGAAGAAGAGGGTGATATGATACTGACTTCCAAACACCTAGTATTTGTTTAAAACAAACAATATTATTTCCAAATATGATTGGAAATTGTAGTTAAGAAGATATTTAAGTTATGCATTTTGATGTCTTTTATGTATCCTTGTACATATGCATATAATAATAATGAATCTACAATTATTCTAAATTGTTTTTTGAAAGAGGGTCTCACTATGCAACCCGGGCAAGCCTGAAATCACTGTGTAGCCCAGGCTGGCCTCAAAATCACAGAGATCTCATTGCCTCTGCCAGCCAAGTGCACACATTAAAGGTGTGTGCCACCACACCTGGCTAAATTTTTGCTTAAATGTATCAAACCTTATATGGTTATTAGCACAAACTTTCATTAAATGGTTTGTACTACAAAAAGAAAGAGCAATACACTTGCCCTTTTGGTACTTGCCTGGCAAAATCCCCAGCTGGCGAAACACAGCTTCCTCTTTACCTGCTGCCTAAGCCAGTCATCTATGAGATGATGCAAGAAAGCAAGCCATCATGCAGACTGAACTAAACGCTAACCGATGACTTCAAGCCTCAGCTCGATACTCAGTGTTGCCTGGTTACCCTTTGTGTAGCCTTGGGCCATTTGACTCTTCCCCTCTTCCAGATAGCTCTGTTGACCTCCAGCCTCCTTCTCGATATCCCATCTCAGCTGATGACCTTGCTTCTTACTTCAATGAGAAAGAAGAGAAAAACTTGACCCTCTCACTGCTTCTGCTCCACCTACTTACATCTTATCTGCCCTTGTTACGAAAGCTGGACTGTTCCTGTTTTGTCTGAGACACAGACATAACTCTCTTCCTGTGCTCTATGTCTTAATTCTCTTTTGCTCTTAAAATTATCCCTTTTTTTTGGCCATTTTTTCCCTATAAAGTAATTAATAGATAAATACAGTAAGCGTCTCTTATTTAATAAAGAATTCTTTTAAACTCACATCCCTCTGGCTACTGTTTCATCCTTCACTCCTTTTAACAGAAAAAGTCACAGGAATTCTGTGTCTCACGTCCCCACGCCAGCATTTCCAACGCCATCTTATGACCACTCTAGTAAGACTATTGGAATTTGTTGTCCACTAGCGGTGCAGCAAGCATTGACATTCATATCTCTAAACCCGGTGCTGATCTCTGTCTTTGTCAAGCTTGACTTCTTAGGGGTAGCTAACACAGATCTTCTTGGAACGCATTGGCTTCCAAGAAACTTCTTTTGGTTTTCCCCCTGTTTTGCCACTTCACAGTTTACTTCATTGGTTCCTCCTTACGACTCTGAGAGATGTCAAAGCTTTGAGTGTCCTGAGATTCACCAGTCAGTTCTCTTTTCTCTCTTTATCTCCCAGGAGCTCTCAGCTGAATTCACAGTGTGCCACACACAGACACACACACACACACACACACACACACACACACACACACACACACACACTCAGATTTTCTTACATCATATGTGTGTATGTAAGTATATGTATGGAGTTTATATTTCTCTTTGTCTTTCCTCTGTCCCCTTAATCTCTCCTCTGGGATTTGTTCTAGAAGCTATCAGATAGAACAAAACAGGATTGCTATTAGGCCTGACCAGGGGAGTATCACGGAAGCTCAGAGTAGGGTTTTGGGACCCACTGTGGGAAAGGGCAGTGTTACACAATATGTCTGCCCAGCGCATAGCTGTAGCCTGAGCAGAGGGCAACCTGGCACAGCCTGTTAGCTGCCCACGGAGAAAAGTGCGAGGCACGAAGCGAGGCCCGGCCAGGCACGGTGCGAATGCTTGTAATCTCAGCACGGTTTTGAGACCAGTCTATGCTACACAGTGAGACCTTGTCTCAAAACAAACAACAGGCAGACAGATAGATTAAACACACTGAGGAGGGCATTCACATAGGAGGGGCAGGCAGGACTGGGTGTCAGCGGCTGAGCCGGGTGAGGAAGGCCTCAGTTCAGGGAGGGGAGTAGCAGTGACAGGGAGATCTTCACTGTGTAAAAGAGGAGCTAATTATGCCTAGCCCTGTCTTCATCATCCTTCAGCTGATGGGAGCACGCAGAGGCCCAGGACCAAACATCATGCAGAGCTCGGGGCACCCCGGGGAGGAGTGGGAGGAGGGATTTTGAAGACCAGATGGATCGAGGACACCAGGAGAACAAGTCAACTGACCAGCACCCTTAGGGGCTCACAGAGACTGAAGCAGCAGACACGGAACCTGCAGGGTCCCCTAAATATATCTATGGTTGTCTGAGTTGGTGTGCTTGCAAACTCCTACAGGCTGGAGTGAGGAGTCTCTGATCCTTTTCCTGCCCTTGGGACCGTTTTGCTCCTGCTGGGTTGCCTAGTCCACCCTTGATGCAGGGAGCAGTGCCTGGCCTTGTTACATCTTGTGACGCCCGGTTTGAGTGGTCACCCTGAGAAGACTGTTCTTTTTTGGGGAGAAGGAAGGTTTGGTTGGTGCGCTAGGGTCGAAGTAGATCTGAGTGAGGAAGAGGGGAGACAGGAGAGCTGGTAGGAGTGGAAGGAAGGATGTATTGACGAGAGAAGAAAATAAAATAAAATGGAGTTAATCATTATTAAAAACTTGGAGCCAGGTTTCCAACTATTAGATGAGGGAAAAGACTAGAATATTCCTCCTGATGCTAGATTAGGAGGTATTTGTGTGAACTCATGGTTAGCACCATATAGATATAAAAGTGACAGCCACATTAAATGTATATGTCTAACATTCTATCTTACATTGACAGTCCTCGGCCTTGTCCACTGAGAGGCTCAGGAGCACCAATATCTTAGTGACAAATGAGCATATCACTTTTGGGTTTATCAATGCAATCCTCCCCCAAAGCAATAGACAGGGCTCTTAGAAAAACAGCTGATCCCAGAGCTGCAGCAGCAGAATTGTAAGATAAGCCTAGAATATAAAATATAAAATGGCACCCAAAATAGGGGAATGTGGTTTTTTTTATTTTTTATTTTTTAAAGACCCAAAAGTCAGCCTGCAGGAGTTTCTAGTGACCAAATGTTTGGACAATTTGAGCATTAAATTAAGTAAGTATAGAAAACAGACTAGAGCCAGGTGTGGTGTATATGTTTGTCAAGAGACTGCGGAAGGGGGATCCCAAGTTTGAGGCCAACCTGGGCTACGTAGTGAGATCTTATTTCAAAACAAGAGAACAAAACAAAACAAAACACAGCAAACAACAACAAAAACGGATTGGAAGCCATGAAGTAAAATAATATATCATGCGTCAATACCGACAAAAGTTAATAAAAGAATATGATGCTGAGTTTAAGAACAATATATGGAGTTTCGAAAGGCATTTCTACAAATCACTTATGGCGGAGAGGGAAAAGAATAACTTCAAAGCGATGGATCTTGTAAGATATCATTTTAATCGAAGGATTCAAATAAATCCCAGCAAAACTGAAACAATTTTGGAGCTGTCCGCCTACCACCTGATAGGATACAGTATAAGGAGTGTCAGATCCTCACTAGAAGGGCTGAATCTGAATCTATTATAACGAAACTTGCAGAAGTACAAACTGTGAGATGTATCTTCAGATGAAAGGCTTTATGAGAGTCCCAAGAGTCAAGGTAGTGAAAATCAGAGACAGTGTAAGAAACCACTCCTGGGTGAAGAGGCTAGAGAGATAACGGGTGAAAGCAATACACGATTTCTAATTGAATCATTTATACATAACGGGTACTCTGACTTCAATAAAGCCGGAGGACTGCATGATAGTAACTCATAATAATCTTTTTTTCTGACTAGTTTTCCTTTCTTGTATAAAAAAGGATGCAGAAATGAGATCTCACTATGTAGGGTGATGAAAAACAGAATGCAGGAAAAAAGGGGAGCAGGATGAGCCTCAAAAGGAGAGGTGGGAATGTCACTTGAGGCTTAAGATACTCAGTAGAAAGCTGGAGGAATCTTCAGGGCTCCAGAAGGGAGGGGCCTTCTCAGTGGGATCCTCTCCACTCCTCGTGCAGAAGGTCGAGGGAGCCAGGACTTCCTAGGGTAGGCGGAGTGCCCCAGGACTCCGCAGGGGGGTTAAAAGTCGCCCTTTCTGTGCTCCAGATTCCTCTTCCTGCGCCACTGACTGCACTGGTTCAAGTCCCCTGAGGGAAAACAGTCCTTGTGGTAGAGATGCATCTTCAGGCCGGTAGTTTTCTGGAGGCAGTCTGAGCAGAGAGAGGTTTCCCCGCAAGTGGTCAGCGTCAAAATCGGACAGAGTGACTTCCCACCTCTAATAACCAGTGTTCTCCGGTTTCGGGTGTCAATGACTGTTGTGTTTATCTTTGGCTTTGTTCACCATCCCACAGGCGCCCACACCAGTTTCAGCCACTGGTTCATCTCCTCCGATCAGGGGCACCTTTACCCAGGGCCAAGAGTTGGGAGGGCCGCTGGTTATCGCCCCCCACAGTGGTTCCTGAGGTGTCGTGATGTACCTGGGCGTGGTCCCAGGCAGCTGGACTCCAAAAGCCGTAGACTCAGGCCAGGTTAGAGAAGCCTCCTCAAACTCACCCTCACCACATGACCTGCTGTCAAAGATGCAGCTTGGAATTACCCGGAGTGGAGTGGGTGCTGTTTGATCCTCACACATTCTCTCCACCGTGTGCACAGGAGCAGCCTCTGCCCCAAGCTTGTCTTCTGCATCCCACGCCTGTTTCAAATTCTCTATGTAGCAGAGGAAAGCCTTGAATTTGGGATTTGCCTGCCTTGCCTTGCAAGTGCTGGAATTAAGGGCGTGTATGCTAGGCTAACACTATTAACAGGTAAAATCTCCAGGCCTGAAAACTGTGCGTGTGTGCCTGTATGTGTACATGTGTGTGAGCCTGTGTGTGTACATGAGTGTGTGTGTGTGTGTGTATATGTGTGTGTGTGTGTGTTTATAAAGGAAAATGCTCTTGTTTGTCGAATGAATGCTGAAGTGTAGGGCATTGGGTCAACATTCTCATTACGTTATTATTGAGTTGACCTTGGTTGTTGGTTTCTTATTATTTTATTTTAAAATTAAGTTATTTTCATGTGTGTGGATGTTTTGTCTCCACACATATGTGCACCACGTGCATAGCTAGTACCCACCAAAGTCAGAGGGGGATTCAGAAGGGAATCACGGCAGGGGTGAGTATGTATTATAAACCTGTATTTCCATTCCTTTATTCTGCTTATCTATTTTGAAGGAAACCAAAGCCTTTGGAGAAGAGTTAAAGTATTCAAAAGATGAACCCAGTAGTAAGCTGCATAACATAGTCAATAGATTCATTCCACAAACTGAAGGAACTAGTCACGTATCTAGACGGACATTTGATTTTTAACAAGGTGTTTGCTTTTAAAGAGGATAGCCGAATATATAATCCAAAAAGATAGATTTTATTTTGAGATGGAGAATTCAGAGTCTGTTAGAGGAAGGTTTCTTGTGGCTGCAGGAATTGGAGTGGAAAAAAAGGATGTAGGAATGAATGAATTAAAGAAACAGTTGATGATATCAGTGGACCAGGGTGAAGTACCTTCTTTTGCTTTGTATATTCAACAGTGCTCTGTTGTCATTTATGATCAGCTTGCCATTCTCTTGTTCCAAGAAGAGGCTTTAGTTAAAAATATATTTTCTTGGAAATTGTGCTATGCTGGGTTAACCACGTCTCTGTAAGCACGCCTGGCTATTTGAATCTTAAACGTTTAAGAAATGTAACAGAAGGCAGAATAGAAAATGTTGATCTAAGCAGGCTGCAGAAAGTGTGATATTCAGAGTGATGACTAGACCATCAGAGTGATGCTAGACCACCAAGCAGAAATTCAAAACAAGTTTCCATAGGCTAGGTAGTTTGTAAAAACCACAAAGGTCAGTGGAAATAGAGAGTGTGTGTGACAGGTGCTCTTTAGAGAGAGTCTTGCTATGCACTCCTTTGAACCTCTCAGTAGGACGAAGAGCAGTTTGATGTCTAACTTACTCCTTGCTGAGTCTTAGAGAACTAGACTAGATGGACTGCTCAGGAGAATTTTGAGGGCCACAAAGTGAAGTAGCCTTTTACTTATTGGGGAGGGTTTGCCCACTTATATTAGGAGCAGCCAGCCCCTTCAGTTGGTCAAGAGAAACGATGCATAATGTATTCAGTGGGCCAGATATAGGCTACACAGGAGGGAAAACCAATATGGAGATCCTATATACTCTTGCCCAATACTCTGCCTGGGATGTCAATTTGGCTGTAAAAAAAAAAAAAAAAAAAAAAAAAAAACCAAACCAATATGGTGTAAGTAAAAAACAATGTGGTGCAGAGGAAAAAAAAAAAGCAAACAAACACACAAACACCACCTCCAGACAAAATAAAAAGTCCTCATGGTAATGGAGAAGTGGCGGGAAGAGAAATAAAATATATGGCCCATACCACAAGAAAGTAAAGAAGTTGTACTTTTCGGTGATCGAGGACTGAGAAACTCAAAAATGCTTCCAAGGAAGAGTCAGCATCAAACGCCCCAATCCCAGAGAGCACAAGTCCTGTGACTCAGTCTACCCCATTAGGACCCGTCTCCCCACTTTGTCTCCCCTCCCCTCCCTGAACTCCAACCCGGAATCCCTGACATCAGCCTCTGAGAAGAGAACTTGGGGGGAAAGAAAAAGGAAATGAAAACTGCTCACATTCCTTCCCTCCAGAGTGTTCCCTTCTAAGTGTCAATTGAAGTTGGATTTTGTGATTTAGAGATGCAAGAGTTTCTATTTTCTACAAGCAAACCGAAAACGCATGAGACTGCTGGAATTTGCACCAGAGGTCAGGGGGAGAATCCTCATTCACTGAGATAATTCAAGAATACAGCTATGTCTCCTCAGTCACACTGGTCAGATGTAATGAACAGAGATTTTTCCACTGGAAGGTGGAGACCTTTCAGAACTTGTAAAGCACCCCAACTCCACGTTTATAAAACAAAAGCCTTACGATTCCTGTACTAGTTCTATTCACCAACACCTACAGCAGAACCCTGAAATAAATGAAATGCAAAGCACTCAATTTTTATGGAAGAAGTAATCGTTTGATCCCCAGCATTGTAAAAACAAACACACAAAACCTCTCCAAACAAAAACTGAATCTTACATTTTATATGAAGAAGTCATAATGGAACCCATTAATCTTCATAATTAATGTATGTTAATAAAAAAAAGAAATAGAGATTGTGATGAAAAAGTTCAACTAAATGGTGCGGAAAATACAAGCTTTTGTAATAAAAAAATTATGAAACCAGCCACTTTTAATTTAGTGAATTTTATTTATTTTAAAAATATTATTTATTTTTGTTTCTGTGCGTGCGTGTGTGCATGCGTGTGTGCTTGTGTGCCATGGCGTGGTGGTTAGAGGACAGCCTTGGCAGTCTCTTCTTGCACTGTCTGTTCCTGGGATTGAACTTAGAGCAGCAGGCTTGAGCGGCAAGCACTGTTACTTGATGGCCCATTTCATTGACCCATTCCTGGTTATTGAGATAAAAGAAAATTACTAAAATTCTCATGCAAACTTATTTTTTAAAACATCTATATGTGCACGAGCATTTTGCCTATGTGTGTTTGTGCACCATGTACACGATTAGTGCCCACAGAGGCCAGAAGAGGGTATGTGCTACCCTGTGGGTGCTCAGGACTGAACCCTAGTTCTCCGGGTTCAGTTAGGTAAGCACTCTTAACCAGTCAGCCATCTTTGCAGCCCAAACTTTTTTTTTAAAGAAAAGAAATTATCCTTATTTTATGTATACACGAATTTGCGTGTAGCCCACGTGCATGACTGAGGAGGTCAGAAGACAGTGCTGGGTCCTCTGGAATTGGAGTTGCAAAAGATGAGCTGCCATGCGGGTGCTGGGAGCTGAAACCAAGTTCTCTGCAAGACAGTATAATTCCTAACTGCCGAGCCCTCTCTTCAGACCTTTATTCAAAGTTCTCACTTTAGCTATTGTTCCAGATAGGCTGGATCTAAATGGAGCCTTTCCATTTTAAAGGAGCTGTATTATTATGAAGCTCTTTTAACTCTTAGGGTGGCCCCTGTTCTCTAGCTCCAAGTAGTTGTTAGATTATACCATTATATCTGTTTTCTGGGCAGTAGGAGGGAAGAAAGAGAAATAAGAGCCTAGTTCCTCCCTTTGAAGGAAAGTTCCCTGAGTTGCTCGTTTCATGGCTGCCAGGGATGGTTGTTCATCTTTGCTCTTTTAATCTTGAATACTATGGAGTTCTGCTATTAAAGTGGAAGAAGAGTTGGATGTTGAGGCAAGTATTTAGGAATCGCTTGAAACAAAAGAAAGACAAATGCATAGCCGGATGCAAGGAAACTCGAGAACCTGCTACCCTAGTTAAGCTCTGCTTCACCGAGAAGAGAGACGGCGTAGAGACCGCTAGCGCAGTGTGTGGGTGCATCGCTCGTCCTCTCATTCATACAGTAACAGCTTATGAGTGGCTAGGCACTAAAAAAAAAAAAGACATGGTTTTTGTTTCTCCAGTAAGCTCTTCATCCGGAAAGACATACGTGAACAATTTAGAATGTAAAAGGGTCATAAGTGGACAAAACTGGATGTGTTCGCTCTCATGGGACCCAGTAGAAAAATGTCAGCTATGCTGAAAATAAATAAATACAGATTGATGGATATGTATTCAGAGAGATGTACACGTCGGTGTTTAAATGATTCTATAATTTAAAATATACCAAAAGGCACAGAGAATGGGGAACGTGGCTCAGTCTATAGAATGGTTGTCTAGCATGCACAAAACCTTGGCTTCTATCTCCAGTGCTGTGTAAGCCAGGCATGGTGGTGCATGTCTGAAATCTCAGCCACTCAGAGGTAGAGGCAGAGGGATCAGAAGTTCAAGTTCATTCTTGGCAGCATAGGGAGTTTGATGCTAGCCTGGGGTACTCATGATGCTGTCTCAAAAAACGAACAACAAAAATGTCATAGAGAATAACCTGGTAAACCTAAATGCTAACATAATACATTTCCACTACAATTATACCATACAGTCATTGTTAAAAGCCATCTTAAGACCTGACTTTTCATATGAAGTTTGAAATTATTAATGATACTGTAGGTAGAAATTAATATAAACAAATATTTTCTGTAGGGATTCCTGCCAACAAATCAGAGAGTCAAATAGTAAGAATCTTCCTGAAACTGGAGAAGCATTAGGCCAAGTGTTACGAACCTTTTAAGACATTCTAAAGCATTTGTTGTTTAATTGTCACAACATTTATCTATTTACTTATTTATTTACTGTCAGGGTCTGAATATATAGCCAGATTGTCATATTAGATACACTATCACAGAATTGAGGAATCTTTTTATGAACTTATACTTTATTTTTAGTGTGGCGAAAGGTGAAAAGATTTAAGAAATGTCTTGAAGGAGGGTCAGAGAGGAGCGGGAACAAAGTGGATTTCCCTTGATGTAGAAGAGAAAAGTGGTCATTTTCCTTTTTTTACTGTGAAAACATTTGTAATTTGTGAAGAAGTTACTTTTCAGCAAAACATATGTATTTAAGGAATATAATTATATATACATATATACATACATAGACATACATACATGTCTCTGTGTGTGTGTGTGTGTGTGTGTGTGTGTGTGTGTGTGTGTATTGCCCAAACCCTAGAATTTACTAGGTCTGTTGCAAATACTTCAAGGGATTTTGGATTTTACTTCCAAAGCCATGCTTAGACAAACTGATACAGGGAAACCACGGGGAGGAATTACCCTGCTGAAATGGCTGGCGCCACATCCACACAGACGCGGCTACCTCTGATTATACAGCTTCTCCACACTGTATGAAACAGTGAGCTCCTCCCTATTCGGTGCTGGTGGGAGTGTAAACTGATGCAGCCACTATGGAAATCAGTGTGGAGGCTTCTCCAAAAACTAAAAATAAAACTACCATATGACCCAGCTATGTCACTCCTGGGCAGTTACCCAAAAGGATTCCAAGTCGCACGCAGAGATACTGCTTATCCATGTTGATGCACTATTCGAGTTAGCCAGGAAATAGAAGCAGCCAAGATAGCCATCAGCAAATGAATGGATAAAATGTGTTACACACACACACACACACACACATACATACACTCACACACAAACACATACACACATAATACATACACTCACACAGACACACACGCACACACACATACACACACACACATACACTCACACACAAACACACTCAGACACACACACGTGCACACACAGGCACACACACTCACATGCACACACACATACACACATAATACATACACTCACACAGACACACACACGCACACACACATACACACACACTCACAGGCACACACACACACATACATATACACACTCACACACACACATACAGACACACAACACTTGCACATACACACACTCACACTCACACACGCACACGCACACACTGAAATTTAATTGAGCTGTAAAGAAGAATGAAATTATGACATTTGTAGCAAAGTGGATAAAACTGGAAATCACAAGTGAAGCAATCCAGACTCAAAAGACAAATACAGCATGTTTTTTTCATATATGAATTCTAGTTTTTATTTTTTCATGTGTGTATTTTCGTGTGTGTGTGTTCTGCTATAGGTCATGGATCTAGAAAGGGGATTGCAGGGAGCGAACGAAGTCCTGAGATAATGTGTATTTTTGACATGTGTGTATTGTTGATATGTGTGTATGTAAAGTCTGAGAGTGTGTGCACAAAATGTTCACTGTAGCTTTCTTCCCCTGGATGCTTACAGCCTGAAGGCTGTTCCCATACAGAGACTCCTCCTTATGAGATTAGCTACACCTGCCTCCCTGTTTAGCTTACGTAATAACCCACCTCGGTGGGGTGTGAGGAGGGCTTCTCCATCAGAGGGCCCAGACCATCTCATCCCAGCTTTTCTGTGCTCCGATGTGTGAGGCTACTCTTTATTCCCTTACTGCCCAGTTAGGTCAGTCCCTCGGCCATGCAGAACATGAGAGGAAAAAAGTAGTCTTTTTTCTTTTTTTTTAAAGAAGTTTAAAAATTTTTTTTCTCAAAGAACCAACTCTTTATTTTATTGATTCTTTGTTTTTATTGTTGTTAAGTCTTAAAGAAGAGGGAAAAGAGTAATAGAATTTAAGTGACATGAAAGCAGATTAGGGTGTCTTTGAGGGGAGGGACCAGCAGGAAGCATGCAGGGAAAAGGGTAGTGGGGTGGGGGTGGGCGACCAGCAGAGTACATGCCACAAGGAAATTCATTTCTTAGTATGCTAATCAAGAAAAATGTTTTAAAAGATTCCTCTTCTGCCGAGTGATGGTGCCGCACACCTTTAATCCCAGCACTTGGGAGGCAGAGGCAGGTAGATCTCTGTGAGTTCAGGACTAACCTGGTCTACAGAGTGAGTTGCAGGACAGCCAGAGTTACAACAGAGAAACCATGCCTCAAAGAAATGAACAAATGAACAAACAAAAGATTCGTTTTCTATGTAGGCACCAACTTGAACTCTCTGTGTTCACTGAGTTGTGTGGGGGTTGTCTTTGCTGTCAGTTTGTGGAGACCAATTTATAGTATTGGCAACAGTCTAGGTTGTTTGAGGATTGCCATGGGTCCCTTTGACGGCCCTCTGTCTCCCTCATTATTTGGAGCCTCATTAGGGTCACCTTCATCTATTCAGGAAGCCTCTGTCACGCTAGGTTTCCCTACTGCCCCTCAAATGCCCCTCAGCTCTGGCTGTCTCCCCCACACCCCCTCCCTGAACTGCATCTCCCCTTCACTCCTGCATTCTAGTGTCTTTGGTAGGGAAGGCACTCTGCAGGCTACTGAAAGAGGACCATGAACACCAACACAGCCACAAAGCCTTTGTTCTGCAGTGCTGCCCTGCCTGCAAAATAGGTTTTTGCTAGAGCAATGGTGGCATAAGGCTTGTGGGAGTAACCAACCAGTGTCTGATTTGACTTAAGGTCTACTCCACAAGATGGAACCCATATCCAACACTGCTTGGGTGACCAAGAACCTGAGACTAGATAGCCTAGGGGTCTAGGGTAAAACCAAGAAATACTAGTCTTAAAAGAAAACAAAATAGTGAAAAGATGACTCCTAATTGTATTCTGTCATATTCATAGACCAGGCCTGGCTCAACCATCATCAGAGAAGCTTCCTCCTGCAGCAGATGGGGACAAATACGGAGACCCACAGTCAGACCTTACACAGAGAAAGAGACCTCGGAACACACACCTCTAAATGGGTTGTCTCCATCAAATCTTTCCCCTCACCTCAGAGCTCAGGGAACCCTTGGAGAGGAAGCAGAAAGAGTGTGAGAGTCAGAGGGGAGGGTGGACAGCAGGGCAACACAGCCTTCTAAATCAGCTGAGCGAAGCTATATGAACTTCCAGAGAGACTGAAATAGCAAGTACAAGGCCTGCAGGAGTCTGCAGAAGGTCCTCCACATAGATATTATAAAGCTTTCAGTTTAGCAATTTTATAGGATTCCTGGGCGTGTGAACAAGTGGGTCTCTCACTCCTGCGCCTTCTCTTGGGGCTCTATTCTTGCGGTTGGTTTGCCTTGTCCAAATTTGATGTGATGTTTTTTGTTTCATCTTATCATTTTTTATTCTGTTAAAAAAGATTCCGTTCAATAGAATCCTTTTGCATTGTTAAACATTAACCAAATACAGATAAATATGTTAAACTAGGTTGTCAGAAGAAAACCTGTAATAACTTTCCCCAAAATATATAAATGCTGGACACTTTAAAAGCTGAAAACAATATTTTGCAAGCTTAAAAAAGGGGGGGGGGCTATCTCCATGTTCTAGATAAAACAAAACAAGCAGAACATGACAGGGAACTGAATTTAAGCACAAGCTAAAGTGCAGTGGCTCACATGCACAGGAATTAAACGCATGCTGTGAGATTGAGAGACCAAAACAAAAAAACAAAAACAAAGCAGAGCAATACAGAAACCCACCAAAACAACAACAGGGACAAATCTTAAATTACAATAAGCACAATAACTATCAGTAGAAAAAGCAACATAAAGAAATATTCATAATTCATTTATGGATTTTTTTTTTTTTTATTTTTGAGATAGGTTTTCATCCCAGGCTGACTTCAAACTCTCTCTGTAGCTGGGGATGATCTTGAATTTCTTGCACCACTTGATCCTTCAGGCTTGAATCCCAGGTGCTGGGTATGTCGGTGTGAACTACTACACCCGGCTTACGAGGTGCTGGAGATCCAACCCGAGGCTTTGTCCATGCTAGGCAAATGCTCTAACAACTGTGCTAGATCCCAGCCCCAGAAAACACTGACCACAAACTGATCCACAGTACCAGCAGCTCAGTGGTTCCTGAGGCTGTGGGAGAAGAGGCTGTGTGGGCCTGAAGAACCTCTTCGGGATGGTAGCTATGCTCATTGCCTTGGTTGTGGTGATGCTTTTAGATGTGTATATATGTCAAAACTCGTCAAGTTTACATCTCAAAAATGTATGGCTAATTGTGTGTCAATATATGCCAATTACCTTATAAACCTGCTAAAAAGAAATGAAAAATACAGAAAAAGCAAAATTAATATCCAAATAAACCTAACATCTCCTCCTTCCTATTCACTTTTACAATATTCTTTTGAAGGAACTTGCTTATCTATCCTGCAAATTGTAGATTTTACTGATGGCAATAAAAGATTCCTCCTTGGCTTTAAGGCTAGACACTGAAAGGTTTATGAGTGAAATTTGTGTGGAAGATGGGGGTGGGGAGATTAATCATATTTTGGTGATTGTTCAAAGTGAATAATGGGCACAAGAGGACTTAACATACTACTGTCTCTACTGTTTTATATACTGAAACCTTTTAAGATACAAAAGAAGCCCTGGGTACTATCTTGGAGTTTGGCCATCTCTTAGGGGCTGAGTAGACATTTGCTTTGCCCCATTTTCTCGTAAGGCGATTTTGTGAATCACTCAAGAGGTGACTGCCTTGGACAAAGAAAAGGTGTCTGATAGTGAGATGAATTTCTGATATTGAGATGAATTTTGTTTCTTACTAAATTGAGAAAAATACTAAGTCAGCTATTCTCCAAGAGATGCTTACACTCTGTAATGGTATATTAGGGGCTGGGGAGAGGGCTCAGCGGGTAAGAACACTTGCTATGCAAACACGGAAACCTACATTCAGATCCGCAGCACCCATGTCAAAAATCCAGGTGCGGCCATGCATGCCTGTAACCTCAATGCTGGCCAGAAATGGAGACAGGAAGTTTGCTGGGGCTTGTTGGCTGCCGGCTTAGCCAAAAAAACTGACAGCTCTAGGCTCAGTGAGAGATTCTGTCTCAAGGGAATAAGGTAGGGAGTAAGGCACCCAACTTTCCCTTCTGGCTTCTGATTGTATACCTGAGCACACCACACACACACACACAAGACAAAACATCTATATGAATATATATATATATGTATTATGTTTAACATGTGAGGTTATATATATGTATATATATGTGTATATATGTGATATATATGATATACAAATATATACACATATATACAGAGTATATATGATATATATCATATATATATATGATATATATATACACATACACACTCTTTCTTCCATAATATGTATTGAAAAATTTAGCCAGGCAGTGGAGGCGCACGCCTTTAATTCCAGTACCGGTGAGGCAGAGGCGGGCAGATCTCTGTGAGTTTGAGGTCAGTCAGGTCTACAGAGTGAGTTCCAAGGACGGCCAAGTTATAACAGAGAAACCCTGTCTCAAAACACACATAAAAAAAGAAAAATTTAGACTTTGCTGCAAATAATGAAAAGCTAAACTCATTTTAAAGATTTTAAATAGCTAAGAAAACATCTTGTCTCAGAGAAATGACTAAATCTAGGGGAGAGCTTCAGGCATAGTTTGGACTCTTTCATAATGTGTCAGCTTCACCTTTGGGCCCGCTTCCCTCATGCTGGCGGAGTGGTTTCGGTAACCATGTGCACCCACCACAGCCGCCAGAGTGAGAGGCTCCTTTTAGTTCTCCTCCAAACACAGATGTGCCCGGCCTTCTTCAGCGGCTAATACTGTCAGTTTGACAGGATATAGAGTTACCCGGGCGACAAGGCTCTGGGTGTGCCTGTGAGGGGTGATCTAGATTAGGTTAACTGAAGCGAGAAAACTGACTTTGACTGTGAAGTGGCACCCTTCTGTGGCCTGGGGTCTTAGACTGATTAAAAAGGAGAAAGTGAGCCAAGCACTAGGGTTCATTGTCCCTTCTGTCAAATCACGTTCTCCATTTAGAAGATACCAGAAGGAAAAACACAACACAACTATGGCTTTTTCGCGTGTTGATTTTCTCACGGGGCCTGGCTCGGTGTCTACTTCTCGTGTATTCACAAAGAGACTCTGGAATCTTGGAGTCAACCGAGGTCTTGTCTTATTCGAATCCTAACTTTATTATGTATCAAATCTTAAAGCTTCCATGGTGTCAGGTTCAGGGTTAGGAGGGCTCCCAGGTTACAGAAGTTTAACAAAAAATACCTTCTGGGAAAGACCCAACAGGGAAGGAAAACCCGAATGAGTCGGAACACTCTTGCTATGACCCAGCATCTGCAGGCATTAGCATTAAGAAAACACCGAGGAAAGAAACTTGGGTTTGAAGGCCGCTTGACAAATGTCAGCTCTCAGAGGAGCTTTCGGATCCGGGAGGGCAAGGAGCCCCTCAGCTCCCGTCGCGGGGCACTCCGAGCGGCCGGCACTTCCTGCCAGCCGGGTAGGGTCCTGCAGAAGGACCAGAGGGCACCGAGGCCTCGTGGGAGCCTCGGGGACTCCAGGCCCGGGAGAGCGGATCGCACAGGTCAGACTGCATCGCTGGTCATCGGGGTGCGCCCGCCCGCCCGGCCACCTCGCTCCCAGCGGGTCCTCCTCCGACCGCGGTGAGGGCGCTTCGAGGGCGGGGTCCCAGGCGAGGGGACGAGGCCGGCCCTCGGGGTGACGAGGCTGGCCCTGGGGTGACGAGGGGACGAGACCGGCCCTCGGGGTGACGAGGTTGGCCCTCGGGGTGACGAGGCCGGCCCTCGGGGTGACGAGGGGACGAGGCTGGCCCTCGGGGTGACGAGGCTGGCCCTGGGGTGACGAGGGGACAAGACCGGCCCTCGGGGTGACGAGGCCGGCCCTCGGGGTGACGAGGGGACGAGGCTGGCCCTCGGGGTGACGAGGCTGGCCCTCGGGATGACAAGGGGACGAGGCCGGCCCTCGGGGTGACGAGGGGACGAGGCTGGCCCTTGGGGTGACGAGGCTGGCCCTCGGGATGACAAGGGGACGAAGCCGGCCCTCAGGGTGACGAGGGGACGAGGCTGGCCCTCGGGGTGACGAGGCTGGCCCTGGGGTGACGAGGGGACGAGACCGGCCCTCGGGGTGATGAGGCCGGCCCTCGGGGTGACGAGGGGACGGAGACCGGCCCTCGGGGTGACAAGGGGACGAGGCCGGCCCTCGGGGTGACGAGGGGACGAGGTTGGCCCTCGGGGTGACCCGCTGCCCGCGGACACGTGTGAGGCGGGCTTCTCCTCAAGAGCGAGCGCCGCAGAACCCAGTCAGACCGCAGGAGGCCTCGCGCCTGGGTCCCCGCCGCCCGCGTCCCCTCAGGCTCGGACTCGGCGCTCCCGGGCCGCGCCGGCGCCCGCGGGCTGTGTACGCGCGTGCGCGCCGCCGCCTCCCGCCGAGAGGGCGCCTCCGCGCCCGGGAGCGCGCACGCCGCGCCGAGGGGCCGGGCGCGCGCGCTCCCGCGGCCGCCTCCTCCACCCGCCCCCTCCCTCGCCTCTTCCTGCCGGGCGGTCCTGTCCCCTCCCCAGCCCGCTCCCTCCGCCCCGCTCCCTCCGCCCTCCCCGGGCTTCGGCGGCCGCGGAGCGAACGGGACGGGCCCGGCCGCAGAGCTCCGGGCGGCGGGCGGGACTCGGCGTCCGAGAGAGTTGTTGTTCGGGCCGCGGCCGCGGGGACGTGAGGTGAGGGGAAGGCGGCCTCCGAGGGCTCCGGGGCGGCCTGACGGCCGGGGGAGAGGATCGGGGTGCAGGGCCCGGCCCGGGACCGGGATGCCGGGGCTCCGGGGCTCCGGGGCTCCGGGGCGGGGGGCAGCGGGCGGGCTCCGCGCCGTCGGCCGCCTCCCGGACGCCGGCGCTCCGCGGCTGCTCGTCGCGGCGGGGCCCCTCACCTGGGCCGGGGAGGAGGCTCGCGCGGCCGCCGCCCCCGGCCGAGCCCTCCTGACGTGCGCCCCGCCGCCGGCCGCCCGCGCCGGCTGCCGCCCGGTCCGCGGTCCCGGCCGCCGGAGCCCGGGGGGCGTGCGGGGGGCATCTCTCGCCTCATGCACGCGTCTGTGGGACCCGTGTCCTTGCCTCGCTCGCGCCTTCCGCCGCCCCGCGCACTTTGCTCCGGTCCTGCTGGCGATGCGTGCGGTGTTACTGTCTGGGATCGGCCGGTTTTTCCTTTCTTCTTCTTTTTTTTTTTTGGGCATATCTCTACCTGCAAAGGGTGCCCGGCTTCTAAGTGGACCGCGTGGGCCGCGACGGACACCCATGCACACCCCCGCGCCTGCTGTGGGTGCTGCGTGTCCCTGATAACTGAGTCAAAGTTTCTGAGCCTGGGCTGGTACTTTGCTCTGACTGCCAACGGTGCGGGGCCGGGCAGTGCGTCAGCATGTGGAAAGGGGCCGCCGTCGGTGGGGAGGTGGCCAGGAGCAAGGCGGGGGCTGAACTGGGTGCATCTCTGGTCTCGAGACCGTTTGTTCAGGTGCTTGTGTATTCTCTGTGCACTTCTCAGAGTTAGCCACATCAGAAAAAGACTCAAACTCCGGCGATCATTTTTTTTTCTTTTTTTCCGGAATTGATGGTATTATGCAAATAAAATGAACCGCTAACCTTTCTTTTAACGGTAAGGGCTTGCTTGACATGTTTAGTGCTGTTTGGAAACGGATTTCAAAGCTTTCATTCTTGTCACTGCTAGGTTTAGATAATTTTAACGCGCTTCAATTTTCTCGTGTATGAGAAGAGGTAGGTAGTTGATGGTTACAATTCAGAGAGCACAATTTAATGAAAACCTTAAGACTTTTCTTCTAGTAGTGTTTACCTTTGGCGTGTGCTGCGCTTCTGTAGACTATCCAGTAGTTACTATCAGAAGACACAGACATGAAGTTTGTGGGCAAATTGGAAGTGGATTTTGCTAGGGAAGGGAAATTGGCCTGTGATTCACTATCTTGGTTGAGTGCTCTTTATGAAACTGGCATTGAGGTTGCTAAGAAGAACGGCTAGATGAATTTAATGTATACATTATTACCAAAATGTTCCGCTTGGGAAGCTAGCTAAGACTTTGAGTTAGATTAATGTCCATACTAAATTAGGTCAGGATGTACTGTAATATTACTAAATTATCTGGGAGATAAATAGATGTGGTTGTGAAGGGCTTATCTCTGAACATATTGTCAAACTTAATTTGTGCTTTGGGAAGCTGTAAACAAGGCAGTCAGTTCCAGTACTGTTGAGGCAAATAGTAAACACACAAGCCACCTGAAAAGGTTATGACTGTACACCTATGAAGTTTCTTTTTTTTTAAAAAAACATTGATGGAAAGTTCTGTATATTACCTTTGTGCTCTTCTGAGAATTTTTTGATTGGTCATTATCTCTTGATTTCTTATCATTAGTTTTTATTTGAGAGGTTATGTTTTGTTGTTATATTTATTTACTTATTTTTAAAAAGATTTCTTTAATTTTGTGTGTAGGAGTCTTTTGTCTCCATGTATGTCTGTGCACCCTTTCTGTGCCTAGTGCCACAGGAGGCCAGAAGAGGGCATCAGATCCCCTAAACTGGTGTTGCAGATGTTACCATGTGGGTCCTAGAATTGAAGCCAGGTCCTCTGGAAGAGCAGCTAGCACTCTTTAACCGCTGAGCCATCTCTCCAGCCTTATTTACCTAATTTTTTACGACAGTCTTATATGGTAGTTCTAACTGGTCTGAAACTATGCAGCTCATGCTGACTTTAAACTCATAGTAATCCTTCTGCCTCAGCCTCCTAAGTGTTGGGACTATGGATATGAACCACAAAGCCCAACTATTTATCTTTGGCTGACAGAATGTTTTTAAGCACGCGAAAGAGTAGTTTTCGTTTCTATCAGCTCATCAGTTCTGAATTTGTGACTTCTGAAAGCTCTTTTCTTTGCCTTACCTGAAACTTGAGATGGTTTTGTTGCTGTGTATATATTTGAGCTTTCAGATACTGCAGTGAAGCTGAAAGTCCTAAGTCTGGGGGAGTAGTGAAAAGAGGAAATTCTAGTGTTCCAAGTACAGATATGTGGGAGAAATTAACAGCCTTCTAGATATTGACCTTGAAGAGAGGACAGTTAGATATCAAAGATCTCTTGTACTGGAGGTGTAGAATTGGGACTATTTCAGCCTACTATTTTCTTTAAAATCTCTTTCTTTTTAGATTTATTTATTATTTTATATGTTTGAGTACTTTGCCTGCATGTATGTGCACCGTGTGTGTGTGTGTGTGTGTGTGTGTGTGTGTGTGTGTGTGTGTGTACACCTAGGAGGTCACATCTGTATCTAGAGTTAACAGTAGCTATGAGCTCCCATGTGGGTGCTGGGACCTTTGTAGAGCAACATGTGCTCTTAACTGCTGAGCCAACTCTCCAGTCCTCAGCAGCCATTCTCCTTCTTCTCTTTCTCATCGTCCTGGAACTTACTCTAGAGCAGGCTGACCTTGAACTTGCAGAGATCTGCCTGCCTCTGCCTCCTGAGTGCTGGGATTAAAGGTGTGTGCCAGGCCTCAGCCACCATTCTTTAAGTGGTATGGAGACATGGAGACGAGGGTGTTAGGAGATTGAAGTCAACACTGTAGCTTTTGGGAGTCCCAAAACCGAGCCGCCCTCCCCCCCCGCCATGTCTTACAATCAGCTTTTGCATGTTTATAACATCTTTTAAACATCATTTTAAACTTTATTATAAATGCACCACCTAAAACAAAACAATAAAAACATCAGACACCGAGATAAACAAGATCCAAAGTATAACTCCTGTCTCATATACTTGGTTCAGTCCTGAGGTTTGAGGATGATCTGCAGCTCAAGACTGGATGTAGGACTTTTTTCTTTTTTTCCTAACCTTTTATACATTAGTGAACTCGAATAAGTAAGAGTTAATGGATTTGGACTGTGTCTCAACATTTTCTTTTGTATATTTCATTTACTTTCCATATTGCTCTTATTTAGCCAATAAGATGTCACAATTATTTGAATATAGTTCATGTCATGCTGACTTTTGATTTTTTTTTAAAAATATATAGTTTTGGGTGATTTTCCTAGGAAACATATAGGCATATTTTTAGTTGATTTAGAGTTAGATTTGGGTAAGATTATTAGTATGCTTGAAATTTTGAGACTTCTTATTTTCTAAATAGTCCTAAAAATAGAAAACACACTTTTTATAAATACTCATGAAAAATCTGGCTACAGGCAGTGTTGCTGTGATAGACATAGTCAGCCAAAAATACATTTAGGAGCTTCTCTGCTCCTTTCCCAGTTTAGTACGCTCAAGTCAGAAAAGTATTTGAACAAAACCTGCTTTTCTTAGAGTATGAAGTTTAAACAGTAGTTTGTGAATTATGTTTTCACGTGCCTATTTTAAACTCAACACGTATTACATGTCTTTAAGAGTAACTTAAGTAAAAACCAATCCTATTAGGGAATGCTTGGTAGTAGACATCCCATTGGAAGATGCAGGCTTGTGTTGAAAATTTGGGGAAAATTAGGATGGAAAACTTGCTTTTTACTGCCCTGGATTTTCTCTGTAGGCTTCTCAAGTGGTTGGGGACATTGACACCAATACAAGAATCATACGAGGTTTCTGTTTTTCATGGTGTAGGACCCTTGGCAAAGGGAGCCATTGGGATTAATAGTAGTTAGTGTATTGTGTCCTGCAGTGTGTGGGTCTGAACAACGGCAGAGAACTTTGACCTTAGCTGATAATTTCTAAACCACATACCTACTCCCCATAATTTGTCTTACAATGATATCAGATAGGTGTCTGTTACTTTCCTTTTTAAGGAGAGATAGGAATTGTGATGAAGAGACTGTGTCACCGGGAATAACATTTATTGATTTGCACACATGAAGAATACTGGGGATTGTTGTGCTGAACATTTATTAAACTGTTTTTACTATACTCCTCACGATGAAATATTGAATATCTTGCTTCTTCATGTGCTTGTACACACACACACACACACACACACACACACACACACTCTTGAAAGAACAGTTTGGTGAAATCATCCTTATCTTTTCAGGGCTATGCTGATTGGCTATTGACTTGGAACAGAAATTGCACGTATCTCTTTCTACCTAGCCCTGTGTTCAGTGATATTGTTATGTGTTGCTTGACTGGTCATAGTAGAATTTTATATTCTAGGGACAACCAGCAAATAGTAGAATTTGGGCTCCCCACTGTAGCTAATTGTTAAATACAAAGCACATTAATGGCTGTAAAAACATTTTGAAATATTCTTTTCATGTCATTTATGAAAAAATGCTAGGATTTAACTTTCCAATTACTTTTACACTCGAGTAAGTATTACCATCCTCATTTAAAACAAGCAACACCTCATGAATACCCAAAACAAATGAACAGACAGACAGACATACAAACTAATTTAGCATACTTTTTTAACATGCAGATGAGCATACAAAAACCTAAAGTCCAGGATCATATGGGTAGTTATTGGCTAAGTTGGCTTTCTGGATTGGATCTCAATATCTCTGTCTTTGTCTGTCTCAGAGACAGACTTTTACATAGCCCCAAATTGCCTCAAAGTTCCTTTGAGATGATCTTGAACTGCCAATCCTCACACTTCCACCTCTTAAGTGCTAAGATTACAGACATGCATCACCACCCTGCCTGCCCAGCTAATGGGCCTCTGTCCTTTCCTAACCTAAGCCATTTGTGTAGCTCGGTCCCAGCACTCTGTTGAGCAGTTTGAATAGAAATGAATAAGGCATGGGCCTTGACCTTGAAGCCTTTGTGCTTGTTTGGAGGATGATAGAGTTCAGAGAAGGATTGGTGCAGAAGGATTGCTATAGTTGTAAGGAATAGGGGAAGAGGACATTTTAACTGTACTTAGGAGAGTAGGTAGAAGTTTGAACTTGTGGAAATAGGACGACTAGTTTGGAGAGAAAGGCCTTGTGGGCCGAAGCTTTGGTGATCAGAAGCCTAGAGGCGTGGGCTGGGAAGAGTAGAGACAGAAGTTGGTGAGAGAGTCAGTCATCTCAGACAGTTAAGAGCCTAGAATGCGTTTCTCTTTCTGCTTTTCAGCTTGCCTTTTACTTTTGTATCTAGAGCCATCTAGTACTTCTTAGCATTAAGCAAGCTTCACACGCTGTATTCTTGATTAAAACGTGACCTTGAGAGCGGTTAAGTATATTTACAGTAAAAGTTGAAGAGAAAAATTGTGTTAGAGTTCATCAATTCTCAATGTGTTGGAAAAATAAAATCTTTTGTTTGTAAGAAGATATTAGTGTTTTTCTTTCATTTTGCTGTGTTCGGTAGACAGCATCAAATTGGCTACACCAGAGCAGGAAATAATTGTGTTTTCAAAAGATCTTCTAGAATGTGGTTTCTAAATGACTGGATCTTACATTTTTGAGGCTGTTTTGTTTCAGGCAGAAAGGTAGTTTTTGAGCTACTAGCGTCAGAATTTAGAGCAGCATGGTGGGAGTTTCGTGCCAAATCCAGATGGGAGGGATTGGGTGTGTGTGGGAGAGGGGGGCTATGTGTGCATATGTATTTGCATGTATTCAGTGCATGCCTATGTGTGTGTAGAGGTCAGAGGTTGATGTCAGGTATCTTGCCTGATGACTTGCTTTCACCTTATGTATTGAGGCAGGATCTCCTGAACCCAGAGCTTGTTGAATGTACTAGTCTAGCTATCCAGTTTGTTCCAAGGATTCCTCGCCTCCATATCTTATCTCTGGGGTCAGATGTGTTCAACATTTACTTGGGTGCTGTGCAAACATACTACATGCTGAAATAATTCCTCAGTCCTCAGGGACTGATTCTTAACTCCAATAGCTTTCACAGATTTCAGTATTAGTTATTTGACAGCCAGTATGATTGACCATGTTTTGGAGTTTGTTTGGATCGTACATTCTTCTGTGGGGAACTGGATGGCTGGAATGAAGATAAATGGCAGTAAGTTCTGTTTGTTTATCAGACTGAGGCACTGGTGGCAATTCTCATGTTCTTCTGTCTGCTGAGTTCACACTTATTGCTTCGTACTAAAACCATGCAGAATTTGAAGGAGGTTTGCTTGGCTTTGACCCTTCAGCTCTGTAAAGGTAAAATCCTCTGTAGTGTTGCCCAGGTAACAGCACACACAGAGACTTTGGTAAAATGTGTGGAAAATTTTTGAAATCTTGGTAATGAAGTTGCTATAGTAAATAACCACTTGGTTGGTAAAACACAGAGTTTGGGGATGAGCCGTGGTTCCAAAATAAATATAAATTGTGTCATCGCTCAACTGTTTTTCTCGTTTAGTTGAGATTCTGATATGTTAACTATTTTGTCATGTCATGTTAGATAGTTGCAGAAGTCTCGTGAAGAGTTCTACAAGACAGCACCCAGAAGAGCATAGCAGAGAGTTTAGATGTAGCATGCCGCCGTTCTTCATAAAAATTGAGTAGTTACTTAAGTTACCACAGTTTCTTTTTTCCCTTTTTGAGACATAATAGGTTTTTCCAATTGAGATTCTTAAAATTCCTTCAAATTTTCTATCTTTTTTTTTTATTTTCATATAAAATGTGATGTTGATATCCTTAATTTAAACAGTGCAATCAATTCAGAGGGGATGCACATAATACTAGTTATTGGAATTTGTGGTGAAGATGTGGGCTGCTTGCTAAATGACCAAAAATATGTAGTTTGTCTCCTTGAAGACAGTTTTATGAAAGTACGGTAGAACCCAAAGGGGTTTTTTGAATGCCAGATTCCTGGGGAAGAAACCCATTTTACAAGGCAAGTGTAGAATTCATGTGCCAGTGAAAAATTTCTCAACTTCATCTCTCATGTATACATATGTGTAGTAGTCTGCCCTCAATTTTTAGACTTATTTTTACAGGTTATACAAAAAGCAAACATTTTTTATAAAACATTCAGACCTGTGGTTTTTAGTTTTAAAGTTTAAGAGACATACAGCCCCAGTTATACTTTTGATAATCTATGTTGTAGAGTGTTTATTTTATACACGAATACACATTGGTTATTTTGACACCCTCTATTAAAAATTGTAAATAGTTCTGAGAATGGTTAGTAGGTGTGTGTGTGTTATATATTTAGAGACAGGGCCTTACTGTGTAGCCCAGACTGGTCTCGGACTCTTCAGCCTTCTGCCTCAGCCTTTTGTGTATTAGGGTTACAGGTGTATATCATGACTCTTGGCTCTGTGTTGCTTTAAATAGTTTGTTTCTCTGTAATTAAGTAGTTTATTTTTTTTGATTAGATTATATTCATAAATTAATGAAAAAATCAACTATTGGATGGAACCTATACATTTGTTGACAATATGATTCCTTTAGAGTTATTTAGTGACAGCTAAATAACTATTTGCCAACAGAGTTCATCAACTTTTTCTCATGAAAAGATATATAGTCTGTCAATTTAGAACCTTGTCTTATATTTGCCCGGCTATCACTAGTCATACTGGGAATCATATTTTACTTTGATTTTGATCTATTATAAAGAAACATTATTATATCACGGTAAAGAGTAATTTTGTCAGTGTCTTCTTTTCTCCAACCTTTTATGGTTCCGTACCTTAGCACTGCACTTGATCTCAACCCAAAGGCTGAGAAACTCTCCCCTTCCATATCTAGACTACTTTAACAGTAACTCAGGCTGCATTATTATTATTATTACCATTATTATTTTAAATCTAGGTTCACTTATTTACTATACTGGTTATTTTTCATTGTCAGATAGACAATCTGGGAAGAGAGAACCTCAATTTGAGGAATTACCGCCATGAAATTGGTCTGTGGCATGTCTGTGGTCCATTTTTTGATTAATTATTGGTATGTAAGGGCCCAGCTCCCAGCCCACTGTGGGCAGTGCAACTCCTGTGCCTCCTGGGTTGTTTAAGAAAGCTGGTTGAACATTAATGAGAGAGCCGGCCAGTGAGCAGCTTTCCTTCATGGTGTCTGCTTTAGGATCTTCTTTTGGTTTCCTGCCTGGGCTTCCTTCCATGATGAGTTGTAATTTCTAAGATGAAATAAATTCTTTTCTCCCCACATTGCTTTTGGTCACAGAAAAGTAACTAGAACATTTGCTATTAACGAGTGATTCTAAAGAAATTTTCTGTATGAGTTGTATAACTTAGTTTTCATTGACTCTAGGCATCTTAATTTTTTCTTTTCTTCTTGAGACAGGGTTTCTTTGTATAGCCTTGGCTGTCTTGGAGCTCACTCTGTAGACCAGGTTGGCCTTGAACTCACAAAGATCCACCTGCCTCTGCCCCCAGAGTGCTGGGATTAAAGGCACGTGCCACCACAGCCTGGCTAGGCATTCTAATTTTTTAAAAAAAGTCTTGGCATGTATACTTCTTGTCAACATTGTCATTAGTTTTGATAGATGAAGCAGATTTCTCCTGTTGTATTTGGTATTTTGAACAATAAATTTACCATCTTTACCATTTGAGATAAAAGGATAGTCTAAAAATAGGTTACAGAAATGATCATGTTCATAATTTGTTAATTTCCCTTTTTGAGTATGAAATTCACTGCCTTTTTATGCTTTGTTCCATTGAGTTTTTGGTTTTTCTTTTCCAGCTTTTTGGTATTTTGTTTTGAAAAAGGTAAAAGCTGTGCCTTTTATTGACAGGTGTGATAGCAGATGTTTTTAAACCTAGCACTAGGGAGGCAGAGACAAGAGAATTGCTTCAAATTTTAGGACAGCATGATCTATATAGTGAGTTCTAAGCTAGCCAGGACCATATAGCAAGACCATGTGTCCAAAGAGCAAAGCAAAACAAACAAAAGAAAAACTTCAGAAAAAGGAGAAATTACTAGTTCAGTGTGGAGGGAGAAGAATAGTCATTAAGGTATTAATAACTAAGAGCATTTTTGGATTTGTAGAAAACAGTATAAGTGGAATTCAGGACCTTAATTCTTGGTCTAGTGTTGCTGTGAGATTTGGATAGAATGAGTTTTAGGTCAAAGTTTCTTCTTTGTTCTTCTGTACCTGAAAACCAAGGAAGCATATCAGAGTAGTTTTATACAAGATGATATACATTATGCAGTCAGTCTTTCCCCTTAGATTTATTTACTTACTTTACGAGTGTGAGCGTTTTTCCTGAATATGTGTATATATACACCATGTAGGTGCCTGGTGCAGCGAGGGGTAGGTACCCTGACTCCTTGCTCTGTTCGTGGCTGTTGGCAAGCCCGTTCATGTGCAGACCTAGTGCAGCAAGCCACAGTTGCTGTGAATTCACGACTGTAAGGACGTGTTGTGCTCAGAAATTGGCCTTTTGCAGCAACTTCTCTTTGTGTTCTTGCTCTTACATTCTGTCAGCTCCCTTATCTGGTTAGTTTTTGTCAGCTTGACACAAACTAGACTCAGTTGATGAATTTCCTCCCTCAGGCTGGCCTGTGTGCACATCTGTGGGGCATTGTTTTGATTAGTGATTGATGTGGGAGTACCCAGGCTACTGGTGGGTGGTGCCATCCTCTGGTCAGCGGTTCTGTGTTATATAAGAGAGCGGGCTGAGCAAGCATGAAAAGCAGGCAAGTAAACAGAATCCCTCCATTGTTCTGCTTCAGCTATTTTTTATAATTTTTAATTTTTAAAAATATGTACATTGATGTTTTACCTGCATGCATGTCTGTGTGAGGGTGTGGGATCTCTTGTAACTGGAGTTACAGACAAGTTACGAACTGCCATGTGGGTGCTGGGAGTTGAAGTCAGGTCCTCTGGAAGAGCAGCCAGTGCTCTTATTCACTGAGCCATCTCTCCAGCCCCTGCTTCAGTTCTTGCCTCCAGGTTCCTGCCTTGAGTTCTTGCCCTGACTTCCCCCAATGATGGACTATAACCTGTAAGGTGAGATAAACTCCTCCAGAAGTTGCTTTTGGTCAGTGTTTGATCACAACAATGGAAAGCAAACTAGAACACTCCTCTTCCAAAACGTTCTCCTTGGGCCTTAGAAGGGAAGATGTAACTGTCATGTCTAGGGCTAAGTCCTCAACCTTAATTTAACTTAATTTCAGCACCTTGAACAGCCATAAGTCTCTCATTCACTACTGTTCACTGGACAGAGAGGCTTCTCTGGTCAAGGCTTAGAGTAGCATTTGCTTTTGAGTATAAACTTAAATATTTAGAAGGCAGTTTGATGCTAAATGTGATGGCTTGAATAAGAATGGCCTACATAGGCTCATATTTGAATTCTTAGTCACCAGGGAGTAGCAGTATTTGAAAAGATTAGAAGGATTAGGAAGTTGGAGAAAATATGTCACTTTTGAGTTTTCAAAGCCCATGCTAAACTCAGTGTGTCTTCCTACTTTGGTTCACATGTAGCTCTCAGTTCCTTCTCTAGCGCCATGCCTGCCTGCTGCCATGGTCCCCCTTGCCATGCTCCCTGCCATGATGATCGTGGAATAACCTTCTGAAACTGTAAGCAAGCATCCCAATTAACGTTTTTTAAAAAAATGAGTTATTGCTGTCATGGTGTCTCTTCACAGCAGTAGAACAGTGACTAGAACACTGAATAACAGTATCGAGTTACCTGCTGGGGTCTGTGACGGCGGGGTCGAGACAACTCTAGTCCACACCAGGGTCCTCGGCTCTGGGAAAGATGGGAGACAGTGAGAAAGTCACGGCAGATGAACGCAGGAGTGCATTCTTCAGTGGGACCCGATTTGTCACGCTGACCATGCTATAATGGCAACAAGAGTGCTGCTTTTAATAGAGGATTAAAAAAGAAATAAAAGAAGTAAAAGAAGTAAAGTAACAGTGTGCACACTGGGGGAAATTATACAAGGCTCTCTGTAGACAAAGACTTTACTGTGGCTTAAGTAGCAAACTGCAGGATTGTTTATCTAGTGGAACACGGGTATCAAGCATACGTCAAAAGGGAACTAGTGCAAATTCTTCTGGGTCAAAGCTCTAAATTTCTAGTTTTTTTCTAGTGGCCTGGCTAGGTTGAAGTCTATTTCTCTCTTTAAGTCCTGGGGATGTTCACTTTTAGGTTGGTGCAGGCTTGCTGTATTCTTCATTAGTGAAGGGCTAATGATCTGCTTGTTTTTCCAGGTGCACTAACTCTCTAACTAGGCTCTTTTAGCTTCTATCTATTAAGGCTTATCTCTTCCTGGGAAGATCAGCATTTACTGTAGGACTACTTTTTATGATGCACTTACAATAAACCTGGGTAGCTCTCACACATGCCAGGACTTGAAAGTCTGGGAGGTGACTGCAATTTACTTCTGAATAGCATGGCTGTGTCCCTTTCCAGCCAGCAGTGGCCGGCTCAGGGGTTAATTTGGATATTACTGTTAGGCTATGCAGACCTGATTATTTGTCACCATACAGTAAAGATGAGAAAAGGGGCAAAGCAGTTGGTAGGCTCCAACTCCTAGCAACGGAAAACCAGAATCCTTGTCAAGCTGGTAGAGTCCATTACCTGGATATTATTGGGCCTCAACATATTACCTTCTTCATCGTGGGATTTTGACTGGGTTTATAGTATCAGGAATGAGCTCCCTCCTTTGGAGCAGGCCTCAAATCCAATCAGAGAATAGTTGGTTATCCCTCTGACCTTCATGCCAGTATTGCAAAAGTGGGCATATCTTAACTGGCAGGTTGATATTGTAATTCATAGGGATTGCAGCTGGGTAAGACTTTGGTGGGCTTTCTCCAGCAGCTTTCATAGGTGAGGAGAGAGCTTTCCAGTTCAGTTTAATTTATATATATCATGCAACTGGGGTATGTGACATGTTCAGCGATAGTTTTATCATCTATTTTTTATATTATAATTTTCTTTATTTTTGAGAATTACATACATGTATACAATGAAATATTACACTTATCCCCCATTTCACTTTCCAGCTCCCTTTATATCCCTTCCAACATGTCCCCTCCCAACTTTTTATCTCCTGACCACCACTTTTTGATAACTCACAAAGTCAAATTACTGTTGCCAATATGTGCGTAGGTATGAGGTCATTCCGTGGAGCATGGCAGACCTGCTAATGGGATAGCCTCAAAAAAGAACAATTCTCTTCCAACAACTAATCAGCTGTTGGGAGCACTTCATTAAGGATTGGGGTCTGCAGACTGTCCTACCCATTCATGCTAGAATTTAAGCTGGCTTGATTTTGTGCAGGTAATCAATGACGTTGGAGTTTGTGAGTATGATAGCCATGTTTCCCCCAAAGACAGCATTTCACTGCCCTCCTCCTCCGGCACTTACACTCTCTCTATCCCTTCTTCTATGCTGTTCCTTGAGCATTAGTAAGTTGGGGCAGGGAGAGGTGTTACAATATGTTCCCATTTAGGGCCGGGCCCTCCTTTTTTTATCACTTTGACCAATTACACACCTGTTTTAGTTAGGGTTTCTATAGCTGCAGTGAAACTCTGACCATAAGTAACTTGGGGAGTAAGGGGTCTGTTTCATTCACACTTCCATTTAACAGTTTGTCATAGTCAGGGTTGTAACTGCTGTGGTGAAACACCAAGAAGAAAGGTGAGTGGGGAGGAGAGGGTTTGTTTGGCTCACACTTCCATGTCGCTGTTCATCACTGAAGGCAGTCAGGACAGGTATCAAACAGGGCAGGGCCCTGGAGGCAGGAGCCGATGCAGGGGCCATGGAGGAGTGCTGCTTACTGGCTTGCTCCTCATGACTTGCTCAGCCTGCTTTCTTACAGAACCAGGACCACCAGCCCGGGGCCACATGGACTAGGTCCTCCCTCATCAGTCACTAATTAAGAAAATGCCCCACAGGCTTACCTATAGCCAGGTCCTATGGAGGCATTTCCTCAGCTGAGGATCCCTCCTCTCAGATGACTATAGCTTTGTGTCCAGTTGACATAAAGACTAGTCAGCACAGCATCTCTTCATTGATGCTGGCTACTGTAAAGAAGAAATTTCTCTAACCAACGGTGAGAGCAACATAGGTCTATCTATGGGTACAATATGAATATTTAGAAGGCAATTTGATATCATGACCATTTAAGAAAATAACAATAGCAGGCTTTAACCTAAGGGCCTATGACCTCTTCATCCATGGGCTTTTGAGTAGAATTTCAGTACCAGAGATGAAATTTCCTTCTATGGAGTAGGCTTCAAATCCAATCAGAGATCAGTCAAATACCTGCAGTAGTTATTCCACTATTGCAACACTGGGTACATGCTGCTTGTCAGGTCAGTATTACAGGGTGCAGAATCGATCACCTGCTAAGATCATGATGTCTTTTCTTCCCTAGCGGCCTCCATGGTGCCTTCTAACACCGTGAAAGCTAGCCAGCAGGGAGGAAGTTTCCTGATCAATTTGAGATTGATTTCTGTCTTACAGCCAAAGACATACCAAAACTTTTATCCATTTATCTATTGATAGATGCCTTTAGGTTGTTTGTATTTCTAGAACAATGCTGAAATGTGTATGTGAATGCAGATCTCTTTAGGATGTTCTCAATTCATTTTATTTGGCTGTGTATCCAGGAGAGGGTCAGATGGTGATTCTGTTTTTATCTTTTCTCTATTGTTTTCCATAATTGTCTGTACCATTTTATATTCTACCCATAGTCCTCAAAGGACCCTATTCTTCTATACCTTTACCAATGCATTTTTGACAATACAGCTATCCTAATAGGGGTGAGGTGATAGCTTATTGTGGTTTTGATTAACATTTCTTTAATGATCAGTAATGCCAAACAACTTTATACACACCTGTCATCTATTTTTATGTGTTCTTTGGAAACACATTCAAGGTCTATTCAAGGTTTTCATCTATTTTTAAATTGCCTTTTTCTCTTAAGTTGTGTGTCATAAATGTTTTGGATATTAATCCCTGTACAATGTTTGGTTTACAGCTATTTTCTTCCATTCCATAGGCTGCCTTTTTATTCATTGGTCGTTTTATTTGCTGGATAGAAGCGTCTTAGTTTGATGTAGCCCCTTGTTTAGTTTTTGGCTTTGCTGCCTGTCCTTTGGCTCTGATATCCATCAACATTGTTGTCTGTGCCAATAGAAAAAGCTTCCCCCTCTAGGAATTTTACAGTTTTAGTGCATATTTTTAGCTCTTTAATTCATTTTAACAGTCATCGTTCTTTAAATGTCAGTTTTCTTGCACTTATATTAATAAGTATATAGTTGCCTAGTAAAATGCAGGCCTTTTTCTTTTCCCCACCTTTAGTTAAAAAGATACTTTGGGAGTTGGAGAGATGGTTCAGTGATTAAGAGCACTGGTTACTCTTCCAGACAACCCAGCACCTACATAGTGGCTTACAACCATGTGTTTCTCCATTCCCAGGAGAGCTGATGTCCTTTTCTGGCCTCTGCAGGCACCAGGCACATGCTTGGTGCACAGACATATATGTAGACAAAGCACCCATATATGCTAAATAAATAAATAAAAAGTAAACAAAGCAAAATAAAATATATTTTGGATGGAGGTGGGTGAAATAGCTTAATAAAATGTTATTTGTTTGGTACTTAATACTTTTCTTATGAGCCCCCCTTAAGTTTGGATTTCCTGAGTGTGCATTTTCTGAAGAAAGTTAATATTATTATGAATTTGAAAGGTCATTTTAATTTTATGGAGTGTTAGGGCTTTATGGATTTTTCTGCAGTTGATTTCATTTTCTGTCATTGTTTTATTTCATGAGCATTTATTAATAAGGCAGTATATGGATTTTGTGATAGGGAAGCAGAGATGGAAGAGTGATGACAAGCTGACAGTAATGTTGGGGAAATTGCAGTGTAATAGGGTGAAGTGTCTTTCAGCAAAACTTCAGAGGGACATGTGTCCTTATCTGGATGTCAGTTAATGCTTCTTGCAGTATTGGAGTTGAATTTAAAGAAGGCAAGATTTATTTTGATCATTTTGATAATGATATGGTAATTTGAAGTAATGTATCTGTTCATCTAGACCTGGTGGCAACTCTTTTGTCTTTCAGAAACAGTGCAAAAGCCGCAAAAAAGGTATTAAAAACCTGGATATAAATGAAATCCTTAGGCAAATCTCTTTCCCTGAGAGTCTATTTATGTTTATTTTATTTTTGATACGCGTTTTTAATGTAGGGCTAGAAAGAGGGATAATTTAGAAGCTGTGAGATTTTGCCTTAAACACTGCACAAAATCCATTCTGTGACGGGTACTAGTCGCACAGTCCCTTTCATTTTAGGAGTAACAGAAGCAGTGGTTTTAAGTCTTGCATCTGGTCTGTTGATGGTGTGGGGGTGCAGACCACGGCATTTATGCTTGGCAGCATTGAAGTGTGCTTTTGGGCACCTTCTTGTCTACATAGGCTTTATTTTCTGGTGACTTAAAAAATTGCCTGTAGTTTTTCTAAATAACAAAGAACTCTTGACCGAGAAGCCCACTTTGAAGGGATTATTTTTTTATTTTTATTTTTGTTATATTTTATTTTATTACTGTTTTGTGTGTGTGCATGTGTGTGGAATTTGGTATCATACTAATAAACTCTTTTTTAGATTTATTTTATTTTTAATTATGTGTAACTGTGTGGAGGCAGATGCCCTGGAGAATAGAAGTAGTAGATCATCCTGGAATTGGAGCTACAGATGGTTGTGAGCTACTTGAATTGAACCCAGGTCCTCTGCAAGAGCAGCCACTGCTCTTAACTGCTGAACCATCTCTTCAGTCCCCTAATAAACTTTTTGTATCAGGGTAGTTAAAGTTCACTGCTTCGTCTTGCACTTTGAATAGATACTTTAGACATGCATGATTTTGTAACATTAGCCACTTGAAAAATATTGATTTACTGAGTTATGTAGCTCTTTCTAATGTCCACATATTTCATTAAGCAATATAAACAAATCACATTAAAATATTATCATTTATCTTATTAGAAAAACTGTTTTTGAGACAAGATTTCACTATGGAGCTCTGGCTGTCCTGAAAATTAGGAGAGACCCTGTCTCAAAACAAAAAAAATCAGAGACCATTGATATGAGACTTACTTAAATTAAGTACTTTTACTGCTTCATTAAAGATTGTTAAGTAAAATATACTCTCTCCTAATTTCTTTTCTCCTTCCCTTCCTCCCTTCCTCTCTCTGTTCTTCCCTTCCTCCCTCCTTCCTTTCCTTTCTTTTTCTTTTCTGATATGTCCTGTAGCCCAGGCTGGCCTTGGATTCCCCTTGTGTCTATCTGGGTATGACCTTGTATTGTTGACCTTTCTTTCTCCTCCCACCTCTTAAGTGATAGGATTACAGGTATATGCCACCACGTGTGGTGTATCTTGTCCTATTAATGGAATGCCATGGAGGCAAATACAATGTTCCTTAGTATTATTGCTTTTCTGTGTTAAGACACCAGTGCTTTCATCTACTATTGCTTTTGTATAATAGTATCAGCATGGTAAAATAGGCAAATGATGTTTTAACATCATTAATTGTTATTAATTAAAGGTCTTGAGAAGTTCTAGGGAACATATGGTCCCTACTATTCCACAGTAGAATACTTGTCTAGCATGCTCTAGGCCCTGGATTGATGTTTAGCCATGGAGTGGGGAGAAGCGGGGAAGAAAAAGATAGATGTAGCTGATATAGCATAAACCTTGTATGAGCCTAGCATTTATTGCTTAATACATGTTTTAACTTTTCTTATGCATTTCTTATATGCATTTTATGGAGAAAATATGTATTAACATATTCAGAAGTTGCGTACTTAAGGTCTCAGAGTATATTTTTTGGGGGGTTGTTAAGAGTAGGCTAGAACAGGGCTGGAGTAGCTGAGTGGTTAAGAGTGCTTGTTGCTCTTCCAGAGGACCAGAGTTCAGTTCCCAGCACCGTCATAGAGCCGCTCACACCCCACTGTGACTCCATCTTTAAATACTCCAATCATTCTTCTGGCTTCAATGGATACCCACAGGCATATGCATATACATAAATTTAAAAACAGTAAATATTTTTTGAAAGTAGTATTGGGCTGGTGTTGCAGTGTGCTGCTTTAATCCCAGCGGGGAGGCAGAGGCAGCAGATATCTATGAGTTTGGAGTTTGTCTGAACAGCAAGTAACAGGCCATCTAGAGCTTCACAGTGAGACCATGTCTTAAAAAAAAAGTTTTCTAGCTGGGCAGTGGTGCTGCATGCCTATAATCCTAGCGCTTGGGAGGCAGAGGCAGATAGATCTCTTGAGTTTGAGGTCAGCCTGATCTACAGAGTGAGTTCCAGGACAGCCAAGGCTTCCCAGAGAAACCCTGTCTTGAAAAACAACAAAAACAACAATAACCCAAGTATACTAGAACAAATGTTTTTATATATCTAAATATTGACTCTTGTTTGATACTTTATGTTTTTAAAAGCTCTTCTTAAAAGGAATGAGGAGTTAGAGTTCCACAATGATGCCTTTGTGTACTACGCAAGGTTCAAGAAATGGATCCTGTTTTAAAAGTATCTTCTAATTCAAATATGTAAATGACAGAATGTGAAACCTTGTCTCAAAACAAACAACAAACTGACAGAAGTTACCTATATTGTTTAAAAACAACATCAACTTCTGTGACATCTCTTGTGGCATGTTCTAACGCCCTGTATATGAATGTGCTTTAGACTTTTGTGACTGCAGATGCCCAGACCAATAACTCACAAGAGGGCTTCTCATGCCCGGTGTGGGGTTTTGTTAGATAAGCTGTGGCACTTGGGAAAAACATTGTCGTCTCAGAAGGGAGAATTTCATTTAGATGCTGTATGTATATGTATACACAGACTTACATGTATTAGTGTATTTGTAGGTCGATAGTTAATAGTATGATTTCTTGTGAATTTTTCACACATCTTTACTGCTATGTTACCTGTCTCTCCTCCTCCTGTGTTTACCCTCCCCCCAATTAACCCCCTCACTTTTCCCATTTCCCCATCAGATCGCTTACCCTGCCATTTCCCCTCTGTATTGCTCCCCTGACTCAGTGGTCCCTTTTTACTCTCCTGGTTTCTGCAGTTACTCTAGGTTAAATACTCGCATCTGAAGATTGGGGGCCAGGAACTCAGATAGGAGAGGATATGCAAAGTTTGTCTTTCTTAGCTCATTCAATATGGTCTTTCCTAGTTCCATCCACTGGCCTGCAAATGACATGACTTCATTTTTCGTTAGGGCTGAATAGTATTCCCTAGTGTACATGTGCCACGTTCTCACTATCTCCTGCTGATTCTGGGCCTTTAGGTTGCTGTTTGGAATAGAGCAGCAATGAACGTGGCTGGACAAGAACCTTGAGTAAGGTGTTGGGTCTTTTGGGTGTATGCTGAGGAGTAGTGTAGATGGGCCAGATGCTAGATTTATTTTAGCTTTCTGAGGATTTGCCACATTTATTTCTAGAGTGGCTGGGCTAGTTTTCTATCCCATGACAATCTGATTCCCTCCATGGGCACCCATGTACACATACACATGCTAATAGACAGACAAAATACTGGCAGCCTATAGAATATTTTAAAATGGAAATGTGTGCATTCAACTGTACATTATATTTAATAAAATATAGAACATTAAGAATTTCATATGCTAATATTGGAGTGAATACAAATTTTATAATGAATTAACAAAAAAAATATATATATATTTATTGATACTATGTTGAGAATTCTAATCATTTTATGGGCTGTTTTAAAAATCTAGGAAGGTCATAGGCAATTAATAATTATAGATTCCCCAAATGTAATTAAAGTTGTTCTTAAGACTATAAAATGTAATGATTTTTGTTCTCTGGAGAATCAAATAGTAATACCTTTTAGAGACTGAACAAAATGTTTGTTATCCTAGCAGAAATAGTTGTGATTGGGATTGACATAAATAATGTGGCATGTTCAATACTAGAATAGGAATAGAAATTAAACAAATGTTGTATACATGCTATAAAGGAAATGATGGACTTTGGGAAAGTAGGAGAAGGTTCCAGATTTTTTAATTCAAACACGTAATTATTGCATTTTGCAGCTTCTCTGTCAGTTTCTGTACTTCCTAAACTATGAAGAAAGAGAATAAGGCAGGGAGAGTAGGCATGCATTTTAGGCTATACGTTTTTATGGCATTTGGACTTTGTTTTTGTTCCCCTCCCAGGTGTGGTGAATGTTTATGAATGTTTATTTGGAACACTCACTGTCGCAGGCCATAATTTAGTTATGTGCAGCTGTTCTGCCATGTGTGGCTTGTCTTTACGATTGTGTGCCACTTGGGTTTCTGGGAACTTTTGCTTAGGGTATATAAGGGTTTAGCCCTGAGAGTTGGTGTGGGTCATTGGATGTCATTGCTTAGTTGGTCTGTTGCTGGATCATTGGATATCCACTTTACCATTCTCTCCCATGTCCATGTGCTTCTTTTCTCCTTGGTGTTAGCCCTGGTCTTTCGTTTGATCTCACTGTTTGGTATGTCATGGCCAGCTTGCTTTCTGTCCTTCTGTTCTTTATTAGCAGTGAGCAGAAGAATGCTAGATGTCTAGACCATAACTGTAGAAGTTTGTGGAAGAACAGAGGCAAGTCTAGAGTAGTCACTACACAGGGAAACAGTCAGATTTAGCTCATCAGAGTAAGCAAAAGTCTAGGAACGTTCCTTCATAAAGGGAAAGAGCTGAGTGTGGTGGTTAATATCTGGAGTCTTAGAACTCTGGAGGCTGAAGCAAGGGGACTGTGAGTTTGAGGCAAGCCTGGGAAACAAACTAACAAAGGAGAGATAGGCTAGATTATAAATGTTGGGCTGTAGGACTGAAGGTACTGGTAGACAGTCTAGTTTTGGGGAGTAACAAAACCAGGTGTTGATTTAATTTTTTTCATAGTATTCAAAGCAAGTAATTTGATTTCATAGCCAAGTAAATGCATGTTCAAGAGTACATTTATGAGTCTGGAGAGATGACTTCCAGAGTTTAATCCATAGCACCACAAGGTGGCTCACAACCATCTCTGACTCCAGTGCTGGGGGGTCTGACACCACTGTCTTCTGGTCTCCGAGGGAATTGCACAGACATGCGTGCAGACAAAACACCCATACTCCACAACAACAACAAAATTGAAAAAAAGAAAAGATTTATAATGAAACTTTGCAAATAAACATAAAATTCATGTTACTGGCTAATTTTTTAAATGACATATTCCTGGTTCCTTTGATGTTGCCAGTGTGTTTCATTAGGGACAGTCTTTTGATTTTAGGCACCCTCTCTATAACCATACTGTCAGTTGGAGGTTTTAAAGACCAATAAGTCACTTCCTCACCCTTGAAGCTCTTAACCGAGAAAAGAAGCAGGAAGATGCTATAACGTATGTATCACATGGAGTAAGCACAGGAGGATGGACAAGAAAGAGGACTCCAGTCTCTCCCCCTCTATAGCCCACCCACTCTTAAGGTAACTAGCCCACTCCTGAGATAGTGGCATTTAACCTATTTGTGAAGGCTGAATCTTTGTGACCTAAGGTCTCACCCCTTAATATTAAAGTAGCAATTACAATTTGATGTAAGTTTTGGAGGGGACGTTCTAGTCACAGAAGCAGGCGAATACGGGTGAGACGAGTAGGAAAATGAAGCTGCCAGTTCCTCCAAACAGTGAGAACTCCCACATAGGAACAGACAACAGAGAGCTGAGTTTTTCACTGTAGTGAGTCACGACACCTTTGCTGCAGTCAGTTCAGCTGAAAATCCTGTGCTGGGGGCTGGGCAGACATGTTTAAAACCACTTGTGCAAACCTCTCTCCAACCCATAATTAGTCTTGAGATGGACATTTGTGAGTGGGCAGTCATTGCAGGAGGCAGATGACTACAGGTGAGAGTGAACTTGGCTGCCTCAAATCCAAGTTTCGTGTTTACTTAGGGATGCCAACCTAGAACATACTATTTACTCTTTGGAGCATATTCTCCCATTTGTACACTCAGAATAAAATTGGTTAAGTGACTGTTCTAAATGTAAACTGGAAGATAATTAAAATGACCAGGATTAGGTTAGTGGAAATCATTTAGTAAATAATAGTAATAAAATAGTAAATAGTAAATATGGGTTGGGGGGACCTACTTTTAGTAAGTTGCCGTTGAATATTTAAATCTTTAAAAGTTAGAGCTGCCACATTTCAACACATAATTGTGATAATTGTTATATTTCTAAATTATGTCATTAAAATGGAAAACACTTATTTCCTCAAAATTTGTACTGTTTCTTTGAGCTACTTATTTGATGAAATCAAAAGACTATAATTATCTTTATGGCATGTGGTTAAGGCCTTATGTTACAGATTTGAAAAAAATGAACATTACACAGAGTACTTAACTGACTGTAGAGTGAGCGTGAAATCATGGGAATGCTCTTCATGTTTTTGGAGAAAAGGAGTATGTGAGACAGCCATGAGTTATGAATTAGTCTAGATGTTCTGTTTCTTTTGCCATTTGAAATACAAGGTTGTTTTTTGTTTTTCAAGACAGGGTTTTGCTCTGTAGCCCTGGCTGTCCTGTAACTTGCTTTATAGACCAGGTTGGCCTCAAACTCAGAGATCCACCTGCCTTTGCCTCCTGAGTGCTGGGATTAAAGGCATATGCCACTACTGCCTGGCAACACATGTTTTAAAAACTGTACATATTTAATGTAAACAACATTATGCTTTGATATATGCAGTGTAGTACATGTATGGTATAATTTGTTTGAGCTTGTGGATATTGCGAGAAAAAGTGTTATTAATAACAGGATACGGCAAAGCAGCTTTACAAACATTGATCTGACTTTATATACTCTATATAGAGTATCTTGCAGATGCTTACTGTCTAGAAATATTTGTTCATTGGCATTTTGCTATGCATTCATTTACCCAGGTGCATTAGCAGAGATCCTAAGGCACTCCACTAAGAGTTGCATATTCATAACAGACAGTCTCTCTAGCTTAGGAACAAAGAATGTCTAAAACACATATTTAGTTGTATCTAGTTTGATGCTAGAAGTTATAAAGGTTGTGATTTCTAGTAGCAATGTATTGTTCTTTAGGAAAAGAATTCTGGAATTCTTTTTGGAATAGTTACAATTTACTGGTTTATTTCTAAAAAGTACATGATGAATATCACTTAATGTGTGACTTCTCAAGTTTACTAAGTAGTCTGCATTAAAACTCCTGTTATTATTTTCATCATTCTCTCTAAGAAGGAAGTTGAAAAGTGTTCTTTGCTTATAGAAGTTTGACATGTTTTGACAAGAGTATTAAAAGTTAAAAATAAGCTTCATCTTTTGCTTTTCACAAAACTTGATTTTGTATTACTGACTTGCTACATTAGGTGTTGTTAAAGTGCTGTACTCAGGTTATAATGAAAGGTTGATAATACCTAGCATTTTATGCACAAATTGTTAGATGACACATGCGAGCAAACAGTTTAAGTTTTGAAAGAAGCATAGACTGGAGGGAGGGAAGTTACTTGTTGATATTTAAAAAGTGAAGTTTACTTGCAGAGTTTGCTGTGCTGACTTCTGTGTTTTTATCTTGAGAATAGCTTCCTGTTGAAGAAAAGATAGTTTTGTAATATTAAAATATCACATATTTCCTGTATATATATAGTTCTTATTTTTCTTTTCTTTTTGGTTTTTGTTTTGTTTTTTTGAGACAGGGTTTCTCTACTGTAACTCTGGCTGTCCTGGAACTCACTCTGTAGACTGGAACTCGCACAGATCTGCCTGCCTCTGCCTCCTGAGTGCTGGGATTAAAGGTGTGTGCCACCACTGCCTGGCTGTATGTATAATTCTTATGTGTAAAAGAAAATAGGAGAAAAACTACTTAACAAGAAAGATGATTTTGATATAAAGTACATGAAATTTTATTCCAGTTTCTTTGTTCAGCCTCAGGAGAGAGGCCTGGTACAGTACATCTAACTCATACATCAGTGATACATGTATGGGTCTAGCTAGTGTTGGGAGGCTCTTGGGTTTCACCCCTAACACTCTGGGTAAAGTTGGTGAGTCTGAAACAGAAGGAAATCTTTGAAAAGGACAATAACAATCATTTTGCTGTCTGTAGTTAGATAATTGGGGAATTTAGTGGGAAAATGCTTTTTACTTTGGGCTTAGGTGTTGATTTATCATCGTGACTTCTCAGTATACACTTGAGAAAAGGTGTTACTCAGGAAGCAGCATTACTGTGTTGTGGCTATACATTTCCTATCTCGGTCTGTTCTTAGCTATTATGAGGAGTCATTTGTTTTATTTTGTATTTATAACCTGTTTTTATGTTTCTTATGACAGAGATAATTTTTTACTGTGGTATTATCTCACTGTAACTATACTAAAAGAAATGCCTTTGGTTAAACTGAATATCAAATCTTCTAAAAAATGGCTTGGAAAAAAACAGTATTTATTTCTCTAGCATAAATAAATGAAAGTAACCTGAGATAATATATGCTACCATGAGTTTATTATATGATATTTGCGTACTTGTGACTTAGAGCTTTAGAGTTGTGTGCTTTAATACTTGAAGTTTTAGCTATTGCTTATTATTTCCTTTTTCTTTTGTTTTTTCATGCTGCTAGGGATCAAGCTCTGGATTTTGCACATGCCAGGCAAATGTGCTGCCTCTGAGCTGGTTTCCAGCTGAGTGACTGACCTTAAAGTGTGATGTTAGCGACAGGAGGAAGTAACGAGGTTACTTTACTTATCTCTTTTTAAAGTTTCATAATTCTTCTAATTGGATTTCTTTTCAAGATAAGAATAGAGCTTAGTATAACTAGATTTTCTTATGTCTTCCTTTCATCTTATGTTTATAAAATCCACCTAAGTTCAGAATAAAAATTGTTATTATGATGGTTGTGAAAGCCTTGAGATAAGATAATCTTATTGTTTCCTATTTTGATCAGGTATGAAGTTCATCTTTTCTTTTTCCCTCCTTAGAAAGGGTCATACGATAAAGGGTCTTTCCCTGAACTTTTTTTTTTTAAAGAGAAGTCTCCGTTTGTTCAGATTGGCCTTTAAACTCCTGTGTAGTTAAGTATGACCTCACTCCTGATTCTGCTGCCTCTATGTGCTACCATGCCTGGCTTGAAAGTGGTTATAGACTGAATTGGTACATAAAAATTATCCTTGCATTTGTGTACCTCAGATAGAAGATTCATGATTTATAACCTGAAGTGTAAATTACGGAACTCATCCTTAGGGAGATCTGCTCAACTTCCACAGATGGATCCTTTTACTTGTATGCTGTACTTCTAGTTCTGCTTTGGCAGGTAGTCCCATTTTTATTTTATTTTAGTTTTTACTTATTTATTTTTTTGGATACAGGGTTTCTCTCTATGCAGCCCTGACTGTCCTGAATGCTATGTAGACCAGGCTGACCTCAAACTAATTTTTGTTTTATATTCATGTTCAGTAACAGGCTAAGACACAGGATTTGCTCTAAATGGCTTAACAATTTTTGTGGAGAATTTGAAGAGAATGTTTTGGTAGTTCTAAAATTGTTTTCTTTATATTTTAAAAACAGAAAACAGTCAACAGGATATGTACAATGATTTGTTGTAGGTACTATGACCTGTGTTGATTTCTATGTTGATTCCTGTTTATATTCCCAGCTTATAGTATACATGGTTGACTTACAGTATGTTTGAATGAATGAATTCATGGTATACTCATTACAATTTTTTGGTGTCTTTTGGGTATTATTTTTTATGATGCATCAAAGTTATTCACTCTATTATCTCAAGGTTGGACTGATGTAATTAGCTATTTACAGAAATTTCTACTTTATTCAGGATTCCATATTCTTGTACTTTTTAAAAAAGTCATTTAAGGGTTGCTTAGATGAAGTGACTGATTTCTCATTTCCTAATTATTCCTACTTTCAACCTCAGTATAGGTATTCTCTGCTCTAATCTCACCTTGGCTATTAGCAAACATCTCATCGCAAATTCTGCAGATTTGAAAATAGAACCATAGAGTGGATCTAGATTTCTGTTGTTCTGAGGAGAGCCAGTCCTTCTTTCTTGGTTTATTTCTTTTTTTTTATTTTAAAATAATATTTATTTATCTATTTATTTTGGTTTAATGGAGACAGAGTCTCACTATGTAGCTCTGGCTGTTCGGAACTCACTGCGTAAACCAGGCTGGCCTCCAACTCACGGAGGTCTATCTGCCTCTGCCTCCTGAGTGCTAGGATTAAAGGCATAAACCTCCATGCCTGCCTGCCTGCCTGCCTGTGGTGTACTGGGGAGTGCACCTAGAGCCTTGTGTTTGTGAAGCCAGTGCCCCACTACTGAGCACTGTCCCTTACCCTTATTCTAATAGTCACACCAGCGATGCAGTAGGAAGCTCCTGGCCAAGCAGCTGACAAATAGTAAATGGTAACTGTTGAATAATAGCAACTGTAGTGGCTGACTGTGTTTACTAATGGAAAGGCAGAGTTAATCGAGAAGATTGATATACATCTGCACTTGAAGATTAAGGAAGATTACACAGTTGTTAAGAGTGTGGAGCATAGTAAACTCCTATTTTTAAGATATTGGAGGCTACTTGTTTTTTGGATGTAGCCTGCTTTTTCTTTTTAACTATCTTAAGAAGTTATTGAAATGGCAAACAAGAAATATGCTTTAGTTGAAGAACATTGTTGGTGTTGACGAAAATTCTTAGATGTTGTGCCTATGAAGACTGATTGACTGCTTAGAACTGCAGTGGTGTGGAGAGAATGGGGTGTTGTAGGTCCAGGGTCACCTTACCTTGGGCTACCTTTTGCCCCCTGAATAGCCATTCCTTGCCCATGTCTGGCTGGGACCTAACATTCTGTGACTAATAGATAAAAATCTTTTGAAAAATGTAAATTTAGCAGATTACTAGTTTCTGCTGGCCCAGAAGCTAAGAATGTTGTTGGATAGCATTCAAAGCCTACAGAAAAGCTTTCTCCATCCTGCTGTGACCGTTTTGTCAGTATGCCCACCAGTGTGTTTTGAGCTTTCTGGAACTAACAACAACTAACAACCTGTGACTGAATAGATAAAACCATTTTGAAATCTATTAAGTTTAGCAGACTACTACCTTTCACCAACCCAAAGACTAAGATAAATACCATCCTGTAGCATCTGAAGCCTATAGAAAAGCTTCCCCATCTTGCTGTGACTGTCTCACTGAAGGACATGACAATTTGCCTTGGTTCAACACTTTCTTTGTTCTGTAAAACTATAAAACTTCATGAAACTGCTTCCACATTGGAACATTGAATTTGGGATGACCTAAACCTGTGATACCAGGCCATGATCACTCAAAGTGACTCCAGAATGAACTGTTGCTTATTCCCTTTAAGGCGAGAGCTGTGTTTTCTGCGTCTATATTGGACATGTAAAATTCTGTGAGGGATTTTCTGAGAAAGAAGTGTATATAGTATAGTCTCTGCTATAAAATAAACTTCAACTTATTAAATCATAGTGTGCGTGTGTGTATAGTCTATCTCCCATTGTTTCAGTCTGGCTACATCTCTTAAGAAAATAAAGTTATGGCAGGTTATTTTGTTTGGTCAGATTGATTACCTTCTTAACCATGTGAGTTTGAGTATACCATTCAGCATTTTCTCGCTTATTTATTAAAGAAATGTATTAATATTAATTCTGTACTGTATTAGAGTTTTATGAAATAGAATGTAAAGTTTTTAGTGCAAAATAAATACTCAATAAATGTTAGCTGTTTTTTATACTTTTTTGAGAATCATGGTTCCATGGTGAAAAAGCAGGCTCTTTGGAATCTGGTGGATAGGCTTTGAATCGTCTCAGCTGTTTATATGTAACATTGGACACGCTTCTCAACCGTCCTCTTCCTGTTTTCATTTCCATAAATGAGGATAATAGCTACCTTCCACAGGTTGGGGGAGTGTTTTAAATGCATCAGCATTTTGTAAATGGTAATTATTATAGGTGTTATGTCTAAAATCCAAGTGAACAGTGTGTTCTTAGATGGCAATTTGAGCAAGTTGTTTAGGTTTTTCCTCATACTTGACAGCCAACTGAATTGAATATTCTATAATCAAATCTGATTTTTCTATACAAGTAAAAGCTTATGTCAGCACTGGTGGCATATACCTGTAAGCCTGCTACTCAGAGGCTGAGGATAGAAGATTACAACTTGTGTGTGTGTGTGTGGCGGGGGGCGGATAGAGACAGGATCTCTTTGTGTATCCCTGGCTGTACTGGAACTTGCTGTGTAGACCAGGCTGTCCTCCTGGAGTAATGGAATTAAATGCCTGTGCCACCAAGCCCAGCAGGATTAAAATGTTTGAGGTTAGTTTGGGCATGTGGTGACTTGCATAAGAATGTCCCCCATGGGTTGATATATTTGGATGATTGGTCCCCAGTTGGTGGAACTGTTTGGGAAGGACTAGGAAGTGTGACCTGTTGGAAGAGGTGTGCCAATTGGAGTGAGCTTTTAGATTTCAAAAGTCCATATTACTAGTTAGCTCTCTCTGCCCCATGTTTCTGGATCATATTTACACTCTCAGCTACTGTTTTAACGCCATGCCTGCCTGCCTGCTGCCATCTCCCTGTCTGGTGGTCATGGACTCTAACCCTCTGAAACTGTGAACCATCAATAAACTTTCTCTTTTGGAGGTTGCCTTGGTCATGGCGTTTTATTACAGCGATAGAAAAGAACTAAGACAGGCAGCTTAGGAAAACCTCCTTTAAATCAAAACAGAATAAACTTGAGTTGTCCAGGGCAGAACAATAAAACAGAAAAAGACAAGGGTGTTAGTTCAGTAAAGGAACATTTGCCTACCATGCATGAGGCCTTGGGTTTATTTGCTACCTGAAAAATCAAAACCGAAAAATTAAAACCAACCTGGTAACATTTTAATGTGAAATAAAATCTAAAAATTAGTGTGTATGTGTATGTGCATGCAGTCAGGCACATGGTTTATGGAGGTCAGAGACAACTCTGAGGAATTCTCTCCTGCTACTTTATGGAACCCAGGGATCAAACTCAGGTTTCCAGGCTTTCAGGGAAGTGCTTCTACCAGCTGAGTAATCTCACAGACCCTAAAGTAAAACTTATTGTAGAGTATACTTTTTAATGTTCTTTTACTTATTTTTGTAAAACCATGTCAAAGCAACGCTAGCTTGTTCTCAGTAACAAGATACTATTTTAATTCCTCTAACTGCCTTCTGTCCTGGCTTATGGGAGATTATCTCTAGACCTTAGAGTATAATAGAGCAGTGGTAGTTACCTGCTTTCTTCAGGTGAACTTGCCTAGGTAATACAAAACCCCTAATCAAAATTGGCAAGTGACTTTTAAGAAATACTGTAAAGTTCATCAGGCCTGGTTGTATGAGACTGTTTTCATGTATACTCTGTCCCGTTCACCTCTGTTCTCCGTCTTTCTCCCCTCCTACCATCTGCCAGACCCATGAACAGATTTGCTTTTTCATGTTACCTGCACATACCTGGTTTTATGTATCTAGAGATGGGAACTATTTAGGACCGATAAATGAGAGAATGTGGCATTGTCAGCGCCATCTACAGTAGCTGTTAAATTTCCAGAGGAAGTGGATAAAAAGTATAGAATATATACATAACAGAAGTTACAATGTTTGTGGGAAAATGATTGTAACTGGAGATAATCATATTAAGGGAATTATTCTTTTCATAGTGAGCAAACTGTCAGTGGGGATCATATTGTTCAGCTTCCAGCATAGGTGTGGAAAAAAATGAGCAGTTTTTTCTCAAGATTCATCTTTTAGAATTTTCAAAACACTAGTGACTAACTTAAAGTTTTCTGATATAGTAGAGATGTGTTTATGAAGAGGGTTAGCAAAAGGTTTGCATGTCCATTCAAATATTGTACTGTTGTGGTTTATCACAGAGACAAAACATGTGCTTCTGTGTTCTCCCATTTTTTGAGAAAAGAAACAAGCATACACAGAAACCTAGATTTGATAGCATTTCTGGTGAACAGTAGCCACCTTTAGGAATGTTGGTTATGTGTATAAATGTTTTGCCTGCATGTATGTATATGCTCCATGTGCCCATAGAAGTCAGAGGAACTGGAGTCACAGACAGTTGTGAGCCACCGTGTGGGTGCTGAGCATTGAACTCAGGTCGTCTGTAAGAGCTACCAGTGTTCTTAGCCACCGAGCCATCGCCCCACGTACCATAGCACTTACTTCGAAAAGCTACAAGTACTTGGTTTCTAGTAGATCAGAAAATTGTTTGCTACTCTAACATCAGGTTGAGAAGTTATTTTTTGACCCAGGTCTTGGTATGTTGGCCTTCAACTTGTAGTCTTCTTGCCTCAAACTCTCAAGTCCTTAGATTAGTCATATACCACATACCTGCTTCTAGAGTATATGTCTTACAAAAAAATAAATGTTTTATTCATCTTACCTCTGATTTTCTTTTCTACTTTGAAAAAACTGATTTTTTGTCTTTGGTTTTCCTTTGACTCCTAACTAGAAGTTTGGAGTTTGCTATAGTTTAATTTTACAGTGGTTGGTCATCTAGTTATTTATTTTATTTTAACTACTGGTGCTTATTAGCAAGCATGTGTTTTAATTGCCAGATCTTTTGAGAAGCTGCCTTACCAGTTCCAATTAATTCTTAAGCATATCTTTTGTATAAATTTAATTTTTATTTTGGAATTAGAGAAAGTAGAAAAACATGATTTTGCATGACCTTGCCATAAGGATGAATGTTGTTCCATGGACTATTTCTTCTCTTAACATTTTATTGAGAGTCTCTCCAGTAGATTACATGAAGAAAACCCAGCACCACTGATAGAAAAATGAAAGAAAGTGGCACAACTCTGATGAGGCTGGGAGGCTTCTAGATTTTAAAAAACTGAATTCACTCAGTTTAGGTATACATTCATTTATTTATGCAGCACATACTTTGTTGTGCCCAGTTTTTGAAATCCCCCTCCTCCCCAAGTACCACCAGGAGACCACCAGTTCTGATGCAAAAGCAAGGAGCCTTTATTCTGCAGAGCAAACCAGTGCCCTGGGGTCTGGCACCACCACACAAGGTGGCCGACCCTGAGAGGCTTCCTGCAAGGGATTTTAAAGGGAACAGGGGATCTCTCTGATTGGTCAGAACCTTGGCACTGGATTGGCTCATTAAATGTTACGTGGCAACAAGGATTTCTGGGAAAACAGAGAGGTTTATGGGATAGTGAGCACTATAATGAGTCCTTACATTAAATGGAGAGGTTAGTGCCTTTACCACTAGGGGCGCTAGGCTTTTCAACTTGAGTGACTGCTGTGTGCCAAATATTCTCTAGGTGGCTGAGTTACATCAGTGAATAGAGATCCTTGATGTATTAGTTACTTTTTTTTCAATTGCAGTGACAAAAGTACCTGAGAAAACAACTTAAAGAGGTTAAGGCTTATTAGTTTGGATCATGGTTTCAGAGATTTCAGTTCATAGTTTAGCCCCATGATCTCGGACAAAGCATCAGAGCATTGCGAACGTGGTGGTGGAGCCTCTTCTTGGTTGACAAGAGGAGGAGCAAGGGGATATATGGAGAGGCCAGGGACACATTCCCAGGGACCTGCTTCTTCCGACTAGGCCATATCTCCTACCTTTTAGCATCTTCCAATAATGCTTTCATAATACGATTCATTTAATGAGCCTTGATGGTCAAATAGTCTCTGGGAATGCTATTACAGTCTTACTTCAAGGTGTTCTCTGAGAATCTCTTAGGTAGATTTTAATCTTACTAAGCTGACAAATCAACCACCAAACTTTCCTTTGACAATGTGGTGTACTATGAAAGAAGCAGGAATAAACAGTGAATTCAATATAGAAGTAAATTAGGTAAAATATTAGAAAAATTATGCTGAAAAAGGAGAGTAAGCTGAACATGATAAGTCTGATGCTTGTGGGAAACAGTGTTAGATGTGGTGATCAGAGTACATCTCTCAAGCAGACAGTGTTTTAGCAGAGGAATTAGTGGAGGGCTAAGCATGGTGGCCAGGCAGATATCTGAGCATAGAATGTTCTTTGGGATGGACAGAGCAAGTGTGCCAGCTTTGTTTCAGGCTAAGGAAGGGAGGTCATTATAGCTGGAGTTGAGCTAACAAGGAGGAAGCTGTATGAGATGGGCTACAGAAATAAGGCCGTGGAGTGGGGCAGTGGTGGGGAGGGTTACCTGAAGAATACCAAGAATATAAAAATACAGGATATTTGACACTTGTTATTGGGTGAAATAGGGCAACTGTCAAGAGCTCCTTTCTCCCTCCTTCTCCTCCTCCTCCTCCTCTTCCTCCTCGTCCTCCTCCTCCTTCTTCCCTCTTTCCCTCCCCCTCTCTCCCTGTATGTGTCTAGCTCAGTGCACTACCTTGAGTGTCATCCTCAGGAACACTGTCCCTCTCCTTTGATGCATGGTCTCTCATTGGTAGATTGGCTGGCCGGTGAGTTGCAGGATTCTGCCTATCTCTGTCTCCCAAGCACTGGGATTATAAGTGCAGACCACCATGCTTGGCATTTTTACAGGTCTTAAGGGGTCAGATGCAGGTCCTCATCCTTGAGTCAAGCTCTTCATAACTGAGCTGTCTCTTCAGCCCCATTTCCTTCTTTGCTTTTGTTTTTGAGACAAGGTCTCATGTAGCCTAGGCTGGCCTTGAATTCCTGCCTTCTGAATGCTGATATTACAGGTTTATTTTTATAAAAGCCATATGGTTTGGTTTGAGTGAAAGCTTATCCTCAGGTAGAGGGGTTTGGCTGTATTACTGGACAAATTAAAAACAGACATCCACTAGAATAATATGAATTAATAATGTTCCTTTGATCTCATCAGTGCCAGAGACATACTTGCATACATGTTGGTACAGCTCTTTCCTGGGCAATTCTAAAGCAGTGGATGGATTGTTTAATAAATGGGTCATGGTAGTTTTTTTTTCTGGGCTGGCTCAATCTTCAAAACACAGAGGGATTTTGGTTGATAAATGTCTTATATTATTCATGTCCGCTTACTTATAAATGAAGACTATTTCCTTTTCCACAACTGTAAGGAGTATTCTGTACTCATTCTGGTTTTTATGCCTAATAGTCCTCTCAGCGTATATGATTTGGGCTCACACTGTTTCTATTTTGGTTCCAGGGACACGTCAAAATGACTAGGCACAATGTACAGTTTAACAACATAAGAAGGTTAACCACATTTGGCACAGAGGAAATTAGGTTGTGTGCACTACAATTTTATAGTTTTGACAGTGTTCAGTTATTTTGGGAAGAAAATAGCTTCTGGTTAGACTTTGTTTAATGTTGTTACATTTTTCTAGTACATATGTGAAAGTTTAAGTTCTAATTTTTATTATCATTGCTCATTTAGCAGAAATAGTATAGAATTAAAGTAAAAAGTGGGAGTTGTTTGGCCTCGTAGAATTGTTGGTGCTATCGTGTGTGGGGAGTGGGGTGGGATAGGTGTGTATTGACGTGAGTCAGTTTAGTCAAAATATTCATTGAGTTCCTTTAAGACTAGAGTAGTAGAGAATGGAGAGAAACACGCGCACGCGCACGCACACGCACATGTGTGCCCACCCGCTTATAGATTTGTTTCTTCTGTGCTGCTTTCTTGGATATGTATATTGAATTGAAAGTGAGTGTATTCATCTTGAGTTTACAAAACCTGGAGCTCCATATTACTTAAAAGATAGGCCTCCAAAATTTTCCAGCCGGTCTTTGTCTAAGATAGATGGCCATAAATAGAGACAAAGTTAATATTTTGCTTTAACAAACTGCTATGTAATATACATAATAAATTATATTTGATTGGCTTATTTGGAATGTAGGTCAGGATCTAACAAGATACAATGTAGAATAAGAATGTTAAGAATAAATTACTTCAGATATAATTTAGTTCAACTTTTTATCTGATGCTGGGTCTGTCCTTCTGTGTTCAGAACGATTGAGTTGTCCATTATTTACTTATTGTTTTTACTCATTGCGCTAAGGATGTGCCAGGGAGAGAAGTAAGAGTAGACACAGTCCCTACCCTACTGCAGGCAGCCTAGTGGTCTGTCATGAAGTTACGTGTGCAGTGAGCTACTCACCAGTATCAGCAGATTAGGTTTTGAATCAAGTACCCTAGTTGGTCATAGCTAACATTTCTACAATACTGAAGTTTCCATTCCATAAATACAAAGTGTTAGTTGATTTATTTAGATCTTTGAACATTTCTTTCCAGGCCCGTGAGATGGGTCATTAGGTAAAGATGCTTGCTGCTAAGCCTTAGGGCCTGAGTTTGATCTTAGGATCCACATGGTGGAGAGAACCAATTTCTTCAAATTGTCTTCTGACTTCTACATGTGCATGGTGTTATGCATGCACACACACACACACGCACACACACACACACACACACACACACCCCATAAATAAACAAAAATGTTATAATTAAATGTTTTTTGCTCAGTGTGCTTTATCTTTCCACATACAGATCCTTTACGTGTTTTATCAGATTATACCTGTGTTCTTTACGTATGCTTGTGTATATGGAGACCAGAGGTCAGTGTTGTGTGTCTTCCTCAGTCAGTTTCCACATGATTTATTATTATTATTTTTTGTTTTTCGACACAGGGTTTCTCTGTGTAGCCCTGACTGTCGTGGGTCTCACTCTGTAGACCAGCTGGCCTCAAACTCTTAGAGCCTCCTGGCTCTGCCTTCCAAGTACTGGGATTAAATGCCTGTGCCATCATGCTGGGCTTCCACCTAATTTTTTGAGATAGTTTCTCACTGAACCTGGAATGCATTGATTTGTCTTGGCCCAGGGAGCGCCAGGGATTTCCCTCTCTTTCTGCTTCTACAGTGTTGAAAGTACAGATGTGTGGCATGGTGTCTGCTCCTTTCCTGGACTGTGGAGATCAGATTCAGATCCTACGCTTGGGGGCAAGCACTTTACTGATGGAGCCACCTGTCCAGCCAGTGTTTTGAGACAAGGTCTCATGTAGCATATGCAGGCTAGAGGTTGATGTTGGGTTTTCCTCAGTCACTCTCTACCTTATTTTTTGAAGTGGAATCTCTTGAACCTGGAGCTCATCGATTTTGCTAGACTGGCTGGCCGTTGAAGCGCAGGGATCCACTTGTCTCTGAACCTCCAGTACGGGAATTACAGATGCACACTGCTGTGCCTGGCCAGGACCCAGACTTAGGCCCTAATGTTTCCATGGCAGACATTTTATCCACCGAGCCGTCTCTAGGTCCTTCATTCCTGGTGCTACTATTTTGCTCTGCTTGGTCTGGCCTCAGAGGACGATATGCAGGAATTGGGACTCTCCTTCCACGTGTGTGTCTTGATTGAGCCCTGTTGTCAGGCATGGCCACAGTGCGATTTCCTGCTGCATCATGTTGTTGGCCTCTGTTGGGCTTTTTATTTGGTTCATTGAGTTTTCTACTTCTAACATTTCTTTACCTATATATATATTTTTTACATATATATTATATCTCAATTTTTTGGCTGAATTTTTTTCTATGTTGCTTACTGTTTCTTACTGTTTGACCTTTATTGCTTATATAGATTGCTGATTTTCCAGAGCCTGAATTATATTCATCTGCATGCTTGTATCCTCTTTGAGGTCACTGATTATTTTTACTTGTAAATTTCTGAACTCTTTACCTAGCCTTTGACCTTTTTTAGTATCTGTGCATCCAGTAGTTGAAGTCTTTTTGGAGGAGTCACTGCCTTGTTTTTTTCATGCATGTCTGTTGTGTGATTTGCATAATGGAGGAACTGGAGGGCTTATTCTTCAGGCCTCGGTCTTCAGCACCTCAGCACCATTGGGGAGAAGGAAATACGCAATGATAACAGCAGCAGTGCTAAACTATACAAGACACAGAAACACACGTAACATCCTTAGAGCCACTTAAACATCATCAGTGACCACAACCCCAGGGAAACCAATGCAGAATAATAGTGTTCTAGTTTGTTTTTCTGTTGCCATGATTAAAAACATTAGGACTAAAAGCAAGTATCGGGGAGGAAAGAGTTTATTTGGCTTACATTTCTAGGTCATAGCCTGTCATCGAGGGAAGTCAGGGCAGGGACATACCAATCTGATCTGGGCGACTCCCCAGTCAAGAGTTCTCAGATGATTCTAGGCTGTGTCAAGTTTACAGTTAAAATGAACTAGGAAAAATGTTTTCTGGTGTTCAAAATTATTTAACATAAATGTGTAAGAAGGAAATGAATGGAATTAAGAAAGGAAGAGGAAGAAAAATAAAGGAGAAGCAAAGTTAAATAAATGCAAATTAAAAGACAAGGAATGGCGAAAGGTGTTACAGAGTGGAGGAGAAAAGAGCAAGAGGCTAAAAAGATAAAAATGAAAAGAAAAAAAATTAAAATAATGAGACTGTTTAGAAACAAAATTAGATAAATATAGGAAGGGGGATAAAAATAAAAAGAGTTTACTGTTTTGAAAAACAACAGTAGCAACTACTGAAAGTGTAGTAGGGAGAAAAGTGAGCCTGGTGGGTGGGGAAAGAAAAGCAAGATAGCCCAATAAAGAAACGCATGTAAACAAGACATTTTAATATAAGGAAGCAAAACTACTGTTAAAATTGAAATAAAAAGAAAAAGGGGAAACATGAAGGGAAGGGGAAGACAGGGAAGACAGGTGGTAGGGCAGCTTCCCATGGGCTTGAGACTGGAGCTGTCTGAATGAGGGGCAAGGAGGAGCATCTGCTGAACTTGTGGGCTCCTGTATTTCCTTTGTCTATGCCTGTGTTGTACTTTGTGGAGGCCTTTTGTGTTCCGACCTTCCTTCCAGGGAGCTGTGGTCCTCTTGGTTTCTTTTCTGTGAGCACCTGTCTGTTTCCCCTGAACTTTCCAGGTACCCTATCATTACCTTCATGAATTTGCATGTCACCCCTGTGCAGGGGCCACGCTAATCTTCTCTATATCATTCAATTTTAGTATGTGTGCTGCCAAGTGAGCACTCCTTTATCCTTCTTCTTATCAGTTTGAAATAGACGGCCCCTCCCCCTTTAAGAAATGATTTTTCTCTTCCATTTGGTCACATGGAGATAGCTTCTGGTCTGACATCTGGCACAGAAGTTGGGAGATCACTTGCAGCTGTGTGTAGTTTCTTGTAGAGACAAATTGCTCACATGAAGATGGTTAGTTCACAGGACACATACTGTGATGCCATAGGAGGCTGCTCTGAGGTCGTTACAGGTGTATAGTGTGTGCTACAGTTCATTTTACACGTTTATGATGCTCAATCTTTACAGGCTTAGACCTTTCTCTCAAAGCAGTACTGTGTATTGTCTGTTAGTGTTTGAGTGCCTATGTTTTGATACATTTTAACTTTGTTTTAGGCTTATTTGTAGCTTGTGGTAGTAAATGATAAAACAGACTGTCATCTGTTTATACATTCACGACAGGCCTGTGTTATCTGCTTAAAGTTGTGATAAAACTATGTACATAGGGAGAACGTTTATTTTGGCCACAGATTTAGAGACTTCAGAACATGACTGCTATGAGAAATATGAAACAACTGAAATATAGTAGTGTAAAAAATATTTTAAAATTAATTTCTAATTAGTGTACAAAGTAGTATGCTTCCTTATGACATTTTCATAAACTCATCACCTTTTGTAGTACTTACAACAGAGTGTAATCTTGATTTTGTTTTTTTTTCCTCTAGGTTGTCTTAAATGAGAATGTTAGCTTTAGGGAGACAGAGACAACAGTGGTTTTACTAATGAATATAGTTTCTGGTGCGTACTAGGACCTCATGGAGTATGTGTTAAATGCATGAGTGAAAATGAATATCAGAAGGTGTAGTAGCCGTAAGAGCCAAGGCTGTAACATGGGAAAGAATTTGCTTTGATTAAGGCGATCTAACGAGAGAGTGTATGGAGCATAGTAGGGCTGGCAAATAATGAATGTAAGGCACATAGTAGGGCATGGCAAATAGACTGGGTTTCATTTGGATTATAGCAAAAGTAGTTTTAGTCTCAAGTTTTAAATTGAATCTGATTTTTGTGTATGCTTTATATACCTTGTTTTTCCTGCTGGAAGCATTTCCCCTGAAGCAGATAGAGGTAGGGTTTGATCTGGAGGGGACTGACCATAACCTGCTGGTGTGATGGGTGAGGCAGTGTACGTGAGTGAGGTGAGGTTGTTTCTTATTTGAGTACAATAGTAAAAAGTGCTTCGTTACTAAAAAGAGAAGCAGGTATGGGAGGGTCATTAGAGATTCTTTTTGATCACATTTGACTTAAGATACGGATAAAACTTTTCCCTGGAAATGACAGGAAGGGATTTGGATTCCAAGATAGGAAACTAGAGGAGGCGTTTGTATTGGGATAGGGATTTGGAGACTGGGCAGAGACACAGGAATGTTTCCTTAAGCACAGTAATCTAGTGCTCACTGTGAGTGTGGCCAGGGAAGAGAACTTCCAGCAGTTAGGAAGCAGGTAGAGAACCAAGAGCGACTTAGATAAGGATTGACCACGGAAAGATACAGGCTTGCATGATGCTTTGGCAGTTAGGATTCAGAATGCAGCGTAAAAGAGAAAAGGACCTGACTCGGTAACACATACTGGAGTTTCATAAACACGGAACTTATATATAAAGTGAAAAACCGCCATGTGTTTGAAGGGTTGACAGAAAAGTGATTTACTTACACAGCAGCAACGAATGACAGGCATCTAAGGAGCATAATCCTTTTTGTTTGGGTGTTCTTGGGAGTATTGATTTTTTTTTTTTTTTGAAAAAGTTGAAAAGTAATTTTAAATGTGCAATTTGAACTTGGATATTTTCTTTCTGTTTTTGCCAAGATTAGTGGTTTTAGTGCCACCTAATGGCAGAGTGGGACATTGCAGCCATATTTACTATATGTGCAATGAAAAGCGTGCTGTGCGTTCAAAGGACATTTCTGGGAGTTCTAATCTTGAACCGTCTGTGGGTTACAGGGTCCAGTTTCTTCAGGACAGCCTGCTTGTCCTGCCCTCATCACACTATGTATTTATTCACCGAGCACATTGTTTAATTCGAGGTTCTTTTTCTCATTTAGGTTTTGGCACATGAATCTCCCTCTCAGAGTTCTTTCTACCACCTTACTTGAAGTTACCCTGCACTCTGCACCTTTCTCTGCTATGTGCTGTTTATTTTCTTAATAGCTTTTAGATTGGGGATGCTCTCTCTCTCCCCCCCTTCTCCATTGTGCCTTCTTTCCCCTCTTCCTCTCCCCCTCCCTCCTTTTCCCCTCTCTTCTTCCTCTTCCCCTTGCCTCTCTCCTGCTTGGGCGTATGGTTCTCACTAGTTTTGAAGCTTTGGGGCAGAGCCTACCTGTCCATCCTTCTTCAGGCATGCAGCCCAGTACTAGCTCCGATGTCTGTTATGTAGTATCTACTGTCTTCAGTCAGAATTAGCTGTATGAAGGAATATATGAATTTTGGAAATTTTGAGTTTATGTGAGACTATAGCTCTATCAAGAAAATAGAATTTCACTGTACTTGATTATTGAGACTTAATTTTGTAATGAATACCATGTATGACAGCTTTCTTTTTGAGTGCTGTAAAATACTAATATCTCTGGAAAAGAAAGACACATGTCTTAGGTTATTGAGTTTTATAGTAATTTGTCAATTTTTTCCTTTCGCTTTCCTTCTTCCTTCCTTCCTCTTTTTTTTTTATTGACAGTGTTTCTCTGTGCAGCCCTGGCTGTCCTAGAACTCATTCTGTAGACCAGAGTGAGTCTTCAGACTCTCTTTTTTTTCTTTTCTTTCTTTCTTGTTGTGTTGAACTTCTGGGCTTAAAGGCTTTTCCTATCTCGGACTTAGGTATCTGAGACTACAGGCATGCACCTGTGTTTGTGTGTGTGTGTGTGTGTGTGTGTGTGTGTGAGAGAGAGAGAGAGAGAGAGAGAGAGAGAGAGAGAGAGAGAGAGAGAGAGAGAAAGGGGGTGGGTGGGGGGGAGGGAGGGAGGGGGGGAGAGAGAGAGAGAGAGAGAGAAAGGGGGTGGGTGGGGGGGGGGAGGGAGGGAGAGAGAGAGAGGGAGAGAGGGAGAGAGGGAGAGAGGGAAGGAGGGAGAATTTTCAGACTTTTCTAGCTACATGTGTACTTTTCTTCCTCTTTTTGTTGAAACAAACAAACCAACCAACTCCCCAGTATATCTTAACAAAATAGACAGTCCAGCAATGGTGAATTTGCTTGGTTGAGATACAGCTGGTTTGTGTTTTCAGGCAACAGGATTCTGTTAGTCTGAAAGTTAAGAGTGGAGAGAGTACGTTTCCACCATGCAGTCAAGCCCGTGAAGACAGCCTCCCTACTTTGAGGATAACTAATTAGCTTGCCAGAATGAGCCATTTTTTAAAACTCTCTTAGTTCATTTTAAAGTTAGTTTTTAATCAACTTTTACTTTTTTCTCTCTTTTTAGTTTTGCCAGGTGCATGTGGGGAGAGAGGTTTGCAGAGCTGAAATGGAGGTCAGAGCTTCCTTACAGAAGGTTAGTGGGTCATCTGATTCAGAGGCCACAGTGAACAGTGAAGAATTTGTTTTGGTTCCTCAGCACGCAGATGAGACTTCTACAAAGGATGATGGAAAGCCACAACTGAAGGTATTGTTTCTTCTTTTTCTAATATGTCACTTTTTCATTAATTTTTTTCTTTTAAATTATTTGGAGCTCATATGAGGATGAGAATTGAAACGTCCTGGCCTGGTTAGTAAAAATAGTATTTGTTTTTTTTTTTAGGTGACCTTGATAATAATAATAAACAATTAATGTTTTACTTATCTGCAGGTTAATCATTTAGTCTGCATTTTCAGTTTTTTTTTTTAAAGAAATTCTCTTTTGGTTATTTACCTTCTAATTCTAGGAGGAAGAAGTAGAGGGGAAAAGAAGAGGGGAAGTAGAGGGGAAAAGAAACCAGTATTAAACACTGGTTAAATCTTACATAGATTTAATTTATTTGATTGTTTTTGTTTTTCTTCTGGATTTCAATTGAAAGATTTTTCTGTTACGGGTTTTATGCTTTCAATCACACGGTGAGAGCTGGTAGATAGTTTAACAGTTGACTGATTAGCTGAAAGTGTAAACCTTATATTTTTGGCAGTTGAATTTTCATTTGGATACTTCCTTCTCTCTCTCTTAAATTTTGGGTTGTCTTTCCTAACTCAAAGAATAGAAAGCAAGACCTGGTATGTATGTATGGTAACTATTCTTTGTAAACATGAATGAAAATAATAATCAAGCACTGTTCTATTTATGATTGTTCTTAGTATTAAGTACAGCACCAAAATGTATTAATGAGTCAGAAATACACTGTAAAAGCGAGATTATAAAGACTTATATGCTGTCTAGCATAAGGCACATAGTTCTATTCACATGACCTCAGTGCCTTACTGTGGATAACTGTGTTAGCATCTTTGTGCTTCAGATGCTGTTCATTTACGTAGGCTTGTGCCTCATCTGCTTTTTAGAAAGAAATACAACTTTAAGAAAATTAGCATTTCTGTTCTAGCTAATGAAAAATATTTAAAGATATTAAAATATGTTTATAGAAGGATGCTGAGAAATATGATCTTTTAAATAATATTTACAATGTGCCATATTGAAACATCCATTTTCCTCTTAAAATGGCCTGAGGAGTGAAGCCAGGTGGTTTGGGTTTGGCAGTGAGTGCTTTACCCTCTGAGGTGTCTCACTGTTCCGAGTACCTGCAATGTTTCTGTTTTATTTTATTTTTTTGTTTTTTGTTCTTTCAAGACAAAGTTTTGACAGGATTTCTCTTTTTTAACTCTCACTTTTCTGGAACTCACTCTCTAGACCAGGCTGGCCTTGAACTCACAGAGATGCTCCTGCCTCTGCCTCCTGAGTGCCGGGATTAATGGTGTGTGCCACCACTGCAATCTTTCATGAAAATCCTATTAAGCCCTCTTTCATTTAGTTGATTTTATCATTCAGGATTTCATTTGTTATGGGTTTGTGAAATTAGGTATCACTGTGCAAATCCCCAGTATTCACTGTCTATATATTTGAATATTTAGGTTTTAATTTCTTAAGTTGAAATATTTTAAATAAATTAAGCCCCATAATTAAGAGGATTGAAAAAAATTGTCTTGCTTTGCCTGTAGATAGCTTCTAATGGTGATGAACAGTTGGAAAAAGCCATGGAAGAGATTTTGAGAGATTCTGAGAAAGGACAAAGCAGTCTACTTGCTGATTGTCAAAGTTCCAGTGAAATTTCAGACTATTCCTTTGGAGACGTTCCAGACAGCCAAACAAATAAGCCGTCTCTTCAGTTAATTTTGGATCCATCTAATACAGGTAATGAATCAGATACTTAAAGATGATAAAAGAAACAGAGTAAAGCAACAAAAATATTAAGGTGAAAATTAGAAGAAAATTAGCTTAGCATTCTTTAATTTTGACAAAATGGCTTATTGTGTGTATTTGTGCCTTTGTGAGTGTATGCGCATGCCATACACCTATGCTTCTACACGCGTCACAGTGTTGGAACCCTTGGAGCTGGAGTTGCAGGTGTTTGCACGATGCGTGGGCTCTTACCGGGTGCTGGGATCGGAACCCAGTCCTCACTGTTGCACAGCAAGTGGTCTTGGCTGGTGGTCCAGTTCTCTGGCCCCACATTTAACTTTATTTTGGAGACGGTGTCACTCAGGCAGGCCCTAAAGAGCACTCAGGAGGCTGAAGCAGTAGAATGACAAATTTGAGGCCAGCCTGGTGACACCGTCTCAATTTTAAAAAAAGAAAATAGCCCAGGCCCACGCTTGGTCTGTTTAGTTAGATCAGGGCCGCCAGGCTTTCGGTTCTGGTTGAGAGTTACTATTTTGATTTTTTTGGTTTTGCCTATATATTTGCCTGTAAAATCAGCTGTCAACATTTTTTAGAATAAGGACTTTGTTTGAGTCCTCATATTACCTCTGCTATTTTGCATATAGTATGTCTTCAGTACTTGTTGAACAAGTTAGAACTTCTTGGACATTGAAGTATAGTGTAATGGACCAAATCTTTCTTATCATATGCCTTTTTACACAGTTTAACTAGCCTTATTTTAAGTTATAATTGACAAAAAAATACCAGCTAAAACAGCATATCAATTCCATTAGAGTACTTCATAAAAATACAGCCATTATGAGTGGGATTTATACTCTGATAACCTGTTCGTATGGAAAGATGCTTTCTAGTATGTATTAGGGGTTTCTAAAGAACATAACTGATAGAATGAATGTCAATTATACCCATTATATTTATGTAATTATTAAATTATCCTAGCATTTAATTATTTATATTTAGTATTTACTTATTAAATAAATGCAGTTATATTTAATATTATTTATATTATTATTTTAAAGGGGGGCTTATTAAATTGGCTTAGAGGATGCAGTGAAGTAGTTCAACAATGACTGTCTCATGCTAGCAAGGCTGAGAATCTGATTGTTCAGTCCACGAAGCTGTATGTCTCAGCAGTCCCAATCTGGAGCTGGAGTCCTAGAGGATTCTTGGTCTTCAGTCTACATTGGAATTCTGAAGAAGTTGGTTCTAATACTGGTGAAGAATTGCTGTAGCAACAGGATAGATGGACTTGTTGGCAGGCAAAAGCAGTTTCCTTCTCCCATGTCCTTTTGCTTGGTTGCCACCAGAAGGTGTCATCTCGATTTAGGATGGTTCTTTTGCTTTAGATAATCTGATTCAGAAAATCTCTCATGAGTGTCAACTTCTTGGGTTTAGACTGATTTTAAATGCGGTCAAGTTGACAGTTGAGCATGGTCACCAAGTGTGAGAAAACCAGAGCTCCAATGCATTTCTGCTTCAAGTGTCCTAAGTGATTGAGAAGTAATTTGATCTTGGTTCTGGTTTTCTGCATGTCATTGTTCTCTGCAACTAGCTTGCTTATGGCTACAGAATGGCTACCAGCAGTAGATGGTAGGTAGGTAAGGGTAGGTAGGTGGTGATGTGCTCATATCTAGGGACAGTAATTATTCTTTTACTGACTGAACAGAAGTTCAGTGTTTTACTCTAATTAGACCAACAGACCAGAGAATTGACATGGACTGATTGATAGGTGTAGGCTTGTTCTATATTCAAACTCTCAATAAGTCACTCTGATGAGGAGGGGTTGTCCTGACTGAATTGGATATTCCAATTTTCTTTCTTTTTTTCCTCTTTTTTGGCATTTTTTTTGGACAGGCTTCCTCTGGGTAGCCCTGGCTATCCTGGAATTCACTCTGTAGACCAGTCTGCCCTCTAACTCTGCCTCCTGGTTCTGGAATTAAAAGTATGCACCACTACCACCTGGCTGTATTCCAATTTTCAGTACTGGTTTAACATAAGTTTAGATATTGAGCAAAGTATTAAGCAATGGGGAATGATAGAGCATGTAGAGAATGTAATCATAGTGCTTAATGTGTCAAGGATGATTCCACATTAGAAAGTGTAAGTATGATTTTTACCATGTAGATGGTACGAAGAGGAAAAACTCCTGTTAGTGGGTACATGTTAAAAAAATCAAGATCTGTCATGTATATACATACATATATATGTATATATGAACGTGCATGCGCGTGTGCGCGCGTGCACACACACACACTCACAGACTGAGCAAGAGAGAGTGCACACTTGTCAAACCCTGAATAGAAGGAAACGTATTTAACCAGACAAATGATACCTATCAAGTTTTATATAGTATCCTATATTTGAGGTGCATCTAGTCAGGAACAGGGATGTAGTATCTGTTGCTGCAGCACCGTGACGTTAAAATAATCTTGCAAGTGCTAGAAATGAAGTATGATCAGAGAGAAAGAAAATGACAGAATTAATTTCAGTTCTGTGGAGGGAATACAGAGATTCAATAGATGGTATTAGGACAGTTGCTTCTCATAATGGAGTAAAATAAAATCAGACCCCTCACTCTTCATACAATAAGGTTTTTCTGAGTGATTCAGTTATTTGCAAGTGAAAATATGGACTTGAGTGGCATCTAAGAATATCAGAGAATATCTTTTTTCTTTACCCACCCGCCCTCTCTTCCCCCCTCCTCCTTCCTTTCTTCCTTCTTTCCTTTCTTTTTTTGTGTGTGTCAGCTAGGAAAAAGTCAAACCAGATAGGGAAAATATTGTAGTATATCCAAGAATGAAATCATAAGAAACGTGGTTCAGTGAAAGAGATCTTATTTGGACATTTGTGTAGTATTGAATGTATACCCACACAGAGATAATTCTCTTTTAAACACTTCAGGCAAAATGTGGAAGCACTACAAGCTTACGGAGTTCCTTTTAATTTCCTTTTTGTTGTGTTGGTGTGTGCATTACACATACATACATTGAAAAACCCAGGGGACAGTATAATATATTCTGCCTTCAGCAATTATATGTATTTTAAAGAATTTGTGAGGAGAAAATGAGTTCTATAATAGTTTTCATTTCTTTTCTTGTTCACTTTTTAATACTCTAGATTGCCCTGTGTTACTATTTTCTTCAGGCTGAAATGCTTGCTATATCCTTTCTTTTCAGAGCTGGTTTTGAGTTTTCATTTTGCTTTATAAGAAAATGACTTTGTTTCACCTTCCCTGCTAATGGGTATTTTTGGTTGGTTGTTGTGAAAGATGTGCACTGTCTTCTCATCTCCACAGTTTTTTTAATTTTTAACATTTATTTTTAATTTTATTTATGTTTGTTTCTCTGTGTGTATATGTTTGTGAGTGTATGTGCACAAGTGTGTGCCGGTGCTGCCCAGAGCTGGCAGAGGGCATTGGATTGCCTAGAACTGAAGTCACAGGTGGCTGTGGGCCACCCCCTGCGGTTGCTAGGACCTGGGGAGAGCAGCAAACACTTAACCATGGAGCCATCTCCAGTCCCTCCAGAGTTTCAGATGAGGACATTTCTGCAGTCCACCCCTTGCTTCCATTTCCGCTTACAGCACTTGGGACTGAATTTAGAGCTTTGCAAAATGTCAGGCAACACTTAGCCGTATCTCAGCTTTCCTTTACTTGGTTATTTTGAGACTATGACTGGCCAGGTTGCTCAGCTGTCTTTGGATTTGCTCTGTAACTCAGGTAGGCCTTGAACTTGTGATCTTCTTCCCTCCAAAATACCTGGGGTTTTAAGTCCACACCATTAGGTCAGCAGTTTGATCACTGGGTGTAGTTTTCTTTGAGTTTATATTAAAAGAATCATTGAGATTCTTGAATATAGACATATATGTAACCAAATTTTGGAAGTTTTCAGCCATTTTTTAAAATTTCTTTCTTTCTTTCTTTCTTTTTTTTTTTTTTGGACTTAACCCCTTTTCTTCCCACATCAATTCTCTCCTATTCCTGGAACTTAACAAAAGTGTCAGATATTTGCATATTGTCTCAGAGTCTGAGCAAAGTCTTTCTTGGGTGCTTTCAGTCCCTCACCATTTTCCTTAAACTGAAGGAATTTGACAAGTTTTCTTCTGTAGTTTAAAAATACTCCTGTTCAATAACCTTCCAGAAAACACTTCACTTTAGATCCTATTTTACTCAGATTTAGAATTTTTTATTCCTTTTATTTTTCTACTTATTTTGTTAAAAATTTAAAATCCTTATTCATGCTTGTAATAATTTAAAGGTCTTGCTTACAAACTTTATTGCCTATAATTTGTAGATCTGTTTATCTACTATTGTTTTATGTTTGTAATCTATAGTAATTAATCTTTTTTTTTAGAATATTTATACTTTTTTTTTTTGGTTTTGTTTTTTGAGACAGGGTTTCTCTGTTGTAACTCTGGCTGTCCTGGAACTCACTCTGTAGACCAGGCTAGCCTTGAACTCACAGAGATCTGCTTGCCTCTGCCTCCCAAGTGCTGGGATTAAGGGCATACGCCACTGCCTGGCACATATTTATGTTCTTATAAAAAAATCCCTCCTCACTTTTAGAAGCTCAGTTGCACAACTGTCAGTAGTCTCCCCTATGTATGATGCTTGAGGGTCACTGACACATGATCTTACTGCAGGATGCTGTGTGCTGCTTCACATGTCTTACTAAATTGACAGAAATGCACAACAACACAAATGCATGTAATACTTCTACTGCTACTAAAATAATTTAAATCTTGATACTTATAGTTTAAATAAGTAAAGTTAATGGCTTAAATGATTATAGTTTTTTAAAAATGAATTTTGTCATTTTTTATCTATGCAGGTAGGTATTCTCTAACAGTGATACAGTGCTTTAAAAATACTGTGAGTAGAATTAAAGTACATGTCCTTCCCCCTCTAGTCGCTATATGGAGAGGTAAAATTGGGTGAAACAACCATCAAAATCAGTTGGAAGAAAAACAGTTTCAATAGAACACTCACTAGCTCACGCAAGCTAGTGAGCTGGTGTAAGAGACATGGAGAAATGGGTGTTGTTGTTTTGGGGATGTGTATTAGTGAGTTGATTGTTGTCATTTTTTTTTCTCAGAAATTTCCACACCTAGACCATCTTCTCCAAGTGGATTTCCTGAAGAAGACAGTGTTTTATTTAACAAATTGACCTACTTAGGATGTATGAAGGTTTCTTCCCCACGCAGTGAAGTGGAGGCTTTACGGGCAATGGCAACCTTGAGATCTTCCAGTCAGTACCCCTTTGCTGTTACTCTCTATGTGCCCAATGTTCCAGAAGGTTTTGTGAGGTAAGCTTTAATTTTCTTTTTCTTACGTTTAAAACTTAAGATTAAGTTTTCTGAAAGGTGGTGAGGATGTTATATCATAAATCAGATGTAGGACTGAACTGTGAATTCACTTACACTCTTTAGACTTACAATGCAAATTAAGAATTACATTTACGCTTTGAAATTGTTATTGTTTGCAGAGCATATTTTCAAAATTACTAGGACAGGAAATTAAATATTAAATACTGACTAGTAGCAGTGTAAATTTACAAAGTTTTGATAAAAATGCCTTTAGTGTTTAATAGGACCCCAGACCTTAGTAGGCCCTGAGACCTTAGCACAACTGACTCCATGATGGAAGTGCCATTCAGGGTGTAAGACTCAGAAAGTAGACAGCACCACCTGCCAAAACTACAACAAAGACCTAATCCATCAAAGTCCGTGTAATTCTGGGAACTGATTGAAGATCCAGGCATAAACAAGCATAGATCCAGACATAACAAAGGAATTATTAGAATGAAATGATTTTGTGTGTGTGAAAGGTTTTCAGTCACATGAAGATAACTTGCTTACTTGTAATAACAACTGCTTTGCGATTTTAGGATAGCTGTATTAGGTCATGTGTGGCATGACTTGTTCTCTGATAGCTGATATTTTATCTAATTTTTTATTACTGCAGAATCATAGACCAATCAAGCAGTGTGGAGATCGCATCCTTCCCGATTTATAAGGTGCTGTTCTGTGCGCGCGGGCATGATGGGACAGCAGAGAGCAACTGCTTTGCATTTACAGAGAGTTCTCACGGTTCAGAAGAATTTCAGATACATGTTTTCTCCTGTGAAATTAAAGAGGCAGTAAGTATGATGCAATGTCACAGTTTTCCTCAGAGTTGAATTGGGATATTTTAGAACTCTTAATTTCCCTGTCATAGAAAGACATTATGAAAACTTGGAGATTGTAGAGACATGCTAATATTTGCAATGACCTGAAACTAAGCATAGAAATCTATAAGTCTGATATGCTGTGCACTAACATGACACTGTAGGTAGAGCAGGTGTAATAGGAAACACCATTTGGTAAATTGGCCTTCTACCCTTCCGTTGTAGTATTTGCTTATGCTCAGAAAAGATGAGTATTTCTGAGCCTCTTAATATTTTGCTCAAGTTAAGAAGGTATACAAGTGTTTCTTTTTTTTTTTTTAACATCTTTCACAATGATTCTCTGCTGGGCTCGACAGTTGTGTAACACTGTCACTTACATATCATACTAGCGTTGTTTCTTAGGTCTTTGTTGATTTCACTGGTGGTGAAATCACTTTGCCACTTTGAGCCTCAAGTTCATTCTTGAGTTGGCCCAGTTAAAAATACAAATGCTCACATAGAGTTAGGGGAACTTGTAGTCCTTTAAAGATGTCAGTATATTCTTAGTATAATTATTAATTTGTGGTTTATTCTTTCACTGGAGTTCAGAATCAAATGCCTGTAAATGCACTGCAAATGTTCCCCCATTCCAAATTGTATTAGTTTAGTACTTGAAGCCATTTCAAAGGCTTTGAAAAGTAGGTTTGTGTAGGCACATTTTTAGATATGCTTGCTTTTGAAAATTTAAATTGTCAACAGAAAAAAGCAGCACCATTTTAGTCTTCGTTTAGCACGCAGCACAGACACATAATTTCAATTACAGATGTTTTTATTACCACAACATGAGGATTCGTAGAAATGTAGATCTTTGTGAGTTTAATACCAAATATGACTGGTATGCTATTTCTTGTGCCCTGGTGATTATTTCGCTTTACCCTAAAATGAACATGTATGGAAACATAATTTATACTGTAACTATAGAATTCCTCTGTCAGAATCCGTGCCTTATACAAACCTGTAAGTTGTTAGTATTGCTTTTTCAGATAAAGCCTTAATCTGTTTCATCCCAGCGTTTAAGTCTGTACTGTATGCTGACTTCTCTCCGTGAAGCTGTGCTTGGCGAGAGTGAACAGGTCCACGCGAGCTGACAGTGTACCTGGCATGCTGTAGACAAGAGTGTAGATATGTGGAAAGATACATGGGTTTTGTGAATGAGAGGACTGTTTGTGATCCTTACACACTCCACTGCAGAGGTGGGAAAGATTGGTAGAGTCCTGGCATTTCATGTTGACAGCTGTCACTTAATACACCTGTGTGGTTACTGGATCACTGGAGCCGAACGGCCGGGAGATGAACTTCAAAGACTTGAAGAACCCGCTGCTGGACAGATGGGAGTGCGGCTCTAGGAGGAAGCGGAGAGGAAACTTCCTGCAGGCCTTTCTGTGACTGATGGTATGCAGCTTTCCTTGGGGCTTATAGTATCCATTTATTTATGGGTGTTCATGGTTTAAGAGCTTTTAACAGTGGGCAGTCAATGGGAAGGAAGTGGGAAATTCTTGACTTGATAATTTGGAGATACTATATTATATTTCTAGACAATGTATTGCTGTTATTGAGAAAGTGATTACCATGTGCTAATTTTTTAAGAACACATTTTTGAAAGTGTTTTATTGTCAATCATTGATAGTAAAAATATATTGTTTGAAAAAGGAGGTACATGACCACGACCATTAAACTTTATTAAGAGAGAACATTTCTTTTCTTTTCTTTTTAAAACAATTTGGTAATTTGTAATTCAATATACAAAAGCTGTAAAATATTCCATCACAGTAATATAAGATAATTTGATAATTTTTTTATGTGTGGGGAATCACTTATTTTTCCTTCTGTGCTCTAGCTTAAAAATCCTTTGCTATGTTTTTCTTACTTTTGACTTTTCTAGATCTTTTTCTTACTTGGCTTTCTTACTGACTTCCCATCACAGTTTGAATCCCTTGCACTCTACCAGTCTGTTGAAAGCCGGTACTTTGCTTTTGATTTGGGGTAGCACATGGCCCTGACCTCTGACCTGTAACCCTCTACCATGATGTTTCCAGCACGTAGCCACACCTACTGTGTTTCTGAGTTTGCAGTTCTGTCAGAGCCAAATTCACCACACTTCACTGTCCCACACTCCTGTCACTCTGTGTCACCATTGCCTGCGTAAATACAGCGTGAGGCCCAGTGCTAACTTATATATAACTGCATTTTATAGGGCCACCTTATGCAATAACCAGTGAGTAGGAGAAGTGAGCCTCCTTGGAGGACGTTGTGAGAATACTGTTGATATAAAATCAGTGAGCAGCTTACATTCCCTTTTCATGCCATCTTTGAAATTTAGCATTAAACTTTTAAAATTCTATTTTTGTTGAAATGCACATGTGCCATCTTGTGTATGTGTGTACTACATGTGTGCATGTGTGTGCAGGAGGACAGAAGAGGGCACCAAACCCTGGAACTGGGTTGGAGGTGTTACGAGCCCCCTGATATGGGTGCTGGGGACTGAACTTAGGTCCTCAACAAAAGCAGTCAGTTCTTATCGCTGAGCTATCACTCTCCAGCCCTGAAATTTAACAACTGTCTTCTAGGTAGCACATCTCACTCTAATAAGCCATATCCCTGGCACCTGTACTGTGGCTATCGTGTTGGATTCTAAGAGAGAACATTTCTAAATGTCGAGTAACCCGGCGTATATAGAGCTTATATCAGGCATTATATGAAGCATCTACTTGCTCGATTATCATGACATCCCATGTTATGGACAGAACTTATTTAGATAACTGATCTTGTGTTTCTGTTTGCCTGGAACAACCTTAATTTATGCCTGTTGTCCAGGTATATTACAGATGCCCTTACATTTTATCTATCTATCTATCTATCTATCTATCTATCTATCTATCTATCTATCTATCTCTTTTGTTTTTTAAGATAGGGTTTCTCTGTTATAACTCTGGCTGTCCTGAAACTTACGCCGTAGACCAGGCTATCCTTGAACTTACAGAGATCCATCTGCCTCTGTCTCTTGAATGCTGGGATTAAAGGTGAATGCCACTACTGCCCATCTACCCTTACATTTATTTTTAAAAAATTCTGATTTAGATGATAATTTGAGTGGTTACCTTTTGTTTGGCCAAAAACAAAGAGAATGGATAATAGAGCCAGGCTTTAAATTAAAGTCTTCAGCTCAGAGGAACTACATATTTTCAGCAACAACTTTCTTGTTGTCTAAATATTGTCAAAAGTAGGGACCATTTAGATAGCTCAGTAGATAAAGGTGCTTTCTGCTAAGATGACAATTTCAGTTTGATCCGTGGCACTTACAAGGTGGACCTGAAAGTTATTGTCTGTCCTCTACCCATACACACACACACACACACACACACACACACACACACACACACACACTGTAACAATAGGTAAAATTAAAAAGTTTTAAAAATAAATATAAGCTTTTTTCCTCTATTGTGTTTTATAAGTGAATTTATCAGCTCCATAGCTTGCATTTCAGTTTTGTTTGTGATTTACTCAAGTCTTTGCAGAATCTGTCAATGTTTTCCTCACCTCATCCCAAAGACTTAATAAAATTACACTTTTGAGTAGAAATCTTTTAGTTACACCTACTACTCATTTGGTTATCTGTTTCCTGGGAGTTCCCTGTTTGGTGGTAAAGGTACAACTGCTATTTGTGTCCTTCTTGATGGTCACAGGTGATTGGCACAGGTAGCTTAGGCACTAAGACAGACGTTTTTATCATTTATGTATGATATGCAGCAATACCATATATTCATTTTTTCCTGTTCTTTCCCCCCTAGAGTCCCTGGATGATAGCTGAAGGTTTGTCTGCTGAAGGCAAGGAGATGCTTCCTCAACAGTAACAGTGTGGCTCTGACAGCTGTCCCCGTGATGCTAAACCACGGATTTCCTCAAGCAGTAGATCCCAGCAGTGGGAGAAAGGAAGCTCTGTGAGGGTGGTGGCTTCATGGGATACTGTGATATCAGACACATTTGACTTGTTTTCCTGGGCAGTCTTTTGTAAGACCCTGTTGGATTGAATTTTTGTAACATACGGCAAAATAGTTGGACAGTCTAACCAGATGTGTCTTAATGACTGTGATCTTTGTACAGAGAGAATGATGTCAGGCTTCTGCTGAGGTATTGCAGACAGATCACAATATCAGAAGTGGTGAAAGATAAGGAGGCACCCATGCTTCTGTGTCTTTGTGGATACAGTACACAAAGCTTTAAAAGAATGCCTTAAGGGGCTTAGTTAATGCTAAGATCCCCCCACCCTGGTTTGTGTGTGTATGATATATGCACCTGTCAATATTCATTTGTGTGTGTATATAAGGATGTGCATGTACCTATGGTCTGTGTTTCCCAAGCGCTAGGATTTGCAAGTATGAACTTCCATGCCCAGCTGGATAGTAATTTTTTAAAAACTCTTTGACTCTTTCCATTGATAATGCATTCAAGCAAGTTGTTAAACTAAAAATGAACATGTGGTCAGTCTTCCTTCCTTTCTTCCTTCCCTTTCTTCCTCCCTCCCTGCTTCTTCGTCCCTTCCCCTCCCCTCCTTTCCCCTCCTTTTCCCTCCCCTCCACTCCCTCCTCTTTCTCTTTCCTTTCTTTCTTAGATTAGGTCTCACTATATTGCCCTTGCTGGCCTGGAACTCACTATGTAGCCTGTAGAAATCTGCCTGCCTCTGCCTCCTCCCTAGTCCTGGGATTAAAGGTGTGTGTCATTATACCTGGCCACATTTCTCATAGAATGATATTTTACATTTATTTTTTGAAACCTCCCCTCACCCCATTTTCAAGGCAGGGTTTCTCTTTTGTAACTCTGCTTGTAACTTTTGTAACTCTGAACACCTGCCTCTGCCTCCTGAGTGTTGGGATTAAAGGTGTGTGCCACCACCACCTGGGCATGCCGCCTGTCATAAATTAGTATTTCTAAAGAATAGATTATGTAGGGGCTGGAGAGATGGCTCAGCTGTTAAGAGCACTGGCTGCTCTTTCAGAGGACTTGAGTTCAATTCCCAGCACCCACAAATAAAACATGAGAGTAGATTATGTTACATGAATATTAAGAGAAAACTTTTATATTTGAAAAAAAAAGCTGTAGCTAATTATGTACCTTTGTCATTTAATAACATTATTTGAACTTTAGCCGTGTAATATTTGCCAATTTGGGAAATAATGAAATAAAAAGTAAAGTTACAAAAATACTATTATAGTTAAGATTGTAGTCTATCTCTAGTTCCCGGTATCTATGTGTGCCACACCCCTGCCCCGTCGCAGCACTAGACAGCCAACCAGTTTTGTGTAGACTGTTTTTGTGGATACTTTCTGTGGAAACAATTCTACTGTATCATTTGTCAATAAACGTTTGCCTTCTGCAGACAAGTACCTATTTTATATTATTTTTGTGTGTATGTGCTTTAATAAAGGGATATATACTGAAGTGTTTGCCATGGTATGTGTTTCTAATTTACTTTATGTAATTGGCTGTATAGTGCTCTAAGAACTGATGTTGATAATCACTGTTTCTGAACTGTATCTTACTAATCCACACATCACTTTTGTTCTTGGTTCACTGGCTCTAGAATTCATACATAATTTTAACCTTTTTGGTGGAATTTTTTCAGCAGTCTTTGAGACATGCCATTTATATTATTTTATAGCTAACTTTTAAACTCAGGCTAACGTTTTTTATTTTGGCTGACCTAATGATTCTTTCTTACTCAATCTAAACACATTTTATTTGTATTTATTGGGGTATAAGTTGCATATTCTCCAATATACCCATAATACCTAGAATGTTAATTTATGTGCAGAAAATGTTCAAAAATTTCTTGAATGAGAAAGTTTGTTTAAATTGCATAAGACTTGAGGTCTCTACTTATTATTAATGTCAGTTCTGTACTGCTTTTATTATTTTTACTTGTTTACACAAGATCATAAGGGGTTGACTACAATATTTTGTAATTATGAATGTTGTGCTATCAATATGGTGATACTGTTTTTGTTAACTATATATGCTTGCAGGGGTATTTCCACAGAGCTGTTTATTATAAAAATGTTAAGTAGTTGATTTAAGACTTAATTTGGTATTGGAAACATTGTTTAGGGTAATTGATTAATCAGTGAAAGTACGACTACAAGAGCTTGAGGGCAGCTTGATTTTAAATGTGGGGTGCTTTTATAATATATTCAGGAAAAGTTCATTCCAGAATATACCAATTAAACAAAAACAGAAAAATGAAATGACATACTCCGTTTGAAGTAACAAATTCCAGTTTTTAAAGTGCCGAGGTCACTTGTAGCATCTTGTCTGTGCTCAAGGTACCACTGAACTCAACAATTTATTCTATTGAAATAGAATTAAAAAAACAGGATTTCCTAAATTAATATGCTCATTCATACTTTGACTTTGAAGTTGAGAAATTCGTTAATATTCAGTAAAATTGTACATTGCATTTCTCAGTTGAGGTACTGAGAACAGGGCATTAGTCTAGCTCCTCTCATATCACAGTGTTTTCCTTGCTCGACCCACGTGCCGGTGCACTGAGATTTGAAATTTTTGGTGTTTCTAGTGCGTAGTTTGAGACATTAGTTCTGACTCTTACTTTGGACCCAAGGATAAGAATAGTTTTTGGAAAATGCAACGTTTATATTTCTTTATCCCTTTAGAAAAAAATTCTGAGTCATAATAAACATGAAAATACAAATCTATTTTCATGGTCACTAGAGTGACCTAATGCTAATAGAATAGACCAGACATTTTCACTGTTTATCCTGGAAATCCTTTATACCCAAAACATTGAGTGAAAACACGTGTGAGCTTTGCTGCATGGCTCAGGATCTAGTTTGTTGACACTGAGGGGGTTCCAGGATAAATTGAGGACTTGAGCTAAAACCTTGTTTGTGAGTATTCATTGGGAAAATGTAGACACTTCCCTTAGTTTTGTAATTATTTTGATCGTTTCATTGCAATATTTTGTAGTTTAGAGACATTTATAAATGAATATAGCTTCTTTTGTGAACTTAAATTAGTTCAGTTTATCAAAAAAATTTTTTTTTGACCAGGTTTCTGTAACCAAGCCTAGCCTTGAACTGGTAACAGTCCTCCCGCTTCATCCCTTCTAATCTGGGAGTACAGGCGGGAGTCACATACCTGGCTTTAGAAAAAACACTTATTGATTGTATGTGCATCTGTGCACCACACTCATGCGGAGCCTGCAGAGGTCAGAAGAGGTGTCAGATCCCTAGAACTGGGATTGCAGACAGATGTGAGATGCCATGTGGATGCTGGGAAACAAACCCGAGTCCTCTGCAAGACCGACACGTGCTTTTAACCTCTGAACCATCCTGTATTTTTGTTTTCAAACTTTATTAACTTTTAAAATATCAGAGCTTAAAGAAACAAAACAAGAATATTTGAAAGATGTCTATTAAGTTAAATAATTCTTTCTTAATGAGGCTAGTGTTGCTCAATGTGAGCATACACAGACATTAATTGAGACCGAGCCTCTTCTTTACTACTCTGTGAGAGCAAGTCGTTGATAACAGAGAACTAATTGAAACAATGCAGCTTCCTTTAAAAGAACTCAACTCAGAACTCCAGACTCTACCCAGTCACTTTATTGGTTTGCAGAAAGCATTGCAAAGTGTTGGCCTGCTTAGTATGGTATACCAAGGAGAGTAGCATGTATAAACTGAGTTGGTCAACTAAAAAGCTGTATCTGAAGCTGTATATGTAAGAGATTAATATTGACTGATGATAGCAAATAGCATCTATTTCCTCTGACAGAACAATCCTTCATGTATCTGGCACCCAAGTGATCCCTGCTGTTCATATTGGGGAGAGTTTGCTTTGATAATAAAATAATAGAATAAAATAAAATGATACATTTCCTCCCCCCTGACAGATTGTATACACACTACAGTTAAGCAGTTTCTTGAAGGGAATCTTGCATTGTCTTAATTAGACATCATTTGGGAAAACTTTTTCAAAGAAAATATTCCTTAATAACGAAGTGATCTCTGGCTCTCAAGGTATTTTTTTTTTCTGGTTATGCCTTTTGTGCATTTTGTTAACGAGAGAGGTTCTGGATCACAGTTAACATTGCTCACTCACTGCTGTTCCTGTGTTGACCTGGCCTTGCTGCTGTTCTCCATCCTCAGATCCCAGATACTACTGCAGCTCTCTAATGCTAGTTCCCTCCTCGCCTCTAGGGTTTATAATCATTTATAATGATGGTGTTTACTGTGAATCTTATCTGTGTAGGTTTGAAAACACCCATTGTACTTGAACTTGGGTCTGTGAAATGATGTATTAATGTTGATTTCATTTCGTTTACTATAGTTGACTTCATATATTTATTCTATGGAATTAGCGTGCATTTTGAGGGATACTTTAGCAATTTTTTGTTCTTGGATTTCATGCTAATGATGGTCTTCATGTATAATAATTTAGAATTAAGAATGTCTAAATTTACTATATATAGTAATTTACCCACCACTTTTTAATGCGTAACTGATGAAAAGGTTATTGTATACTTTCCAAAAGGTTGATGGATACTTACACTATATTTACTTTCTGTGCTAAAGAAAATTGTGGGTATGGAAAGTTACAGACTCATAAAATGGGAGTGAAAGAGATCACAGCTCATTTAGTGCTTTTGCCTAATTGTATGTCCATTTTTACTTTTTAGGTAAGCAGAATTTTATATAGTTTCTGTACTGCATTCAAACGTTCTTCTAGACAAGTGTCTGACGTTAAAGATTCAGTCACCCCGACCCCCGACAGTGATGTGTTTACCTTCAGTGTCTCCTTGGAGGTAAAAGAAGATGACGGAAAAGGAAATTTTAGGTGAGGATATCAGAAAGGAAGAATTTGCAAAGAAAGTTAGCATTGTGCCTAAAATACAGTATTTGCTAGTACACTTTCTAGACACTAGATCATGTTTGCACAGAGCTTTAGGTAGGTCAAGAAGTATTTGGCTGGTGAATGATTATGGTTCTCATACTTCTCAGAGAGTCAAACAATTCTCTTAACGATTAAAAGATCTGGTGTTACAGAACATAACTAAAACCATAGAAACAGGGTACAAGACTATATTTTGTCAGCCATAGAGAATCACTTTTCATTAAAAGTTAATTTATTCTCTCTTTGCTTATTTATTTACTTTGATTTTTTTTTTTTTGAGACAAGGTCTCATTGTAGCATGGGCTGGCCTTGAACTCTTTATGTAGCTGAAGCTAGCCTTGAACTCCTGATTTTCCTGCCTCTACCTTGTGAGTGCTGGGATTATAAATGTGCCATTCCCCACCCCCAGCTAATTAATTTTTTTCTTTGTTGTATTCATAGGGAAAATTTTGTAGCTATTTATATCCATTTTTTTGCTTCAAAATATTTTTTCATTAAATTAAATTAAATCTTTTAAAAGATATATTTATTTTGTTATTTTATGTGCATGGTTATTTTGCCTATGTATATTTGTAAAACATACATGCCTGGTACCCGAGGAGGTCAGAAGGGGGTGTTGGATCCTTTGGGACTGGAAACAGATGGTTGTGAGCTGCTATGTGCGTGTTGGGAATTGAACCCTGGGTATTCTGTAAGAGCAGCAAGTGCTCTTAACCACTAATCTAACCCTCTAGCCCCTGATTAAAATATTCTTCACTAAAATTATTTTTAGTGGTTGCTGCTAGCATTTAATCACTTCTATCTATTATACATTTTTTTTTCTAGTTCAAAAGTCAACAATTAATAGGAAGTGGCTGTCCTATTTAACAATCACCTATATACCTTAACAGTGTCTCTAATTTTCCCTCTTCCCTCCTTCTTTCCTTCCCTCCCTTTCTTTTGAGACAAGGTCTCATTACATAGCTCTTGGCTGTCCTTGAACTGGAAGTCATAGAGATCTGCCTGCCTCTCCCTCCCAAGTGCTGGGATTAAAGATGTGTACTATTACACCCAACTTTCAATGTCTTTAATTCTAACAATAATTGCTAGATAGTTGTTTGTATGTTTACCAATAAAAATGTGAATGTCAGATTGAATAAATTGCTGGAAGTATTTTTCTTTTTCTGACAAGAGAACCTGTATTTTAAGTATTTAACTTTTATTTGTTCATTATGAGAATAGCTACTTTATCTTTTGTTATACTTTAATTAACTTGTTATCATCTGAATCTTTTTGTCCATCTTTTATTTATATTTACTTGGACATGTAAAAGTAGCCTCCAATTCCTGGTGTTTCAAAGAGTAATCTTACTGTTTTTTTCCTTCGGTTTAGTTATGGTACATGTGGTACATGTACCATATGGTACATGACCACCCAGCAGCAGAGCCAGAATGTGGCACTCTTTAAAAAATTAAATAGGCAATGTTTTAAAATTTGTTATACTTTAAAAGCTAAATTTGGAATTATACCAGGTTGTCATAGTTTTAGTGCATATAACCTTGATTGGCAGATAAAAATATATAGACTCTTGTAATCCATGTTCAAAATTTATAGAAATTTTTTGTTGCTGCTTATGAAATTTACTGTTTTCTACCTGTCATGAAGTGAGATTCAGTATGTCTTAAGAATATATTGTTCTTGGCTTAATACTTTGTTGTTTTGCTCTCATTTTAAAATGTGTTATTTTATTCTACTATTGTGTTGCTAATTTTTGTTCTTTTTGAATATTTCAGTCCTGTTCCTAAGGATAGAGATAAATTTTATTTCAAAATAAAGCAAGGAATAGAGAAGAAGGTTGTGATTACAGTTCAGCAACTTTCTAACAAAGAATTAGCTATTGAGAGGTAAGCAGCTTGTCCTTACATCATATCTCAAACTGGTATTGACATTGCTAATGTGTTTCAAATGCCTGGTATCTAATCCCAGCTGTACTGCTCCTGTGGCTTTTCACTGTATCCTGTTCATGTCCACCCTCCCCTCCCACCACTCTTTCTCCCTCTTACCCCCACTGTCCCTTCAGATCCCCTTCCACCGATTCAACTCTTTTTGTTCATATCCTTTGTTGTTGTTGTTAACACTTATGTCTTGGGAAATACGTTATTTTTATTTTGTGTCTTTTAAAGCTTCTGAAATTCCAAAACTTAATAGAAAATTGTGTGTGCATCCATTCATAGGAATGCTTTTAAATAAATAAATGTTTTAGAGGGCCAAAACCTATCTAAAATGTCAGTAATGGAAGATAATTCCTTCCAAAATTTATTTTAATTGATAGTTATTATCTATTATGTAATGTATTTTCTGTGGTTGACAGAAAACAAAGGAGAAAAATTGACAAGAATACAAATAGAGAAATTGCTGGAAAATTATTCAGTTGGTTAACAAAGACATCTAAAGTCTCAATTTGCAAATAAATAAGATGCAAATTAAAGTAACCCTACAATATTTGATTACAATATGAAGTAAAGGTGGTATCTGAGAAAAAAGATATTCTCATTTTTAATGGATTGTTAAGTGTTGCATACACTCAAAAAACCAAACGACTCAGGCAATACTTATAATAACAGAAGAGACTTATAGTTGGAAATAAGAGTTTCATTTTCAGGGAAATTATCATATTGTGTACCACTGTCCATGGATTGTGTGTGTGTGTGTGTGTGTGTGTGTGTGTGTCTGTGCACATGCACCTATGTGTATGTTTGTGGAGGCTACAGCCTCAGGTGCTGTTCCTCCTAAGGTACTATATATCTTTGTCTTTCATACAAAGACAAAGGACTCTCACTGATCTGGGACTTGTTGATTAGACTAGGATACCTGACCACTGAGCCCTCAGGTTTTCCCTGTCTCCACCTTCCTAGGCATAGTTGTGGTGCTGGCTCTTGACACTGTAACCGCCTCTGTTCTAAACCTCGGGTAAGGCGTCTGGCCATGGTTGTTTGCAGCTTTCTCTTGAAGGCACTCAGCTCCACTTCGTTTCCATTTTTGGAGCCTATCACTAATTTCAGATAACAGAAAAATGTCTTATCATCTTGGTACATGGATTCATGTGTTTTTAATTGTTGAGTAGCCATATGTATTTAGCTTTCTTTATTCTGGGGCATTAACACAGCCATTCACTGTCTCTAACATGTGAAACAATTGAAGAATATATGCCTTTACTTCCCTCATCCCCTTTTTGAGACTGAGTCTCATTAACCTAAGCTGGTCTGAACTATGTATCTGATAACCTTAAACTTCTGATTCTATGGCCATAATCTTCCAATTTGGGATTGGCATGTGCCAGCGACTCTGGCTTTCTTTAACTATTTTTTGCTGGGAATTGAACCTAGGGTCTCATGCACGCTAAACAAGTATTCTGCTAAGGAGCTATGTCTTTCAGGCTTCTCTCATTTTTTTCAATTAAAATATTTTGTCATTAAATTTATTTGTTTATTGTGTGAGTGTGTATGTGTGTGTGTGTGCAGACCATGGTGTGTATAGGTCAACTAGAATTGGTTCTCTTCTCCTACCATGTGGCACCAGGGTAGTTTTTGGGCTAGGTGGCAAATACCGTTACTACTGAGCCATGCTACTTGACCTTCCCACCTAATATAACATGGTTTATTTTGGACTTGCCTAATACTTTACTCTGATCAGACTCAGACTGTATGTGAGTGATACTGTGCACTTCACACAGAACTGCATTTGGAGATACTTGATAGTGAGCTGTTCTTTGCTAGTCATGGGAATTTTGATTCTAATCAAGATGTCTGATTTCTTCATTGCTACCTTTCCCCACTTATAGCTAGTAAGCAGTCTGTAAAGGGATATTTTAAAATTATAAAACAAAACCAAAAACCTCCAAAACAAAACCCAAAACCAAAACAAACAAACAAACAAACAAACAAAAACCCCCAAACACTGCTCCTCATTAAATTGCCTTCTTAGATGCAGCCCTCATTATGGCTCTCGGGTTTCTGTCGTCTTGTTTATCGTGAGCTTGATGAGCGTGTGTGAAGGAGTCGAGTGCCTGAATATGGTCAAACATTTACATTCACATTTTGAAAATAGAATAGGAAATACTAACAGGAACACTGCTTTCACTTATTCTTAAATTCATTGAATAATTTCATTCACTCTCCTCAGCAATGTTCAGTGCTAATGTCTTGGTTGTCACATAGGCTACTTAGAGCACAAGCACTGTCTCCAGAACACCATCTCAACTTCTGCTGCTTAAGTTATCTGAGAGAGACCCTTAGAAGTACTGTATGTTATTGTCACTAGACATTTCCCAAAGGTGTTTGTACATGTTAGGATAATTGTTTTTTGAAAGTAATTCTACATATTACCGCTTACTGTATTGCTTTTATTCTATTTGTTTTTCCTCTCTCAACTCTATTTGTGATAGAGATTGAAGCTAGGATCTTGAAATACTAGACAAGCACTACCCATAAGCTGTCTCTCCAGCCTTTATTTGTTTATTTATTTATTCATTTATTCATTTATGAGTCAGGATCCCATGTATGCCAGACTGATTTTGAACTCTGTGTATAGTTAAATATGACCTTGAACTTACTGATCTTTCTGCCTCCACCTCATAAGTTCTGGGATTACTGGCAGGTAGCATCAAAACAGGCCACCTCTATTTCTTTTTTAATTTTATTTATTTATTTATCTATCTATTTATTTAAATTAATTTTATTTCATGTGCATTGATGTGAGGGTGTCAGATCCCCTGGAACTGGAGTTACAGACAATTGGGAGCTGCATGGGTGTTGAGAATTGAACCTGGGTCCTCTGGAAGAGCAGCATAACTGTTGAGCTCTTAACTGTTGAGCCGTCTCTCCAGCCCCTTTCTTTTTCTTTTTAATTAAAAGTTATTTTTATTTATGTTCTACATATGGATGTTTTGCCTGCATGTTTGTCCATGGAACATGTATGTGTTTGGTACCACTGGAGGCCAGATGAGTGTATCCGAACACCTTGAACTGTAGCTATACATAGCTGTGAGTGGCCGAGTGGGTCTGGGAACTGAACCCAGGCCTTTGGAAGAGCATCCAGGACTCTTAACTGCTGAGCCATCTCTCCAGATCCCTGTTTTTTTTTTTGTTTTTTTTTTCTTTTTAGATTTACTGATTTTTATTTTATCAGAATAAGTGTTTTGCCTTCATGTATGTCTCTGTATCTTGTGCATGCAGTGCTCGAGGATGCAGAAGACGGTGTTGGATTCTTTTGGAACTGTAGTTACATATGTTTGTTAGTAGCTGTGTGAGTGCTGAACCCACATCCTCTGGAAGAGCAGTTAATTCTCTTAATCATTGAGCTATCTCTCCAGCCCTCTGTTTCCTCTTACATTTGACAAAGAGAAATTGTATGCTTGAGACTTACAAATTTTATCACAGAATGACTAAATTATATTATCTTAATTTTAATATAGCAGTATTTCCTCAGCCTCTTAGACAACTGCTTTATTAGTGTGCGTTGCACGTGTAGCATCTCACTCGTGTACATGCGCTTCTATCGCGTGCACTCTCCACTGCCATCTCTTGCTCCCCTCTCATCTTGTTTTGCTCCCCTTCTTCCAAGTAGTTCCCTTTATATGCTATGCCACTCCCACTCTAGAGTACATTTTCCTATAGCTGACATGTTTTTAATGGTTGAATTAGACCATTATGTACATTTTCCTTATTCATTCATCCAGTCAGGCACCTAGGCTGACCCTGTGGCTTGGTCATTATGAGTGGTGTGCAGTGTGCAGGGCATGCAGGTATTCTGTGTTGACTAATTCCTTTAGTTCCTTCAGATCTAAACTATAGAGGTGCACTGGGAGCAGATGGAAGTTCTGTTTCTAGTTTCACGAGGAACTGCCATAGTGAGTTCTATGATGGCTGCACTAATTTGCATTCCCCACCAAGTGTGAATGAGGAATTTATATCTCAACCCTCTCATCCTTACCAGCATCTGTCTCTTGTCTTCATGACACTAGCCATTCATTCCAGCTGGATGGAGATGGAATCTCAGTGCAGTTTTTAGTTGCATTTACTTGAAACCCAAAAGAAGCTAATCCTTTTCTCATAGTCATTTGCACATCCTTTGAGGACTGTTCAATTCATTTGCTCTTTCATTGATTGGATTATTTGCTCTGGTTTTTAAGTTTTACTTTTTATATGTTTTGGAAATTAATCACTTGACAGATGGATAGCTGGTAAAATTTTCTCCTCTTCCGTGGGTGTTCCTACTTACTGGGACTGGTCACCTTTGCAGAAGCTTTTCAATGTGGTCCAGTCTCATTGTTAATTCTCGCTATTATTCTGGGCTATCAGAGTTCTATTCAGAAAGTCACTGCCTGTCCTTATATCTTGAAGTGTTTTCTGTGTGTTTTTTTCTAAAAGCTGAAGATTATAAGGTCTTTGATTCATTTTGAGTTGATTTTTCTAGGAGGTGAGCTAATATAGCTGTCTTTATGATAATCTCATACTTTCAACTATGGGTCATATTTAGCAGTGGTTAATAAATTCATGCTAAATTATTTGGTTCCTTTTTCATTCTTTTTATTTTTTTAGAAGATCTTTGTAGTGTGCAAATAGGAATCGGCATGAAATTGCTTTAGACTGATGAGCCTTGCCCAAACAACAGTTTTCCTTTGACAGGATTATCTGTGATATGGGAAACTTTGTAAATGCTTAGTTTAATTTGTTTTGAACAGAGACAAAACCTGACTTTTTATTGTGCTAATGTATTTAATATCTTTAAACTACAAACTTAAATGGTAGAATTTAATGAATCCAGTAGGTGGCAGTCTCATCAAGAGAATTAATTTTTCTTTCTTTCTTTCTTTCTTTCTTTCTTTCTTTCTTTCTTTCTTTCTTTCTTTCTTTCTTTCTTTCTTTCTTTCTTTCTCTCTCTCTCTCTCTCTCTCTTTCTTTCTCTCTTTCTTTTTTTTTTAAACAGGGTTTCTCTGTTTCTCTGTTTCTCTGTTGTAACTCTGGCTGTCCTAGAACTTACTCTGTAGACCAGGCTGGCCTCAAACTCACAGAGATCCTCCTGCCTCTGCCTCCCTGCCAATGCTTGGCATCAAGAGAATTATTAATGCTTTTGTGTCATTACTACATAGCTACTAACAAAGTTATTTGTGGTAGAAAGACATTTTGTGTGAAAGAATATACTTCAGATTGCATAATTTGTAATTCCTGGATGTTTATGTCAACATTTGACTTTGGGAACACCTTCACACAGACATACATTCAGGCAAAACAGCAATGAAAACTGATGGAGGGAGGGAGATAGAAGAAGGAAAGTTCAGCTGATCAAGATCAGAAATGATCATTTTCGCTTTGGAAGCAATGGAAGACCTTGACCTGATCACACTGACTGCATTTTAACATGAGCCCTTCAGTTTCTCATATAAGTCAGTGATCACCTTGCTTCTCACCTCAGTTGTTACTGTTAGTTTTCTGTTCTATAAATCTCTCAGCTTTTCTCTCAGAGCATGGTGGATTTGGAATCATTCAAAACTTATTTGGGTGCCCCAACATCTATGATCTCACTTTCAATATGTTCAGAAAAGACACCAAAAGATGTCAAATTTATTTATCTTCTCACATCTTTGATTAATTTTAAACCTAGTATATAATCAAGATCTAATTAAGTTCCATCCTTAAGAATACATGCTTGGAAATCAAGTGGCCTCTGTTAAATCCTGGCTCTAGTTTCAGGCCAAGTAAACTGAGTTACTACTATTAAGCTTCTGTTCCACCATCTACACAAATATAGTAATCATAATAACATCTTTCTTGCTCATGTGTGTCAAAACAACTAAGTCGTCTAATGGCTATAAAAAGTAAGTGTGTGAAGGTGTTGAAACCCCTGGAACTGTAGTTACAGACAGTTGTGAGCTCCCTTATGAGTGCTGGGAATTGAACCTAGGTCATCTGGAAGAGCAGCCAGTGTTTTCAACCACTAAGCTATTGCTCCAGCCCGTGTATTTTCTTCATTCATCTATCCATCAGTGGACACATAGGTTGACTCTATAGCTTGGTTATAGTGAATAGTAAACGTAAATGTTCAGGTATCTCTGTTATGTGTTAACTTAGTTTTTTTTTTTTTTTTGGTATGTATCCTGATAGTAGTTTTATTTTTAGAGTTTTGAGGAATCTCTGCACTGATTTACATAGTGGCTGTACTAATTTGCATTCCCACCAACAAAATAAGAGAGTTCCTTCTCCCTCTGTGTTCTTCCTGGCATTTGTTGTTTGATTTTTCATAACCATTCTGGCTGGGGTGAGATGGAATCGCTCAGTTTATTGTTGATTTGCATTTCCATAATAGCTAAGGATGTTCAACATTTTTTTTCATGTAATTATTGGTTATTTGCATTGCTCAATTTATTTTCCAATTTATTTGTTGGACTATTTTACTTTTTTTGGATGCTTGATTCTTTTGGTGTTGTTTATATATTCTGTATATTTTTCCCTGGCAGACAAATATCTGGCAAAGATTTTCTCACAACTCTTAGCAGTCTCTTTATGCTAGTTTATTTTCTTTTCTGTTGACTTTTTCATTTCATTGTTGACTTCTTAAATTCCAACACTCCAGATTTCTAAAGGTGCGTTCTGCGCAGTGAGTTACACATTCATATCCTGTAGTCTCTCTAATTTCTCTGTGTTATTTGTCTTATATTCTCTTGCATGTCACTGAATCCCTTTAGGGGCATTATTTTTCATTCTTTTCATATTTTTTAAATTAAGGGATATTTCTGCATAATTATTTCATCCATTATTTTGTTAAACTTTTTTCCATTGCCTTTCTTTTATTCAACTTCTGCAGTTACCACAATCCATAATCATGGTCTGGCAGTGTGTTGCATTAATTTTGTAGGCTTGTTCTTCTTTTCCCTGCCTCCTGCTCCTCCCTTTCACTGTCTTCAAGTGTAGACATTCTTCTGTTTGATCTGATCTGCTATGGAAGTTTTCTTTTGTAGCTACTATGTTTTATTTCTTCTGTCCTCATGCTGGAGCTTGTGCATTTGGTATAATGTTCATTATTTCTAATTGTATGAAATAGATTTCCTAGAATTTCACAGCATGGCAAGTCCTTACTAGGAACTAGGAACTAGCTGCCGCTCCAAGGTTAAGGGGTGTTATGAGACCTTCCCTAGGTCCTTTCCAGTAAACGCAGATGTTTACTGGGACTGTGGTCTCTGGTTCCTTCCTTTATAGAGTTGGGGGCGCCATCAGGCTCCCTTTCAGGTTCCTATACTCAGACATAGATAAGCCAGGGGTCTTGTGTCAGTGTCCAGAATTCTCACTGGAAATAAAGATAGTGGCTGGTACTTCAGGAGCAAGACTCAGGAGGGGACTTTTCCCAGCTGTGTCCTCACAAGTATAAAGCTGTGGTATTTTTGATTTCAGGACACATCAAGGAATTGGAGGAAGTCGGTGGCCCCTGAGTAGCTTAGTTGGGACTTTCCCCTGATTTGGCTGTATAAGTTTTGAGTCTGATTGGTAGAGAGGAGAGAAGTGAAGACCCCAAAAGCCCAATTTTAAATAGTAATGTCTTTCACTTTTCTCTGAATTGCCAACTACTCTTTCTACTGCATAAAAATTTTTAGTATAGTTATATCATAGTTTTTCCTCTATGCTGAGGCTGTTTGTCCATGAAGTTCCCCTCTGAATTAGTAGGGAGAAGAACTTTTTTGTGACCTGAGGATAGAATGCAGGGCCTTCTGATCTCCAAAGCAGTAATATCAGTAGGATCCTTCTTAAGATGTCTGCCAGTTATAGCACAGTATGAGTGTATTTGGGATGGAGACTTCTAGTACCAGCTTGCTATGCAGAATCCAGATCTTTAGTATATTTTGAATGTTTGCTAGGTGCTGGATTCTGTTCTTGTGACTAGACTCTTATCACGGTAAAGCACCACTGGGTAGGGGATTTTCCTCCCTCTCTGCAGAGCTATGTGTCTCTCAGTGCTGGAGTATGTGTTTCTCTTGTTGCTTTAATATCTTATATTTCTAAATTTCATCTGGTTACCCAGTCTATACTGTTGCATTCCAGCCCTTTCCTACACACACAAATTGAGCATGCAGCTAGCATCTGGAGGACGAAGGGAAGTTCTATAGTACATAATTACTGGAAGGCACTGGCCACATCAGATGATATGGAGTAGTAATTAATCCCATGCTCTTTGAGCATTTGCAGAATAATTCAGAGATGTTCCGTAATACCTTCTGTTTAGTGCTTAATTTGTACTTGCTGGCTTGAGGAAAAATATATAGTGAGAGGGGCAAGTGATAAATGTCATACTTTGTAGCACAGGTGATTGAAAAGTATCTTTCTTTGTGTTATTTTCTTGAGTAGAAGACTCTAAGCCAAAAATGAAAAAAATTACCTATGTCTCTTTTATTATAACGGAATAGTTTTCTAGTGTGGTTTGATATTACTAAAGTTGATGGATGTTAGAAATTGAATTATTATTTTTTGCCTTAGCTAATTTGATGTTGGGGGATTAGGGATGTATCTCCATGGGAGAGGATACATTATCTACCAAGGCCCTAGGTTTGATCTTTAACATCACAACAGAACACATTCTGCTAAGTTAATGGTAGATTTTATAGAATTTTCTGAGTATTTGTTTTTACCTTCAACATCGCAAGTCATTTAAAGTTTAATTTAGAAAGAAGCTCAAGTAACTGACTTGAACTTGCCTAGATTTTAGTTTCTTAACATGCTTTCTTTTTTATGTAATTTTATATACTCATGATAACAAATAATTGTTTTAGAAATTCTAATAATTCAAAAAATTAAAGGGGTAGTCCACACTCTGCATAATATTGTTTTTAAAGTGCTGTTCTGTGAACTTACTTGTCCTCTGTGGCTTTTATTCAAGGCAGTATAACTTAATTTCTGTCTAGTCCTTCCTTCCTTCCTTCCTTCCTTCCTTCCTTCCTTCCTTCCTTCCTTCCTTCCTTCCTTCTTTCCTTCCTTTCTTTCCAGGAGGTAGAACATTGTACAAAAATACTTTCAATGTTCTTTCACAGTGATTTCAAGTGACAATTGGTAGAGAGCAGTTGGCATTATCAAGCGATCTGTGGAGTAGATTATTGGAAAGTCCTATTTATCTGTCAGCCTTTGTAGTAGAGTTTTGCAAATTACGATACTGTGTCTTGTAGAGAGAGGTGATACCACGGAATAAGCATTACTACGTGATTGTAATATGATTACTTTTCAGGATTTTATTTTAAGGAATGCTTTTCCATATATCTTAGGGTTTGTATTGCTGTTATAAAACACCACTACCAAAGCAACTTGGAGAGGAAAGTGTTTATTTGGTTTACACATCCCTGGTCACAGTTCACTGAGAAAAGGCAAGAAGTCGAAGCAGGAACCTGGAGGCAGGAACTGAAGCAGAAGCCATGGAGGAGTGCTGCTTACTGGCTTGCTTCCCTTGGCTAGCTCAGGACCTCCTGCCTAGGGGTGTGGCACTACCTAAGAAGGGCTGGGGCTTCAGCCATTAATCAATTAAATGTCTCATAGACTTGCCCCTAGAGTGATCTCATAGAGCCATTTTCTCAGTTAAGATATCCTCTTTCCAGAAATGTGGGTTTGAGTCAAATTGACAAAACAACAACAACAACAACAACAACACTAACCAGCACACCTTATGAGTAATAAAAATATATATTTTTTCTAATGTGTTCTTATATGTTGATTGATGTTTTAAAGTTCATTTTTTGTCATTGATTTGTTTGTTTTGGATTTCCATTTGAAACAGTCTTACTATGTATCCCTAGCTTGTAGTGTAGACTAGGTTGGCCTTGAACTGACAGAGACCCATCTGTCTCTGCCTTATGATTGAAGGTATGTGCTCCCCTGCCTGGTGGAGATAATTAAAAAAAATCTTGGTTTGAAAACCGATGGACTCAGAGGAAACTATATCAGCATTACAGAAAGATTTCATATACACCTATCTAGTTTTCTCCATTGGTAACCCCTTGCACAGCTATAGTTCAGTATCACAAGTAGAAAATTGACATTTGCCGGGCGGTGGTGGTGCATGCCTTTAATCCCAGCACTCAGGAGGAAGAGGCCAGCCTGGTCTACAGAGTGAGTTCCAGGACAACAGAACTACAACAGAGAATCCCTGTCTCGAAAACCAAAGGGAAAAAGAAAATTGACGTTAATAAAATTCACAGACGTCAGACCTCTGTGGTGCTCTTGTAGAACACTTTTTGTGAATGATGTACTCCTGTGTTATAATACAAATCTCACAAGTTATTGGTTGAAAATGTTTGTATAAACTGGAATACTTATAATGTATGCCAGTTGTCAGTTTATTCTTGTCTCCAAATCTCTTATACCTGATCCATGGAGCTTTAGATCCAAAAGCTTTCTTTTTCCAGCAAACTCAGTATTCAACAGAGACAGTAGAGGGTGCTGGAGGTGCACTTCTGGAAGAAAGTGTTTTTCCTTTTGATGAGCTCTGATTATTTTTCTTGTTTTTGCCACAGATCTGGGAATGATGTACACTAGCTGGACATGATACAGTCTCTGCATGATCTCGTAGCCTTGGTTTTGGCACGAGGCCCATGTGAGCCTCTCAGTAGAGACAGTGTGCTCCATCCAGGCTTGCTTCTGAGATGGCTTCAGGAATCTTGATCTTTGCTCTTCTCCCTGCCACACTTAGCTGCTTGCTTACTGACTTTGCCTGGAGAGTCCAGTAAGCTTTGCTATCCAAAAGGCTACAGTTGTGTCTGCCTTCATGGGAAGATCTGAATATCAGGGAAAAGATGTCCCCCAACCTTTCCAGGTTTGCTTTTTGTGGGGACACTTTCCCTTTATAATTATCCTCCTGTTATAATAAGTAATTCTTTTTAAAATTTTCATTTTTTTATCACTTGTAATTATTCCTGTGTAGGTTTTTGCAGATGAATATAGGTGCCTGCAGAGGCTAGAGGAGTTAGTTTCCCCTGGAGCTGTAGTTACAGATGGTTGTGGATGTGGGGAGTCAAAAAGTCAGGTTCTCTGGAAGAACAGTTTGTGCTGTTAACAGCTGAGCCATCTCTCCAGCCCCTGAAATATTTCTTTATACTAAACCTTTCCTGTTTAAAATTTGTGTGTTCTATCCTCTTATTGTCTCTCAATTGACAGTTTAATTGAACTGTTTCTAATATTAACCAGTCCCACAGATAAAGTTTCTAATATTTTTCTGGGGAAAAAAAACAAACCAGCCAACAAAACCCAAATAATTATTTTAGGTGGTCTTGTCATAATACTGATAATAACTACCATGTAATATTTTTTACTATGTGTCTAGCCTATTCCAGGTGTCTCATATACAGATTTTTTTTTCATATCAAAGCAAGAAACTATCACTTTTCTTTTTCATGGGATGGGAGTCAGAGAGATACAGTATGGTATTTTACCTTGGTAAGAAATACAGCTTGCAAATAAGAAGCAGCACAGTGAACTGAATGAAAGCATCTTGTTATTCTTTCTAAAGCCTTTCTATTTGATAACTGTGAGACCATTTTAGGCAAATAGTTTAGGAATAAATTTATATACTTATAGAAAGAGTAAAATTATTTTTATTTTACTAATAAAATATTGTTTAGTTAATAATATTTTATCTTTATTTTTAATGGAAGCATTTAAAAAGGATTTATTTTTATTTATATGTATATCTATGTGTCTGTGTGAATGTGTATCATGTGTGTGCCAGTACCTTTGGAGGACATCATATCTCCTGGAGCTGGGGTTACAGGTGATTGTGAAGTGGGTGCTGGGAACTGATAAGGTTGGCAAATACTCTCATCTGCTGAGCTGTCTCCTCAGCTACATTAATTAATGGGAGCATTGGAGAAGGAAAAAGAATTTGCAGAGATTTTGTTGGACCTTTGAAAGGAAGAGGGAGAAAAAACTAAAAATGTTAATTTATTTCAGTATGGACTTAGGACAATTCCTTAGCAAAGTTAAGTGAATCTCTAAGTAATTTTAGCATTAAATTTGAACTCATTTGTGCATGTGTGTGTGCGTCAGTGTGTTAGTTACTTCTCTATTGCTGTGATAAAACACTGTGACTAAAAACTTATAAAAGACAATATTTAGTGGGGCTTATGGTTATGGAGGTTGGAGTGCATCATGGTGGAGTGAAGGTGTGTGTTGGCAGTAACAGCCTCAGGGGGAGGCAGAGAGCTCCCAGGAACAGCAGGTGTCTTTTGAAACCCAGTGACAGCCTCCTCTGAGAAAGCCATACCTCCTAACCCTTCCCGAAGAGTTTCATCAACTGGGACCCAGTATCAAATGCTCTAGGCTTATGGGGGACATCTTATTCAAACCACCTTTTCGGGGTCAGATGAAATATTAAAGGAGTGGTTTTCTCCTTCCATCATGTGGGAGCTTAGAACTGAACTCAGGCTGTCAAGCTTGGCCACCAGTGCCTTTATCTATTGGCCCATCTGTCTGCTATCTGTCAATCTTACTTGTAAGTGAAAAGCGTGCATTTGTTCTTTAGATACGTATTTTTCTATTTTTAGTGTTATTTTAGACATCTTTTTCTCATGTTATTCTTGTAGTTATTATTTTCCTACTTTCTGTGCTTTAGATATTGATTTTTCTATTTTTAGTGTATTTTAAGCTTATTTATCTTTTTTCATATTACTTTTTAAATTATTGTTTTCCTGTTTTCTTTCAAGTTTATATTTGGGTGACTAATTCAGTTATTTATTATAATAATATATAATATATTACAATACTATAATATATAATTCCATTGATAGTCCCTAAAACAACAGTTGTTATTTTTTGGTAGCTGTTGAAAGCTTCATATAGCTTGGTTCCATTGTCCTAAATGGAATTGTGCTTCTATGAATCTTAATTATGTTTTACAAAGATAACTAGTATTTTATATTAATTTATTTACTTAAATATATTTAAAATGTATATCAAAATAGATCTACATAAAAAAGAATTAGTTATCATGCCTGAAATTCCTAAAGGCCTCCTTTTTAGGTTGGTCCTTGATTGGCATGTACAAGCTTAGGTTTGGGAAGGACCTTGTCATTTGCAGAATTAACAGAAGTGACTAATGTACCTCGACTACTTACACGAATACTACTTTCCTTGTGAAGTCTCCTGTTGTAAGATATTAATGTAAGATTTAATTTTTCCACATGTCCTTTAGTTAATTCTAAAGCTGAACTAGAAATGATAAGTTTTGGTGTTTGTTATAGAAATAGCTCAGTGATAAAGCTGATGACAGTCATATTTCAGGTAAAAATTCTAAGTCTTATGGAAGGTAGACCTTTTTCTTTATGGTAATTATAAAAAGTAATTTGTAGTTTGCAACTGTATTAAGGTTTACAGTTCACTTTTCCTAGAAATGTTTTTTACTTCAACTTTACATTAACAGACACAGGTGATAATTTGTGTTGAAAGCAAAGCTTTAATGTTTGTGCCTTGATAAGGTTCAGGGTTGGGGCAATGGGTTATGAGTTTGAGGGTAGCTTGGGATACACAGCAGGGCCCTGGACCATGAGAAAGGAGAGGAATGGAGGAGACAACATGACAGAGGGGAAGTGAGTCTACAACAAATCTATAATTTAGTCATAATTTTTCAGGATAGTAAGGCACTCCAACTAAATATTTTATAAAAACCATAATATGAGTTTGTACCAAAGTAAAGAGCCTACAGCAAAAAGGTAGTTGCAAAATTCTCCCACTTTCAGGGACCAATAAAATGGAATTTATAGTCTTTTCTGATGATTTCCTGGCAGAGGGCAGACTATGAATAAAAGACCATAGAATTTTGTAGTGGTAGACGTAATATTACATCCTAATCTTGTAACTTAGGATTCAGGGTTACAGTTGTGTGACTTTGGACAAATCACTTCTTCCTGAAAATTAATTTCACTATTTAGGTATATGAGGTGAGTTTGGAAGTATAAACACAGTAATATCGTATATCTGGCAATAAACAGCTGCTACTATTATGAATCTAATTAGTGTTAATAGCTTAATATAATATTTTCCAGGAGGTTTGACATCAAATTTTGGCCTATTTTTTGCATTATTGTAGGTGATACATGTATGTCTGCTCTTTGGTTTATTAATACTTTGTAATGGGCTGGAAATGTAGCTCCATTTTTAGCACACTTGCCTAGCATATGCACAAAGTCCTGAGTCCTAGCCCCTAGCCCTAGCACCAATGTAAACTATGCCCACATGGCGACACAGATCTGTAACTCCAGCACTTGTGAGGCAGAGGGCATCTTGACTGCATAGCAGTTCTAAGTCAGCCTGGAATACATGAGACCCTGTCTCAAAAAACAGACAAACAAGCAAACAAGCAAGCATTGGAGACCTGGCTGGCAGTTATGAGCATGCTTTCTTGCAAAAGACCTAAGTTTTGTTCTCAACACCCATATCACAACCACCTGTAACTTCAGCTTCAGGAGATCTGCCACCACAGGCACATAGCCTTACACACACACACACACACACACACACACACACACACACGCGCATAATTTGATAATAAAAATAAATCTTTAAATGCAGCCAACCAATCAACTGTTTTGTATTTACTGGCACCATAGAACTTGCCATATCTGACAGTAGTTGTCTGTTTACTTATTTTTCTCTTCTGTTGGACTGTGTGCTCATTGAGTATAAAACTGTGAGACAGCAGTTTCCTCTCCGGCCTTGCTTATGGAGTTAAAAGAAATGCTCTGAAATCCCCACAGAACTGTTCTATTGGCATTAGGTGTTGTGTTACTAAGCATGATGCCCCAGTTCCTGACATACTCCTAATAGATATTTGTGGTGTGCATAAGAAGCCTTATGTGTTTTAATGAAGTATAATTTTTGGAAATGACTAATATGTTTTGAGAAAAATGTGTACTTTTATTGCTGGAGGAACTAAAATTCCTACACTGTGCCTCCCTTGTTTTCTAGAAGAGAAGGCAGAAGCCCAAGGGTGTTAGATACTTTCTCAAATGTCACACTGCTGGCTGATGGCAGTGTTTTTTTATTTATAAGCCAGGAAAAGAGGAGTACATCAAAGATGATTAAACAGAGACTATGCGTATTACTATTTCAGGGAAAATGGAACTGTGCTATGGGATTATTATGGTAAGATAATATAAAAATTATCAGTCTTACCATTATGTCCAAGTGATTGAGAAGCAGTAGTGCTGTGCTTTATATTTTCCAGAACAACCAAGAGAAGAGCAGATATATTAAAAACATGGCTGGTTTCAGCAGGAACCTTTTTATAAAATTTACAGTGCTGTCATGTTTATAACTTACAAAAACTTAAAGTCTCGGAGCTCATTTTTAAAGAACTCAGGGAGATGCTGGAGAGACGGCGCATGCAGGAAAGCGTGAGACACCCTCCCGTGGCCCTTGGGGCGCAGTGTCCACAGGAGCAGCAGTTGCATTGTTAATTACTATTGGCAAGTGCTGAGGCAACCGTAGGACGAATACAGCAAATCAGCCAATAAGACTCAAAGGAGATGCTGTAACTTAAAAATTTGAATATTAGAACAAATTGTTCTTCACTTTTTTCCCAGTGAAACAAGAATGTGTTTGTTCAGTGGTATAAGAATGTCTGGAAAGTTACTATCTGAATTTATAAGCTTTATGTTGGCTGTAGACCTGGTCTTTGCTGCATGCCAGAAGGGAGCCTTGAGCAAGGCATCCGCGGTACTCACAGGAAGTACAGTCACTACTTACTCGAGTCATGCCTGGGTAAAGATGTGCTTCTAGGAAAGCAAGCCTTTGCATAATAGAGAGGAGCAGACTAAATGTTGCCTGGCCACCTGCCAATATAAAAATCAACACTTTATTTTTTAAATGTTGTTACGGATCAAACCCAGGATCAAACCCCTGAGCTATGTGTCCCAATTCCTGGAACTATTTTGAAATTTTTAAAAGTTTATGTTTGATTTAGTCACATTCTTTACTCCCTATGTAAAATTCTGCACGGCATATTTTTATATCTTAGGATTGTATGGTTAAGAACACTCTGGTAAGTAAATATGCATTGGCAGAAGACTCTGGACAGGTTACAGTGCTTATTGAGTTGCAAGACCTATTTAATAGCAATATAAATTTGAGGACATTGTTTAACTGATCTGGACATGACTTTGCTTACTTGTGAAGTGGAGCTAATAATAGCATAGAATTATTTAAGAGGCAGAATTTTAGAGCTTTTGAAATCCTTTTCTAAATAAAGTAGGTTTATTGTTAGTAGGGTTCCTGACGCTACATTAGCTCCAGGAAGCATGGACAGTAGGTACTAATTATTAATTGTGTTTTGGATAATATTGTCACCAGTGATAGAACAGTTAGTAATGAGGCTTATGTATCTGACATACTGTATGGTGGACCTGATTCATTAGGGCCAGGGTGCTATAAAATTTAATTCTGTTAATCTGGCTTGATATAGAGAGAACACAGCATCATTTTCGTATTTTAAAAATACTGAAAAAAAAACTTACCTGAGTTAACTAATTATGATTTAAAATTTTGGGATAACTATAAAGCAAATAAAATCTTTTATTTTCCTAGGAACTAATTTATATCTTAAATTATCATATTAATAATTTGTTACCATTTTTAGAGTAATTTCTGATCTTGGCTATTTTTATATGTAAAATAAAGACCTTAGAATTTTGGCAACTTATTTTTATTATTTGTATATAATTTTGTTGTGTATCTTGGGTTTTTATTTACTGTGTCCTAGAAAAAATAAGCAAAGCTATTTATGAGTATAAAATTCAGATTGTATAGTTATTATGAAAAGGCTTTTTGCTCACTGGGCTTCTGTGTTCTTCTTGATACCTTATTTTTCCTTTTCTTTTCCCCCGATATTTTCAGATGTTTTGGAATGTTATTAAGCCCAGGTCGAAACGTGAAGAACAGTGACATGCATTTACTGGATATGGTAATGACAACAACCTTAAGCATTCTAATCAAGTACAGAAGACAGTTATTTTATATTTTTTAAAAATTTCTGTTTTAAAATTTTGTCGTATTGTCAGAGTTGTTTATTTTAACTTTGTGATAGCAATAATTAAATTTGGAAACTCAAACTTAAAATTACTAATGAAGGAATGATTAGGAAAACTTCTACCTGGACAGTCTTTTGTAGGATTGAAAGCTCACGAGAGGGAAGCGTTGTGACCGAGCCCATCCGTTTCATCTGCTTGGCCTCTTAGGCAGAAGTCTTCTCTTTGAGCATAGGACAACAAGCACGTGGTTGTAGCAAACATCTGCAGTGCGCACTTAGTGCTGCACTGTCAGTTGCAGTGCTTGCTTTCTTCGAAGCATTTCCCTTTCTGCGTTTATACTCAGCAATGAATATTTACTATATTTCTTTAAGGAATGCCTTTAAAAGATTAATGATACACATCTAGGGGTTGGTGTTTGTTGTGAAGGTAGCAGGGCATCTTAACTCTTAAGCAGAAGTACCTTCTGATGCTGTCATTAATGAAGACGTTCACTTTGATTTAGAATGTTACAGAAATATGTCAGAGTAAGAATAAATTTTCTTACTTTGTGAGTTTAGATTTCTATATATTTTAACATATTTCCTTTCAACTGTGTCTCATAAATGTAATTTAGATATCACTGTGGAAAGTTTTTCTTTTAATTACTTCATGGTAATTATATCAGCACTAATTTTCTAGCAATACTGGAATGCTTAGTTCAAAATTTTGAGCACCTAGTTGTGTATGCCAAACATTGTGTGAAGCATTGAGATTTTAGATTTGTATAAAATATAGCTCTTAGTAGCGGTGGGCTCATAGCCTTGTGTTAAGTCAGACCTTTTAAGTGTGTAATTGCAGCAGAGGGCTAAGTGCCTGCCCCAGCATACAGAGGGCCAAGGGATAGAGAGGAAGCACTGCCTAGATAGGTCAGGTGTGGATAGTAGCTACGTAGAATGCGAAAGCATGAACTGTTATCAATCCATCTCTCTTACACTCTTTTCTACAACACACCAGTATTGGTTGTTGGTTTTCCTTAAGAAGCCATAGCATTATGGAACCACGAGAATTCCATCATGAGGTCATTTTGAGAGTACTGAGGCATTAGAAAAAAATATTGAGCTGCTAGGTTCTAGTTATGGTCTTTCAGAATCTAAAGTATTAAGATGAATCATTGCTAGCGATTTTCCTCATAAAACCTAAAATCAGCCCAGCTGGTTTTATCAGTGGTGCACGCCTTTAGTCACTCCCAGCACTCAGGAGGCAGAGGCAGGCAGATCTCTGAGAGTTTGAGGCCAGCCTGGTCTACAGAGTGAGTTCCAGGACAGCCAGAGTTATAACAGAGAAACCCTGTCTCGAAAAAACAAACACCCCCCCTAAAATTAGATTATAGAATTATGAAACTGGTGTAAATTTCTGAGGTTCCTTAGTCACATCTGTGTAATTTGATTCCACTTTTGAGCCATTAGAAGCAAAGGCCTCGACAGCCTTTGTATTCCTGGAAAGAGAAGTGGGCTTACCTGAACAACGAAGAGTTGGGTGGTGCTAGGCTTTGCATTTTTACTTAGCAATAGTTGTGATTTATTAATATCTGGTGTTGTTAATTTTCACGATATCTTAATATGTGGTCAGTGTCTCTTGGCTAGGTTCTATCTAATAAAAAGGAGCTCACTATCTTATATTGAATCTGAGGAGGTGGTTCTGGTTATGACAAGTTATTCTTTATAATAAGCAAAAGTTATACTTTTTGCAACTTTGCCTAGTCTTAATTTTGCTCTTTAGAATAAGATGTTAATACTTTTGCTTCTATGATATACCCGAATGTCATGTGAAACCGAAAACTAGTTTTCTGCCACTTCATTTATTTTAACAGACTTTGAAAAGGCATGCAAATTACATTTAACAATTTGTGGAACACACACACACACACACACACACATTCACAACCTCCTGAGTTGTGTAGTGTTTAAAGATGATCACTTGGTATTAGATTATATATCAGGAGGTCCATCCCTGGAAAATAGTGGTATTCTCCTATATTTTATTTTATCCTCCTTATTTTATAGCAACCATTGACCGCCTATTGTTCTTCATCTAGGGGAAGGCCTTGTAGCATTTCCTCCATCTCCAATGGTGTATCCCATGGTGCGGTCATTATATAAGCTTTTTTTTTTAAGGCAACTATGGTGTTGAGATTTCATGGGTTTAGGGTCATTGGTCATGCTCAGTGGTCCTCTGGCTCTTAGAACTTTTCCTTTCCGAGGCTTAGGTGTTGGGGTTGTGTTTCCCTGTGGCTTGACACCCATGGTCATTTATTCTCTGCATTTTGATCAGTTGTGGGTCTTTGTAGTCGTCTCTATATTCTGTAAAAAGAAGCCTTTGATGAAGATTGAGAGTAACACTTATCCATAGGTATAACAATAAGTGTTTAGAATAGTAGCAGTTTCTCCTTTTGGATCCTTTAGAATCTATATGACCTCTCCACCTCCGGGTAGATGGCTAGGTGTATGGTACCAGACATGAATTCTCTTGGATTACACGGGCCTTAAGTCCAAGAATACCAGATGCCAGAGGAGAAAAGTAATCTGTAGTCCTACCCAGCTGTTGAACCAGCAAACCACAGCAGTGACCCACCCAGCAAGATGTTCCCAACGATGTAATAGTGGTACTTAACCTCTTTGGTGCGTTGAACAATTTTGAGGTAATAATGACTTTTCTTCCCTATGCGTGTTTTTAGTTAGGTAGTAATTTGAGACTTTTATGCTTTAAGATCTTCACAAAGGGAAAGGCATACTTATAAATGACACTGTGTTTGTTACTTTTCTCATTGCTATGACAGAATACAAGATAAAAAGCAATGTAAGGGAAAAGGATTTATTCAGATCCACAGTCTGAGAGGGTACGGTCTTTCGTAGTAAGAAGGTATGGTAGGTAGAATCCAAGGTGGAAGTAACATTCAGGTGGGGTTCCTCACGTCTGGGAAGAACCAGGAAGTGAAGGGCAGGGTATGCTGGCACTCCCCCCGCCCCTTATCCAGTCCTGAACCCCAGAGCATGGAATGCTGTCTCACACATTCAGGGTGGGTGTTTTTTTTTACCTCAGATTCTCTGGAATCACCCTCTCACACACATTTATAGGCTTGTCTCCTAGATGATTCTAAATCCTGTTATATAACAAAATTTTAATTTTGCTGGGGGAATGAAGAGTACAAGTGCCAGAGAGTCAATATTCTGCTAATAATGCAAATATTTTGGTTGGAGAAGTTGTAGGGTAGGAAGGAAATAAGAGGCTTTGACCATAACTACAGACAGCACAGGAAAAGACTAACAGCAAAGTACCACAAAGAAGAAAACCCAGTAAATCTGGGTTCCGTGAGGCTGGAACAGACCTTAAAATTCCAGCCTTAGAGATGCTCCAGAGTATGTGAATCTTTATACTTAACCATATGTTGACAGTAGATTAAAAAGCCACATTTTACATTGTAATCCACCACATTTGGATTGTGTGTGTGTGTGGAAACACTGAGGTAAAGGTTCCTCAAGCTTTCATCTGTGTGTATGTGTGATTAACTGCTACTTTTTTTTCTCTTTGTCCCCACCCCATGTTTGTCTTGTGGATCTCACCTTCTTTGCTTCTCTTTTTCTCCTTCCCTTCCTGGCTGGTCCCTTTTTCCATCTGGATAATGCATAAGTTTAAAAGCTTTTGATGTTGTTTTGAGAGCATCTTGCTGTATAGCCTAAGCTTGGCTCTGACTCAGAATCCTTCCTTAGTTTCCTGAGTACTAGGGTTGTAGTTGTGCACTAGCACATCTGGCTTAAACGTGGTTTTTAATATTTATTTTCTCTCTTGTCTCTAACGGTGTTCCAATCTACCCGAATGCTGTTCTTTATATTCAACTTCATAATTTTTTGTTATCTTGAATGTGGCTTGTTACGCTTCAGTTCCTGCTGAAATCTTTAAGTCTCCATACCTAGCTGCCTAATTTCCTGAATTTGTTAGTTGAAACAGAGATTATGATTACTCCAATTCATCTTTCTGTACTCAAGTACAGCAAACTTTCAGGCATACAGAAATAAATTGCATCTTTTGGGTAAAGCATATTCCTGTCCTGAATGGGGACTAGTTAGTGAGTATAGTGGAAAGCTAGAGGAGTGTGTGCATGTGTGCATGTGTGTGTGCATGTGCATGTGTGTGTGTATGTGTGTGTGCATATGTGCACGTATGTGTGCATGTGTGTGTGCACGTGTGTGTGCACGTGTGCATGTGTGTGCACGTGTGTGTGCTTACTTGTGTGTGCATGTGTGCATGTGTGTGCGTATGTGTGTGTGCATATGTGTGTGTGCATATGTGTGCACGTGTGTGTGCACGTGTGTGCATGTGTGTGTATGTGTGTGTGTGCATATGTGTGTGTGCATATGTGTGCGTGTGTGTGCGTGTGTGTGCGTGTGTGTGCTTGTGTGTGCACGTACATGTGTATGCACATGTGTGTGTGTGTGTGAATGATGTATGAGGAAGAGGAAGAGTGAGCGCAGTTGGTTAGTGAGTTTCCTTTACAAATGGCCTTTGGTTACTTCACCTCTGGAATGCAGGATTCTTAGCCTTATTTTATACAATTTGACTATTAAATTGATTATACTAGAAAAATATAATAATCAAAGGCCTGGCACAGTTTTATAGGAATTCAGAGAAATGTCTATGAAGAATGGAAAAAAAATTTAATACTGGAAAAAAACTTTCTTTGTTTTTGTCTGGCTCTTTTTTCACTGTTCATAATATGAGGAGAAACAAAAACTGCAAGTTCTGTAGCTAGCACTCCTTTACATTTGTATGTTTTGGACTGTCCCATGGTTCTGCAGATTCTCCCACAAGCTGCCATTTCGTCTCACTTTCTCTGAAACATGCACAATTTGTAGATGGCCTTGCTTTCACTGGAGCAATTGCTAGTTCTAGTAGGAGTCAAGAGCTGGCTAAGTAAAAACCTTGCAATGGAGATGAGGGGAGGAGTTGGGAGGGCAGGAGGAAGGAAAGAGGGTGGAGAGCAGGGTGAGGTAGAAGGAAGTGGGTGATGAATCTGAAAGAGGAAAGAGTTAGAGATACACCTGTTGGTCGCATGCAGTCTCTTCATAGTGATTTAGTGTTGAGCTGTACGTACTGGGAAAGTGTTAAGCTTGAAGTTTGCAGATACTATTCTCATAAAGTAGAGTAACACTTTAAGATTATTAAAAAGTAGAATATTGAGAGAAAATCACTACTTTTTCCGTCTGTGATTTGCTATTATTTCAGTCTTTCTGTAGGTAATCGTGGTGTGTGTGTGTGTGTTTGTTTTATTTTTCTTTTTGGTACTGGGAATTTAATTTAGTAAGGTAATTTTATATTATGGTCTTATATTTTGACAGCAAGCAAAAGAGCATGTTTAACATAACTTTATAACGTCATGTTTTTGTGATTCAGCATGAATGAACATGCCTCTTTTCATGCAAGAAGTACATGTCTTTATGCTGAACCCGTGTTTTGCAGGCAGCTACGATAGAACAATGCTCAAAGAAAATTTACAGTAAAATTGAAGCCTCTGCTTGAGTGTAGATACACATTTTAATAAGTTAAAATGTTTAAGTGTATAATTGAAGTATGGTATGTTTTCTTTTGCATAATGTCCATGACTTCTGTCTGAACTTTTATAGGAGTCCATGGGAAAGAGCTACGATGGTAGAGCTTATGTCATCACGGGCATGTGGAACCCTAATGCACCAATATTTCTGGCACTCAATGAAGAAACCCCCAAAGGTGATTTTTCTTAAAATATTTTTATTCAAATTTTTTATTGTGAACAATCTTGTTTCATTACATTTTTAGAAAGTACTGCTGACTATTTAAATTGAATATACTCTTATTTAGAATGTTGGTGAATATTTATTAAGGTCCTTTTCATATTTTTTTCATGCTGTTGTGGGGAAAACCTTCATTAGTTAAAAGAATTCCTTTAAAAGGCATATAGATTAATCATATTAGATTATGTGGAAGGTATTTTGGCTTTGTACTCTACCTGTAAAGCTGTTTGTTTTATTTGGGTGACAGTGTTGAAGGAAGATGAAATATGTAAGCAAACACATTTTGGAAATTTACATACCTTTAAGCATTGTAGATTACTTCATTTTCATTAATCATTCAGTCTAGATGCTAGGTCTTTCATTTGCCCTTAAATGCAATTTAAGTTTTACTTGATTTATAGTTTTACTGAAAATGCTTTACTTTCATTCAATATTTCATTTAAATATGTATGTTCAAAATATACTATATTAACTTGTTTCATCTTTAATTTTATGTTATTTAGTTTGACTTTTGGCTAAAGACAGGAAGCATCGATGGTTACTAATAGGAAAATATGTGCTTCTAGTAAAGAACAGTAAAATAATAGTCATTCTCTGTTGTCTGTAAAGAGAGTGGGTGTTTCTAGTTCCATAAAGAAATGCATTTGATTACATATTATGCTGTCTAAAAGTGAGGGTTAAAACATAGCGAGAAAAGATCATAGAAAACTCAGCCTTAGGCTGGGAAGGTAGTTTAGCATTAAACCATTTGCTTGCTACGCAAGCAAGAGGGTAGTAATTCAGATCCCTAGTATCCAGAAGAGTGCTGGGTGAGCATGGGACCCACTTGTAATTCTGGCCTTGGAAGGAGGAGAAAGGATCTCTAGAAGAAGCTGGCTAGCTGGACTAGCCATATTGAAGATCTAGGTCTGGTTGAGAGACCATGCCTCAAAAAAAAAAAAAAAAAAAAAAAAAAGGATTACCAACATCAACCTTTGACCTTCATGCTCACAGCAAATATGCATGCACACTTGCACATACTCATGTAAACATGCACACACATGAACACACATGGTCCTTTCCCCACACACGTCAACATGCATACCCATGAACACACATCACACACATATACAAGAAAGGAAGAAATAAATTTTAAATTCAGCCTATTCATTTTAGTAACAAATTATTGTTACAAGATTTACTTTGGAGACAGGCTTGAGGTAGCATCATATAACCTTCTTTCTTAGAACCACTGAGAAGGAAAATATAAAGTGGAGAAAAATAAGCCACTTAATAATTGTTAGAATTAAAAAAGGGAAAAGAAACTCAAATGTCATGATTAAAGTGGCTTTTATCCAATGCAGCAATGCTTAGTTTCACTTCTATATTAATACGTTTTATCCTCATTTAAAAGATGGTTTATAATTTATTAAAATAAGCTTTTAAATAAAAACTTTTATAATTTAATGTTCAGATCCAAATGATGTTTCTGTTTAAAATTATCTGCATTCTGTGCAAACATGTTGCCTTGATTTTTAAAAAAAAAAATCAAAAGACATTTTTGACATCATATACTACTCAGAATTCACTAGCTTAAGAAACCTTGATTTAATGAAAAAATTTTAGGCATTAGAGATGAAATGTCTTTTAATTTTATTCCACTGAGATCCATTTGACTATTAAATTCTGTGTCTTATGCAGTCTCTTTTACCCTATACATTTATGGTCCTCTAATTTTAGAAGAATAATGTCTAGAGAATCTTAAGTCCTCTTGAATTGGTAGGAATACTCGTCCTTAGTTAATACTTACATTTAGTAAAAATATAATGTTGAATTTGAAGCTATCAATATAACTGTAGTTAATGAAAGTAAATATTGTATATGATTTAAAAACATTTTAGAGGATTTATTTTAATGATGGGCTTGGTTATTTGTATTTTCCTTCAACTGAAAATTACAAATGGATAGACAAAACAAAATTTAAAGATATTTAAGGAAGCCAGGTGTGGTAGCATATTCTTTAAATCCCAGCATTTGAGAAGCATGATCAGGCCAATCTCTGTGAGTTCAGGCCAGCCAGGGCTATATGATAAGATCCTGTCTCAAACAAACAACCCAACAACCAAAAACCAAACAGATTTAAGAGAAAAGGAAGACATAATTCATTTGTGTGATATGACTAAGCTGTAAATCCAAAATACTCTAGATTCAAATATGAATTTTGTGACAAATTAAATATTTAAAGTAGTAAGTAGAAATGTGGCTGGTAACACTTTATCATCTCTTAAAAATTTTCATACTTTTGCTTTTACATGTGCACATAGATACATACACACTCATATACTACATATATGACAATTACATGCTGCTTTTCATTGAACTTTGATTAATGATACTTTTGCTGTGTATGTGTATAACTATTTAACTGGTATAGGTACGCAGGCGTGGTGGTGTGCCTGTGTGCCGTGTGGTGCCAGAATGAGTGTCTGGGATCTTACTCTATCACCTTGCTGCCTTATTCCCTTAGAACAGCTCAATTAACTATTTTGTCAAGGATTTTATGCAATATGAACAGTGAAAGTATTGGCAGCTCTTCAGAGGTTTTTTTCTTGAGTCACATTACGTGGAGATGTTTATATTAGCAGTACTTTACTGTTTAGGTTTAACATGAGACGGCTGAACAACGCGTCTAGTTTGAAATCACCAAACAGACCTGTCAGTTTCTGTCATTTCTGTTTTAGGTTGAAAGAATGCATCTTTGATTTTCTAGTGATGTCTAAGAGATCTGATAATTTTAGAATAAAAGTTATCCTCGATACTTTGTTTATTTATATATTTTTTATTGCTGGGAATCCAATCCAAAGCCTTTCTCAGTTTCTTTACACCCTTTGTTTTTCATATGAAGGATCTGACTTAGAGAATGGACATCCGTCAGGAGATTTAGGTACTTGCTTATCATAGAATAGTCAGTTGAGTGAGAAACATTCTTGAATGTGCGGTTGCTTAGCCAACATTTAGAAAATATTTAAGATTTTAAAATACAGATGGTAACATGTTTGTCTGGAGCTGTACTTCTTGTATAAGCTAGTAGACTTTTTTCTTCAACAATCAAGGAATAATAAAACTCAGACAATTTCTATTGCAGATAAGCGGGTGTACATGACCGTGGCAGTGGACATGGTAGTCACAGAAGTGGTGGAGCCAGTCCGGTTTCTCCTGGAGACAGTAGTCCGTGTCTACCCTGCAAATGAGAGATTTTGGTATTTCAGCAGAAAGACTTTTACAGAGACTTTCTTCATGAGGTTGAAACAGGTAGGATGTTTTGTTCTTTTGTGTGGTAGCATTGTTTTCTCTCAATCCTTTCTTTCCTTCTTGAAAGGGTCTTATGTACCCAGGGTGTCTTCACACTGATTAAGTAGCTAAGGGTGATCTTCATCTCGCCTCCATCTCCTACATGGTGGGTTACAGATGTAGCCACCACAACCTATGCAGTGCTAGGGATCAAACCCAGTGCCCTGGCCATGCCAGCCCAGCACTCTACCTCCCAACTGTTATATCCTCAGCCCACCTGCCTTTCATTTTTAATGCAAATATACTCTCTTATACCACAATTAAAAACAATGAAATTCCTTTAAAAACATCAACTGGTATTTGAAGTTAACCAATGGAATGTGTGAAAGCTGCACATTTAGTTATCATGTGTCTAAACAGTCCTGAACTCATGTGCCTGTAAAGTATGACCATATTTAATAGAAATATTGGTCAGTAAAAAACGTTCTCTGTTTTTATCTACAATTACTTGAAACAATAATCCCCCAAACAAAACAGGATAAAGATGAACAACAAAAAATCAACAGTACCTCCTCAAAATAAACAGACACAGAAATATTCTATGCTTATAAAGTTAAAATAAAAAAATCCAAGTATATCTAATGGTGATCTCTATTTGTAATGTCAAGTAATCTGCATGGTTGACTCACTTTGCTCTTAATCAGAGTATATAAGATCACCTTCATATTAAATGAACAAAATTTATGTTCCCGTGTAATCCTTATATTAGTCACCACTAGAAGGTAAAACATGTAATTTTAAAAATTGAAAATAGATTTTTTTCATCCAATTCTGATCACAGTGTTAGGGCATTCAAATTCACTGGGAAAGACTTAGATCCAATTAAAACTTAGGTTACATGAATTTATTCTTATTGCTAGCAGGACAGCAAGCAGCCTTAGAGCCAATGCAGCATGCCATACAGAAGGAGGGTTAGGGAGTTTTGAAAGGCAGATATCAGAAAGGTGCATTACAACTATCCATGGAATTTACAGTTGGGTAAGAAAATTGTTTTACTTTCCCCAGTTGTCTTTTCCTTCCCACTACATATTGAAATAAAAAAAGCCCTTTCCCACAGTGATAAGCAAGGTTTACAGAGGCAAAAGCAGCTGTTAATATCTCACAGCCCATTATCCCTATCTTACTTGCAGGCCACTAAGATCTCCCAGGCATTCCAAAGCAAGGTCAGTGCCCCTCAAGGGCTAGGCTTGGTTCCATATTAAGTTTCTTTAGCTCTCAGAAGACTCAGCTCTGAGCACTCTAATGGCTGGGATAATGCCATCAGGTTAGGTCTGGCTGTCACATTACCACAACAGTTTTCCTTCCCTCATCTCCCAGATACTCCCTGTCTCCCCACGCATCCAACTCCAAGCCTTCTTTTTTTCTCTCTTTAGAAAACAAACAGGCAAATTAAAAAAAAAAAAAAAACAGAATAGAACAAATGAGGATGGAGCATGAGAAGCCCATACACATGCAAAGGCATGCACACATACAGAAAACGCATAAAAACACAAAATTGGGAGGGATGGCCAGGTGCCTGTGAGAGGCCCTGGTCCCTGTGCAACGAATGGGTGCTTGTGTGATGCCTGGGTGCCTGTGTGATGTCTGGGTGCCTATGTGATGTCTGGGTGCCTGTGGGATGCCCAAGTGCCTGTGTGATGTCTGGGTGCCTGTAGGATGTCTGGATGCCTGTGTGATGTCTGGGTGCCTGTAGGGTGTCTGGGTGCCTGTAGGATGTCTGGGTGCCTGGGTGCCTGTGGAATGCCCAAGTGCCTGTATGATGCCTGGGTGCTTGTGTGATGTTTGGGTGCCTGTAGGATGTCTGGGTGCCTGGGTGGTACCTGGGTGCCTGTGGAATGCCCAAGTGCCTGTAGGATGTCTGGGTGCTTGTGGGATGTCTAGGTGCCCGCAAGTTGTCTGAGTGCCAGTGAGATGTCCAGGTGCCTGTGTGTTTGGGCAGTGGGGCTCAACCTTGGGTTGAACTTGGTCATGCTTGATCTTAGGCTGATAACAACCAGGTCAATGCCCATGATCAGTGCAGCCTGCTGGCTCCAAAAACCATGGTGATGTCTGTGATTCACATTCCTACCGTATAGACCGGACCTAACTTTATTATTATTATTACTCTTATTACTATTGCTACTACTACTACTACTACTACTATTATTATTATTAATTTTTCCTTCATGAGGGCACAGGGATGGGAGGATGGACCAGGGAAGAATGGGAGAGGGTGTGATTGAGATGCATTGTATGAAACTCAAGAAATTAATAAAACTATTATGAAAAAAAAAAAGACTGCCTATAGGTAAGTCTGTCAGACATTTTCTTGATTAATGACTGATGTGGGAGGATCCAGTCTATTGTGGGTGGGGCCACCCCTGGGCCTGTAGTCCTGGGTTCTATAAGAAAGCAAGCTGAGAAAGCCGTAGGGAGCAAGTCAGTAAAACAGCACCCTTCCATGGGGCTTGTTTTGATTCCTGCCTCCAGGTTCCTACCCTGCTTGAGTTCCTACCCTGACTTCCTTCAATGATGGGCTATGATGTGGAAGTGTAAACTAAATAAACCCTTTATTCTGGGAAACAGAAACAAAAACAACCCTGACAAAATTGGAAACTATAATATGTAAGCAAAAGACCAGTAAGGTAAAAAAATGCCCAAACTATTACACAACAAAAAATATCCAAGAATTTCATTGAGTTTATTTTGTGTTGGCCAACTACTGCTGGGCATCGGGCCAGCCTTCACTGTAGTTTTTATGCCCAATGAAACACCTTTGGAGGAAACGAGGTTTTAATTTCTGAGCAGTTGTTCTGAGATAGCTTCTGGGTTAGGGATAGGGCTTGTGTCCACTTCTCTTCTGAGACTCCATCTGGTTTAGACCCATGCAGGCTCTGTGCATGGTTCCACAGTCTTGGGGAGTTTGTATGTTAGTCCTGTTGTGTCTGGAAAGCACTAAAACATGTAGTTTTTGTTTTGCAATAACAGAAGATGATAACTGGGAAATAATATAAATTCTAATAGTCAGTTTGTAAAATGTCTATTTTTAGTGTGTGAAACCCTTCATGTGTTTTTTGTTAGCACTCCCACTCTCCCAAAATTTGTAATGCTTTATGCTTTGTAACTGTCTTATGAAAAATGTAATGTGACAGAATCATTGAGTAAATACAGGAGCCATGTGTCCAGTTTCATATTTTAAAAAATGTATCAGAGTTCATATGTTAGGTACTTTGAAATCACTGTTTTCACCTTAATAAAATTACTTTAGCTGGTAGTTTTCATTGCTGTGTGGAATAGTTTTGTAGCATACAATAAAGAACATTATATGAGCAGTATTCAAAACTTTAGTCTTCCCAACATCTTCTGATATTTTGTGGGACTCCCCTTCTTTTTCTCTCCCATCTGCTCATCCTTCCTGCCTTCTTTTCCTTCTTCTTTTCTCGTTTTGATAGCTTATTAGTACTGTCAAGGAATTCATTATGTTCAAAGGATTTTTCAAAGTTTTATAAAGGAATTATATAGAAAATGTGTTGTCATTCTTCTAGTGACAGTTGGAAATTGTGATATAAATTCTGACTCCTGGAGAACTGGGAAAAGTTAGTTTTTAATAGCTCACATAAGAGTTCTGTGTCCCTGTCTCTGCCTCCCCACCCTTCATTCCTCCCTCTCTCCCTCCCTCTCTTTTTTTCTCTCTCTGTATGGATGTACATATGCCAATTAGAGTATTATTAAATACTTTATAATTAAAAATTTCTAATATTGTGTGATTATGGTGAGTTCTGTTAGTTTTCTTAGTAATAACACAATATTGAAGTGAAGTAAAAAGATTTTATTAGGTTCCTTGTAACATTCAGCTATTATAAATCTGAAACTGAGCCAGGTGGTGGTGGTGCATGCCTTTTATCCCAGCCCTCGGGAGGCAGAGGCAGGCGGATGTCTGAGTTTGAGGCCAGCATGATCTGCAGAGTGAGTTCCAGAACAGTCATAGTTACAACAGAGAAACCCTGTCTCAAAAAACCAACAACCAAAAAACAAACAAACAAAAAAACCCAAAACAAAACTGACTTAAATGGATCTTAAAGAATCTTAAATATGAAGAAAGTGGTTTCTAACTTTAGTAGTATAATCTATGTTTAAAGAAAACATGGGAAGCTGTGGAAAATAGATTATTGATTAGTCCACAGAGATACATATCTTGACCAGAAATAAAAAACATAACATTAGAATATAGAGAACTTGAATAATTATTAAAATTTGTGTAGCTAGTCATACTCAGAGCTAAGATTATTATCCTCACCTCAAACCAGACTGCTCTGAAGGCCAGACTGTCTTCTCCCTGTAACTCCAGACACTGGTTTGATTTATGGCTGTGACTTGTAATTGGGAGATTTTTGTACAGATTGGATGGCATTGGTAGAAAGAAGGAATTAGGTGAACATTTGATGTGGTTAAGATTGCCTTTGAAAATTTGCATGTAGGGATTAATACTTTTGTAAAAAAAATGATTCAATAGGATTCTATTTATGTTTTTTCCCTTATAGTTATTTATTTATCTGTCTACATGTATACCTGCATGCCAGAAGAAGACATGATCCCATTATTGATGTTTGTGAGCCGGTCCATTGGAAGAGTAGTCAGTGCTCTTAACCCCTGAGCCATCTTTTCAGCCCCAAACTTTAATACTTTCAAAGTATTCAAAGGAAAATGGTTTAGTTTGAGTTTCAGAGTGATTTAAAACTCAATGCCTAGAGCTCATTTTATTCTAAGAACACTAGGTTTATTGGATGCTCTCAAAAGTAGTTCTTTGCTCAAACAGGTATACTCCAGACTCTTGGAGAACACATCAAATTACATGGGATGTCCTTCCACAAATTATTTTTTCTTATATTCTCTCAAATATTGGATTAAAGTCATACCTGTTTAGTTTGTGTCCCAGCATATTCTGCTGTGTATTTCCCATCTGTATAACCTTAGGTAAGCTGTCTCTATTCCTGAAATGAGGACTGTAATTATATCACCTCAAAGAGACATCAAAATGAACAGATGTAATCATGTAAAAATTCTTAGCACAGTAATTGTCACTTGATAACTGCTTAGTTGATGTAGCTATTATTGTTTTGTTTTTGCAGTTCTAGGAATTCGATTCAGGGCTTCACACATGCTAGGCACGGGCTCCCCTACTGAACTATGTGTATTGCCTAGCTGTTAATAATCCATTTTTTCTATCTAGTCTATTATGTTTGGATGGAGAATTTCCTTAATCTTTAATGTAATATACATGAGTGAAGGAGTGAATGAATGAACAAATGTGTACTCAATTCCTGAAAAAGTCAAGATTTTGAAATTTGGTAGCGCAGTGAAGGCTGTTTCAGTCAAAGGCAATGTCTGGGTAAATTCATAGTTTGATGCAACATGTTATGCTCAGGAGTTATAGGGAACCGGACTGTCTCAAACATTACTTGGTATAAGTAGGTTCTTATCACTCTCTAGAACTTGGTACTTTAATTCATAGGTGAGGAGGAGCTACTCAAGGATCAATCCCAGGTGACTTGGTGACTATTGATCCCTCTTCGATGACAGAGTTTCAGGGAGAACATTTTTGAGCCGATGAAGGGTAGTAAGTTTTGGATATACTGAATTTAACATCCTGTGTGACGCCCAGGCGGGTATGTTTAGTAAGTGTTGTGTCACCAGCAACAGGGACAGAGGTGCAGATCCACTAGCTCCCCCTCCCCCCCCGCCCCCAGCAGCCTGGAATTCCCCTTTCACTTAGTGATTTCCATTCTGGTAAAATGGATTTGTGTCTTCACCACAGAAAATAATTCCAGGATGAGCCAGTATGAGCAGACTTGATCTTCTTAAGCATAAGGACATTAGAGGAGGAGGAGCTCAGGGAATGATTAAGTCGTTCTCAGTTATGGGGATGGCTTTTCCAGGGAGAGTTACAATGGATTCTCTGTAGCGACCGTATATAAGACTCCAGTGGTGCTTGTTACATCTCTACAGGCTGCTATAACCCGTTTCACTTCCAACACACACGCATACACGCACCAAACTAACGTGCAATATTTTATCTATTTTGTCTTTTTCCTCCACCTTCCGCCCCCCTCCTTTTTCTGTTGTTGAGTTTAAGAAAACATTACCAAGCAACCTATAAGGGAGGTACAGTTTCCCATCTAGCAAGTGGATTCTTCCAGTGTACTGGAAATTTAACAAATGAAACCAATAGGCTTATAACTTCTAAAGGAGTATATGACCAAAAAGTTTATTTGAACACAGGGATATTTAATGATATTTATGATATTTAATGATGGGATTTTGCCTATGTTATTGTTTGTTCAGTATTTTGTTGAGGGTGTGCATGTATGTGCATGTTCATGTATGTGGGGCATATAATGTATGTGTGTTGAGGCTAGAGGTCAAACTCTTGTGTTGTCCTCAGGTGTTTTCTACGTTCGGTATTGAGACATAGTTACAAACTGAACTTGGAGCTTGCCAATTCAGTAGGCTGGCCCGCCAGCATTCTCCATGGAGCCTCCTGTCTCCACAGCACTGGGATTATACATGGACAGCATCTGGCCCACCTTTCTAATGTGGGTGTTGGGGATCGGGACGAGGTCCTTGGGATTTCATGGCAGCAGTTTACCACCTAACCTCTCTCCTACCTCCTAGTACATCACTCAGCATTTGGAAATCTGAGCTTCAAAAAAAGTAATTGCTCTCTATAAGCATATTTATACTTTTTCTAGTGTCAAAGTGCATAGAAGAATTTTTTTTTGAGGCAAAGTCTGGAAGCTCAGGCTGGCTTCAAATTCACTATGAGATGAAGATGGCCTGAGATTTTTGATCTCTCTGCCTCTATCTTACAAGTACTGGGGTTGCAGGTGTGGGATATATCTAGTTTTAAGGATGATGGAGATTGATTGACAGGCTTTGGACATGGTAAACAAACACTGTGAAATGTAGTAAACGTGATGGAAACAAACTCGTCTTAGGCATGAAAGAATAGGCGCACAGAGATAGGAACTTGGAAAATGCAGCATTTACTTCTATGAATTACTAAAAATACTGTTTTAAAGTAATCTTAAGCAGTGGTATCTGTAATACAGCTGTCTAGGGAATAACATTGATACCAGGAAAACATGCAAAATAAATACAGATTTCCCCTCATCTCTGATACCTGTCTCCTCCTGTTTTTTGTGAGAGGATTTTCACTATGTAGTGCCAGCTGACCTGGAACTCATTTTGTAGTCCAGCTTGGCTCAGACTTGATGGCAGTCTCCTGCCTCGGCCTCCAACATGCTGAGATTACAGGCACGAGCCACTATTCCCAGCTCTAGATTGGTATTTCATAAAATGAGTAAAGTTTGAATAATTGAAATAATTTCTGTTTGCATATCTGATGTCATGTTGAACAAATGTTCTGAAAACCATATTGCTGCTTATTATGGAGATTTTTTCAACTCTAATAATAAACAAATTGTGTTATTTATTGGAACATCTGTTCTGAAATGATATTCTGAATGTTATACTTGACTGTAAAAAGAATCTCTTCTCATTTATATGTGTTGTTAGATCTCATGTGTTTTGGATTTAAACACATGAAGTAAGTAAGCATCTAGAGCTTATACATAAAATAAATATGTCGTAAGACTGTTCCTCAATAAACAGTAAAAATTAAGCCCCGATAGGAATGCTTTTCTCCCTCTAATGCTCAGTTTCCTTACTCTAAAGTTAGAGTGTGGATTGATGATATCACTGAAGGCTTTTATGACATTGGGATTAGTGAGCTACAGTGAAGATAATTCACTGACCAAAGGACAGCTTACTTTTAACTTACGTGGTTTAATTTCTACAGTAACGGTCTAGTGTTTAAACTAAACTCCCAAACTCCACTGGATCTCTGTTGTATTAATAAGGAAATATATAAAACATATATGTAGCTATGGTGTATGCCAAGTGAAAAGAATGTCAGTACTGTGGTGTCTCAGATGTGAACGACAATAAACTGACAGCGGTGATAAATAGAGGAGATGTGAGCCCTTCTCTGTGAGCCTCGTAGAAACCACGAGTAGAACCTGTTCACAGTTGACATAACGCGTACATTGATTGCTTTGTTTTTTTAATTTTTAGTTTTTTAAGATTTTGAAACAGGCAGCTCTTACAAAGATGTCTAGGCTGGCCTCAAACATTGCAATTCTCCTGCCTTAGCCTCCCGAATAGCTGGGATTGCAGGTGGGTTCTACCTCACTGAGCTGTGATATTGTGACCAAGTGAAGAGTCTCTCTCCAAAATGAAGTGACAATTCTATATAGTACCGGGTTGTTTTTAAAATTAAACAATTGTATCAGGCAATCAGCGATTGCTGAGAAAGGCAGATGCATTTTCTCTAAGGACAAGACCCTTGGTAGGTTATTCAATCCCAAGTGGTCATCCCTAAGCACACGTATGTATAACAACACTAACTGCACTTGGTAGTTTGTGTGAATGCCTATGTATTAGTTGGAGGGAGGAGAGGCGGGAGTGGAAGTGATGTCATACAGCACTTATGTATGATATTCCAAAGAAAACCAAAACTTAAATTTAAAAATGCTAATTAAAGTAGAAATTTTGTCATATACTTAACCACCAACGAGACCAATGGCTATAACTTTAAGATGGCCAGCTCTATCTGTATCTGGGCAGGCATGGAAAGGGAGAAATGTCTTGTTGATTGGCTGGGATGCCTCTGCACAAAAGGCATGTTTCTTTTTAGGGTGTAGTACATGCTCTGTGGAGATGTTGAGCTTGCAATATTATTGGCTGGAGAAGCTGGCCTCATTTCTTCATGTCTCTTCCTGAAAATCAGTTCTGAATGGTAAGACTCATTAGCAGAAGTTCTGAGCTTTTTCTGACAGTCATCTTTGTGATTCCAGCTAACTGAATTTGTCATCACTTTTCAGCTTGTAACACAGTAAAGCAAGTGGAAATATTAGTGATTTGATACTAGGTGTGAAGCTAGTTCCCTGTTCTGTCATTTAGTTGTGTTTATGAACTTTTACTTCTTTATCTGTCAGATGGAGATAATATCTGCCACAGAGTGTTGTTTGATTATTTACTAACTTATTCATTCAACAAACATTGTTTCGTCAGTGACATTACTTGATACAGGGTTTGTCCTAAGTATAGGTTTAATGTTAAAATATGCATTTTAATATGTAATATGTAATGTTAAAATAATGTATTTTCTTGATATCTCTATCAAATTGCTACCATATTGGCTGAGAGTTCTTTGACTCAATTTAATTTAGAAATCATAAAAATGAAAGTAGTATTGTAGCTCTGACCAATGTCTCTCAGCAGCTGGTATGTGAACCGTTTTCCTAGCTGCTCTTGGCAGGACCTCCTAGCAAACGGTCAGTGGCTGGTGTCATTGGCTGCCAGTAGCTTTTGGCAGCTCTCCATCGCTGGAGTAGTAACCCTGGCAGTTCTGGAGTTCTCCAGAAGCTTTTATTGAGCACTCCTGGGCATCTCAGATTTTGGTAGCTCTAGCAGGTCTCTGGATGCTAGGTGTTCTCTGGGCCTGTAGCTCTTGGTAATAATGTCATCAGATCAGCTCACTCTACAGATGATGAAAGATGGATTGGATATAGCTTAATAGGTAGAGTGCTTGATAGCATGGAGGGAGCCTTGGGTTTGAGCCATAGCATCATGTGAGCTAAGCATGGCGTCATACACTGATGCAGGAGGTAGGATAAGAAGTTAAAGGTCATTCTTGGCCACATAGCAAGTTCTAGGCCAGTCTGGGCTACGTGAGACCCTGTATTTTGATCATAATCAGACCCTCCCATTATCCTCTCTTGCCCTCCTGCTCCTGTCATTCATCCTTTTCCTCTTCCCAGCTGGCCCCACATCTTTCATTGGGTTGTTTACTGTGACTAAACCACTGAAGAAAGTATTTCTCCCTCGCCAGCACTCTATAACTGCATATGAATCCCCAGGAATGTGTGGGGTCTCATGATCCAGTGACCATTCTATCACAGAGGGTTTTCAGATCCAATCTTGTACAAGTAATCCCAGCTGCTGTGAGTTCAAGGGTACTATAGCCATGTCATGCCTGAAAGTCATGTTCTATTCCATACTCTAATCCTTGCTCTTACATTCTTTCTGTCCTTTCTTCCATGTTGTTCCTAGCCTTGGGTGGATGATATAGTTGTCTCATTTATAGCTGGAATTCAAAAGTCATTTATTTTCAGTACTTTGAATACTTAATGAATCTCTGAAGTCACTGCTGACTAAGGCATAAAGCTATTCTTACCATAGCTGACAGTCAATAGCACTAGTTTGTAGGTACAGTTATTTAGAAAGCAATTTGACAGTCGTATCATGTCTATTTAGCAAAAGAACTGCAATAGCTTCCCCACTATGACTACCTCAGTTGTGGACTTTTAACCCGGTTTGTGGGACCAGATTTGAATTCCCTCCTGTGGATCAGGAAACAAATGCAATTACAAAGTGGCTGGTTACCTTTAATAACAGACTTGCCACTGTTGTACCAATGGGTTCATTTGCTCAGCTGGTCAGTATTAATTGCACACAGCATCCACAGCTGAGTCAGACTATTGATGAGAATTTTCCTTCAGTAGTCTGGCAAGTCGCTGATTTTAATTTGCTGATGTAGACATATTATGTGTCGCTGCACATTGATCCCAGGTCTCTGTGTGTGCAATAGACACTCTGCCATTGTGATCCCATCTGAGCTTTGCTAATACGTAGTTGAGACTTCTGTCTGTTATATGAAGAATGTTAGTCTATGGTCCAGGCATTGAAGGACAGGCCCCAGTTAGTGAAACAGTTTATCTTGTCCCTTGCCCTTTCCTGTGTTGCTCTTTCTCTGCTTCATGTCTGGCATGAGGTGAGTCACAATGCTACATCATGTGTTCCCAGTAACCATGATTATCTTTTATAAATATCACAACTGAAATAAATCTTCCTGTATACAATGTTTAGATATTATTAACTAGTATGACTTGCTGTGTTTTCATTTTAACTCAGTTTAAAATGTATTCTAATTTAAACATTCCTCCCTGTATTTTTTTTTTTAAAGACAGGATCTCATGTGACTGAGCTTGGCTTTGAACTGGCTGTGTAGCTAAGGATGACCTTGAACTCCTGCTCCCCATGTCTTTACCTCCCAAGTGCTAGGATTATACATGTACACCACTCTGGTGCAGTTGGTACTGTGCTTCTGGGCAAGCATATGGACCTGAGTTCAGATTCTAAGCCTAGACTCAGAAAAGAAAATGGCCACATAGAATTCTAACTATTAATTGGCAAGTCTAGCTGCTATTTCTTTCTCAGTATGATACTGTCAATAAAGAATCAAACACCATTTGTTTGTCCTAAACCTGTGATATCTTGAAAAGTAATTAGATTATATCAAAATGGTTAGTAAGTTGAATTTGTTAATATAATGTTAGACGCTTACTAGCATGTCCACATTTCCAGCACTGGAAAAAAATGGTAGAGAAATAATTCACTTGAAATGTGCTGAGGACAATGTACTAAAATTCAGACATGCTCTAGATCAGTGATTCTTAATCTTTTTAAGGCTGCAACCTTAAAAAGTTCTCCGTGTTTTGGTGACCCCAACCATAAAATTTTCATTGTTACTTCATAAGTGTAATTTTGCTACTGTTATGAATCATGTAATATTGGATACAACCCCTTTAAAAGAGTTGTTTGATCCCCAAGGGGATTGCAATCCACAGGTTGAGAACCATTGTTCTAGACAAATGTGATGTGTTGAACTTCAATTTAGCTGTTTTGGATGAACCATTGTTATACCATCTTATAGATTTCTAATATTCAAATATGTGATTTTATCTTTCTCAGTCTGAGGGGAAAGGTCATAGCAGTGCTGGAGATGCAATATATGAAGTGGTGAGTCTGCAGAGAGAGTCTGACAAGGAGGAGCCAGCCACTCCTACTAGTGGAGGGGGGCCAATGTCACCCCAGGAGGATGAGGCAGAAGAAGGTAAGAAGCTGAATGTATTCAGTTATCCATTTAAAAGATGCTTGCTTATAGTCTTCAATAGCGATGTGTGTGTGTCTGTGTATATGTGTATGTGTCTATGTATGTGTGTCTGTGTATATGTGTGTGTCTGTGTGTGTGTGTGTGTGTATGTATATATGTGTATGTGTCTATGTATGTGTGTCTGTGTATATGTGTGTGTCTGTGTGTATGTGTATGTGTGTGTATGTGTATGTGTGTGTATGTGTATATGTGTGTATGTGTGTGTATATGTGTATGTGTGTGTGTCTGTGTGTGTGCCTGTGTGTGTGTATATATATGTGTGTGTGTGTATGTGTGTGTATATGTATGTGTGTGTGTGTGTCTGTGTGTGTGTGTGTGTGCACATGCACACATGCGTCCTCATGCTGGGAGTGTTGAATGATAGTTATTTCTAGCCTCTGCATGTTTAGGTTAGATTGTTTGACATGTAGAAGGAGAGGTGGTTCATTTGGGTCTTTGGTTGCATCATCCCGCGTGCCACTTAAGCAGCTATTTAAATTTGGTAAAATTGTTGTGCAGGTTTGCTTCCTATTTGTTTTCAAGTATTTCTGAAGTATTTAATGGGAAGTTTCAGATTCTCTGAAGTAATTTTAAAGTTTCAGTGATGTATTCTGCTCATCTGTGACACTTTCCAGTTCCAACCTGCTGTTGTCGTTGTACTCTTTGCCACTCCCTTCTCTGGGACAGCACACTCTCTGTTCTATTTACTGCATGAATGCTAGCAAAAGATGCTCAGAAGACTCTTACATCATCTGGCTGTGGACACAGTGCTCTTTTTATAGCACTAGGGCTAAAATGACAGACCTTAGCTCTAAGCTCTTGTATGATTGCTTCCAAGATGGCTTATAACAGTAAATTTTATTTTTTCCTTTTTTTGTAAAAAAGATTTTTTTATATTATTTTTCTTTATTTATGTGTGTGCATGTGTCCATGGAGGTAGAAGAGGGTGTTGGATGCCCTGGAGCTGGAGTCGGGGCTGTGGATGGTGGGTGGCCTCCACAAGAGCGGGAGCACTCTCAACTACTGATCATCTCTGCAGCCCAATCAGATTCTATATTAATAATCATGTTTGAAAAAAATCTTAAAATTCTGTTTCTTTATAAATATTTATATCATTTTGACACCAAAAAATAAGTTATTATTGACTAGTAATTATTGGTTTTTACTTGTTTCTATATGTCAACTAATTTCATTGTTTTTTATTTACTTTTATTGAGTTGTTGTTAGGGATGGAACACAGAGAACATAGCCATTTGCCGTGTCACTCGGCTGCAAGTGGCAGTGCTGATATCTGAACCCAGGCTGTTTAATTCTACTACGTTACTCTGTCACATCAGACAAGTTACTAAAATTTGTAAGCGACTTTTTGAACTAAGGTAAATGTCTGTAATAAAATTAGCCATTTGAAAGTAGATAATACGTTAACATTGTTGAGAACCATCACTCTACTTTTAAAATATTCCATTACCCAGGAAGTAAAACTACATCTAAGAATTGCGCCTGGTTTCTCCTGCTCAAGCCCCTGATAATGAATAATCTGTGTTTTCATTCGTGTTTTCTTTTCTTCTCTGGGAAACTCATATAAATAGAATTATAAAAATACCTCTTTCATATGTGGCTCCCTTCACTTGCAGAGTAGTTTTGAAGTAGTCCTCATTGGCACACATTGCAGCATGTATTAATATTTCATACTTCTCATGTCTGAATAATAGTTAGCGATGTAGTCTTGCCTCATGTTATCCAGTTATCAGGTGAGACGTATTTGAGTTATTGTTCAGTTAGATGTAGAGAATGTGATGAGTATTTTATGAAATTATTTTTGTTTATGTGAAATCATTGTGCATCAAAAGACAATGCAGAGAAAATTTTACAGAATTTGAAAGATTATGTGAAAGTCATAGTATCCTGAGTAGTTCAGTAAATCTGGCAACACAATAGAAAACAAAAGAACATAGTTTTTTTAATGTTGAAGTTGCATCCTGCAACTTTTCTAAGTTCCTTCATTCATTTTAATAGTGTTTTAGTGGTATCTAGAATGTCAGGCATTAAGATAATGTGGTATGTAAACAAGAGCAGTTTAACCCCCCACCCTGTATTATCTGGGTTACTTTACCTAATTTCTTCAGCAAGGAATTCTAGTCCTGTGTGAGACAGAAGTGGCACAAGTCAGCGTGTGTCTCTCAGATCACAGAAGTGATTTCAAGTTTTCTCATCCAGCAGATTACCTTTGAGTTTGTCATCTACAGCCTTTATTGTGTTAGGTACATTTCTTCTGTACCTAATGTGTTGAAGGGTTTTAATGCAAGGTATGCTGAATTTTTCACTGTGTTTCCTGCACCTGTTGAAATGATCATGCCATTTTTGTCTGTTCTGTTAATGTGGTGACACACACATTCACTTATAATAGTCTTGGGTTCTGGAGATGTAGTCTACTTGCTCATAGCCAGATACCTTTTTAGTGCACTGCCAAGTTAGGTTTGCTGTGATTTTTTTAAAGTTTGTCATCTGTCTTTGTCGAAGGTATTGGCTTCCATTTGTTTTCCAGGGTTGAGTGGTTTTGGTGTCGAGGCAGTGCTGGCCTCGTAGGTTCCGTTGATGTACTCCTTTGGTGTGGGAACCATTTAAATGGAGTTGGGATTGATTTTGGTTTTCTGCAAAGGCTTAGTAAAATTCAGTAATGAACCTCTAGGTCTTGGCCTTTCTGTCTTAAGATGATGTTTTATTAGTCATTCAATTTTATTATGCTTTACTGGTCAGTTTTTTCATTTATTAAGATCTAGTCTGTTTGTTGTTATTATTTTTTCAATTTCACTTTGGTTTTATTTTCCCACTTAACAGAGATATAAAATTATATACATATATACGGATTTCGTGTTTATTAATTTGTTTTTTTTCTTTCTCTTCTGATTGGTTTTTTTGAGATAGGGTTTCTCAACTCTGGCTGTCCTGGATCTCACTCTGTAGACCAGACTGTCTTTGGACTCAGAAATCCACTTGCCTCTGCCTCCCGAGTACTGGGATTAAAGGCGTGCACCACCACTACATGTCTTAATTTGTTTTTTAAGTAATGTTTTTTATTAATTCTCTGAGAAGTTTCTGCAGTGTATTTTGGCCATATCTATTCCCCCTCCACTAACTCCTCCCAGGTCTATCTCATTTCCCTACCCTCCCATCCTCCCTCCTTTCCTTCCTCCACCCCTCTTTCCTCCCTCCCTCCCTCCTTCCTTCCTTCCTTCCTTCCTTCCTTCCTTCCTTCCTTCCTTCCTTCCTTCCTTCCTTCCTTCCTTTCTTTCTTTCTTTCTCTCTCTTTCTCTCTCTCTCTCTCTCTCTCTCTCTCTCTCTCTTTCTTTCGCTTTCTCTCTTTCTCTCTTTCTTTCTGTCTTCCTCCTCCTCCTTCCTCTTCTTCTTTTCTTTTTCCTCATTTTTAATTTTAAAGCTTGTTGAGCCCAGTTTGTGCAGAAAAATAATCTGAACAATGCAAGGGAGAAAATGAGTGCAGCTCAGGTTTAGGAGAGGAGATTCTGAAGCAGATGGTACCCTGTCTTGTCATATGGAACGGGCAGACTCTTGCAGTAAGAGCTCAAACTTGGACGTTGGATTTAGGTGACTGACAAGTCCCTGAGTCTCAGTGAGAGCGATTCTAGAGCGATAGTGGGCCTGGCTGGGCTGGAGTCTAGAGGCGAGGGAGGGAAAATGGCATTTGAACTACTCTATCAAGAAATTTGATGAATAGAGAGAACTAAAATACTAGGTTATTCTGGCCAACTAAGGGCATTTTTAGGATACAAGAGATCTGACTGTCTTAGCAACTGGACAGGCAAAGCTAATAATAGAAAGGGACTCACACACCCGCTACTTAGGCATACCTTCCCGACTTGCTTCTGTGTCTTTTTATAAGTGCTGTTTACTCTGCTCGGTAGGTTTCTTCCACTGGAGTCCACCTGAGTAAGCCTTTTCAACCAAGGCATGCTAACAGCTAAAAGAAAAACAGTCATTTTAGTATAGGAGCCGTTTCTATACTTAGAAATCTTTCAAAATATTTTCTATGATTTTTTTAGTAGGTTGCTCAGGCAGATGATATTTAAAATGAACTTAGTGCAGAGAGGTAAGGAAGAGAGCTTTGCAAAGCCATGTACCATAGTGTAAGGTAAAAGTAGATAAAATTGTCATAAAGAACCATTTCAGGACTTTGGACAGTTACCAAAATCTCACAGAGGGGAACCAGCTTATTCAGTAGAAAAAGCCCTGAGCCTTGCAGAGATTTATTATAGTGAACTCAGTGACAGTTTAAAGAATGCTCCTGCTCATTCCCAGGACTGATGTAGTCTTATGATGCTGTTGAAGACAAAACCCTCAAACAGCATTCCTTTTGACACTGGAAGGGATTTACTTCATGAGGACAGAATACGGAGACACTTTATTTCTGAGGCATTGTTGGGAATGGGAATTCTGGTTGATAAACCATGGATCTCAGAAGTAAGTGTAACGTCATAAAATTCTGTGTATAGGTGGTAGTGCAGAAAGCTGTCTACATGTGCAAGACCACATGCTCTCAGAAGGTGACAGAGAGGCTTTGACTAGTTCCGCCCTCCATGCATGGACAATAGAGTACTTTCTCTAGAACTATGTCTTCCAAAAGGCTGGCTTTGTTCTTTTCTGATATGCAGTGAGTGCCCCTTTTCCAGGTGCTGCAAGTGACTGATTACCATACAGCCACGTCTTCAATCTTCCCTCATCAATAGGTGGAATTTTCAGACCTGAAATCTGGGAACCAAGTATCCAACTTCTACTTGGCCCTGTGTGATTTCTTCCTTTTACTCTGGACTTCTTTAGTCTATGTCCCTCACATCAAATATCCTTTTGAAATAAGTTACATTACTTCTCTTATAAGTGTTGGTGCTTCTGGGCCTGGCATATTGGTTCATGCCTTTAATCCTAGCACCTGGGAGGCAGGGGCAAGTGGATTTCTGTGACAATGAGGCCAGCCTGGTTCCTAGAAGTTCCCCACCATCCAGGACCACATAGTGAGACCCTGTCTGAAGGTGAGCAGAAAGTGTTGTTGTTTCTCACTTTATCAATAATCCTCTTATCATGGCTTTCGATCATATTTTTACTTTCTGATTTAGTTTTCCACCATTTTCTGTCTCAGAAAGTCTACACTTGTCCTTTTGCTGTTTTTCCCTTCTTCTTCCCTCCCTCCCTCCTTCCCTCTCTTTCTTTCGTTTTTAGAGACAGGGCTCCTCTGTGTGTGGCCCTGGCTGTCCCAGAACTCACTCTGTAGACTAGACTAGCCTCACACTCACAGAGATCCACTGACCTCTGCCTCTCAAGGGCTGGGATTAAAGATGTGTACCACCACCACCTGGCTTTCCCTTATTATTTATAATTAATTTATTCTCTCTGCTTCTGTCTCTCTGTCTTTGTCTCTGACTCCCTGCCTCTAACTCCTGCACCCCCATGCATGGACATCCATATGCTGTGGAGTACATATGGAGCCTGTAGATGTCAGAAGACAAGTTGTAGGAGTTGCTGCCTTTCTACCACGTGGTTTCCAGGGATCAAACTCAGATTGTTCTGCTGTGATCTGTGGAACTTGCCTTTTCTTGGCTTGGATTTCTTTTTATCCAGATAGCCACATTGTTCTCTCCATGCCCTCTTGTCAGTCTTTCCTTGAGTCCTACTTTTTAAATGAGATCTTGTCTACTCAGTACTGTAAGTAATACAAATTTAGAAAAAGAACTGATAATTAATAGTTATGTCTTCACAATGTTTCAGTATTATTCAGTACTAGGAAAGAAAATAGATAGCATTTGCAGAATTCAGTTGAAAAGTATGAAAAATATACATTGAAAATTCCAGCTTCGCATGCTCGTATACTCACTAGTAGAATACAAGCAAGGCATCAAACTCCTGTTTTTATTTATTTTTCCCACTTCTGTTCTTGACAGTTTGGCTGTTTGAGATGTTACCTTGTCTTTTGAAAAATCTACCAACCATCGCCTCTGTAAAAATACAAAAATCACAGAGTAGGAAGTAATAGTTTCTTTTCTTTTATAGATAGGTGTTCATTCATTTTCAACACAATGTATTATTAGTTCATTAACTGACATTCCTGTCAACACGCATATCAAAAGTTAGAACTGTAGGTGGCATAGAAATGTCTGCTTGCTGAGGGAATTGAATATTCTTTTATTTAATTATTTTCAACAATTTGCTTGTCAAAGCAAAAGTGGAAGTTCAAGTCATTCTAAATTGTCTTACTTTAGTCTGTAATTTAACTAAAATGGGAATACAGATTCAAAATGGCTAAAATTGCTTTTTAATTTTCTGGGAAAGATCTAAAGTTAAATGAATTAAGGTATCTTAGCAAAATTTTCTAAAGCTGTTCAAAAGGCATGTTAAAGGGCATTAATTTGATTGCAAGGAAGCTTAGCAGAAAGTTAAGTCCATTGCAGCAATGTTACAGGGAACATTGTAAACTTACCTTCTCCCTGCTGTACGTTTCCATATATTCCGAATTGCTCTGTTGCTGAGGCTTGGGGTACTTCTGCCTTTGCCTCATAAGAATTTTGAACTGGTCTTGGTTAGCTTCATTTTTGCATTTAGTTGCTCGTCATGTGTTAAGTGACAAGAGATTATTTAAAGGCAAAGATTGGCAAGTATTAGTATGCTTCCCCTTACGACACATATGCAAGACTGACAAAATGGCTCAGCCAGGAAAGGCACTTGCTGCCAAGCCTGATGACCTGAGTTTGACTCCAGAACCCACGTGATGTGAGGAGAGAAACATCTCGAGAATAAAAGCACATCCATGCTGTGGTGTGTGTGTACAAAATAATTAAGTGTAATAAAAAAACAAGAAACCAAATGAGCTGTGCAGTGGTGGTTGGTTACATCTTTAATCTCAGGAGGCAGAAGCAGGCAAATCTCTGAGTTTGAGGCTAGCCAGGTTTACAGAGTGAGTTCCAGGACAGCCAGGGCTGCACAGAGGAACCCTATCTTGAAAAAAAAATTAAAAATGACACATACATCAATTACTTTTAAATGATCTGGTTCACAGTAACATTAAATAACCTTTGATATTTATCACAATGTGTGTTTATGTTTGTTTTTGTATTTGGTAGATTGAATGACTTTTTTTTTTGAGGAAAAAATGCATTCCAGTTTGGCTTTCAACTTGTAGTCTCCTGCTTTAGCTTCCCAAGTGCTTTGGAGGTCTGTGGGTTACAGGTATATGCCACCATACCTAGATTAAAATGACTATCTTTTAAAAAGTTCCCCTGTGCTATTTGGGAAGAGAAAAGGACTAGAATCAAGGATGAGGGCAGAAAAGAGAGGATAAATATGATAAAAATATTGTAAAAGTAATAAAAATATGATAAAAGCAATGTGGTTCATATGTGTGTATCACACATATGTATGAAGTTTCATAATGAAGTCCAGTATTTTGAACAATAAATATGTGGTAGTGAAAACTAAAAATAAATTTTCCTTGACAGTAATAACCGTTAGCTAGCTGTTCAAAGCTATTTCTGATTCATAGCAAGAGAGTAAAATAGTCTCAAACTCTGACGTTTATTTTCTTGTAGCCTCTTAATTTTTAGTCTCATTAGACAGAAGGCAGTCATCAGCAGCAGATACCATACAGGCCATTTCACAAACAGAAATAGTTTCTATGTGGCAGCGGCTTAGGGAGCCACAGCCACCTAGCTATTAAGTCACCCTGCATTTTTGAATTACTCAGAAAAGCATAACTTTTCTTTTTCTGTTTCTTTTTCCAGAACCTGGGCATGCTTTCCCTGATACTTTGGGTTTTCTCACCCATTTTCCCTGCAGTGCCCCTCCACCCCTTCTGCCTTGTGGCTGCTTGTCTGCCATGTGGCTGCTTGCTGAACATGCTGGACTCTAACTTGAAAGGCATGGCTTTCTCTCTTCCTCTTCTCTATCGCCAAGAGTTACAGCTTGCCTGTTCCATTTTTTCCTTCCTCTTTTTTTTAATCTCTTAAACTTTAATAAAATTGTCCTTGAGCTTCAAGAGCAAAGTTCTTTCTACTCAAATGCAGCGCATATAGAAGACAAAATAAAACAAAACAAAAGAGCTGCTTATAGAAGGGATAGCCATACACTACTTTGCTGTGCAGGCTGGGGTTTAACCGGTTTTTCCCTAAAGTGTAGGTGCGCGCATGTTTTCCTGGAACTTTTCTTAAAATGATGCTTTTAAATGATGAAATAATTCTTTAGATCTCAGCTGGAGCCTGATGAGCACGAGCAGTCTCCCATCTGGTGCTGCTGCTCTTGGTTCTGCCACTCTTGTAGCAAGGGCTTAAAATTGTTGACTCTTTCAGTCAGTCCTCATCTCAGTCACAGAAGGTAGAGTAGATATGGTCATATTCAATTTACGGGTAGGGCCTGCACAATTGGTAGAAAAGTCTCTAGAATCTAGTGTTTTATTTAAGTGGCAAGATGCTGGAGTTTGGTAGATTGAAATCTAATTTAGATGCAAGCAGAATCTGAAATACAGCTTTGAGGCAGAGTGGGGTGGGAAAGGAAGTTGACAGCAGTTGGTGGAGAGCCTTGAGGAGACTGCGGGCTTCTGTCAGAGCCTGCTCAGGGCATTGAGCAGGTGTACCACTAGCAAGGAAAAGTTTGATGATCCAGCCAGAAGCAAGATGTGTGAAATACACTTAATTGAGGAGCCTATGATAATGTAAATCTAATTTGAGTAGATAAAAGCCTAAAGTTAGTGTCCTGGCCTTAGAAAAAAACAAAGACTGATTTTAGGGCATGGTTGCAGGAAAAGGTGACTCAGTCATTCCGTCTCTACCATATTCAAAGACTCAGCTGGGCTAGATTGTCTTGAAGGGGCGTATTTATGTATTAACCTCATTGTTTCCAAACATTTGTATATCTACTATATTTTGATTCTAAGTTTCTGTAAGATAAAAATTCTTGTATTGCTGTTTCTATTTTAGGTAGAAATAAACATTTTAAATCATGGTGGAAGTTCAAGAATACTATGAAATATCTCATCTTGTATTGCATTTGACCCAGGTATAGTCAAGTGCCAATGTGTCACTTAAATCCTAAAAGTGTTGAACTAATTAGGTGTCTTTTGGGCTATAGTCTCTTCAGATTACCAAACATTTTTTTTTAAATGATTTAATCAGTTAGTGGTTGAGTGTGATTAAACCCTGTATCAACTGAACTCATGTATTCAATATTAATTTCCTACCTGTGCTATTTTTTTTTTACAAAATTAAAATAAAAATAGCAATGTTAAATTACAGAATACAATTTGTTAAGGTTTACTTACTCTATTCTAAGACATGCTAATCTTTATATAGATACTTAAACAACTTTCTTATATATAATTAGGTAAATATAGACTAATGTGATTCCAGGACTGGAGAGGTGGCTCAGCAGTTAAGAGAGCTCACCACTCTTTCAGAGGACCTGAGTTCGTTTCCCAGCACCCACGCAGTTGCTCACAACCTCCTGTAAGTCCAGATCCAGGGATTAGATGCCCTTAGTCAGTAGAAGTGAGGCAGCTGAGAGAGGAAGCAGAAGGACAAGCAAGGTAGAAGCTGAGTGAGAAGCAAGAAGCAGGAGACTGAAGAAGCAGGCACGTGGAGAAGAGACTGTGGAGAAAGCAGCTAGTCAGAGTTCAGTTCAGTCTCAGAGGCTGAAGCCCTTTAGGTACAGACTTGCATTTTGAAGGCTGTATCTCATTCTTCCTTGAACCTCCACGAATAAAAAAACTTATACATCCCAGTATCTCCCTTCATTATCCTTCATGCTAATTAATGTATTTTTTATACTTTTATGTGTAAAAGTTTCTTTTTTTATTACTTATTTATTTGTATATACATATGTGGTATGCATATAATATTTGTGTACATTTTAAAAGTGAGATCAAAATCAATTTATCGTAGACATCTTGTAATTATCTTATTAACACTTTTAATAACTATTATAGGACATGATAGAGATCAGATTGAGAGATATGAGATATAAGAGGGAAGCCAAATTTGGTAAAATTTGAGTATCAAATTTTTATACACAGCAGCAGAGCTAGTGCTTCAAGTTTAGACAAAGAAAAAGATTGCATGCTCACAATTCTTACAACATTATTCAGAGAACATGCTATATAGCACTCTATTAAAAATCCTTGAATAGCAATATCAATGGAAATAATAATGTGGGAAGGGGAAGATTTCTGTGGGTCCCACTCCTAGGTGAAGTGCTGCAGATAGCTATCAAATGCTGGAAGGAGAATCAGCCTCTCCCAGGAATGTGCCTGCTATTGGTTTTACAATGCAGAGTGGTCAACCTGGAACCAAACACATACACACAATAAAAACGGACTCAGCAGGTTCTATGTATACAGTGCACACACATATGTGTGAGTGTGTGGGTGTATGTAACAAGTACAGTCTACTTGAGAGGGAGGTTATTTGCAATTGATACTTGCTAGCAAAGGGAAAACTCAGTTTATTCCAATGGGGCGGCACTGAGTATACAAACCACGCTCCAGGGCATACCTCATAACCAGGAGCCTTGGCCAGCACAAAGTGAACTCAATGGTATTTTTGTGCACTTTTTCTTCATTTTGCTTTGTTTGGACATTTTTGTCTTATTGGTCTTTTGTCTGTTTGTTTTGATTTTGATTTTTGTGGAGTTTTTTTTGTCTTGCTTTTTTTAATTTTTTGCTTTTGTTTTGAAAATGTGTGAGAGAGAAAGAGCATAAAATTCAGTGGTTAGGGAGCTAGAAAGAATCCAGGAGCAGTTGGGGTAAGGGAAAATAGCATATTGTATGAAAAAAATTTAATTAAAAAAAGTGCTTGCTGCTCTTGGAAAGCACTGGAGTTCTGCTCTCAGCTCCCACACCTGCCACCTCACAGCACCTGTGACTCCATGGCCAGGGACCTGACACCCTCTTCTCTCTTCTTTTGGCATTCACATACATGTGTAGACAAGCAGAGACACACAAACACATAAATGCATAATAAAATAAAATTGAAAAATACTATAGACATGAACTTATCATGAAATTTACTAGTAGACAGCACATGTCATGGATTCAGTGTTTGGATAATTAAGTGCGTTCTGTGTGACTTTGTTGGGAGTGGACTCTTAGAGGCTTATGTGTGCTTTTTTTTTTTTTCTGACCTCACATCCTGCACCTACTACTGTGGTAGTTTTGCTTTGTGTCTTTTCACTGTAATAAATTTTAGCTGTGTGTTTGACCGTGTTCAGAATCCTGTGAGCTCTTGCAGAATGTCTCTGAACTCTGGGGATGTTCTTCAATCCCCTGGTACAAATAATTCTCTCTGCTCTTAGTTGGGTAGAAATGACTAATAATATGTATGAGAAATATCAAGAACTAATGTTCCATTCAGATAATTAAAATCAGTGCATTGGTAGTGTGTCTCAGTATCTACTTTTGTCTGGGTGTTCATCAAAAAGTTTCTCAGAGGAGGTGGCATTTAAATTGAGAGCTGAGTGACAGGAGGAAGCCAGGCATGAGAGGATGAGAGAGCCTTTCAGGAGAGAGCAGTGCAGAGGCTCAAAGGCAGAATGGCATGGTGTACTTAAAGATGTGTCAGGACAGACAACTTAAGAGTAGGGACAAGCCAGGGAGTAGACGGCTGTGGACAGGAGCCAGGGGGCCTTCTGTAAGCCGCAGTGAGGATGAACGCTTTCATTTTGTTTTTAATTCGTTTGAATTTTAAAACTCTAAAAGGGTTTTAAACTAGAGAAATCACAGAAATTACCTCTGTAGCTGTAAGTTTGGAGAATTTAACTGAATTAGGAATGGGATATATAACTTATGAAAATGGGAGGAAATTGGGAAAATACCAGTATAGAACAAAATTAAGAAGTTAAATTAGGTTTCTTAGTGGAAATATCAGGAAGGCAACTAACATAGATTGTTATGGCAGAAAGCGTTGAGCCTTTCATTTTACCCATCAGACATTATTCCGTGTTCACCAGTTGCAGATATTTTCGTATAGTACGGAGCTCATGAGGACTGGAAGGCAGCCCTAGATAAGGAACTGGGTCTATAGAGGCAGGCAGGCAGGTTTGCAGACTATCACACAGAGAGCTAAATGTTGCTTTGTGTGATTTAGTGAATACTTAGCTGATCCATCAAATTAGTAGTTTTCTCCACAAATCTTTTTTTTCTGATTTTTTTTTCAACTCAAATTTTAGCATTATTCTTTAACTTTCTTCGAGATTTTCATACACGAGAACTGTATTTATATTTATTTTTATATCATTTCCAATCTCACTCTTCCCCGTACCTTTCCCATGCTCCCCTTACACTTTCTAATTCATGAGCTCCTTTTTTCTTTTGTTTTTCAAGACAGGGTTTCTCTGTTGTAGCTCTGGCTGTCCTGGAACTCACTCTCTAGACCAGGCTGGCCTCAAACTCACAGGGATCTGCCTGCCGCGTCCACCTCTGCCTCCACCTCCAAGTGCTGGGATTAAAGACATGCGCCGCCACTGCCCAGCTAGCTCTTCTTAAATTATTGTAACACACATACAAACACACTCGTGTATTAATGAATACAGTCTGCTGAGTCCATTTAGTGTTGTTCATATGTGTATCGTTTAGGGCTGACCACTTGGGATTGGGTTATCTGTCAGGAGGTTATCCCCAGAGAAAACTGACTTCCCCTTTCTGAGAAGCCATTAATTGCCTATATCTCCTCGTGTAGAATAGGGCCTGTGAGACTCCCCACTCATGTTGGCATGCCAGTTGTTATTACTGTGCAGTCCTCGTTTAAGCAGCCATATTGTTGAGACTGTATGGGTGCAGCTTCCCTGTTACACATAGAAAATTACTTGTGGATGCCATGGTCCTCTGGCTCTTCCAGTTTTTCTGCCCTCTCTTACATGATGTTTCCCTGAGACTTAGGTAGTTGTGCTGTAGATGTATCAGTTGGGATTGAATGCTCCATGATCAGTTGTTTTCTGCACTTTGACACATTGTGGATTTCTGTAATGTTTCTGCCTGGTGCAAAAAGAAGCTTCTTCAGTGAGAAATAAGAAGTACTTTAACTGTGGATATAAGGGTAAGTATTTAGAATGCAGTTAGAATTATACTGGGTTAGGAAAGTAGCAATGGTAAATTCTCCTCTATGGTCTGCGACCTTGCCAGGCATGGTAGCTGGCTTCATTTGAGTAAGGCCCACCCTAGCTCCTGGAGATATGTGTCACTATTGCACCCTTGGGGAGTGTCTTGCCACTGGTCACTGCTGTGGTTCATAGCTTTACAGCTGGGCAGGAATACTGATGGCCTTTCTACCGTGGCAGCTGTGTAGCACCTTCATGAGCATCACCTGTCAGGGAGGAGACTTCCACGCCAGTTCCAGCTCAATACTCCAGGTACCGTGGCTGAAGTGTGTGTGTTCAGCAATAGGTCCTTGCCTTCAAGTTCTGGAAAGACAGTGAAGGGCAACAGCCGCAGCCTATATCATCTGGGGAGTTTCTTCAGCTCCCCTCACCAACAACTCGAAGGGAGGCTTTTCTTGCCTGGCATTAGGGTTTCTGTTGGCTTGTCTGTGGCTCTTGTGGGGAGCATTATCACCCCAAATGCTGTAACTTCATTCAAATTATATATGCACATATATGTATTAAATAAGTATTTTTAAGTAAACATGAAGTACTATGTTTCTCTGTAGCTTTTTCAAATATCCCTAGTGTTATTTACTCCTCCATTCTTCTCCTCTGCATTCACCTCCTCTCAGTTAAATCCTCCCCATTCTGCTCAAATCTTAAATCTGACTCACAAAGCCATTGTCCTCTGCTGCTGTCACAGTCAGAGTGTTTAAGTGTTTACTGAACTCTTTGAATATTGAAGTCCTCATTGCAACAGCTAGTTTATATGAAAGAATACTCGAGTCTGTTTTTGCTGCCTAGTGTTGAGTGACACACTCAGCAACTTCTGTATAATCGAGTCCTTTCCTCCAGACTTTACACTCCTCTCCTTTCCATCTCATGGAAACCTTGACAATATTTTTACTAATTCTTTGAGAATTTCATTGGCTATTTTGGTCACATGCACTCCCACTTTCCCCTACTCTTCCCAGATCCACACTCACCCCCCACCTCCAGTGTCATGTGTTTGTTTTCTTTTTTAAATTTCAACAAGCCATACAGTTCCAATCTGTGCTTTCCATGTAATTCTGAGTGTGGAAGTGTTTGGTGACCTACCAGGGGACATGCCATTAAAGAAAACTAACCTTCCCTCCCACAGAAGCCATAAACTGTGCATAGCCCCTCAGTTAGAAAGAGGCCCCATGCTAGACTGTGGACTAGCTTGATCTTGTGTGGGTCTTGTGCAGGAAACCACAGCTGCTCTGGGTTCATGAGTATGGTCATCCTCTCATGTCCAGAGGACTCTGTTTCATTTCAGTTTTCCTCAGCCTCTGGATCTGAAAATCTTTCTACTCTTTCTTCCATGATAGTCCCTGAGTATTAGGAGGAATTGTGACACAGTTGTCCCATTCATGGGTGGACATTCCATACAGACTTGTTCTCTGCACTTTGACCAGTGGTGAATCTCTGTGCTGACCACTGTGCACTGCACAGAAACCTACGATGAGACCTGAGGCCTGCTGGAGAGCTGTGCATTTACAGGTCAGTGGGGACCACACCCATTTGGCAGAATGATGTTAGTGTTACCCTTGGGCCTGTGAGGTCCCCAACTGTGGTTTCTTGACAAGATCTACAGTATCAAGAATATGTTTCCTCTTTGGAGTGGATCTTAAATCCAAGCAGAAATAGATCCAAATAGAAATACTCCTGTAATATTTGTGCCAGCATTGCACCAGTGGCTGCATCCAGTCACTGTCATTCACGGGGTTCCCATCTGGGTAAGACTGTTGATAACTCCCTTGTTGACCCCACCTCCAGCAGCCTGCATAACTCCTTCTACCATGGAAGCATGTATATGTCTCTCCTTTTTGACTACTTTCCCTCTCCGTGTGTCTGTACATATAGATGGACCTGGGTAGTTACTTTGTCTTTATCATTTTAATTGTCTAGTTTGCTCAGTGACTCAGTATGATTTCTATTTAATAGTGTGTACTTGGGGGACAGAATTGTATAAGACTCTGAATGTGGACTCTAGCCTGATCTCATTGTTACTCCTTTGATGGCTTCATTTTACATGACTGCCTTGACTTGTTAAGTAGGTGCTTTCCTTTCTTCTTGCTTTCTGGGTGTTTTTCAAGGTTACATTGATTGAAGAGCATGATCTCCATATTAGAAAACTTCATCGTCTTACTCTGTAGATACAAGTTGTTAAATTTGAGCAGTTGCTTTCTGTTCTGACATCATTTTACTTCTGATTACCTCCAACTTCTTTTTTTTTTCCTAATTAATTGGCTACATTAAACAAGTCCTTCCTTGAATGATATATGCTAAAAATAATCTTTTCTTATAGATATTTATATATGTTCTTTCTGCTAATTTTCCAGGAGTGCCCTTCCTTTACCCTTCAACTTACTGGGAAAATGAGCATGAATAATAAATTCAAATAGATGTTTTTGAATTTTAAAAATTACTTTAAAAATTTATATACTAGATTTATGATTAAGAATCAGTTTGCTCAGTGTTGTTAATTGTCCTTCTGGCAGGGTATATTGGCTGCCCTAGTTCTCCTATCATTGGCAGCTTTCACCAATAAATAATACATTCTTTGTTAATCATATCTGCTTAGCAGCTATAGAGATTATTAATTAGAAACTTGTAACTAGATTCAAAATTAAAATGGTGATAATTTATTTGGGAAAGAAATTATTCAGAATGAGGTTTCCTCTGCCTTGAACACATTCTTTCTAATAAGTCACCTTGCCTTTCATAGTGAGGAATGTTATAATACTTTGGAAATTGAAGAAAATCTTTTTGTGTTAACTTTATGATCTCTTCAAGTATGTCAGCTTTCATGTGGATCAAATATATTCTGGCTCTGTTATGCATGACATTAGACCTTACATTATATGTTAGATCATACACATTCAGCCTTAGTTTTGGGTTGTTCTAATGAGATTGTTTATATTAAAATAATCAAGATAAATTACTTTGCTACTGGGCCAGAGAGGTGGCTCATTTGGTAAAAGTACTTGCTGTACAACCATGATTACCTGAGTTCAGTCCCTGGATCCCATGGTAGAAGGAAAGACTCCACTCCCAGAACTTTCCCTCTGCCCTGTCTCCAACATGCACAGTGTTAGATCCCCACCACAGATAATTATAATAAATGAAAAAAAAGGAAAATATTTTTCTAGATTTACAGGTATAATCATTAGATTTTCAGACTTGTATACCTATACATGATTTATAAGCATTTTGGCAACCTTCTAATTATGAGTTAGAATAATTTATAGTTTTTAAAATAGTTATGTATTATTTTCCAGCAAGAATTTATTCTCTTGAGCAAAAATAAAAGAAACATCACAGGAAACTCAAGTTGTCACATTTTCTGTGTTTTTACGTCATGTTTTCTGTTTTAAGTGAAGTTACAAGTTTATGTTACTTGGTTAGGAAAAGACCTATAATCTAAGTACAGGGAGGCTGAAGTGGGGACGTCATTAGTTCACAGGCAGTCTGGACTACGTCACGAGAGACCTCATCTTGGCAAAACAAAGAAAAGGTGACAGTTTAACAGTTTGATTCTAATATAATTGATTTTCAATCAAATAAAGATTTATATATATGTGTGTGTGTGTGTGTGTGTGTTGGTGTTTGTGTGTGTGTGTGTGTATATATATATATATATATTCATGTATATATATTCTTTTTATAATATCTAGTTCTGAAATTTCCCTTTCATAAGTAGGATGAAAACCTTGCCGACAGGAATACTTTCTTCTTTTCCTTCTTTCTCCAAAGCAGGGTGTGGTAAAAGTTGAGAGTGGACTCTTAATGAGCTCAATTGAAGTATCATACATATTTATTTTGTTTGATCTACAAATTTTAATTTGATCTGTTTTTCCTTCTCTTGGTGCTACACAGTTGACTACTGGACTTGCATGTTAAAATCTGTGAATAATAAGAGTAAAAAGGAACTTGGAATGCTTTTCAAGTTACTTTGAAGTGATAGGCAACAAACTAGAAATTCAGTTGCAACAATTATGAAACCGGGTAGCTAACACTCAAGTACCTTGGCGTGCCAGGCTCTGTGGTTAGTAGCTTGTAAATATTTTCACTTAATTGTTTTTTATGTGTTTTGAGATTGAGACATTTCAGGCATTTCAGTTTCCATTTCAGGCATACTTAAATTTGTGAAAATTTAGGTCTTCTGGTTTCATAGGTCTTATGCTACCTGGAGTAATATTTTACTGTGTTTTTTAAAGTAGACAGACACACTGCAAAGACACTGAGGAATGTGTTCGTGGAAAAGTGTGAACTTAATCATGACACATCCTACTCCCTAAATTAAGCATATTTTCTCAGAATGCTCCTCTAACTCTGCAGAGGGTTTAGTCTGTTTTCAAATTTACTTAACTCCATCTTAAAATCTTCAAAGGATCCTTAAGCCACCCATGTATTCAAAAAATAAAATGCTCTTTTCCCCAAACTTGTGCACTTGCATTTTTTTAGGGAAATTATCTTGTCCCTCACCTTTCTCTTTCTGGTGTTTTTCTCCCAGTTATTGCATATTTTTGAGCTATTCTACAAATGCAGCAGTAACAAAGCCCTGCTAATTAAGACATAGCTGCAGTACTCAAAACTCTTAGATTCCGGGAGAGAGGAAGAGATGTATAAAGCATGAATTGTTAGAGAATTTAGTGTCTGAAAATAGTTATGTTTTCATGGAATCCTCATAGGCATTCTCTTACTCTGTCTCTTTGGCTTTTTGCCTCTCTGTCTCTGTCTGTCTGTCTGTCTGTCTGTCTCTCTCTCTCTCTCTCACACACACACACACACACACACACACACACACACACACACTAAATAGGAAGGTCTAGACAGTCTTCTGAGTGTTGGAATTAGTAAAGAAACTACAATGCTATATTACTCTGTATCTTGCCTCGTATATTTCATAAGGTTTGGGAAAAGGAAAGGCCATTTACTCTCTCTACTTACGTCAATTCATTCTTCACATCCTACACTGTTACCCTAGTGTTTTGTTTTATAGACATTCATGTTTTTAAAGTCAAGATGGCTAATGTCTGTATAGTTTTTTTTTTTTTTCCTTTTGCCCGGCTTTGGGATGTGTTTTGTTTGTAGTTCCTTGCTGATTTCTTACAACTCATCTATAAACAGACAATATAATTTTCCTAATTTTAGAGAAAGGAAACCAAAGCACAGAGGGATTAAGCAACACTTGACCATGATCACAGCTGCCAAGCTATGGAACTGATGTCAAGTCCAGGACCCTTGTTTTCAGGGTCCACTCATTATCAGTGAGGCATCAGATCTAGTTCCCTTTACTTTGTACACAGGTACCTGTATACAAAGCTCACTGATTTTAAAAAATACATATTTTGTTAGAATTAATTTTATTACTATAATTAAAATATTTTATTAGTAAATACTAGGATTCTAGAATTGAAGCTCCTGGATCAAGTATATTTTGATTAAATTCCCTTCATCAGTATTTCATTCCTGTAACTCTTCCACCTCCACTGCTGTGCTGCCTATATCCTCCTGGGTGTGGGACCATCCACCAGCATGTAAACCCACCAGGGCCACACCTTTGAAGAGAACTGACTGTCTTCAAGGTCACTGTTTTTTTTTTAAGGTACATGTTTTTCTCTGGTTGTATTGGCTTTTTCCCTCCATCTTTCACTCATGGAGAAAGTTTAACTATTTATGCAGTCTTATCATTTACAACATTTATATCCACGTGTCTACAGTGGAATAATCCTAAAATGGGGGACAGCACAATATGAAGAGAATAATTAACCCATGTTTCAAGAGAAAGCCAAAACTCTTTAGACTGGATAGAGGGGTAGGAACTCTCTTTTCTCTTTTCTTTTTTCTTTGCCATCTTCCTCCACTTGCTGGCATCTTCGCTGTGTGTTTTACTGTGCTTTGGTCTTGTATCTTTTTCATTCTTCTTCCTCTGTGTTTAGGAATTTTGCTTTACCTCATAGAGTAGGAATTTTATTTCTCTTCATTTCACTTCTTTCTTTCTAGCAGGCCAGTCAATAAGTATTTATGAACTCGTGGTTGTAGATTTTGGCAGCAAAGAAGATAGGTCTGGTACATATTTTGGGATTACTAGAATATTAATCTCATTGTTCTTCGACAGGAGGGGAATTACACTTTTTGGATCTTGTCATTTTGATCTGTGACCCAGATATTAGTGTTTCTTGGGCCTGTTGCTTTCAGTGACTTGAATTTTCAGTTTGGTCTCTGGCTTCTACCATTTAAAGAAATTCGCACTTGATATACATACTGGTATCTTCTAAATGCGAGGTACAGCCTCTTCTATAAAATATGCTATAGAAAACTGTAAGCAGAAGGAATCCTTAACTTTGGATTCCAGTTAAGTTGCACTCTTCTCTTTCTGTCAGTCATTTGCAGAATGACCATGAGCAGATTAACCCTTCTGTGCTACAGTTTTGTCATTTGTAAGGTGGGAAAACTCTTTAATAAAGTGACATAGATGATTAAAGGAAGCGATGCCTGTAAAACGTGTTTATAGCATGTGTACTCGTGCCTGGAGTGGGCTGCTCTTCAGAGGACGCTGTTCCGCAGACGCCTGCTCCCTGCTGTGGTGGCTCATCCTGGCTGTCATCTTGACAGACCTGGAAAGGAAAACTCAAGTGAAGAATTCTCTACGTTAGATTTGCCTGTGGGCATTTGCGGGCATTTTTTATTGTTATGTGATGTGGAACAGCCAAGAGGACTGTTGGCAGAATTTACCCAGTTAGGTGAGCCTGGGTTGTGTAAGAAGTCACTGGATGTCAGCCAGGGGGTGAGGCTGCACGCAGTGTTTCTCTGTGGTGGCTGTTTCATTCCTACTTCCAGGTTTCTGCATTGAGTTTCCTGCCTGGCTATGATCTGGAGGTATAAGATGACATATGCCCCTTTCTCCCCAACTTGTCTTTGGTCAGAGTGTTTATCACAGCAACAGAAAAACAAATTAGACCCATGTCTTCTTTGATTATAAAGTCTTTTTTTTCCCATTCAGATATGCAACTCCTAACTTACTGCCACTCATTCTGTAATTGTTTCTTAGGAATCAATTTTTATTTAAAATTATATTCATTTCTTCTAATATAGCAATAGAGACTACTCAAAAGACAAAAATCCCTTTGTCATATCATTATCCATACTTTTAAAGTATGAGACTATGCCTAAAAGTGAAAACTATATTCTTTAAGTACTTACTTGCTGCTTACTGTATGGAAAGACCAGTGCTGCTACATAGTCTTTATTAAAGCTGGGTGTTTTCACTGACTTTTAAAGGTCTTTGTCATCAAATCATGTCAATCCAGAACTTGCTTCTCATCACAAAGTAGCATATCTTTAATGGTTTTCATGTTGCTGTGCACAGATAAAATGCCCCCTATGTGATGCTTTAGAGCCGCGTGTTTAGGACTGTGTGGAGTTGTTAGGATCTGGGGAGTATTTGTGTAGACTTTATTGGTTATCCATTCAAATCTGGAAATACAAAATCTGAAAAGCTTGCAGATTTGAAACTCTGATTGTCATTGTTTTGAAGATGTGGATTTCATATGCTCGGATTAGCAGACTTGCTGTGTGTAGATTCTTTTAAGCTACTTGACACGATTCCTTTGAATAGATATACTATAATTTATCTAATAAAACATGTTAATAATTAGTTTTCAATTTCTTATTATTACAAGCATTGTCAAAATGAAAATTCTTTTACATGGATCATACTGGTGTGTGTCTTTCTGGAAGGTCAGATTCTAGAAGTGGAGTTACCAGATCAAATATAGTATATGAATTCAGAATCTCAAATACATGATTTCTATTTCATTTTTCTTAATTAAATTTATTCTTTGACAATTTCATACCAGTATATAATTCATTGTGGTTACTTTCCCTCCACCTTTTCTAGATCTTCTTTGTACTTCTGGCAACATCCTATTCCTTACAAACTCATCTGCCACATCCATGTCTTGTGTTTCACGTTGTGACCCAATAAGTTTAACCTGCACTCTCTGTGCAGCCATAGGCATGGAACTATTCATTGCTTTTACATCTTCCTGCTTCGATGTCCTCTTCTATCCCATTCTATGATGTTCCCTGTAGGTGCTTGTTTAGTGCTGAGCATTGACTCATCCTCATCACTCGAAGCAGCTACAAATACCTGCCTTTACCCATCTAGGAATGCTATAGCATGAACATTAGCCCTCTTTCCTCTCTTCCCCCATTTCTCAGTTTCCCCCTTTCCTTCCCCTATCCTCCCATTCTTCCCCTCTGTTTCCCTCTCCCTCTTCTCCTTCTGCTCTCCCCCCTCCCCGCTCTGGTTATCATAGTGCTGGAGATTGAGCAAAGGGCTTTCACTCTGTCACTGAGCCACACCCTGTTCCCATTGTTCGTCTTTTCTAGTCCTCTGTTTTGTTTGAACCCCTGACAATTTAACTGATCAATATGTTTTGTTTTATTTTTCATTTAAAATTACAATGAGGTGGGTTTTTTTAAAATTATCTTCACTGGGTGCATGTATTTTATGTATTATGACCTATTTTGTTTTCTTATCTCGGCTCAATTTCTAGTGTCTTATTTATTTATTAGTAAAATTGTGGCATGTTGGTGAAAATGAGCTCTTGCTATATGTTGAAACTTTATGCACTAATTAATTGAAGTTCATATTTATAGGCAGTCATGTTCCTTATCTTTATGGCATCTGGTTTTGTCTCATGCTTATGCATTCCTTTGCCATCAAGATTAATAAGAATCCAAATGATTCTTTTATCATAGTACTTTTGATTTCTTCTTATGGTCAAAACTTAGGATGTCCATGAATGTGTGTTTTTTCCCTTTCTTGGGTTCTAAATTTAGCAGGTACAATGTCATCAAAGACGTCGTAGGCTCTCGACATACTTTTGTTTACTATGGAGTAGAATAAAGTATAAGATGGCACTGTCTTTCATACTGCTTAAGTGGATGCCAGGTTCTGAGTACTTACGCTTGCTATAGATCTCTAAGTAGGGTAACTTTAGGCTATTTACCTGAGAGAATCCAAGTAAAATCTGTTTTCCATTGTAACTTTTAATAGTCCCTTTTCTCAAAACTGCCTGATTTTCTTTGAGAATATGGGCATTATATGGGATAGTTGTTTACTGGCTGGCTCTCTAGGATATCGTAGTACTGCATCTTCATTTGTTTGTGTTTGCACTCACCGTTCCCTTGATACCACTGAAACCTCATTTGCTTAGCTTTAGAAAAATCCTCTCATTTCTATTTGTCGTGATGAGCTTGTTATCAACTTCAGAGTTGCTTACGTGAGCTATTTCCAGAGTGGGTCATACTTTTGTCTTCATTCCACTATCCAGAGTGATATTCAAGTTTTAAATAAAATGTCCCAATTCTTATCTGCTATTACTCTAAAATAATTAAACATTTTCTCTGTGTGTACATGTATTGTGATTTTTCTGAATTTGTGAATGGCTATGACCAGGTCCTTTAGCCTGCCCAAACAAACGTTTGTCAATTAAGTGGATGTTTGTTTTGTATATCCCAGATATGAAATATTTTATGTTGGCTTACTGTTTTTTATAGTAACTTAAGACATGTGCTCTTCACATAGACCCTTGTGGGAGATATTTGCCAATTTGGAACAGCATTGACAAGCCTTGCTTGTATTCTGATAGACAAATTTTTAAACTATCTTGTATTGTTGGGACACAGCTTTGCTAGCCTTTCTGGATTAGTTCTGTGCCAACACCTTTTAATAGTTTAGGTAAATTGCATTCATTCTATTCCTTTTCTCTGTCTCGTGTACCCTTCCCATCCGCGATGAAGTGTCGATGGGCTCGATTCTATGCAGGTAACGGCAGCTGCTATGACTCGCTTGCACAGCAGCCCATCACATCAGAAAACAGGTCATCCTCCCGCAGCTCTTCCATCCTTTCCGCCTTCTTTTCGTCACCCGTGTCCTGAGCCACCGTCAGGGCGTGGGATACAGACCTTCCACTCTTCACCCGTGTCCTGAGCCACGGTCAGGGCGTGAGATAAACCTTCCACTCTTCACCCGTGTCCTGAGCCACGGTCAGGGCGTGGGATAGACCTTCCACTCTTCACCCGTGTCCTGAGCCACGGTCAGGGCGTGGGATAGACCTTCCACTTAGGACAGAGCACTCAACGGTCACTTATTCTCAGCACTTTCACCAGCTTTACATTTTTTCCTGTTGCAAAATTTTTAGCGCCTTAAAATGTTTATTTTGTTTTAATTTATATGTAACAGCATGTTTATGGGCACAGTGTAGGCTGTTGTCTCTGATAGAAGTCACAGATGGCAGGAACGAGATCTATCTGTTTGTATGCATCAGGTGGTCACGCCCTGCCATTCTCCACAGGAGCATCTCCTCATGCTCAGAAGCTGGGTGCCTGGTTTCTTTTTCTCTGGGCACACTGTGGTGCTGGGAAGTCCTCCCCCAGCCCTGTGGGGGGAATGGAGAAGTGTGGTGCTATGGAGTGAGGATGTCCCTCATACCCTCTTGTTTGGGTTTTGTTCAGTTCTGTTTGCCATGTGACATTTCAAGCTCTTTTCCAGGTTTCGTGTCTGTGGATAGATGGTAGATGGACTGTTTGTGGAGGAGTGAGGCGCAGGGCCTCTCAGTCTGCCACTGCTGATGTCACACTAGCTTTACACTATCACGTTTGGGTGAAGCCGTCTATTGTAGCTGTCTGTAGAGTCTTATCTGCAGATGAGAGTTTGCATGAAGTTATTTGAAACACTTATCTGGGCACTAGTGTTTGCTTTTGGTAGACACATCGCCACATCTTACGTTTTATGGACATACTTATATTTTATATAATGTGTTTTTTTTCTCTGTAGAAAGTGATAACGAGCTCTCAAGTGGAACAGGTGATGTGTCCAAAGACTGTCCTGAGAAGATCCTCTATTCTTGGGGAGAATTGTTAGGAAGATGGTAAGAATTTACTTTTTAATGAAATTTACATTTATGTTCTTTGTGTTAATTTTTATACCAATTAAAAATCTGCCAGTAAAGAAAATTTAAAACTGTAATATCAAAACCATCTTAGAATCTTAATATACTTTAAATTATTCACTTAATATGTTTGCATGCAAAGTACATGTGTGTGAGTGTGTGTGTGTATGGTGCTCAGAGGACAACTTTGTGGTCCAGCCCTCTCCTTCCATGTTTATTGTGCTTCAGGCCTCAAACCCAGGGCTCCAGGCTTGCACAGCCAGGGCCTTGACATACTTAAAACATAAAAAAAATGTGATTCATAGATGTTCTTCATGTTTGTCTGTCTAGATCTTCCCTCAGCACGGGTTCTATTTAAGTTCCTCTCAGAAGTTGTTTCTCCCACCCAGAGTTTGAAGGCTAGGTGAAATGAGCAAATTCCTGGAAATGTCTGACATGCCACAATTCACTCGAAATGAAATAACCTGAATGGTTTGGTGTATTTGAATTCATTCCTTTATTAAAATGTTTCTTTCATCCCTTTGTTATTTTTGAGAAAGTGTTTCACTTGGCCAAGCTGGCCTTGAATAGCCAAGGGAAACATAAATAGCGATTCTCTCTCCTCTGCCTTCCACGTGCTGGCATTACAGGTGTGCCAGTGTATGTAGTTTATGTTATGCTGGGCTTGGTGCGTCTTAGGCAAGGACTCTCTCAATGAGCTACATCCCCAACCCTGCTTCAAAATGTTTTCTTAACAAAGAAAGCTTGAAACCTAATTAGAAAATTCTACCAAATATTTATAAAAGGTGAACTGTTAAATTTTATGCAGACTTTGTAGAATATATTGAAGGCAATTATTCTGAATTAATTTTATGACACTACCATACACTGATCTTAAAACTAACTTAAAATATTGTGACAAAACCATAGTCAAGTATGTCTGTGAACATAAGTTCAAAAATCCCCAACAACAGTAAGAGCATATCAATCAGTGATTTATAATTAAAAAGGAGAATAAAGCATAACAATGAACAATGAGTTACTCTGGGAAAGCAGGTGTAGGTCAGCATTTGAAAATAGTAATTCACAATATTGTCATCAGAAGAACAACAGTGGAATTATCTCAACAGGTGCATTAGAGAGCTTTCATTTATGATATATCTATGTAAGCTAGGACTCCAGGGAGCCTTCACAAGTCTCTAGCAGGTACCTCTGAACTGTCAGTGGCCATTGTCTTTGAGAACTAAACCCTAAGCCTGGAACAAGACAGGCATATCCACGCTGAGCGGTCTCATTTGCGTGAAGCTAAAACATTGGGGATCTTTTAAAAAATGCTGTATTTTTTACTATTTGAATCAATTTTTAACTTTAAATATATTTTGATCATATTTTTTCCCTCTCCCAAGTCCTTCCAGATCCTCTTTCCCACCCTACCCATCTGACTTTAAGTTCTTTCTTAAAAAACAAACAAAAATCTAATACAACCCCTCAAAAAAACCAAGAAAACAAAATGAAACACCACCCAAAAAGAAGACACGAAACTGTAGCCAAATAAGAGCACACACAGAACCAAACAAAAGGCCTTTATATGTTGGTCAACTACTCCTGAACATGAGGCTTATCCTGGAATGATTGATATACCCAGTGTCACTCCATTGGAGAAAACGGATTTTCCCTCAGCCAGCAGGTATAAATGACAGTTCAGTTGTTAACTTTTACCATAGTGGCTAGGTTTCATTCATTCATTCATTCATTCATTCATTCACTCACTTATTTAGAAAATACAACAAAGTAAAATATAATAAGATAAAAGACCATCACATCAAAGTTGGACAAGACACACAGATGGAAAAGAGACCATGAGAAGGCACAGAGTCAGAGACCCATGTGTTTGCACATTCAGGAATCTCACAGAAAACTTGAAAAAACTTGAAGCTGGTTCAGACTCGTGCAGTCCCTCTGCATGTCCCTCCGTGTCTCTGAGTTTATACAAATGTGTTCATGTTGATTTGTTTTCTTTTTATTGAGACAGAATCTCACTATATAACTTTGGCTAGCCTGGAACTTGCCTTGTAGATCAGGCTAGCCTAAAACTCATAGAGATGTTCCTGCCTCTGGCTCCTGAGTGCTGGGATTAAAGACTAGCATGTCACCATTCCCAGCCTCGTTTTACAATCTTACAGAATACAAAGCCAATATGTGGGCATTAATTCTACTTAAATATTCTAGCAATGGAAAATCAGGGAAAACATAGAACATACAAAATACCAACAAAAGAACCATGCAATATTTATACAGAAATCTAGCAAACTATTATCTCTGTGCTTTGAAACACTGGCAGCAATGAAAGAACTCAAAGGAGACCTAAGTAAATGTATAAGTAGAGTAGATTCATGGAACGAAAGAATCAATATTATTGAAATTTTGGTTCTTTCCTAAGTAACATATTTTCAGGAAAACTTCAGTAAAGTCCCCAGCAGAATATTCTGTAGCTACAAAGTTGATACTAAAAATTATATGGCATACACATTGATTATAACATCCAAAACGATTTTGAAAGTAAAGAATAAAGTAGGAACCTGGCTTGAGAGTTCGCTACATTAATTGTGAGGACTTGCAGTTTAAGAATAGAAACATAGCTCCCTGACACAGAATGAAGAACTAAGAAATAGAGACAAAGCTCCTAAACATTTTCCAGATAAGACGTGTAAATATTCAAGTTTAAAAAAGATATTCAACATAACCACTAGAGAAATGAGAATAAAAACTGTTTACTGAATATCGATGAGAAGCACCTATGCATAAAATATTTCTTTTATAAATTCCTGTTGATTCCATGACCACCTATATATCTGTAGTTTCCCTTTCTGCCTTGGCTCTCACTTACATTTCAGTTTATAAAACCATGACAGTTGACTCGCTCACCCAGTGTCTTTCTTCACTGAATCATCTTTTCGTAGGAACGGGAGTGGAGACTGCTTATTTAGAGATGGAACATGAGCTAGTTTTTACTCTCAAGCTTTATCATGTTATAAAGGCAAACGAACATTTAAACAGATAATTGCGTTCTGTTGATAAATACTTACTGTAAATATTATAGACCCAGTGGCAAGCTTGACCGTATACACAGCAGAAAGAAATGACAGCAAGTAATCATATGCCCACCCATTCAGCTCAAGCAGTCACTGAAATGAAGAAAATGCCTACAGATTCTTTCAAGATACTATCCTTAGTATTTTTAATGTTTGCTTTCACGTATTTAATTGTTTTTGGTAGTGATGATTAAATTCAGGTCTTTAAACACGACCAGGCAGAGCACTCTACTTTTGAGTATCGCCTTCATCTTCAAAAACAATTTAAAGAATTTGAGATAGGATTTTTGCTTGGTCTGCCTGCCCCAGCTGCCCGGGTGCTGGGACTGCAGGTCTGTATCGCTACACATGCCGCTGCTGCACTGGTTATTTTAGTACAGTAACTTGGAGGCGGGAAACACTGGCTAATAGAAGTGGCGGTTGATTGTCTGCATTGATCAGATCCTTATCAAACTGATGGACCTTATGGAGAACAAACTCCCTATTGAGGACCATATGGAGAACAAACTGAGGACTTGCTTCTTCCAAACTGAAGACTTCTGGGGAAGAATTGAGACGATTTCTTAGCTAAAATTCAGTGTACATTTTTTTAAAAAGAAATAAAACAGTATATTTCTGAATTATATTGAATTACTATCACTTTAGACATTGATATAATCAATGCTAGTATTTTATTAATAGTATATTTTAGAATTTAAAAAAATCGTTAGAAGAACTCAAGGGAACTGTATTGAGAAACTGAGACAACTGATTTTTAACCCTTTACAAAGCTTACTAGATGTTTTCCATTTTGTATCTTTTTATTTCATTCGAGGCATTGTTGAACTTGTGCCTTAATAGATGTAATAAATATAAAATGTGCCGAGAGAAATTGTGTCTGTGATTGAAGTTTGGTAGTCCTAAAAGTATCATCTGCAGAATTTCTGCTGTAAACATTCTCTTCTTTAGGTTTAGGGATGTTTGAGTCTTGGGATTCACGGGTTCACAGGAAGTTTTTCTGTGTGAGTTTTAAAGGCAAAGCACCTTTTGCCTCAAGTTCTGTAGTGTACCGCTTTGGAAAACCCCTTTCTTTTCCCTTTGCCTCCTTTCTTGCTTTCCTTTATTTATTTTTTACATTTAAATTTAAATTTTTTGAGGCTAGGTCTCATCTAGCCCAGGCTGTCCTTGAGCTTTGGATTCTCCTGCCCTGGCTTCCCGAGTTCTGGATTACAGTGTATGTCACCAGAATTGGTTAACAACATAAAAAAAAAATTAAAAACTTAAAAAAAAAGTTTCCTAATCTAACTGAGCTCATGAAAACTGTCAGGAACATGAAATGTAAGCTGAGTGGAAGTTTGGAAGATTGAAAGTCACCAAGTATAAACACGTAGCTTCCTTACTTTTTAAGTTAATATGAGGCTCCATTTTATAATTGAGGAGGGAAAGTCTCATAAGCAAATCAAAATAGAAATATGTATTCTTCATCTGAATAATGATTTTAATTTATCCCTTTTCTTGACCCTCTTCCTCCTTTTCCTCCTCCTCTTCTTTCTCCTCCTCCTCTTCCTCCTCCTCCTGTTCTTCCTCCTCTTCCCCCTTCTCTTCCTCCTTTTCCTCCTCCTCCTCCCTCCTTTTCCTCCTCCTCCTCTTCCTCCTCTTCTCTTCTCTCTCCTTTCTCTCCTCCCCTGCTTCCCATCTTTCTTTTCTCTCTTTTCTCTGTGGAGCTCTATCTTGGAACTCATGCCAGGCAAGCACCTTGCCACACCGTTTCTTAAGTACTGCATACCTAGGACTTGCTAGTGGGGGAAGGAGAAATTCCAAACTTTACTTATTAATATCCCGTTTTGAAATTTCATCTTTATTTTTTTACTTTCACGAGAATTTGATAAAGTGTATTTTTTGTATTCTCTCTAAACTCTAGGCATCTACTTTTGAACCCTCTCTCAAACTGCGAACCTTGCTTGAAATAATATCCTTCATTGGAAATTCTCTCAGTTGATGTTTTGAAAACAGTTTTTATATGCTAGGCAGTTTCAATAAAATCCCTTTGGAACGCAAATTATCTAAGGGGTACATGAAAAATTTTGACCCTACTAGAATCAGTGAGAATATTCTCATTTAAACTATTATTTACTTAGCCTTAGTAGTCTAACATGTTTAGTTCATTCTACATTCATTTGTTTATTAAATAATGCATTTAAGCCTTTATGTACTAGGCATGTGTTTTTGGTGCTTAGACTGTATGAGTCACTAAGACACAAATTATTGCCTGTATGCAGAATATATTTGTGGATTAAAACACTGACTATAAGGATTAGGGCTTTGGCTTAGTTGTAGAGTATTTACTTAGCATGTGTAAGGCTCTGGGTTTAATCTCCAGTATTACAAAACAAGGCAAAATTTAAAAATGATTATTGTACAACTAATTTTTATTTGGTTTAATATGTAAAATTTTAAATAATTGTATTAGATGTCTATCTTGTTTCTAAGGCGGGCTCAGCACATGTTGTGATTAGTTGTCTGTTCCTGATATCTGCATTTCGTGTTCTAGCCAAGCAATGGTTATATGTTGTCATATTATTTCTAGAAATAGCATTGGTTAGTTTAAGAAGTTACTTTTGGGTTGGTGAGATGGCTCAGCAGGTAAAGGTGCTTACTCTGCAAGCCTGAGGACCTGAATTTGGTCCCCTAAACCCATGTGGTGAAAGAGAGCCCACTCCACAGAATTGTTCTCTGACTCTCACTTGTGCACACACCACTTGCACACACACACTTGTCTGTGTGTGTGTATGCATATATATACATATTTATATATGTATATATATGTATATATATACATATATGTATATGCAATTTGGCTTAATCCATTAGTTATTATATCTAAAATAAGTAGGTGTTATAGATCTAATTGCAGTGTTATTTCATGGAAGCCAGCAAAGATTGTTAATCCATAATATTATAAGTAACCCAGTTTTCTAAAAATACTAGCCTGTAAGATAAATAGTGTCTAGACTTGTAATGTTAGAGAAAAAAGATTTCATTATATCTCAACAAACAAATGCCTGAGGATCAGGTAGAAATGCAATGCTGATTGAATTGAAGTATTTGACACAGTAGAAATGATTCTGGGGATTGTTGACTATCAACCTTAATAGCTGTGTGGATCCGTATGTAAATATGAGTGTATGCGTATGTGTGACTTCACCTTTCAAAATCCTGGGTAAATCATTATACATTCTGAACTAACTGATTGTTTACACAAGGTTATTGTTCTTGTCATTCCGCCGACAAGCTGGAAACATGCTATAAAGGGTGAATGTGTGTCAGGAGGCTATTGCAGACGTGTAGGCTGGGTAAACTTAGTGACAGAGAGTAAGGTGGGCTCGTTAGAGGCTGAGAAAGTAAGATCTGTGAGAGCTGACGATTGGCTAGGAAGGAGCTGCGGGAGGAAGAGCGGTGTCAACAGTAACAACTGCATTTTTAGTTTGGGTAGATTATGGTGGTATTCACTGAAGTTGAGGTAATCTTGGAAAACAATCAGATTTTGAAAGAAGACGAGTTCAGATTGGGACATGACTGATTTTAGAATGCTGTGGAGCCCTGGGCTCTGTGAAGACATGCGGAAGGTACTAATGTCTGCAAATGAGACAATAAAAGAATTAGATCACTGATGTCAAGAGTAGAGAGAAGCAGTCATCGATGAAGCACTTGTGTGTGTGTGGGCGGGGAGTGGATACACAGGAAGGTTTATCATTGATCCTTGGGGAGACAATGAAAGATCAAGACTGGAAGGGTTGAAAAATACCCATTGAATTTAGTGACTGAGGATGATGTGGATTACTTGAGTGAAAACCTTTCAGGAAGGGACAGATTGCAGAGGAACACGTCGGCCTTGATCCGGCAACATGGCTGCTCCAGGAAAGGATCACCTCCAAGGGCCTGTGTGATAGACATTTGATCCCTGATCCAGCTGCATGGCTGCTCTAGGGTAGAAAGAATGTCAGTCCGGCTAATTCTGTCCTCTGTTTGTGCTAATGCTAAAGGAAAGGGAATTCTGTGGTTCCTCCCCAGCGACTAACATGGAGATCTGAGGAACACCACGGAGTCTCTCAGTCTGACCTTCACTTAGTGGCAGCAAGGTTGACTGGAGTGGCATTTAGGAAGTGAATTATAGGATTGTCTTCATTAATGCAAAATAAGACTTTGTATCTGAAGGCAGCATAGCACACACCTTTAAGTAGGCCCTCTCAGAAGGCAATGGTGGAACACGCCTTTAATTCAACTCTTGGGATATAAAAGGAAACAGTAGAAGTGAGGGAGCTGAGAGAGAAGTGGAAGGAGAAGCAGAGATAGAAGCTGAGTGAGAAGCAGAACGCAGGAGGCTGAAGAAGCAGGCGTGTGGAGAAGAGGCTGTGGAGAAGGCAGCTGGGAAGCTCGGTCCCGGAGACTGAAGCCCTCTAGATCCAGGTCTTTGTCTTGAAGACCGTATCTCATTCTCTGAGCCCTCTTGAACACAATACTCTTACAACAGAGGTGCAGTTGAATTGAAAAGTGAGTGTGAGGGAAGAGGAAGAGGATGAGTATGCCGCACTTCTGCACAGTCGCCTGTGCAGGCTCAGAGGCCTCATTGTATGGCTTCTGAAGAACGCAGTCAGGTGTGCTTTTACCTGCAAGTATCTGTTCAAGGTGTGACAGACGATGCTTTGCTGACCTCACATGTGGCGTGTACTGTGTGTAATGACTCTGAATCCCACTTATGTGACTCGTAATTTACAGTATTTTCCTTCAGCTTCAAGGAAATGTATGTAGACATTTTTGTACTCACACTGTTGTTTTTAATTAGCTTACTTTTTTACCTACAGAATCCTTAAATTCAACCACCCTCACACCATATTTTTCTGATCCAACAGTATAATCAGAGCCATACATTGAATTATAAAAACATGGTTTATAAACGATCCTAGTTCTCCTATGGCATTATGTTTTTAAGTAGCCCCAGCTTCAGTTGGATAAAGAAAAAGAGAGCTTCACAGAAGTTCCAGGCATCAAAGAGTTTATTCAACTCTTCTTCTCAAGAGTACTTAGTACTTTTCTATGTGTCTCATATTTTGTAGAATGTGTTAAACATGTTTGCCTAAGTTAACTAAAATTGATCTTATTTAAATAAATAAAGGCATTTAAAAGAATTGAAGCTAATTTTTTACATATTTTATATTTATATAAAGAATATATAAATGCTTTTATATAAATATGAATATTATATAATATTTATAAAATAATTTAGCATCATTGCAAATAATTTAAGAAGAATATAAAATTAAGGGGCTTTCTTAATTTTATTATATACATATATATCCTATATACATTCTTCCAAATTCTTTTTATATGTATGTTTAAAAGCAGATTAAAAGTACTCTGTATCTAAAGTAATACCTATATACTATTTTGAATTCTGCTTTTATCCCGTAGCAACATAATTTTCTTTGATAGTATTAATTCTTTTATGTTCTAATTATTTACACTTCATTTTGATTTGAGCACATCACTTTTACCAGTTTCCATTCTCCTAATTCTCCTAATCCCCTCCCCACCAAAGGTTAGCTGAATGAAAGCAGAATGGTCAGATATCTGATTATTTACACAGAATCCTGATGTGATAAGTTTACTTTAACTTATTATATAAGTTTGGGACATTATGATTTTCTCCAAAGATATTTAAATTATGACAATATGTGGAAAAAAATTGAACACATTTTCAGGAGAATATGCCAAAACTTGGGTCTAGGCTGGCAATAGAAGAGTGTGCATAATTTGAAAAAGTATGTGGGATACCAATTATGTAAAATAGACATATGGATTCCATGACTTCTCAGTTTTAAACTTGAAATTAGAGCCTGTATGTCAGTTCAAATTGGGACACATTATCAAGTTTTGGAATTGGGTGGTTGCATCAGGGTCGGTCCGCATAGTGAGCAAGAAATGAGAAATGTCTGAGCAAAAGGGCTTAGAACACAGCTCTTAGGTCAGGAAGGAGGTGAGGAATGGACTTGCATTCATGAGACCGGAACTGTATGTAATTCAGTTTCTTGCCAGACGGCGGTTGATAGTTATTGCATAGCTACTGTGTGGTCATTTGTTGAAGACAACAGATGTTTGCCTTTGCTCTGATTCTAAACAGCCCTTGAGGTAGGGTAAGAGTGATAAGCATAAGCTATTCCTTTAACAGGATGTAGTTGTGTATGTTCTGGTGTTTGTAGGGAAAAGTAAGGTCCTCATTCAGGGAGTGCTTGTAGTTTAAATAGGCCAGCATGGCAAATCTGGAACTGATAACAATGAGGAACTCTTTTTGCCAAAAGGTGCCCCTTGGGTATTTTAAATCTAGATCATTCTTTGTGCTTAAGTTTGTACTGAAACAGATACATAGCTTCCCTGGCAACCCGTGGGTCAGGATGAGGGTCTGTAAGAAATGGAAGTTTGCATATTTCATTCCTGTAATATAGGGCTTAGCTTTTGTAATTGGCCCAGCTTAGTCTGACCTTAAAGAAGTGGGCACCAGCAAGGTGTGAAAGGCTTATGATTTACTTTCAGCATCTTTAGTATCTCAACTCATTCCCTGACAACACACTCACGTTGCTGTACAACTATCTCAGGGATTTAAATGGTTCTTTTTTTTATGTCATAATATGTTGGATATAAACAAAAGAACCTAATATACGTGCTAATATATAGTCATCATAGAGAAATTAAGAAAATAGAAAGGATAGGATAAGAAACTTTCCCTAAAGATGGAATAACATGGCTCATCAAAATATAGGGTGAAATAGGGAAAAAATGATTAAAGGTATCACTGAGACTTAAACACTGCTTTTGTTTAATGCTCCCTTCAATTTTATTTTGATCTAGGCTTATACTTTTATATAAACTAATAAATATTTTTCCATAGCAACAGCAGTCAGGACATGGATTGTGAATGGCTTATTTTCTTCCTTCCTCAGGCACAATAACCTAGGCGGCCGACCGAAAGGGCTGTTCACTTTGGTAAAGAGTGGTGTTCCTGAGGCACTAAGGGCGGAAGTATGGCAGCTATTAGCAGAATGCCATGACAACCAGGCAATGCTGGATAGTTACCGAATTCTCATCACAAAGGTAGGAAATTCTTTTAATATTTTCTTGAAGAAACATATCCAATCCTGTTGTTTCAAGCTCCGATAGCTCATCAGTGCCTTGAACTTACTTAAAATATACCAGTGATATGCTGTCATTATTTTATTCTGTTCTGAACACTCACTGGATAGTGGTAAACAGTGTCTGTAATAGTTTTGATCACGATCTTATCTTCATTTTAAAATTCAGATGAAGAAGAAACTTGAAGTAATAGAGTAGATACTATAAAGGATTTGCTAATAAACTTGGAGTTGAATTTAGCTAAAGGAGCTGCCTCCCATATGCTGTAAGATAAGTAGTGTACTACAGAAGCTTATAGAAGCTGCAGGAAAGACATGTGTCATAACTGAAGTTTAGGCTTACGGACAAAGTTTCTGCTTATGTTCATTCACAAGATTGACCTCTAATTAGGCTTCACTCCCATAACAAAAGGAGACAGCCTTGATTTGCAGCCAGACATGAGGCTCCCATATCAAAGAACTTGCCTCTACAGGGGCAGCTCAAGGGGCAGTACAGGTCACACCCGCCATTAAGTCCTTCTCTTCCACTAAGTCCCTTGTACTGTTATCAGAAAAAGTATAATTTTGTCAGTGAGTTAGTAATATCTACTTGTGGCCACCTTCTCTTTGGGCATTAGCCAGAGCTGAACACATTCTGTGTTCCCCCATTTATTTTTCTTGAGTGTCTGACTGGAAGGAGAGAGTGACATTTTCGCATCAATTTCAACGGCTTTTAAATTTTCCAAATTGAAATACACAGTTGGACTTCTGCTTTCAAGGTTTACATTAGTGGAGTTCACAACCATTGGTTGAAAACATTTTTAAAAATTGTATCATTACCAAACATGTACATATTTTTGACATGTTTCCTAAGTAATGTAGCTATTTATATATTTATATTGTCTTAGAGATTATTAATGAGTATGAGAGGATTTGTACATACTGTAGCATTTTATTTAAAGGACTTGCATTCATGGATTTTCATATCTGCTCAGGGTTTGGAACCAGTCCTCCACAAATACGAGGGACAACTGTATTAAAATATTTGTGGTGTTTTAATCATATTGTTTTATTGTATAAAATTTATAATTAGACTTTTATAGCTTAGAATTTTAATTTTATGCTCCAATATAAATTTAATTTTATAATTTTACTATATTCTAGTATAATTTTAAGTGAAAGGCCATTGTCCTCATGTCACTTTGCATGTAAATAATGTTCTTGTCCAGATCTTTATTCTGCTGCAAGACCTTAGTTTCAGTGTAGTAATTCCTCTGCTTAGGTCCATCCAGATAAAGATTTTTTTTTTAAACCAGAGGTAAATGTTGGACTTCTCTTAGGCTTGTCTTGTAGTTTCTTAATTTACTCCAAATCATGATTTTTAAATGATACTATTTTATTAAGTTTTCTCAATCTCTATGTAAAAAAAATTTTTTTTTTATAAAACTTTCTTCCTTGGAATATACCAACTTAAAGTTCTTTTTGTCTCATTTAATTCTCCCTTTTCCTTCCCCCTTTCCTTCCTCTTTCACAAATATCTCCTAAGTGTTTCATAAAAAAAAAAAACCTTACAGCATATACCTTTCCCCTAAGATTAGTAGTCTCTCCAGTAGATATATTGATTGACATATATGGAAAATGTCTAATTTTCCATTTGTTTTTGTTAAATAACAACCACCAAAAGATCCTGGTTGTAGTAACGCTTGCTGTGACTTGGGACTGAGGTCTTAATGGGCTTCTGTTATGATGACTATGTATTGCATTGTGGGTCAGAGGTAACCTGAACTTGTGGAGTCTGCATACTTCAGCGTGAAATAACCATAATCCTCATGTATCTACTCTCAGAATATATTTTGCAGTTTTCATGTTTAGAGGTTTAGAGTTTAGAGTAAGTGGATTTACATGTCACATAGTTTCAATTTAACCCCCATAAAATGGCTGAAAGGCTTTAGAAGATAGTTGTTGAAAGACACTACATATTTTAAAGAAATAAACAGTTGATCTGTTTTTTCAAGAAGAATTGTGGTCATGGTAATCAGTGATGAAGCAACTGAATTGGAAAGAAGATTATAAAGAAGTCTATTTTGAAACATTTGATAGTTTAAGCATTGCTATATTATGTGATTGCTGGAAATGGTGTGTCTGTGTGCATTACTATAAAGCCTCGTGGGCTAGAGAGTGGGCCACTGGGCAAAGTACTCACTGCATGAGCATGAGAACTTGATTTTGGACCCGCGTCTGTGTAAAAGGCCAAGTATAACATGTGCGCTTTTGATCCCAGGCCTCGGTGGTAGAGATCGGAAGAGCCTGGAGGCTTTCCAGGATAGCAAGTCTAGCCAAAATGGCAAGCTCCATGTTTACTGAGCATTTTAGTTAGGGTTTCTATTGCTGTGATGAAACACCATGACCAAAAAACAAGATGGGAAGGAAAGGGTTTATTTTAGCTTACATTTCCACATCACTGTTAATCACTGAAGGAAGTCAGGACAGGAACTCAAAACAGGACAGGAACCTGGAGGCAGGAGCTGATACCGAGGCCATGAGGGGTTCTGCTTACTGGCTTGCTCCTCGTGGTTTGCTCTGACTACTTTCTTATAGAACCCAGGACCACTAGCCCAGGGATGACACTACCTATAATGGGCTGGACTCTACTCCATAAATCACCAATCAAGAAAATGTCCTACAGGCTTACCTATAGCCTTATTTTATGAAGACATTTTCTCAACTGAGGCTCCCTCCTCTCTGATGACTCTTGTTTGTGTCAAGTTGACATAAAACTACCCAGGACAGTGAGAGACCCTGTCTCAAAAAATAAAGTGGAGAGCAATAGAAAGATTCCTGATGTTGGTTTCTGGCCTTTGCACATCACACAGGGAAGTGCTGTCCTGAATTTACGCATTTACATCCCTTCCCAATACACATACACAAAGCTTCTTACATCTTCATACTTAGTAGCCTGAAATGAGAAATTGTACATTTAAAACTTGTATAGAGGGGCTGGGGAGATGGCTCAGTGGTTAAAAGCACTGCTTCCACAGGTCCTGAGTTCAATTCCCAGCAAACACGTGGTGGGTAACAACCATCTATAATGGGCATCAGAATGGCATTCTGGCAAACAGGTGTACATGCAGATAGAATGCTCATATACAAATAAATAAATCTTAAAAAAATATAAAACTTGTATAGAAAGTTACAGAGATAGAATGCTCATATACAAATAAATAAATCTTAAAAAAATAAAACTTGTATAGAAAGTTACAGAGATTTTGGAATAAATTGATAAAAGTATAAAGATGCATCAACTTCTGATTCATTTGTAAGAATACTTGAAAAGACTGGAAATGTAAATGAATGGTAAACACCTTGCATTTTGTTAACCAGACATCCTTAAGAGAAACAAAGAACAAAAGAATAAGAGAGAGAGACAGAGACAGAGACAGAGAGAGACAGACAATCAGACAGAGAGAGAGAAAGAGAAAGGGAAGAAATAATGCTGACTAGCATAAGGAAAGTAGGTAATACCCTAGCCTAAATTCAGCAATATTCGTGATGGAGGGGCTGAAAAGAATGGCACACTTCTACTTGGGTCTGTAGATCTTTTCAGATGCAATAAAAACAAAACTATTAAAAGCTAAGTATAAAAATAAAATACAAAAATAAAAAATAAATTTCCAAATTGCTGTTTCATAAAATGTGAAAATGCATTGAAATACTGACCCATCCATATAGAATTGCATAGCAGATAGAACAGGGAAGTTCATAGCTATAGAATGTAAATAAATGGTTGTCAGGAAAGGGGGCGGTGGAAGGAAGTTATCAGACTCCTAACAGGTATGCTGCTTATTTGGGGAATGATAGAAATGGCCTTGTGTCTTCCTGGCCACCACGGAGTGCTCTGAATGTCCCTTCCATTGACTGTTAAGGAATTAGTCCAGGAGTGGGGAGAAGGAAAAGACAGGGGCACTGATGCAAGCCAGAGAGAAAACTCATCTCCCAGGATGAGATTTCATATAGTTCTAACAACTCATCTCACCATCTTCCAAGAGCACCGAACTGAGAGAATGATGGGCCACTAACGGCCAAAACCACACCTTGACAGATTGCTTAGTTATATGTAACTGTGGCTTCTCTGTTTGAATCCAAATTGTACATCAGAACCCTGGAGATGGATTCTGGGAGGTCAGTGGACTTCTTTGTCCCTTGTCCCAGTGTGGTCACATTGATATGTCTTCCTTCTCTGCTTGTCACTATTAATTGGCCCATTGAAGATGGGTGGCTGAGCCCATGCTAGGCATGCCAGGGCCCAGGCTTTGATCCTAACAGCCTCAGAAATGTTTTCTAAAATCAGAGTACTAAAGCCTCGTCAACACTGTGAATATAACAAAAGCTACTGAATTGTTTATCTTTAAATGACAAATTTTATGTTATATGACAGTTATAGCAATAGAAAAACTACAGAAGATAAAAGGCCCGTATTTAGTATTGAATTATATTTTGTATATTTTGGTGAACATTTTCATTCTTATCCTTTATAGCATATCTAAATGTCTGCACTTTATGAATTACTCATATTATCTTAGACTAGTAGCATATATGCATAGTAAAAGATGTACACATGTACTAGAAGTTTACTCTCATGGGAACTTTAATTGCACATGTCTAGATACAGTGATGTGATACTAGATTATGTTTGCATGTAAGTCGCATCCCATGTGCTTTGTTCATGGGTAGCAAGTGCCGCCACATCCTTTCCTCTACTGAGAAGCTTTTAAATTCATACTTTTTAAGATTTTAAACTTTGAGAAGGATATACAATATTGTACCACAGTATTATTTATGACCTCTTGATGATGTAATAATACATGTCCATAATGTGATAAAATGATGCTTTTGAATACTACAGCTTGCAGAGAAACTTTTAGATCGAGACACTGAATAGCAAAAAAAAGAGATTCTTATTGGATATAATCTATGAAAGGTATTTGGACGAAAAGGAACTGCGTTTTCATGATTCCATTCTCTTGGAGTTCTGGCTGCGAGTTACTTTCTGCCCATGGTGATTGGAAGGAGGGGAAAGCCAACATGATTTCTCCCTGGCAACAAAGAGCTTCACTTCTTCCCAACATGAAGTAAAGCTTTAGCTTGTCCCTGGGTATGTCATTCTCAGTCACTTGCCTCCATTCTGTAGGATCTTTTTCTTGTGTGCCCCCCTCTGCCACCACCAGCAGAACCAGAAACCCCCTGACTCTCTGGACCAGCTGATAGCAAGCTAAAAGCTCCATCACCATTTTGCTTTTTCAGTGCTCTCAATATTCAAGTAACTTAGACCCTTCACTAAGTACACTTTGAAATGACGATTTTCCTGACCATACCATTTGAAGTATCTGTCATTTGTCACCTTGTCACAAGGTCTGTTCTATGTCTGGTGTTACATTTGGAAAAATACAAAAGAGAGAAATGAAAAATACTGAATTGGCCAAATGAGACAAAGAACACACTACTCCATTTTGCTAAGTTGTATAAGACATACAACATTGGCTACCAAGTTTGGATTCTCTGATCATTGTTACTCAGACCAGCTATCGACAAATTTGAGGGTCCTCACAAACTCGCTTAGGTTTGGAGACTTGCTCAACTGGCTCACAGGACTCAATGAAATACTATTCTTGAAATTATAATTTGTTTCATCTGTCTGGCAGGCCTTCCTTCCTTCCTTCCTTTCTTTTTTGGTGGCAAAGGTATATAAATCAGAGTCAGTGAAATGAGGTGATGCATAGTGCAAAATAAGGCATTGTGGGAGCATCAGGCTTGATGTATCATTCTGGAACTATCCTTAGGAGCTGTCCTCCTGGCATCATGTGCAGGCAGGTAGGTCACTGATTCAGAAAACCTGCCAAGTATCAGTGTCCTGAGTTTTTATTAAGGTTCTCCTACATAGTCATGGAGGATTACATCATCTTGTGCGTGGTTAAATTCAGTCTCTGGACTCCCTTTGTTCTCTTTCTGGATGAGGCTGGAGTCACATGTGTCTTGGCCAGCCCCCATCTAAGTATTCTCACTAGTGTAGTAAACTAGGGGACCATTATCAACTGCCTTACTAACGTGAACTATCAGACGTGGTTAGGTGATGGGCTCGCCACAAATGGCAAAGATACTTTCATTATTAAGGAAATTCCAGGGGCTAGAAATTAGTTACCATGAGCCTGTAAAAAAACTAGACATGCCTTGGGTTTTCTAAAGAAGATGCTCATTCTTTAAAAGCTCTCTCTTTTAAGGCTCTCAGATCAACCTATCTGAACCTTTTCTTCTAGAGTACTACTATATAAGTGCTACCTCTTTGGAAGCCTGAGGATTAGGTTTTTAAACTAATTTCCCTTTCACATATCTCCTGTCTTTTATTTATTTGTTTGTTTTTATTTTTCTGTAAGATTTATTTTTATTATTTTTAATTATGTATACACATATTTGCCTGTATGTGGGTATGTGCATGAGTGCAGGTGCCTGTGCGGTCCAGATGTCATTGGATTTCCTGGAGCTGGAGTTACTGGTAGTTGAGAGCCACTCTATGGATTCTGGGAACTGAACCCTGGTGTTTTGGAGGATTAGAATGCTGCTCTTAGCCATTGAACCATCTCTTCTTCCCTCAATCTGTCTTTTAATGAAGAAGAAAACATAGATACTGAGTAGAGGACTGCCTTGCTTAATACTGCTTGTTATTAGTAGCAGGATTTGAAATCTGTTACAGGATATTTTATTAAAGATATATCTATCTATCTATCTATCTATATAATATTTGTGGCTTATTTTAGAATGGTAAGTGTTTATTAAGTTGCTACTTCACACTGACTAGTAATGTATAATGAAAATCATATAATAAATATTTTCACATTTCATTGGTAAACATGACAAAATTTTAATGTTATTCCAATTATTAAAAGTATATTTTGTCAAAAATTTTTTTGTACAAACATTATAGAAAGGTGTTACTCTGATCAGGTGCTTTTAGTCAAGCTTTCAGGTTACAACACTTTTGTGACAGAAAGTACAATAGTATATTGAATTTTATTGTCTTCCCTACATCATTGCCAAGGATAATAAAAGGATGGATAATGACTTATTTCTAAAAGTGTCTGTCTTGCTTTTCTCTGCTAGGAGTAGAAGTGAGACAGCAAGTTCTTGTAGCCAGGAGTATATTTCTGAGCTCTGGTGGTGAGTGCATCTGAGCTCACCACCACTCAGCGAGAAGAGCTTAAACACCCAGAGGGTTGTATAAGAAGTGCTGCATGCTTGGTGCTTGTTTGTCATTATTCCACAGCTGTTAGTCTCTTATTTTGGTCCAGTTAAACTTTCCTCTCTATTAAGGGAAGGTTGACTAATCAAATAATTCCGTTTGAAAAGAATTTCTTTGTAGAAACCCCCAGAGACCATGGACTGCACAGGAAAGGAGTATGGTGAAGATTTGCTCATGAATTGCCTTTTAAGAAAATGTGCTGCCATTTAATTCTGTAGAATTAGAATTTATAGGCACAGATTCTTTTCAGAGGTGTTCCCACGAGGGATGGCATTCTTTTTAGGTGTGCTTCTTGAAACCATCATACATTAAAGCATAGGCCCCTCTGTTCTGGTTGTTTTACCATACACTTATCTCTTGTTGTTCTATAACCTTCAAAATTGCATCTCTCAAAGCACCTTTGTTTTGTGACACAATTGTTTCAGAAAGCAAAGCAATGGGTACTGTGTTTTTAGTTCCTCTCTGGGCATGGGGAGGGATCTAAACTCAGGGCCTTGCAGATATTGGACAAGAATTCTGCTATTGAGCCATACTGCCAGCCTTTAATTTCTTAATGTGTACTTCTCCAGCAGATAGAAAGGATTTGGGTTGCAGTGAGGGATATCTATCTATCTATCTATCTATCTATCTATCTATCTATCTATCTATCTATTTATTTTACAATATAATCTAAAAGCAAACATTTTTTTCAGGGACTAATAATAAATGCCTTTGTGGAGCAAATGTTTAAAAAAACAATACCGAACTAGACTCAAGTGAGGATGAGCAAGACTGGTAATTGTAGATCATCTGTAGAGCATCTTCCTCATGGAGTCTCGGACCAAGAGAACAGTTCAGAGTAGCTGTGAAGTTCACATTTATGGAGAATTATGTTGTGTTCACGCAGTGGGAGTTCAGGCTGTAGGAAGAGTTTTAGTAGCTTCACTTGAGGAGAATATACTCATGAGGTTGTGAGAAATGGGATTCATATTTCAAACTCTGTTACTTAATCATTTATGATGGAGTGATTTCCTTAACTATTCTATCTCAGTTTCCTCCCTTACAAAATGGGCTTAATATCTGATATTTCATAGGATTGCTGTGAGGATTCAATGAGATAATGCATATACAGCAGCTAGTGCAGGCCTTAAGGACCCATGAGTCATGGGAATAAGGAAAATTGTAAGGCAATATGTGATTAAAGCTAACTAAAGAGCATAGAGAAGCATGGTAAGAAATACAGAGATTTCTGTGAGTTCATATGAGCTTTGCTCAGTTGATTTGGAGGGCTGTATTCTCCGTATCTCTGACTCTTGCACTATTTCTGCCTCCTCTTCCATGGAATTCCCTAAGCTGTGAGGCGAGGGCTTTGATGGAGACATTTCATTTAGAGCTGTGTGTTCCAAGGTATCTCCCTCTGTGCGTGACGTGTGGCTGTGGGTCTCTGTATGTGCTCCTGTCTGCTGCAGGAGGAAGCTTCTCTGATGATGACTGAGTAAGGCACTGATCTATGAGTATAGCAGAATGTCATTAGGAGTCATTTTATTGTTACTTTTTATATTTTTAAGACCAGCAGCATTTTGTTTTACCATAGGCCTCTGGGTTATCTAGTTTCTGGTTTTTGGTCACCTAAGCAGTGTTGAGTATGAGTATTGAGTATGAGTGTTGAGTAAAGCCCACTTGTAGAGTGGGCCTTAAGTCAAATGAGAAATTGGTTGGTCACTGCCACAAACTTTGTGCCACTATTGCACCAGCATATCTTGCAGGCGGGACACTGTTGTAAATCAGAGGGTTTGTAGCTGGGTTACTGTTTATGTTTCTCCTTTGGTAGTGTGCAGAGTACCCTCCTGTCCCAAAGATGTTAGCATGTAGGTGTGAAGGCTCTGTGTAGGCACCAGCTTGACTTCATGCTCAGTGAGTTGTGTAGGTGTTGTCTTCAGCAATTGGACCTTGATGTCAGTTTGTGGAGAGCAGCCTATAGTCTTGGCAACAGCCTGAGTTGTTTGGATTTCTGTGGAAACTCTTTGGCCAACAACTCAATTAGATATAATCCACTTTCAGTACTGAAAGCTTCATTTGATGACAAGAGATGGCCAGTTGGACTGTGTCTCCCTCATTATTTGGAGACATTAGGCTTACCTTTATTTTGGGAAGTTTCCACTGCACTAGGCTTCCATACTTTCTCTCAAATGCTTTTCAGTTCTAGCTGTCTCTACCCATATTCCCTTTCCCAGCCTCATCTCCACTTCCTCTCCTACCTGACTCTTCTGTTCCTATTTCCCTCTCTCCAATCCACTCATGAGCTCTCTTCTATTTGACCTTCCCCTGGAGAGTCCTGTGTCTTCCCCTAGTCTCTTCCTCTATACCTAACCTTCCGGGTCTACAGCTTACTGGTTGTCATCTATTTAATAGCTAATACCCACATATGAGTGATACATACTATTTTTATCTTTCTGGGCCTTGGGTTGCCTCACTCAGAATGATTTTTTTTCTAGTTCCATCCATTTGCCTGTAAATTTCGTGATGCCATTTTCTTTTGAACAGCTGAGTAATACTCCACTGTGTAAATGAATCACATTTTCTTTATCAGTTATTCAATTGGGGGGTATTTAGGTTGTTTCCAGTTTCTGACTGTTATGAATCAAGCAGCAATGGACCTGGCTGAGCAGATGTCCTTGTGATAGAATGAAGAGTCTTTTGGGGTTATACCCAAGAGTAGAATAGCTGTATCTTGAGGTAGATTGAGTCCCAACTGTCTGAGGAACCACCATATTGTTTTTACTCCCACCAGAAAAGGATGACTACTCCCCTTGTTCCAACCCTCGCCTACATAAGATGTCACTTGTATTGGTCTTAGTCCTTCTGACAGGTGTAAGATAAAGTCTCAAAGTAGTTTTGATTTGCCTTTCTCTGATGACTAAGGATGTTGAACACTTTTTAAAGTGTTTTCAGCCATCTGAGTTTCTTCTATTGAGACGTTTCTTTTTAGATATGTACTCCATTTTTAATTGTATTATTTATTTTTTGATATTTTGATATCTAGTGTCTTGAGTTGTTTATATCCTTTAGATATTAATCCTCTTTCAGATGTGGAGTTGGTAAAAATGTTTTCCCATTCTGCAGACTGCATTTTTGTCCGGATGACAGCGTCCTTTGCCTTACAGAAGCTTTTCAGTTTCCTGAGATCCCATTTATTAATTGTTGGTTTAGGTGCCTGAGCTATTGGCACTCTGTTCAGGAAGTCTTCTCCTGTGCCAATGAGCTCAAGGCAATTCCCCATTTTCTCTTCTATCAGGTTCAGTGTATCTGGTTTTATGTTGAGGTCTTTGATCCATTTGAAGTTGAATTTTGTGCAGCAGCAAGCACAGGGCTGACATGGGTCTGCAGAAGCTTCTTTGCAAATCTATTATAGCTTTCAGTGTAGTATTTTTATGGGATTCCAGAATGTGTGAACAAGAGGGTCTCTGATTCTTGTGATTTCTGTTGGGGTTCTTTAACTTCTGTTGGTTCATCTTTTCCAACTTTGATGTGATGGCTTTTTTTTTCCTTTTAAACTTATATTTTATTTTGTTATGCTTGGTTGTTATTGCTTAGAGGGTTGTTCTTTTATAATGAAAGACAGGAAGGGAGTGGGTTTGGAGGGGAGAGGATGTGGGTGGAACTGGGAGGAGCAGAGGGAGGGGTAACTGTAATCAATATCTATTATATGAGAAAATAATATATTTTTAATAAAAGGGGAAAATTTTAAAATGAATTTAAAAAGAAAGAAATACAAAGATTTCTATAGACTCTTGAACCCACAGAAGAATTGTTAAATAGGAATAATAGAAAATTATCAATGATAATAAAGAAATATTTCAATGTAGGTGGTAAATATCTTCTGGGTCAAGGATAACTTTCTGAAAATGCCCAAAAAACAAAGAACCAAGTCTGTCTGATATCCTGTTACCTATTAAGCTACTAATTTATTGGCCTCATTCTTTAAGTTTATGGAGTAGTAAGTACTTAACTTTGTTTCAGACATTGTGCCAAGTTATGGTGACAGTAAAGTCTAGTAATATTTGTACCCTGTTCTTGAGGAGTTTACAGGCCAGTGGGGAGACAGCCAAGCTGAAAAATATCATGATTAGCTGCTATGGCTTGGTGTGAGACAAGTGACAGGAAAACACAGTGACTGAATTGGTCGGCTCTTCAGGATGCTGGACGTGTTGAGGAAATGATTGGTGTGTGGTGGGCATTGTGTCTAGTGCTTTTATGTGCCCCTTTCGGTGACCCTCACAGTTTCAGTGACTCCTCCTCCTCTTCCTTCTCCTCCTCTTCCTTTTTCTCCTCCTCCTCTTCCTCCTCCTCCTCTTCCTCCTCCTCTTCTTCTTCTTCCTCCTCTTCCTCTTCCTCCTGCTCCCCCCCTTTTTTTTCTTCTTCTTCTTTTTTTTTTGGAGACAGGAGCTCACTGTAGTCCTGGTTGGCCTATAACTTGCTATGTGGGCCAGACTAGCCCTGAACTTAAGGAGATCTGCCTTTTTTTTTTAACCCCCCAATTGCTGAGCTAATAGCACATACCACTATGCCTGGCAGTGATGTGATTCTTATTTTTACCATTAAAAAAGTAGGAGTTATATTTGAACCCATTAAGTTGAAACTCTGAAAAGGTATTGGCTATTAACACTTTCTTTTATTTACAATACATTTTTGAAATTATAATATAACTATATCACTTGTCCCTTTTCTTTTATCTCTCCAACCCTTCCAATGTACCCTTTTGCTTTCTCTCATGGCCTCTTTTTCTTTCATTTCGGGGACACACACACATGCACACACTACTAAATGAATAGATACAGTCTGCTCAGTAATATAAGGTTACTTGTCTATATATTATCTCAGGGATGACCACTTGGTATTGGATAACTAATTGGGTTTGGGGCTCTTCCCATTGCAGAAAGCCATTTCTCTCACTCAGCATTTCCCAGTTGTCTGTAGTTCTTTGTTTAGGATGGAGGCCCATGAGCTTTCTCCCATCTACATAAGCATGTCCATCGGTGCCGTTGATGTCTAGGTCCTGTTAAGCAGCATTGTTGGTGAGATTTCATAGGGATGGCCTCTCTGACATTTTTAGGAGACATAGTCTCACAGGAAACTTACCGTTCTTCAGGCTCTTGCAACGTTTCTGCCTTCCTCTTCCATAGTGGTTGCGCATTAAGTGCAGGATTTTGTTGTAGATGGGTCATTGTGACTGGGCACCACATGATCTCTTGCTCTCTCATTTTTATTGTTTGTGGTTTCTGTAATGGTCTCTGTCTTTTTGCAAAGGGAAGTTTCCTTTATGAAGCATGAGACCTGCACTTATCTGTGGATATAGGGATGTATGTTAGAATATAGTTATGAATTATGCTGGTTTAATACAGGGACATTGTAGGTTCTCTTCCAAGATCCATGACTTCACTAGTCCAAAGTGGTTGGCTAGGGTTCAAGTGCCAGGCATGGTAAAGATTCTGTAGAATGAAATACATTACTAATTGTTAAAAGAAATGAGAAATTGAGGGAAACAGCTGTGCCATCTCTTCTTCATACTGTGTGGGCTATTCATGAAGCTTCATAGTTAACTGCAGGACTGTTCCTTTTCTATTGGGAAGTGTGCATGAACCTTCAAAATGAATCAGCAATAGAACAGAGCCGAAGCACCCGACTATCAGAGTAGGCTTGAGTTTTCACAATGGTCAGATGTGGTTTGCCACTCCTGCCTGTGATTTCCAGCCTTGGACTGAGGTACCACCATCTCCTCCGAGGAGTCACCTGAAGGTTTTTACCACCTGTGACTGAAAGTGTTCTTCAGACCCTCATTATTATTGAGATTTTTGCTATTCTACTTAACTAACATTCTTCATAGTTTTTGAGGAGATCTCAGTGGGTGTCTACCCTTTTGCCCCTATAGAAACAGCAAATAGAATTCAGAGCTTCTGGAATGAGGATGAAATCTTAATTGTTGGCATGAGGAGCCACTGAGAAATAGTCACTTTTCACATAGTCTGAGCCATTTGTTATGGGGGAGGCTGTGTATATTTTAGAGCAATTTGAATGCTACGTCTTATTGCAGAATTGTATGTGAAATTTCTGTAATTATGTGTCATGTATGATACAGTTTATCAAATCTGCTAATTAGTGCTTATATAACTTAGCAAATACCAGGCTGTGTGTTTCTGCTTCTGTAGAAGTGATCCGGTTTGTTACATTTGTACCATGTGTGTCATTAAACCAAAGCACAGTAACTGATAATCCTTTAGAAGTGATAGTCGTTGGCTTTTCTCTGACCACTTGACTTCTTTTTCCTCCACAATGAATCTTTTGTTATGAAAGCGCATGCGCATAAGTGTGCATGTGTCTTTCCTGTTTAGAGCATGCCTTGTTTGCTAGGACTGAATTCGAGCCACACCCCTCATTGGAACACACTTTAATCTTCCGAGCCACTGGCATTTGTAGATAGGGTGATGGCAGCTGCTACCGGGATTGTGCAAACTAATGTTTGCGCTGAAATGTTTCTCACATAGCAAGTGTTCAGGATCCTTCTCTGCTTCCTCACCACCCTTGTCAATATGCTCTTCCACCATGAGCAATAATAAGTGCAACAGTAATGATAATAGCAGCACTGGGTATCAGTGGCACTGCATGCTTCTGTGTTCATGTATATGCTAGGTTCGTTCACATCACATAGCTTTACCAGAAGCAGCTGTGTGACTGCCAGCTGATGGGGTTGTGGTATTGAATGTCAGATTTGTCCCCATCCCTATTTGATGAGTGTCATGGAAAATTTGAAGGCCAAAACTTAGCTTTGTAGTGATTTTATGTATTATTGCTTCGGTAATCATGAAAACTCAAATGTCTCATAAAGTCAAAAGATATTCCCTAAAATCACTTCTAAGGACAGGCAGATTCAGAGCTGCCAGAATTTCTCAGTTGCTAAAGGTGCTTAATATGCAAGTCTGGCTACCTGTCTGACCCCAGAACTCATGTAAAGTTCCCAGGGGAGCACACTCCACATAGTTGTCCACAGACCTCCACGTGTGCTCCATGGCATGCATACTGTACTTTTACTATATGCTCATCCATGCTTTCGGTCTCTCTCCCTCCCCCTCTCCCCCCTGCCCCAGCTCTCTTGCTCTGTAGCTGTCTTGCTCTCTTTCTCACACACACATGGTGGGGCGGGGATAATAAGGATGATAATAAAATTTAAACAAAAAGAGAGATTCATTCAGAATTACAAGGCAAGTACTGACTGCATTCACTTAAAAAGAAAAAAAGTATTCTCAAGTATCCCAAACTGGGCTTACAATGTAGCCAAGGGTGGCCTTGAAATCTTGATCTTCTTGTTTCTCTCTGCAGTACTGGGACTGCTCTCTATTTGCATGATGCTTGGATTAAGTCTGGGACTCATGCATCTGTAGCAGGCTTTCTCCTAACCCAGCCATATCCACAACCCCTCATTCACTAACGAATTCACTCACTTCTTTGTTTTTCGTTTTTAAATGGAAACTACTTTAAACACAGTTTATGATTTTACTTATTTAAGAATATATAATTAATTCAGTACATTCTTTTTATAATTCTCACTATGAATCTAACAAACATTGTGGAACATTTGTATCACCTTAAAAAGAAACACAGTATCTCCAGATGTCCCCCTCATCCCATCCCTGGGAAACTACTAATCTCTCTTTTTTTCTCTTTGTGGATTTGGCTCTTTGAGCAAATCCTCAGGTCTATACAACATAGAATTTTTTTTCACCTAGCACTGTGTTTTCAATATTCATTCATACTGTAGCATTTGTCAGTATGTCATTCTTTCTTATAACATTCTATTGGATGGATATCTCATACATGTTTTGTTTTATATATTCATCAGTTGATGAGCACTTGTTTCTACTTTTTGGTTACTTTGAGTAATATTGCTACATTTGTTTGCAAGTTTTTGTGTGAACATATATTTTTAGTTCTTTTGCTTAAAATTGCAGGGTCATAAGTTTAATATTTTGAGAAAGTTTCAGTGGTTTTCCACAGCTGCCTAACCATTTTATATTCTTAGGAACAATGCATGAGAATTCTGTATTCCCTACATCCTGGTCAATACTGTCATTTTTATAATTTATTTGATTTTAGCTCTGCAAATGTATATGAATTTTTACCTCTGGTTTTTTACTTGCCTTTACCTAATGATTAATTATGTTGACCATCTTTCATTTTGCATGGTGGCCTCTTGTTTATGTCTTCTTTCTAGAGATACACATTCACATCTTTTGATCTTGTCCTGTCTAGTTTTATATCAACTCAACACAAGCTAGAGCTATTTGGGAAGAGGGACCCTCAGTTGAGAGAATACCCCCGTAAGATCTGGCTGTAGGCAAGCCTGTAGAGCATTTTCTTAATTAGTGATTGATGGGGAAGGGCCCGTCCCATGTCGGTGATACCAACCCTGGGCTGGTAGTCCTGGGCTCTATAAAAAAACGGACTGAGCAAGCCATGAAGAATAACCCAGTAAGCAGCACTCCTCTATGGCCTCTGCATCAGATCCTGACTCCAGGTTCCTGCCCTGACTTTCCTCAGTGAAAGCATAAGCAAAATAAACCCTTTCCTCTCCAAGCTGCTTTTGGTGTGGTGTTTTATCACAGTAATAGAAACCGTAAGACAACTCCCTTGAAAATAGCTTTTCTTTTTATTGATGAGTTGTTCAAATTCTTTGCATATTTAGGTTATCAATCACGTATAATCCAGCAAATGTAACTCTGCATCTTTGTGGTCCAGACTCTGGTTTCTAGCATTATGGAAATGAAAGGGTTCATATGTTTGAGAAGTACAACCTAGGGAACGCTGTGTCCGTGCGTGGTTGAGCAAGTATACAGTGATGCAGGGAATGGTTGCTATGGTTAGTGTCCTCATCTTCCTCCTGTCCTTGGCCTCCTTTTCTCTCTTTTCTCTTCCCTCCCTCTCTTCCATCTCCTCTTCTTCCCTCTCCTCTTTCCTTTCCTCTTCCTCTTCCTTCCCCTTCTTCAGAGAAGGGTTTGCTTTGGCTTATGGTTTGAGGGGATAACAGCTCATCATGGTGGGGAAGGTATGTCAGGTAGAGGAGGAGCCAGCTGGTCACATTGTATCTATATCTAGAAAGCACACTGATGAATGCTGGTGGTCAATTTGCTTTCTTTTTAAATTCAGTTAGGAACCCTAGCCTGTAGATACTGGTGTGGCCCCCATTCAGAGTGGGTCTTTCTGTCCTAATTGAACTTCTCTGGAAGCATGCACAGCCACATCCAGAGGTGTGTTTCCATGGGAATTCTAGTTCCAGTCAAGTTGACAGCTATCCATGATGCACCCTCCCTCCTCTGTCCTGCCCTCTCACCTTCCAGCTCTTTCTTTTTCTTCCTTCCTTTCTTCCATTTTTCCTTTCTTTTTGTCATACTAGGGACTGTTTAAACTACCAAGCATTCTAAATTAACACCCAAACCATTTTTACTTTATTTTTAAATATGATCGCATTTAGTTACCCATGATGGCCCCAAACTTGTCATTGTCCTGCTTTAGCCTCCAAAGTAGTTGCAATTAGAGGCATATTTCACTGATCCTGACTCACAATCCTTTTTTCCTGTGGTTAGTGTCTTGTCGGTGCAGAATATGGAGGATGAAGTGACTATTACTGCTTGAGTGGACCAGGGATAACCCCACAGAGGAGAAAAAAATCTGTGGTAGGAACCTAAGTACTCTGACAAGTATAAGAAGTGGCACATGGAATAATTCAGCTGCCCTTTAGTGACTTAAGTCTGGCTTATGTAGGGAGCCTTAGAAAGTGGCAACATTGTGTTCTTTCCTTCCCCTGTGTTCACTCAAATTGGCCAGCCACAGCCTTTATTCAGGGATCAATACTTGTTCCTTCGTAAACAGGAAGAACTCAATACTAGTTGATTTGTATTAGAACCAATACATATAATAACCCAGAAAGTGAATATCATATCTTGTGATCAACTCAGTTTAAACTCAGCATAAAAAAAAAAACAAAACTTGTATCACAGGGCAAAGTAGGAAATAGTTGTAAAATATTACCCGGGTTATTGATGCTAAAAAATCCTTTTTGGAAAAGCAGAAGGGTAGAATGCTTAAGACCCTGTACGCATGCTCCTTTCTTGGACAGTGTTTGGAAGGATAAAGCCTCACTCTTTATTACTGTCAGATTGTTGGAACTTTTTGGAGTAAAGCCTGTCTTCTCTGTTTTCCAGTGTACCATTTTTGTAGGTGGGTTTTCATAAAGAATCTAGCTAAAGAAAAAAATTACTCTAGTGAAATGTACTATGATTATAATCTTTTAAGTTCTAAAGATAAATCATGTAAACTGGTATTTTTCTTATGATTCAATAACATTTGCTAAAAATTGGATTGAATGGTCAAGCTGTAGTATTGATTATGAAGTTTTTTGGAGGCCTTTTTACAAAGTGAAGCACCATATGCCATTTTGTCAGGTAATTTTTTTTAAATAGAGTTTGCTTTTTAAAAATCCTATGCAGTTTGTTAGTCAAATAACACTGAACATGAGATTTCATCGAAAGCTGGAGTGGTGTTTAATACATGCTGCTGTGTTCTCTCCCGATGACACCTTGAATTGTAGGACATGAATCTGTGATAGACTGGGATTGCTCCAGCTGTGTCTGTAGTGTGGTGCTTAGTAAGAGCCACAGGCGTTTATGCAACCATGCTGCTGATGTAGCCATACGTTTCACTGAAGTAACTTTAGAAAATTTTCAACTAGTTAAAATTTACCAGTGAGTAATTAGTTAATCAAATACAGTGAGCAAGAGAATAAAGAATATTAATTGTGTTGTATTGTTAATGTAAGCAACATGTAAATGCTAGAAGGTATAAAAGGAGTAAGAATTAGTGAAAGAGTTCTACTAGAAAATGCGCCTTTGAATTTCTCTTTTCTTTTTAAAACGGATAAAGGTCTCTTGTTATATAATTATATAATTGCATAGTATTTATTTCCACTGAATAATTTTAAATACATTTCCTTGGCTCTCCTCTCTGGGGTCTCTGCTTGTCTCCCATCTTTCCTGGTATCTATATGTATAAAACTATAATAAATAGTTTCTCTGTTTATTCTTCAGTGATTATTTGTAAATTAAAAAAAACTTATTATTTTGATGGATTTACTGATGTGTCCAATTACTAGCAATAAATACAGTTTTTAAAATCATTAATACTAGTTTTTTTAAGACAAAGTCCCACTTTGTAGTCAACGCTGTCCTGAAACTTAGGTCAGACCCCACCTCTGCCTCCCAAGTGCTGGGATTGCAGGCACGAGCCACTACACTAAGCTTTCTGTCCAAACATTGTTCTAGACAAATGACGGGAATTTCTCATATTTCACATTAGAGCATTGTGTAGTCTTTTGAAGGAAGCCTTTGGTGTTCTCCTTGAGTAGAGCCCAGTCTAGCAAGCAGTGTATATTTAGTCGGTGTAGCAGTGTGTAGAGACACAATGAAAGAGAGAAGGAAAGTGGTGATACTTTCTTTCAACCTCACAGATATTTAAAAACCTGGGATTTTGTTCTTGGAGCCTAGTAACTTGATTGGCCTCAGCACACGTTTTAGATTTATATTTGTTTATACGATATGGTAGGATGCGGGCTTATTTTTGGCTGGGATCTTACTTTGGCTTTGTTTTTTTCGTTCAAATCTATTTAGATTAAGTAGTGAAAAGGGATAGGTGTAGAAGCTCAGAAGGCAGGTATGAAGTCTACTGTGCAGCCCACGCACCAGCCTCACATTTCTGCTTGTGTTTTAGAAATTGTTCACTTTTGCAACTTCTTGTTCGAGTGTTTTGTGAAGCTCTTTCTTGATATCTTCTCTTTACTCTTTGTGCTCTCTGTATGCTACTTACTCCATTTTCCCTCCTATCTATCCCATTGTCTTTATCAATTATCCATAATGTAGTCATGAAAATAGTTATTATTTATAGCTTTTTCTTTATGTGTGTGTATGCATGTGTGTACGTGTACATTCATTAGTGTTTGGAAGAGCATGTTGTACTTGTGGAGGTCAGGGGACAACACTGAATTGGTCTTTGCCTTCAACCTTGTTGGAGCCTGGGGTCTCTGTTTCTGTTTGCTGCTGCGTATACTTGGCTAGCTGGCCTGCAGAAGTCCTGACAATTTTTGTCTCCACCTCCTATCTTACCAGGGTGCTGCTGTTACAGGTACAGTCTCCTAAGGCCAGCTTTTATATGGATCCTGAGGTTTCTACCCAGGTACTCCTAGGGCAAGTGCTTTTCCCTCTGAGCCTTTTCTATAGCTCTGTTTATAGTCTTACATTTGAAGAATTTCATGTTTTCTCTGCATTTTTTTTCTTTTTAGTTGAGGGCTTCCGGCTGAGTTTTGAGCTGTCAAGATAGGCTGGGCCATCGTGAATAACTCCCCCTTTTCTATACTCTGTATGCCTAGAGCCTAGCATTAGCCCTTGATAAGTGTGTGAATAACAAAGTGAGTTAGACTCTAGAGATTAGTTATCCATGATTAATAACAAAACAACAATGCCTCAACAAAAAAATAGAGTCCATAAACAAGAGGAATTAATTGTCTATAGCATTGTAATTATCGGATTTAAACTTAGAAACTCTGAGATGTTTCATAGACAGCTTCCAAGCTATAGAACATAACTGATTGATTGAAGTTTCCCAGACACAAAACTAGGTTGGAGACCGCAGAAGGGAACAGACAGTGTTGAGAAAGGTGGGGGAGGCAAAGGGGACTAGCGACTTGAAAATGGGCAGGGGCAACCGACGACGGGGCGGTACAGGTGAGAAGGATGGGAAGAAGCAACAGGGAGAAGCAATGGAACAAAAATTGTTTGAAAAATTCCATAGCTAAGCCGAATTCATTGTAAGCGGATACAATATTAAGGAAGAAAAATCATCTTTTAAATTTGTTCAGTGTTTTCCATTGTAATTCATTTTTCTGATCACATAATTGTTCATGTGTACACAAGCGCTTCACAACAGGTCCTTCTTTTGTAGCAAACTAGTTTTTTTTTTTTTTAAAGTCCTTTTTCCTTTTTCCAATGAAGAAAAAATAAAATAAGTAAAAAATCCAAAAGACTAATAAATAAGTTTAACATAATTTGGGTTTTAGAAAAATGTAGTTCCTCTATGAAATTTCTTGAGCTTCTTCAAAAATATGCTCTATAAGTGTCATATTGGTTATGATTTATTTTATGTTCTTAATCTTTAAAGTTCTATTCCACAAACTGGCTTTTGAATTAACTAATATGTTTTTTAGTTTTGTTAGATTGATTTAAATTATATATCATAGTGAATTCAATATGTAACTTTACATAATATTTATAGCATGAGAAGTTATTAGTGTTCTCAGGACAGTGAGATGACTTAGTGGCAAAGGCACCTTGTGTGAAGCCTGATGGCCTGAGGTCAGTCCTCGGGTCCCATGTGGTTCAAGACAGAACTGATTCCTGCAAGTTGCCCTTTGACTTACAAATGTGTGCCCCAACCAAATAAAATATAATAATAAAAATTATTGAAAAATTGGCTATGAATTTGAAGGGTGAAAAGTTGTAATTAGATTATAATCTCAAAAATAGAAAAAGTAGAAGAGCAGAAAACAAAAAACAAAAACGAAAATAAAAAAGAGCTTATTAATATTTCTGACTTACTTTCCCTCTATATTTACTATTTGTGTGTCTAGGCCCACAGCGTGTTTGTCCGCGTGTTTCTATCAGGCGCATGGTAGGTTTCCAGTTTTGCATACTAGCATTTTTTTATATCTGAGTGATAAAAAGTCAAGACAGAAATTGTTCAGAACTTTTTCATTCCCAAGTTAGAGTGCCATGGGTGTGCACACTTTCTTCCCTAAGAGAGAACTTCGTTTGTCCCTGCTGTCAGAAGAACTCACCACTTTCACCCTTTTAGAAGCTGCTCTTTGACATGTTTATGAAAACTGCTTAATCTTTTAATAGATGACTGATTTTTCGAAGACAGCATCATGAAGCTTTTAATCTTGATATCTGCAAAACTTACGTTAAAAAGGAACAGTTTTCATTTGACTCTTCAAATTTTTTTCTATTCTAGAATGTAGAAGTAGAATGGAGGTTGTGGATAGAAAGCGTCTACTAATTTTTCTATCTGTGTAGTTCATCTTTAGGTATTCTAAATAAGTTTTGTTTTATAGTGGTTAAGTAATTGTTAACTTTCTTACTTTACAACGCTTTCAGATCTTTTCTTTAAAGGGTTTCAAAGTTCAGTGCTTTCAGAGTATTTGAGTATGTTTATAAAACATGAGTTTCATTTGGTTCCTAGATCTTGTCCTGTATTCAAAGGGGTGATTGAGGGGTGGGGTTGGAAATGGCAGACATGCTTCTCTGGCATGTGTCTTGAAGGGTCTGGGTTCAGTTCAAGCACTGCAAAAGCAAAAACTTAAGCCAACCAGACAAAGAGTCAGAACTTCAAATCTGAAAATGGATGGTCTTTTAATACATAGTTTTTAAAATTAAGATTTTTTTTCCCTTGAGTTAACACTAGTACAGCCTAACAGTAAGACTTGAAAGATTTCCCCTAGATAATACACGCATTCCCTTTCCTTGTTGAGTTGAAGGTGCATCTCTTGATGTTGGAATTTGGATGTTCTAAGTCAATTCAGTGAAAGGAGCTTTAGCCATTGAAGCAGGAATGGACTGAGCTTACTCCTGGGGAAGACGTGATGCCTCTTTCTAGGCGGAGAATCAGTGCTGGCCCCAGTGGCACAGAGGAGGCTTGCAGTAAGTACTCTGGGACTAATTAGTCAGGAAATGACTCTAATTAAAAAGGGAACTGCTCATCTGCTGCCTGCTCAGGGTATTTCACAGACAGAACTGTAGACCTGGATATTTGCACGTCTGTTTCCCGCACCATTATTTTTAACTCTATCTGTCCCTGTTGAAAGAGAAAATGAAAAAAAAAATCAGTAGACTTTCCTAGAATTACACTTGTGTATCAAATTTAGATGAAAGCAGTAATTTTGGAGTTAGACAAGTTTGTTTGAACTGCAAGGCTTTTTAGCTTTTAAAAAAATCCTGGAAGAATTCCTTCTTAGAAAATTTGAAAGGAAACAGTTGGATATGTTTATGAATATATTTAACTGTAAGCAAATAAATTTATCATGCAAGATCAAAGTTGAAAATCTAACAACTATTAGTGAATTCATTGACTTAACTCATCCTGACATTTTGGATTGCATAACAGTCATGGCCTGATAATTATTATGTGAGAAAGGGTGTTTTGATTTCACAAGAGTGTATGTGCTCCGTGTAGTATATATATTATTTTCCAAGGAGATTTGTTTCTATGATTATTTAAATATCATGCTCTTAATTTACCAGATGATAATTAAACATGAACAACCCATAAGGGATTTGTAGTTGTTCTGCATTTTACTTTTGCCAACTTTACCTCTTATCTTTTGAGATTTGTCCTATTAAGATGTGTGATTTTTAATAAGCAAGTGTTTTAATGAACTATAAAGGCAAGAACTAGAAAGCTTACTGTCAACATGGGCTATAGCTCTTTGTATTCTCCCCAGCTTTACATTTCTACTCAATGGCTCTCAATGTATTCTCAATGTATGTTTATGAAGGGAATCAGTATTTTGTGCAATCATTTCAAATTAGTTGTCATTGTAGGTGGTAAATCTTGATCAAATTATTGCTGTTATGACACAGTGTGATGTTTACAAACTTTTTGACACATTTAGCCATTGCAGTGTTGTGACTGATGTGGTAGCTGCTTTTAAATTGTAGTTTGTTTAAACAAAGAAAAGCTCAGAAATGTCAGCCTTTTATGTACAACACATCTCATGGAAACAAGATGCTAAATTGAACAAGAGTCCTACAACCACCATTCTTGTTGGGCGTTCCGACAGTACAAGTCGTTGAGGGGGAGCAGGACCAGCCTGTCCCCCTCGGGGCTGAGCAGGATGATGAGTATCCATGGCCCGACCACTCCTCCACCGGGAGAAAAGACACATACGAGCCGGGAGAACTGTCCAAGCAAAAACTCGCTTTTATTATTACAAGCCGCCTTTTTATAGGCTGAGGGTGAATGGGAGGGTCTAGGAGATGAGGAGAGGTGACATAAGGTGTGAGGTAAAGTGGAGTGAGGGGGGAGAGCCAGCAAGATTTTTACATGTAGCAGTTACTAGGCAGAGTCACCACCAGAATAGGCTATGCTTAGTCACCATTATGCAGAACTAGAGGTGCCAAGACAGGTCTCTAAACTCGAGCTTGGTTTGAGTTTAGACCACAGGCCCCTCACCCTGCCATAAGGCCCAACACATTCTTACTTAATTTTTACATCTCCAAATTTACATTTGTTTCCTTTGAACAGTAGATTTGTGAATTTTTGCTGATTTGTATAACTTAATTACGCATATATTTTCTTTATATAAATAGTAGTGTATGTTTAACTTATTAGTTTAACATTTTATTTGGTCACTATTAGGACTTATCTTTAAATTATATTGATTTCCATAATGTTGTGACTTATTTTGGAACAAATTTGTATTGTGATTTGTTATTGCTGTGAAAAGATGGACAAATGAAGTAATGTAGTTAAAAAGTTATAAAAGTCAAATAAAAGATGCATGTCAGAACTGAAAATAGAAACTAGAGTTGTTGAAGTTTATCTGATTCCCAACCCTCCTTTTGGTGTTTTACATTGAATATCACACAGGGGATATTTCCTTATGTTGTCATAAATGTGCAGGCTTATCAGAGGTCCCATTAATAAATAGTGCTTTCAGAGACCAAAGCCTAAGATGTGACTTGCTAGCTCTCCAGGCATGGCCTTTCAAAAGTTGAAGACAGCTAGCACAGAGGCATCACACCTTTGCCTGTTGTCTGGGTTGCTCACAGATGCTTAGCACCTACTCTCCTTATTGCGCACCAGGCATTGGATTGGTGCTGGATAATGCTCCTAAATGATGTTCCACTGGTTCAAATTTGACATGCGTGTTCATAATCAGCAAGGTTAAGAATTATTTCGTGGTATGTTAAGTCACAATACGATGTTTGGATATTAAGAGTCCTTTGATGGAGTATATTAATGGTTTTAGAGAGTGGTTCTGACTAAGTGAAAAGCATGTCTTTGTGTCCTGTAAGAATCCCTGTATTAGTGAAATATCCTTGAAAAATAAGAGAAACTCATTCTTACATTGTGAGCTTAACATTATTTATGGATTCCATAATGTTTCAGGAATACTCCAAGAATACTTTAGACCCATGAAAATTTGGTAGTATAATATGTGCCAACCATACTGTTTTGATGTGATATTGTATTTCAGCTTTGAACACAGACTAAGGTACCTTTTTTCCACTAACTGCTAAAACTCTTAATTCTTGATAGTCTGTAATCTTGGTTTGCTCATATTGAGTTTTCATCATTACTGTGCTTTTTGTCAAAAGATTGATCAAGACAGACCTTGGCATTTAGAGTATGTTCATACTACCAGTGCAACTTATCAAAAATACAAATTCATGAAGTATGGAGTAGAGTTTGAGACTGTAATTTTTAACAGTTATCAGATCATGTCAGTACTGCTATTAGTTTATTGACCATACTTTGAAACAAGAATCTTGATCCTAGCCTCTAAACTATAGAATATTCCTCAAGTATTTTTTGAATAATTATTCAGTCAACGAATGCATGCAATGTGGTTTTTTCTAGGTTACTTGCATTTTAAAAAAGATACGTATGTCAGAAAGACATAAGGTGGGCCAGCAAGATGGCTCAATGGGTGAAGGTATCTGCTGCCAAGCCTGATGACTTGAGTTTAATCTTTGGGACCCACAGAGTGGAAGGAGAGAACTGACTTCCTTCAGTGGTCCTGTGATCTTCACATGATGCTACACCATGCCCTTACAAATCAATCAATCAGAACTAATTAAAAAATTAAAAAATCATAATGTATCTTACTATAGAATACACAACTCTTGGGTAATCATGATTTTCTCTTATTATAATAGGGAGTTTTTGTTATAATTTGTGACTTTTGTGAAATGATAGATGAAATAATACACCTTACAAACTTAAACAAGCAAATGTCCTTAGACAAAGAGTATCATATAGACTGGGTGTGTAACTGCATGCCTGCAATCCCAGAATTTAGGAGGCTAATAGGAAGATTATGAGTGGAGGCCCAACCTGATCTAATATTCCAAGACCCTGTCCCCAAAATGTACTATGCAAATTAACATGGACTGATAACCGTAGGAACAGGTCAAAGACTGTCTCATAAGATTTAAGTTACGATTTTTTAAATTTATGTTTTATGTAATACCTAAGTCACCTGATACTTGGCTTTTAGCTATGGAAAAGTAGGGAAAGTCAGAGAATCAAAGAAAAAAAAAAGGCCTGTGGAATAATCTTTTTCTCCTGGGTTTTGGCCGTCTTCTTTGATTTTGCTTCAGGCTTCTCCTTTAGCTCTCAAAATGTATAGAGGCTTTTAGGAACCTAAGCAACAAGGCTTTTACAGCTCAAGGTGACCTTTATACTTCCATTACTCTTCGTTGGTGTACTGCTCAACTCTCCACATTTGAAACCATAGTGTAAATTTTTCCCCAGGAAAGTAAGTCTTCTTTCCCACTCCTCCTGTCACAGTGTATTGAGAGAAGAGCCCTTAGCACAAGAGACAACCGCATTAATTTAACATATTCTATGGTGGCCACAGCAGCTTAACAGAGCATAGGGCTTATTGGAACCCTACCTCCCCATCCCTGAACATTAAAAATGGGTCAGAGTGTGTCCAGAAAGATGTTTGACAAGCAGTCCTCTAGGGAGACCTGAACAGTGCTTCTGCTGTGGAGACCAAGTACCACACAGTGAATACAGCAGCTCGACAGTGTCTTCATTTGCATTACATTTTAGAAACTACTCTCAAGAAAAAGATGGCTCCCATTGAAGGTCTCTGGTCACTGATATAAGCACAGAGGCCTGAGTATGTTGTGTATTAGTCTACACTGTTGGCTGGGAGGGCACAAGGCTTGGTGAGATCCGGAGGAGCTCAGAAATGCATCTTATCTCAGGGCGTCACTAGAATCCCAAGTACACAGTTCAGAGTTAGATCTCACTCCTAGTAAACATTTCACTGTTTTATGTTATTGAGTTCTTAAATTAAAATGGAAATGAATTAAAATTAATTAAATAAATTGAAATTGAAATTGAAAAATGAAATAGCCCTTTAGCATGAAACCTTCCACTTTGGGGACTTGTATGTTATAATGTTGCCTATTGAATATTTTTCTTGTATGCTGTGTGAAAGCTAAGTTCCTTGTGCTAGCATAGTAAGGACTCATCATGTCCGTACATTGTAGTGGGAATTTTTGTGAGCCTTTGTGTCTGGCTTAATCATTAGATGTGAAGAAATTGTTTTTAGACGTGCTTAGGCTTTGAAGAAGTTCATGTTACAAATCATGATTGTTTTCTGTGATTGATGGAGTTGTTTTGCCGAGGGAGCTTGTGGCCCCAAGTAACCCTGGTCACAAGACTTGCCTGGCACACCTGGAAGTCTTGCTCTGTTGAGCACTGCAAGCTCAGGGTTGCTTGCTTTGTGTGTTCCTTCCAGCAACTGCTCTATCATAGTTGGAGGCTCGCTGTTTGAGAGAGCACTAATGAAGCTTTGCTGCTTTCCCATTGTCTACATGTAATCTAAAGGAGTAAATTTAAGCCTTCATTTCTTCCCACGAATCAAATTCATTTATGTATTTTTCTACTTATTAAATTGGTTTTGATAATATAAGGAAAATATATTTTATTAAGTTTTGTGGCACTTTTGTTATTTCTTTGTGTGTATGTATGTATAACATGTTCATATGCATATTTGTGTTAAGTAGCAACCTTAGGTTTTGAGATAGGGTCTCTCTCTGTCCTTGGAGCTTGCCAACTAGCTAGACTGGCAGGCCAGCAAGCCTTAGCAGTCTGCCTGTGTTAGCCTCCCCAGTGCTGTGGCTATACAAGCACGCCATGCTTGGCTTTTCACACAGTTTCTGGGGCTCTAAGGTCCATACGCTCTCATATCACCAACTGAGCTCTCTATAGCTCCTACCATATACATTAGAACTTTAATGTAGGCCACGTAAACTATGTATACCCTCACAATAATTATAGTGCAAGCCAATGCTGGGTGGCAGGTGGCTTTTTGTTTCTTTTATAGAATACAAAAGCATACATTTAAAAGGTGTGGAGTAATTTTAAGAGTGTACAGTGCAGTGATCGTCTTGAAAACCTATTGTTATTATGAAATAAAACAATAAATTCTGGCCTTTAACACATTTTATTGACTTGTATGTAACATCATTTATGATACATATTGTTTTTAAAATTTATTTATTGGCCTTTGGACTGCATGTGAGAGAGTTGGAGCCACTAGAACTTGAGTTACACAGACAGTTGTCAGCTGCCATGTGGGTGATGGGAATTGAGCCTGGGTTCTCTGGAAGAGCAGCCAATGCTCTTAACTGTTGAGCCACCTCTCTAGTCCTATATGACACATATTTATCTCCTAGTTGTGTGTATTACTATTTTGTTGGGATTTTGGCATACCAAATATATTGATATTATTTTTTGGTATTGTTATGCAAAAGTGGCATTTATTGAATATTTCTTGGTATTATTGCATAAAATTACAGTACATAATTGGAATCCAAGTTTTTATAGATTTAAAATATCCAGAAATACTACTAAGCACTGGAAAAATGGTTAAATCATCCTTATTATGGAGAAGAGGATTTTCTATAATTTTCGTTGATTTTTTTGTTGGTATAGAACATTGTTATTTGCTGAGTATTATTTGAGATATGTAGGTTATGAATCACTGTTTTCAGAATATTTTTGTCATGCTGAATTTCTTCATTGAAATTTGCACACTATTCTATATGAGATTTTGCTGGCCTAACAGGCAGATAATGTATGTTGTTCTTAATCAGTAGTTTTCTGCAGCTGTTATATCTATAGTCTTTTTTCCTGTGCCATAGATGACTTCCTCTTGTGAATGAATGCTTTCATGGCCTTCAGGAATTTCTGTTTTTAAACTATTTATTCAATCATTGATTAGAAAGGAAGTGCTGGATAACCCAGACGGCTGACCAGGAAATTTGCTGTGCAGTGCCCTTGAGACTGCTGTGCATCCCAGGCTGGCCTTAAAATTTCAATCCTCCTTTTCAGAATTTCACACTTGAGTCCTGTGCTTACATCATTTCTACTTTTCCTCCTCCACCAACTTCTCCTGTCCCCCTCAAATTAATGATTTCCTCAATTATTATAGTTATATAGATACACAAATACACAACAAATACACACACACACAGTCTGCTGAGTCCATTTAGTATTGCTAGAGTGTATCTGTGTTTAGGACTGACCACTTGGAATTGGATAACCTATCAGGGGTGGTCTTGTTCCTGGAGAAGATTGATTATACCCCTCTCAGAAGCCATTAATTGCTTATACTTGCCTTACGTCCAATTAGACAGATATTAGTTACCCCAAGATATAAGTGCTACTAGTGCACCATTGGAGATGTCTTGGTGTGCTGGTTGCTGTTGTGGTCCGCAGGCTTTACAGCTGTTGATAGCCTCTCTCGGTGCTCGCGTGCTGCCTCCAGTGCAACGAGAACCACTTTTCAGAGAACGAACTTGCACTCCTCTTGCTTTAATAACCCACACATGAAGAACTTTAAAAAGGCATGTAGTGTACACTCATGTTGCTGTATCCTGCTTTAGACGGTTGGCATCTCTTTTGTGAATCACAAAGGCAGCAAAGACTGCCAAAGCAGTGACTCCTCTTTTTTCATCCAATAATAAGTGAACTGGAACTTTCCTCTTGCAGTTTTAGTGGTATTCGAGTGAGGCGTGAAAACTACGTGCTGCTGATGTATTTAGAATTGTCCACCAGTTTATACTCTCATGAACCCCCCCCCCAAATATTAGGAACAAGTTGGGAAGGTACAGTATTTTTCTTCTTATATATTTTGTAATCTTAAATAAGCACAACAAAAAAGATCAGATTGCTTGTCTGCCTTTTAAGTATTTTTCACAAATGCAGCACATGCAACTATTTCCTAATAATTTGCAATTTACCTTGATTCTTTTCATGTTATTTAAATCATGTTGTATAAAGTAAATGTTTAAATATATAAAGAAATTCCAGGGTTAGTGGGTAAATGGGTTTTTAAAATATTTCTAAAGCTTTTTAATGCTTATTTGTATACAAATAAAACTTTTAATTTCAATACTATAATTAGTTTCTTAAGAAGTTCTAAAGGTTAGACTTATTTTTATAATTATGTTTCATCAACCCAGAGGAAACTATTGATTGAATATTTACTGTAATTGCTATTGCTTGAATGGCATAATTTTACTACATGGTACAATCAATTAGCCAATATATTCTCATAAAGATCTCTTAAGAAACACTGCTTGTTTAATACCTTTGCTCTTGAACAACACCAGTAATTTCATTTTCCTTTGGGGCATACAGCTGTTCCCAGCCTACTCATTGCCATGTCAGGGCATAAAATCATCTTGACAGAAAGCTCTAAATTATAAATAGTCACACAATGACATTCAGCTTGGGCGGTGCATTTATAAAAGGAGTTATTAAGCAAAATGTCATTCCACCCATTACCAGAACTGGAATGCCTTACATTTTTGCAGCCATTTTTTTGGTATCGAGATAGTATTTGTAAATGTAAGATTTTAAATGATTAGGACTCTGAAATGTACAAGTGTGAAGTCACAGCAAAGCTATTAGATAAATGGTTTCTAGAGTTTCCTTTCGTTGCTAATATATTTTAATTTATACCTTTGTCCCAAGAAGACCATTGAAAATTTAAAGTTAAGACTGTCAGAAGGCAAAATTATAATAAATTTGCTTTAGACACCCTAATTGGCTCTTATTTGTGGTTGTAGCACCAGGAAACTCCTCATAGCTTAAAATTCAGTGTATATTCTGATTTGCTGAGCCAAGGAGGTTGGCTTTATAGACAGCAAAGGGCTGAAGAGTATAAAAACAGAGAATAGAATGCCATTTATATTTCAAAAACACTTTCTATCTTAGGGTTTTTATTGCTGTGAAGAGACACCATGATTATAGCAGCTCTTGTAAAGGAAAGCATTTAATTGGTGCTGGCTTACAGTTCAGAGATTTAGTCCATTATAGTCATGGCAGGAAACATAGTGGATGCAAAGTAGACAAGGTGCTGGAAGGAGCTGAGAGTTCTGCATCAGGATTGACAGGCCACAGGAAGAAAGAGTGACTTTGGGCCTATCTTGAACTTCTGAAACCTCACAGCCCACCCCCAGTGATAGTCTTCTTCCAACAAAGTCACACCTAATCCAACAAGGCCACAACTCTTAATAGTGCCACTACCTGGTGGCCAAGCATTCAAATCCATGAGCCTATGGTGCTATTCCTATTCAAACCACCAGATTTTCTTTATGAAGGACAAAGCAGACTTCTTTATTTAGTCAACTAAAACAGGCCTGTTAGCGATTTGTCTTTTAGCTTTCTTTCTCCCAGTTTCTCAGAAGGTCATCTAATAACTTAGTTTTATCTATCTTAGCTTGGAGCTTTAACATGAGATACTCCAGTTTACTTAGATCTGCTGGGCCCACTGCAGATGCTTAAACAAATGTCCTGGTATAAATTTTATTTACCAATTCTGTAGTCCTCAAAATTTTCCATACATATTGTATTGCAAATATTTGACATATTATCAAACAAAAGACCCAAAATTTGATATACGTCATTGTTTTATTATAAGCAACTTCAGGATATTGAGTATTGAATGTATTCTGTGTATTTTTTCCTGTTGTAAATGCTAGTAATATGTTACTTAATGTTAGTGTTCTGATCTTTAAATTCACAATTCTGTTTTATTACACATCTATTTTATAAGTCCTATGGGAGTCATATGAAAATCTACTTTTAACCTAAGGCACTTTCCCTTGAGTAAAATCATACACTGTGTCAGGAACAACGCCTGCCGCTAAACGGCCTGTTAAACAGCGTGCATATGTGGCTTGGCCGCTTGACAAACCACCCGCATGCGCAGTTTGCCAGACAGCACACATATGATGCGTATGTGTGGCTGGGCTTTCACCTAGGGCCAGCTGACACAAGCCAATACGAAACAGAGCCACAACATCAACCTGCAAATCCTGGGCGGGGTTTAAAAGGGCTCCCCCTTCCTGGAATAAATGTGTCTGCTTTTTGCCGCTTTGCTTGCTTACTCCCGGAGTCTGTGTCTTGACTCTGCGCCAGCTCATCCTGCCCCATAAGGGTCCCGGGACTGGGTCTAGCAACAGGAAGTAACAGATACAACATCTCAAACAACAATGTACCATTTTAAAAAAGATTTAACATTTTACTAATTTGTTGCCATAAATCATCTTCTGTTTCATAAGACTTATATACCTGGTTAATTTGCACATGGAAGAAGGTAAAAAGCAGAAACAGGGAAATCAGAGAATGGTATCGTCTTTATAGTCATCACATGATAAAATTTAGAGCATTGCAGGATTGAAATTGGCTTTGTGAAAGGCTAATAGGAACATCTAACCCTATGGCTATGCAAGCATGTGTTTTTGCATATGTGTGATGATTCATTTTGTTTAAGTCCTTAGGCCCTACCTTAGTCATTCTGTTTGTTTACAATGCTCTATTTAGTGGGCAAAACTATACCCACATATTGATTCCTGTTCACTCTTCTGAGTCGGCTATGGATCGCATTTTCTCCTTTGATCACAAGCCTTTCAGGATAGAGGCATTTTCTTACTGCGCTTTTACCAGTTTAGCAACATTTGTTCCTCTTTCAGGCAGATCTTGAAACAGCATCATAAATTTATTCTTTCCTTTCTCAATTTCTGTCTCTTCAAGGTGGTTTCTGTCAAAGGTTCAACGTTCTGAGTTGTTCTCTGTGCTACCTAATCACTTTAGCCACTCAGCTTTGAAAGTGCCTGGTGAGAAGGAAAGAGCTGTACTGGCAGATGTAGGTCATTTCAGTTGATTTGTCAGTTTCTCGTTCCCTCATCACATGGCTCAAGAGTGGTGGGAAAAATACAATATTTTTGGCTTTTTCTGAAAAAGCTTTAAATTCATGGTAATTTTAAGCCACTGTTGCTTCTAATACTTATTTAGGCCCATGCTTTATAAAATTATTTTGTGTGTGTGTGTGTTGATAATTAACCAGAAAGGAACACAAGTCCTGCTAACTAGAACCCTTTATCAAATATTACTGTCCTTTCTTATGTGCTAGGCATAGTACTTGCATCGAAGATATCAATTAAAAGACATCAGAAAGTGCTTAGCTTAATGAAAAAAGATCATTAACTATGCTCAGGTCTTTTGGGTTGGTACATTTAATTATCTAACTCGTTATTTTATGCCTAGTGCTTAGAACATCTCTGGTTGTACATGGTCAGAAGTGTTCATGTTATTGTTTCTGTTTCACTCCACCATTTGTTAAATATAAATATGAGTAAGCCAAATAAATGCTTATAAAGTCAGTAAGGTATTATGACTCTTTTGCAGAAATGTGCTGGGACAGTTTAGAAGCGTTCTGTGAACAATGGATACAAAGTATTTATGAAGCACAGTATGTTGAGTTCCATGAGTAATAAAAAGATGGAGACAGTTGTCTAGGTCTGGGAACTTTAAGTGTGGCATAGACAGAAGAGATGAAGACATTTGACAGGGAGATGAAGAGGTTACCTATGAAGATATTCTTCTAAGCACTGTGGTTCATGACTATAATCCCAACATTCAGGAGGCAGAAGCAGGGGGATTGCAGCAAGAAGGCAGCCAGCCTGTTTGACACAGTTTCTTCCATTCCAGTCGAGACTACATAATGAGACCCTGTTTTAATCTCTTAACAACACCCTTTCCTTCAAAAAAAAAAAAAAAAAAAAAAAAAAACCTTTGGTGAGTTAGTATGAGAATATGTGTTTGAAGGAACATCTTGTGATTTTTAAACTATGTTTTTTCTTATAATTATTTTTAATCTTTTCATAATGATAGAATTGGATATTTAATGGGACAAGATAGACTCAAAATTGGATTCATTTCTCTGGTTATATTATACTCTCCAGTGGTGCTTTCACCTTTGATTTTATTGATTGCTGGAGTACTTAGTCATCATTATCAGAAATCATCTTCTGAATATCAGTTATATATGACAGTTTCCAATTTTGAGTAGTAAACCATTGTTGACTATTTCAGCATTGTGTAACTGTGTAAGGACAGGAATAAAATATAAATGCCATACTTTTAAGTCTCATGACAACAGCGAGTCTTATAGACGTATTATAAAAATTAAAATATGTATTTATAATATTAATTTCATGTTATAAATAGCTTCCAGAAACAAAACTGCTGAACATGATTCTTATAGCTACCATGTATACATAATTTGTTTTGTTTGCTTGCTTGTTTGTGTTTACCTTGGCATGCTTATGAGGTAGTATGTCTTCAGATGGCTCAATTTTCCCAACATGCTTTTCCATGCCATGAAAAAAACTTGATATATAGTGTGGGAGTAGACAACATAACCTCACCTTCATACAATATTTACATATTTAATCTTTTCATGTTCTGTTTTCAAATTAAGAACTACTTAGTTCTAAACGTAACAGTAAATATTTCAGTGAGTGTTGGCACCATCGCATGACAAATAAGTTGTTACGAGAGTGCAGCTAGATCCCAGACCTGCCTGTAGATTACTGTAGAGAATCCTGGAAACAAACAACTAGAGGGATGCAAAGCATACTTCTGCTCCGGTTTGAGATATGCTGTATGATTTAATCTGCGTGTAAGGAGGTAGTTTACGTATGGCATTGACAATAAAGACATCCACTAACTTTTACAGCATTAATCACTCAGACATTACACACATATAAATGAATACAGTTAGAAATAATGATCAAATTAATTATTGAAAAGTTCACTCTTGTGAAAGGATTTAAACACTTAATACAATTATAATAAAATTATATTAGATTCTCTCTGTTAATTTTGAATATTCTTAATTCTTCTTTGTAAAAGTTAGGAAAAGTAATATTTTGTTAGATGCTAATAAACACAGATTAAGAACACTGCAAAGGTGGACAGTAGTTAATACAGACACTCATAAACTGGCAAAAGTGTTGACAATATGCAGTGAAGCCCTACATGGGGTATTAATATGCTCTACTAACCCGAGGCTTAAGGAAGATTGTGGAACAGGGAGCAGAGAGAATATAAGGTAGCTGAAGGAAGAACGGTATGAAATCCTGCCTTCAGGGAATTATAGACCATGTTATTTATGAATTCAAAGCAGCTTTGGTTACCTGCTCAGGGATCTGCGAAAGTCAAACTGCGGTACTGACTGTGGAGGGGCTCGGTGGCTCCACGTGTAGTCGAGCAGCTGGTAGTTGGTGCTGCTAGGGGAGTCACTTCTCTTCTTGGGTATTGCCACTGGTAAGTTTCCCATGTTGCAGTGGGTGGCCCCACACCCATGTGAATTCTGGCAGCAGAACTAATTTGACTCAGTGGGTTAGTAAAAGAAAAAGTTGCTAGAGAGATTGGTCAATGGTTAAGAGATTTTACTGCTCTTCCAGATGACCTGAATTTGGTTCCCTTCCCCATATGACAATTCACAACCACTGTAACTCTAGCTTCTGAGGATTCAATGTCCCTTCTGGCCTCTGTAGGCACCTGAATGCCTGTGGCTCACTCTCTCTCTCTCTCTCTCTCTCTCTCTCTCTCCCTTTCTCTCCCTCTCTCTCCCTCTGCAGGCACCTGAATGCCTGTGGCTCACACACACACACACACACACACTCTCTCTCTCTCTCTCTCTCCCTCCCTCCCTTCTCTTTCTCCTCTCTCTTTCTTCTCTCATACATACACACACACATACACATACACAGACTCAAATAATAAAATAAGGAATTAAAAAGAAGAGTATATGAAGTTGGAAGGGAAATGTGTTGGGTAGGGAGCTGGAAGAGGGGAGTAGATATGATCAAAATACATTGTTTCTATGAAAATCCTCAAAGAATAAGTATATACTTATAAGAAATATAAATAAAAATAACAAAATAGAATAACAAAAGAGGGACTGGAGAGAGCTCAGCAGTGAAGAGCACTGGCTGCTTTTTCCAAGGACGTGGGGTCAATTCCTGGGACCCGCGTTGCAGCTCAGAACTGTCTGTAACTCTAGTTCCAGGGGATCTGGCACCCTGAAATAGATAATCATTAAAAAATAAAAAAGGAATAATAAAAAGAGAATACTGCAAAGTTTTGAAATCATTGCTCTGAAAGATCGCATACAGTTGTTATGAAGGTAATAGGTTTGCATTAGACCCAGGGTTATAATTACAGTGGTCATGGCTAGCGCTATTAATTTCCGGGTAAGGTAGCTGATGGAAATGATTTTGTGTTTATGAGGGAATTCTCATTTTACAAAATTACCAAGGTTTATGGATATGCAACAGGAGGCTGTCCCCAAGTGCTGCAGCCTACTCAGGCTTGGTGCGAGGAAAAACCTGCATGTGTTTCTCAATAGTCTTCTACTAACTCATAAGATAAACCGATTATTTGGGTAGAGAACACCCAAAACAAAGAAACTGACAAGCAAAGCCCCACAAGTGTTAAAGGCTACAAACAAAGCAGAAAGGGATGGAGCGATGTCTACGACTGCTTCTAGCTAGTTGGCGCCAGTTCCCAATGCTGGGGAAATGTGCTATGATAGTAACACACACTACTACATTCATTGACAAATCTTGGCCATTTGATTAGGAAGTAACAAATGAAACTAGAGACTTTTCGATTTTGTAATGGAAATATGTAAATCTGTGTTTATTTCCCGGTATGGCCATCTCTAGGAAAAGACATTAATTCCTGTCACTTCCTAGTTTAAAGCTTTCAGAGAGGCCTTACCAGTGCTTATGAAACCCTTATGAATGTTCCCTTTGTGAGGCAAACAGGATGCCAGAACAGTGAACAATGCTTAGTATTCGGTAGACCTTTAGTAATTTTCTAATCTAACCGACCTCTAATTAGATGAATCTGGGCACAGCTTTTCAGTATGTAGGTATTTTTAACCTTTGGAGTATTCTACAGCAGCACACTGAGAACTGTTGGTAAGAAACAAGTTAGAGACCAGAAAACACAGATTTCATACAGACAATTGTGTTCAGTGACTGGACCTTGACTCGCTGCTCACCTCCTGCTGTTCACAGAGTTTGATAGTATACAGGACCTCACAGCCACATTGATGGGTATGTTACAGTATTGCTGATTTAAGCAATGTAGAAATGCTACTTCTGCTTGTATCTGAGATTTTGTTTGTTTTTTTCAATTGGATTGCAGAAACAACTCACAAAGACTAGAGCATGACTATTGCAAATTTTCTTTTCAAACCTGAGTCATAGATGTTGCATTTCAAGCCAAGTTAAGGTCTGATTATTCTACACTTCATGGCTCTTTAAAATGCTAGTTGCTATAACAACTTTGATATTTCTTTATTATTTTTAGCACATCAGTTGCCATAACAATAAGTTACCTCAAAAAATAGCAATTTTTCTTTTATAATGGAAAACTTCCTTTCAATTAAAAATGAGTTTAGATTAACATTTCTTTCCTTTAATGTGAACCTATTATTTAAAATGTGATGTTTGCACTTCTATTTCTGTACAATTTTGTAGACTTTTTACAATAGATGTTTTAAACTTTCCCACTATGATTTTACTGTACACAATTTGAAGGAAAATGACCATTTAATGTCTTTTCTGTGAGCTAACATTAATTTTGTTAAGATTTTATTGATATAAAATTGTATTAAATAATTTCGTTCCCAGGTGGACTATTTCATAAAGCAAGGAAAACTCTTATATGTGAGACTTAAGAAAGCTTGACATTTTTCTATGTTATTTTGAAATGCACTTCCAATGTTTTTAGTGTCATACCAAAAATGGTGCCATTTCACTTATCCAGAAATAGCTGGCAGTCTAGGACTAAACTGACACTTTACTGATAGAGGAATACTTTATGTAGACACTGGGAAGAAGTTATCATAAGCTTAGTGTCAGGTATTAAGCCTCCAGGAAATTGCAAATTGGAAATTAGAAGAGGAAGTAGAAGATATTGTTCTGTGTTTGCATAGAAAGCCAGAAATGATGGGAGCTGTGTATTAATTTTAGTACCCGGTCACTTGTAGAATTAAACAGATCTATCTGTTGCCCAGCCTGCTGTTTCTGAGACACACACTCACACGCTACAGTTGCAAAGGTATGATTATGTTAGAAGACAATATTCCAAATGCTGTTAACAGTGATGGTGACAAACTGTCGGGCAAATGCTGATATAATGAGCACTCGTCATGGGCAAGTGGACTCACAGTTCATGTTGTCTTTGTAACGATCTACTCAAAGCTTACGTGTACTATCTCAGCATTTTTCCATGTATACATACATGTACAGGGTCCACATGCTTTTAGGTGCAGAATGTTTCCATCATTCCTGGAAGTTCTTCTATAGTCTTGACAGTTGGTTCTTGAATTTGTGAGTGCCCATGCATATGTACACTTGCATGCCCATGTTCATACATGTACACACAAGCACACCATTGACCCAACTGCTGCTGTTATAATTCATCAAAAATTTATGTTTTTATGTTTTAGAACTTTGAAAAAAGTGTGCTTTTTGAGGCTTAACTTTTCCCTTAGTGTTTAGGGTCATCTGTGTTGTTTGTGCTATTTTTATTCCTTTTTGTTGCTAAGTAGCAGACCACGGTAGATACATATCACAGTTTCCTCTTGTATATACCTGCTGATGGGTGAGTATATTACTTCCAATTTGGGCTGTTAGTTATACATGCTCCCAGGAACATTTTTTTATGCAAGACTTGATATATAATGATGATTTTGTGGATGTGTTTGTATGTCTTTTGGATTGAACTGGTAGGCTGTAGTGTAGATTTGTTTAATACTGTAAGGATTTCCAAGAATGTCACATTTTCTAAATTTGGACCACTTTATACCACTACCGATTTGTAAAAGTTCCAGTTGTTTTACAGTCTTACCAGAATTTTATTGCCAGTCTGTTAATTTTAGCCACTGTAGTAAGTACCTTATTATTCTTTGATTTTTTTTCCCTAACTGATGACTTGATGCTAAGCACTTTTCACTCCGCCTCCCTAAAAGTTGTCCATGCTGATGGGTACTGTGGGTGTTTTGAGTCATGTAATTATGTTGTTGTCTCGCCTAACCTGAGCATGTCTCTTCAGTGATCTGCAGCCACTTTGCTGGGCAATTGCACATCAAAACTGAGTTCCTCAATTGAGTTATCACTCACTGCTCATTGACTAACATTGTCGTGTCCCCCCATTACTGTTGCCAGTTCCTGGTAACCACAATTGTGCTCTCAATCTCTCTTGTTGCCGTTTTTATGGATTATCTGTGTTTTTATTAACTTATAGTATCAATCTGTTATTGTAGCATCAGCTTGCATAAAAATGTATTCATTAGGAATGTTTTGCTAGCAACTTCTTCCAATCTTTTGGCTTGTTGATTTTCTTAAAGATGTCTTTTGATGAAAAATTTGGAGTATTATTTAATTAAGATTAACTAAATTTTACCTTACTATTTTATTACCTTACAAACTTAGCTTTTGTGCCATGAAGATGCTGTCCCTCTAGTGTGTTTTCTTTTAGAAGATATCTGTTGTATTTTGAAGCTTGAAGTTTAGATATTTTTCATTACAAGCAAACTTTTCTGTGTAGTATGACGAGGCAGCCGTGGCCGTGCTTCCCAGTGGCTGTCCACATTTCTCCAGTGCTGGTTACTGAAAACATCTCCTTAAGCCCAGGCTTGTTTTAGAGCTCCTGCTGAAACTCAGTTGACCAATAACTGTGGTCATATTTTTATAGCTTTTATTGTTCCATAGATTTATTTATCTATGCTTGGTAGGCAAGTCTCTAGTATTTTAAGTCTTGAAACCAGGTTGTTAGTCTTTCAGTTTTGTTTTTTATTTTTCTTCAGAAGATTGTTTTACAGTAGCTATCCTAAATTCTTTGTGTTTATGTGTAGATTTTATAATCAGAAGTTGGTTAGTTTTAGAAAAACCTGTTTGGATTTTAATATGAGTATCCAATAGTTAAACTGGTGAGCACCTGGTCTTCTTATTGATAAGAAGACTTCAAGACCATAAAGATGATGTATCCCTCCAGTTCCTTAGACCTTTAACCTTGTCTCAGTGATGCTCTATAACTCTTAGAGTAGAGCCATGCAGGTTTTCTTAGGTGTATCCTGTGTTCTGCTATATGAGCCTATTATAAGTGGCTTCTTGTTTTGTAATTTCACTTCCATTTTTGTCGCATGTATATATCATTGAAATACCTCAGATTATGACAAAAAGTACTATTTCCTTATGTTTTGATGGGTGTAGGAGTAGTTATTTTAGTTTTTCACATATACAGTCATTCCTTTCTTGAATGGCTTTTCATTTTCTTATTTATTATATTGACTGAGACTTGCAGCACAGGATGCATGAAAGTAATAAGAACCCACATGCTTGTCTATTCTCATTCATTGTGAAAACTCTGCTAGATATGCATCTTCCAATTATATGTCTTGATCAGGTTGGGAAAGTTCCCTCTATGGTGTCCATAACTAAAATTATGTTGGATACTTTAACTAATTATTTAATTTTTGATTCACAATAAGGAAAAGGTAAGAAAAGCTAGTGCTGTGTTTTCCAGAAGCCACTAAATCAGTAGACCATTATGTGTTTCATTTCAGAGTGTCAGCTTTCTAGCTCTTAGCTCAAGTTGCCTTAGCATTGAGCTTAATGGTACATTACAAGTTAATTGGTACTTCATTTAGTAGCAGCTGGCATTCTTAAAATAAATAATTAATATTGTTGTTTGTTAAAAATCAAGGTTTTAAAGCATTTCTCAAATACTGATAGAGAATTGGATTTAATTAGAGGTGTAAATTACTAGTACTTCTTTAATATTTGAATGTATGAAGAGATAAACGTTTCTTTTGCTGTTTGGTCATATTTTCTGACTTCTTCTTGTAATCTTTCTTATACAAGGGATTGTAAGTAGCTTTGTTCATTTCAACCTTACAGAAGCTGTATTTTTCTGGTCTTCATATACTAGTTGTTTTTGTGTCTTGTATAAAAATTATGTTAAACCTTTGTTTGTTAAACTCCTATTCTGTGCCCAGCAGTATAATATCAGCACCTTAGATATAACAGTGTGCAGAGCAAATATTTGTTCTCTCTATGAGACTTCAGGTTGGTCAAGAAGACAAATAAATAAAATAAATGATTACAAATGATGCTAAGTTAGAATCTGGCCTGTTACTCTGTGGGAACTCAGAGAAGATTTCCCAGGGCAAGAAGTTCTTAAACTAAGGTGGAAAGATTGTTTCTGAATTGAATGAGAGAAAAAAAAGCCTCACATTGAGAGCTGCTGTAAGTGTTCTGAGGCAGCATGAAGCACAAGGAGTTTATCTGGGCTTGGGGGTTACAGTGGTGAGGTGTGGAGAGTTCGTCTAACATGGATAACCTGGAAGGAAAATGAGACTAGCCAGTTAAATGAAGACCAGATTTTATAGGACTGTTTATGAAATGCAGGATAAAACTCAAGTATTTTAAGGAAGGAAGTGACGTGATTTGGTTTGAATTATGGAAAAGATACTCTGTTTTGTGCATAATAGATTGAAGAGAAGCCGTGATCAACGCAAACCAGATTGGAAGTCATTGGAGTCATCTAAATACAAAGTGATATTGGCTTTCCTAAGGTCATGACAGTGGAGACGGAGAAATGCGGTCATGAGGAACTAAAGTCTGAATACACATAGCTTTTGGCGCCTCTAAAATATCTTCAGAGACAGCATTTACTGTAGCTTCTCCAGTGCTTCTCAGGGTTGCTGTACAGCTCATGTGCTTCTTTTGTAGTCGTTGGCTGTTTATCTTACTTCTCATCAGCAGCTAATGTCTTACTCTTACTCTTAAATTTCTGTTACTGTGATAAGACATTATGACCAAGGCAAATTATAGAAGAAAGGGTTTTTTTTTTTTTTCGGTGGCGGGGGGAGAGCTTACAATTTCAGAGAGTGGGTCCATGACCATCATGGTGGTGAGCATGGTACCAGGTAGGCAGACACTGTGATGGGTCAGTAGCTGAGAGCTAACATCCTGATCTACAAGTATGAGGCAGAGAGAGCTAACTGGAAGTGGGATGGGCTTTGGAAACATTAAAGCCCCCCCCCCCCCCATGACACAACTCTTCCAACAAGGCCACACCTCCTAATCATTCCTAAACCCTTCTACCAACTATGGACCAAGTATTCAAATATAGGAGTCTCTGCCTATGGAGACCATTTTGCTACTACTCTGCTGTCTAGGATATTGTTTGAATTTTTAATAATGAAATAATAACACATACAAATTATAAAATCTCATGCTTGTGGTATTTCTTTTAATAAGTTCCAGTTTAGGCTATTAGAAAGTAATTATAAAGTAACCTTAACTAAAGACAGTTCTGGGGTTTTTCCTGGTTAGCACTTCCCAGTTCAAGGAGAGGGAGGTAGTTGCTAATGATGATAAAAAGAGTAGCCCACATGCCTAAAATGAGGAGAGCGATTCTTGAACTGAAAAGAAAGAAATGGTGAATGTGATGAGCTACCTAAGTGTATCCTATGCTCCGTTGTTGTCACAGCTCCAGTTGTAAGCTATTTCTCATAATTACCACACCCGAAAACCTGATACAAAGAAAGCCAGGCTGGAAAGATCATTTATTGTAAAGGAGACTATGCCTTACTGGAGCTTCTGACACCCCTCCCCCTTGTAAGTTAGTGGGAGGGAGAGAGGAGGCTTAGTGAGTGAAAGGTGCTGCTTCCCAAATTCTCTTTCCCAGTGTGACTTTATATTCTGGAAGCCCATGCAGCCATTGATTGCTTCAGTAGATTTAGATTAGATCTTTGCCAGTGATGTATTTAGGAAACATAAGAAGCTAAAGCAGTTTAGTGCTTGAATTCCTCCGAAAGAGGTGTATGTGTGTTCGCTCACCGTTTTCCTAATTTTAGGAATATTGTAATTTAAAACTTTTAAAATTTATCTATTTTTTAAATGATTTAAAATTTGGCAACTTGAGTAGCAACAGTAATTAATAGCACTTAGTTTTTAAAATGTTTTTGATTTACTTATTTTATGTACATGTGTATGCACCTTAGTGAATGCAGTGTGCACTGTGTGTCCAGGTGCCTGTCCAGGTCAAAGAGGGCATCAGATCTCCCAAAACTGAAGTTCCAGGTGCTTGCAAACTGCTGTATGGGTCCTGGGAGCCAAAGCTGGGTCCTCTGCAAGAGGCCCTTCTTGACTTCTGAGTTGTCTCTCCAGCCCTAACACTTGTGTTTTTAATGGTCTTGTGGTAAAGCTTAGCGGTTTATTTTTCTTAGGGTGGAATGGATGATTTGTCTACATTCGTGAATATTTATCAAATATAATTTTATTTTGAATATCCATTGTTATGTTTAAGAATATTAATTCTTATCTTACTTGATTTAATTGATTTTAGGTATCTTTTAAGTACAATGTTTCTCTGTAATACTTCATAGCGTTTACACTATACTTTAATATTTACTTTTCAAAACTAAATATAGTCATCCTAAGATTTACCATTCTAATTTGTCTCAAATATTTCTGTTAATTTCATTTTCTGTATTTTATTCTAACCATGAAGAGTTAAAATACCACAGACTTCTTGAAAGACAATTCAACATGGGGGACAAAGTGGGATTTCTATGCTTTTTAGGTCATTTTTATGAAAGTTGAGGAGAGGAATGACGATTTTGATCATTTTTAATCCCGGTTTCTTAACTCTATAGTTGGAGTCAAGCCATGCTTTCCCTCTCTAGTTCCTACTTTGTTTACCTGGGGTGCAGTCACTCCACTGACTGCAGAGATTTAAAGTCTACAGATATTTTATTAAATATATTTATTTATTGGGACAGAGAGGGAGGAAGGAGAGAAAGGAGGGAGGGAGAGGAGGAGAGAAGGGGGGAAGGAGAGAGAGGGAGGAAGGATGAGAGCACATTACGGATGTGCTTGTGGAGGGTGGACTTGCATGTGGGCCGCTCTCTCCAGGAGCTGCCTCCGCCTGCACCCTCATTCCCTGACTTGTCTCAGTCCTATAACAATTGTACAGTTTGTTTTAGAAGTTAAAAGATATGTATTGAACCATAAGAAATAGATTTTAAAGTAAACAAGTGGTTGCATGTAGTAAGTAAACCTAAATAAAAATGTTTCAATATATATCAAGTACTTGAGCAAATATTTATTTTGCTTCTACTAACCTAAATATATTTAATTTCCACACTGTGGGCCTAATTTCTTTAGCTCTTTGACATGTTTGGAATAATAGGATAAACGTGGACTGTTTTTATTTATTCTGGTGCCTCCTGTCTTCTGAGGTCGTAGTTGACCCGGGTGTTTCTGCAGACAGGTTTCACTGCCATGGCCAGCCCTGGTGTTCTGTTGTGCAGGTCAGTGTGCCAGCTCAGCACGTGCGTTTGGGTAGGGCAGGTATTGGAGAGAGGAGTAAATGACTTTTAATTTCTGATCAAAATATGACTATGTACTTTATACTAAAAAACACTAGGTGTATCAGTTTAGTTCATGAAGACTTAAATTATTTTTAATAATTCATAAGTTTTTTTCTGCCAAAGTGTATTAGATTACTGCTGACTTTTAGTGTCATAGTACCTTGTGGTGGTTTCTCTGTGAGGTTTAAAGGTATATGCCAGTTTTGATCCCCTAGTACTATTATAAGAAACAATTTGTGCAAATGCTATAAGGAGAATGCCTCCAGAAGTCCTTAAATGTCGCTTACAGATTGTGAGGATTGGTCAGTTTCATTGTCTTCTTTTGTCAATCTTGATCAGAGCTTGCAGAGTAAGTCTATAAGCCTGCATGTGCCTGGCAACTGTTACCTAGTGACAGATTCAGCTGCAGTAGCCATTGGCTGTGCTGTTGATTGGGGCAGGAGGACCGAGTCACCTTTCTGATGGTGAGTTCTTCTGCATCAGCTCGGGATGAGGGGAGGAGCAGACTCTGGCTCAGGTGGAAGCAGCGAGACTGAGAAACTGTAAAGAATCTCCCGGCAGCATCCTGATAACTGCATCACATAAATCGGACCTGTGAATCAAGCAGCCCGGCCCCACAGCTGATAAGAGTGAATGTACAGGAGAAGCATCACCTTATTCCTGTAACAAGAGAACTGTCTGGTGATAAGTGAAACTCAGCATGTCCAAGAAGGAGTATCCCGTGGCTGACACGAAAGGGCTTCTCTGAATGGTGTGCTGCTGCACGAGAAAATAACTTTGAGAAGAATGCCTTCTGTTAAGCTGCTACATTGTTCCTGGAGGAAATGTTTTCTTTCTAGCGCACGGTATTTCTTCAAAAGCTATGACAACAAAGAGTGACAAGAGACTCCCTGAATTGCTTGTACTTGGGAAAAATACTTTGGCAAAATATTAACCTGGTGCCAGAATGACCTTGGAAGCCTTTTGGATGGATTCTGCCCTGCAAGAATTGCAGTATTCCAAAGTCTGGAATTTAAATTCACCTTGCTATTTTGAGGTATTTTAAAACAAGACTATTTCCCATCCTACCTGATGGCTCCTGCTTTAATTGAGCTTTTGCTTAAAATAGAATACAGAAACAGAAGAGGCATTTTCTTATCATATGGCTACTAATAGCTGCAAATGCAATAAACAAGGTAATTTTCCACTTTCAAATATTTAGTTGAAGTAATGATTTAAAGTGTTAATCACCTAATGGAAATAGGAAAGGTATAACAAATGGGAATATAAAGCCTACTAGAAAGACTTAAGTAGCAGATAACAGCAGCATCTCTAGTGAGATGTGCTCAGTGTGCAGGGTGTTTCCGTTCCTGTCTAAATTCCATCTATATTTATGAGGTTTGGACATTGTTGCAAATGTGAGAAATTACTTCAAGCTATGTAATTTATTATGCTCCTTTATAAGGAGGTATCATATCAAATAAAGTTATTTTCAGTTACAGATGCTGAAGTTAATGCTAAAGATTTTATTTTGAAATAAAAGAAATATAAATTACAGTGCAGTCAGCAGCACCAGCAACTGAGGTGGTCTAAACCTGTTTTTATATAAATTGTTTAAAGAATGAGCGCAGAATTAGGACTTCTGAAGTTTATTCTATTTTTTAGTTTTAGGTGCTGTTATGCTAACGTATTGTGTAATATCTTCCCCACTGGAAGTTACCTTTTATTCTCATAAACCTTACATAGCAATCTGGAGCCTGAGTTTTACCCTAGTGTGTCTCCTTGTACCTACTAGAGACTCTTTTGGAATTAGTCTTTATAAAATTACTGTTCTTACCTTTTAAAAAATGGGTCCTAAGGTTTTCCCATCACCATCAATGTGAACTGAGGCCAAGGGCATTCTTTGTTACATGAACTTTTTCTTGGCTTTCCATCTAAAACTAAGAACTTAATTATTTAAATTCTAAAATATGAATGCATTTCTCATCATAGTTCATCACAGTTGAAGCAGAAGGCCTCAGACAACTTAAGACTGTTTCTTTTTATTTTTTTTTCTAGTTGATCTCTAAGAAACTCTCTTAAGAAAAGTATTTCTAACTCTAACAATTTTTTTACAGATTTAATTTTTAATAGTACTAGTTAATAAATCCATTTTCTCTAGAAGTACCTGTATCTGCAAAAGTTGCTTGAAAGCACCGGAGGGAGCTAACCAGAGACCTCTTTTCACCTTCTAGCTCACCCTCCTCCTTATCCCCAAAGCCGAGATGTGTCACTGGTGAGCTAAGGCTGATGAAGAGATCTGAGCACACTGAGATGCTCAGCTGTAGCACAGGGGCTGGCACTTTCTACTGAAGCAGGTTCTCAGACACCGATTTGCAGAGTTTAACAGATGCTGGCACGGGTACCTGCTTGCTGGAGCCAAAGCTACAAATTCCCTTAATTCCAAGCCATGAATGAATCCAGGTGGACTGAATGGAGGATCCCGAACATGAGCAGTAGCGTTGTGAATGTGTCCGAGCAGCACTCCTGCCCCCTTGGATTTGGTCACTACAGTGTGGAGGATGTCTGCATCTTTGAGACGGTTGTTATTGTCTTGCTGACATTTCTCATCATCGCTGGGAATTTAACAGTCATCTTTGTGTTTCACTGTGCTCCGCTGTTGCACCACTATACTACCAGCTACTTCATACAGACAATGGCGTATGCTGACCTCTTCGTTGGAGTCACCTGCTTGGTTCCCACTCTGTCCCTTCTCCATTACTCTACAGGTGTCCACGAGTCCCTGACTTGCCAAGTGTTTGGATACATCATCTCGGTTCTGAAAAGCGTTTCTATGGCGTGTCTTGCCTGCATCAGTGTGGATCGCTATCTTGCAATAACCAAGCCTCTCTCCTACAATCAACTGGTTACCCCCTGTCGCCTGAGAATTTGCATTATTATGATTTGGATTTACTCCTGCCTAATTTTCCTGCCTTCCTTTTTTGGCTGGGGCAAACCTGGTTACCACGGTGACATTTTTGAATGGTGTGCCACCTCTTGGCTCACCAGCGCCTATTTCACTTGCTTTATTGTCTGTTTACTCTATGCTCCTGCTGCCTTGGTCGTCTGCTTCACTTACTTTCACATTTTCAGAATTTGCCGGCAGCACACCAAAGAGATAAACGACCGAAGAGCCCGGTTCCCCAGCCGCGAGGTCGATGCCTCTAGAGAGGCAGGGCACAGCCCCGACCGGCGCTACGCTATGGTTTTGTTTAGGATAACCAGCGTATTTTACATGCTCTGGCTTCCATATATTATTTACTTTCTTCTAGAAAGTTCCCGTGTCCTGGACAACCCAACACTGTCCTTCCTAACCACCTGGCTTGCCATAAGCAATAGTTTCTGTAACTGTGTAATATACAGCCTCTCCAACAGTGTTTTCCGCCTTGGCCTCCGAAGGCTTTCTGAAACAATGTGCACATCGTGCGTGTGTGTGAAGGACCAGGAAGCCCGAGATCCCAAACCTAGGAGACGGGCAAATTCCTGCTCCATTTGAAGAGAATTGCACAGTAAATCAGATGGAATGTGGCAGTGGTTTGGGATTGTATTCTTGATTCAGTTGGAAATTTTCTCTAGAGAAATATTTATGTGAGTAGTTGACTATGAAGTGAAGAATAAGATTAAAGATCTCTTTTATTTCCTTTTGTGCAACAACAGCAACAACAACAACAAAGGAAAGGATGTGTGGAGAATAATCTCACAAGAGAATTGTAGCTTGTGAATATGTGTTCAGTGTTGGATCCTCGTCACGAGGACCGAAGAGGTACTTCACATCTACAGAACACGAGCAAGCCTCTGGGCATCTCTTTCTGTCTTCTGCCTACATCTTTGTCTTTTCCTTAGTTTATTCTGTGTCTCTTCCTCCTTGTACTTATGGAAGTTGGATAAACTGTCCTTTATGAAAAGTGCTAGTACGTATATGTGGCCAAATATAACCCTTCTGTCATAGCATTGCGACATGCCAATCCACAGCCCATTGTGCTGTCTTTTGGGAGGGAGCACAGGAAGTGTTACATTTTAGTATTTGTCATGCAACCCTGTGTTTATGTTCTTGTCATCTTCTCCCTAGCACAGATTTTCTACTATAAACAGAAAGAGCAGTATTTTTTTTTCTTCTGTATAAAAGGACATTTGGTTTCTCCTCCCTTTTCCCAACACTTGCTATTGCTTTTCCAATTTTTCTCCATCTGAATCCTGTGGAACTCACTCTAGAAGTGTCTTAGCTGGTGAAAGAATCCTCTATATAAGGCAGTCAAGATGTTAAACAAGTTATTCTTTCAAACAAAGCAATCTAGTAGCCGGGGGGGTTGTGTTTAATACTTTAATGGATTTTGGAAACATTTTTAGCTGCTCTCTTTGAAGTTAGTTCATGTGCCTAAAGTAAATGTCCTTTTTGCTATAGGAAAGCTTTTTTCCTTTCTCTATAAAGCCCACAATAATCCGAATGCAGATGCAGAATACTCACCAGTAATGATGTGTCACTCTTTGTGCTACTCAGAATGTCCTTTAGAAAGAGTCCGAACACTGAAATTGTGTGTTAGGTCTGCAGCGACTTGCTGTCCTGTCCTCTACTAATTTGTGTGGTATGTACTTGCATAGTCTATATTTTTTACAAAAATATAAATTATATGATGTTATCTGTGCCTGTTTTCTTAGCACAATGCATATATCAATGTTGTTTAAGTTGTAAACATTGGAAAACATATAGATGGGCTTATTTTAAAAGAAAAATGCTTTTGTGTAGTTGTTATTTAGATATTTATATTAGATGAAACTGTGTTCTTAGAGCTGCTGGGAGTGCAGTACATTTATAAAAACAGTTTAGAGATACCAGTATTTTGTTTTATAATGTCTGTTTTCAAATGCAGAGATTAACTTATTTTTCAGTGTGCTACCAGAGAGTACATAATAAGTTGTTGGGGGGAGTGGGGTTAGGTTCAGCTGCAGTAAAGCGGATGTGAGCAGAGCAGCTTACGTTTTTACCCCAAGTTCCTGACTGGCAGAGATTTGGGAATTCTATCACATCGCTGAGGGTTTCTCTTCTCAGCACTTCATAGACTTTTGTGTTTTATGAAAAGCATTTAGTGAAGCGTGCCTGTGACTCTTACTTAGAAGCCAACCATGTCTGCACACTGGTATTTTGACTTCAGAAGTCTGTTAAAGAAATGCCACTTTATGGAGGTTGTTCTGAACCCCTGTATTTTTTAAACATGTAAGAAAGGTTTAAAATAAAGAATAAAATAGTATTCTATATATCAAAAACTAGACTTTGTATCAGTTTACTAAAACACCAGGAACAAAAGTTACCTGTTGGGGAATCAGAATCAAATTGTTTTATACTTCTGTAGCTGGGGTTTGTATGGGTTCTTGTTTCCTATTTGCCAGTGGTATCTTAGATGAATTGAAGTGTACCTTTTAAAATAGTATTTCTAACTCTTTAAATATGATAAATAAATTCTTCAATATTATGTGTATTATTCAGGAATCCATTTTTGATTTGTTTAATGTAACATAATTTAGAGGGACTGGAGAGATGGCTCCGTGATTGAGAACACTTACTGCTCTTACAGAGAACTTGAGTTTCATTCCCAGCACCCCTCTAGGGCAGCTTACAGTTGTCTGTGACTCCAGCTCTGGCGGATCCGATATCCTCTCTAGGCTCCTGTGGGAATCCACACCTAATGTTCACACACACAACACACATATACACACATACACAGTGTTTATGGGAGTTTAGAGGTCTGGACAGAAATCCTGGAGCTATTCCGCTCCTGAATCTTCCTCATAATGTCAAAAACTTTTGTGCCAGGCCTAATATTGAGTTTTACGTGTTTGTAACATTTGATCCTCTCTGTAGCCCTTGCTTGAATTGCAACGACTGTTTCTAATCTAGAGCTGAGGAAAGGTGTTTCACTCAAGGTCGCTCAACCAGTTGCAGAGCCGTCTATACATCTCTCTGGCCTGGTGCCGGAGCCGGTGTCCTCTGCCAGTGTACCACATAGTCATCTCCACCTAGTCTTAGCCAAAAGGCTGAGCAAGGGTCTGCACCACTGTTTAGACAAGCCTGCAGACCTGTGCATCTCTCACGGTGTTTTTTCCTTCAAAATTTTTCTGAGCATCATTTATTGTTTCTGTACTGTGTTTTGCTTCATTTTTTACCCCCATGGAGTATCATTTCCTTTGATCTTGTACACTTCTTTTATTAAAACCTCAGCCTGTTAAGTCAACCTTACCAGCATATTTTGTAATCAAACTGAAGCTCCAAGGCATGCTATCTACTTGATTGTTGATCATTTGTGGTAGAGTTTCCTTGAATAGCTGTTTCAAAGCTCTTTGAAGTTTCCTTTTTAAAAAAGAAAAAATCTTCTGAAGGGGAAGAGCAAAAAATGAAGACTTTATTTCTTTCTTTTAATAAAGAAGATACTATCTTACAGCAGACATCCTGGTCCCTCTGGCTCTTAAAATCATTTTGCTCCCTCTTCTCAGCTGTGCCTCGAGTCTTCCTTGTAGGATTGTGTTGCAAGTAGACCAGTTGGAGGCATCCCGCAGTTGGTTGCTCTCTGTGTTTTGACTAGTTATGGCTCTCTATAATGTTGTCCATCTGCTGCAAAAAGGAACTTTTTTGATGAGAGGTGGGAGCTACATTTCATGTGGATATAAGGATCTGGGAGGAGTGAGGGGGAATGCAATATGAATGTGACTAAAATAAGTTGTATGAAGTTCTCAAATATCATATTAAAAAACTCTTGTCATGGAGTAGAAGAGACTGAATGAGGAACATTCTGGACTCCAGGCAGTATACTTCCTTTAGGTATATTTTAATACATGCTTATAATCAGATGATAACTTGAGACTGTTCTTTTAATCTTTTAAGAATAGGTAATGTAATATGTTTCCTATCATGGTATTGTAGTACTTACCTGGTTTGGTTAAAGGGAATGTCAGAAATTATGCTGTATTCTATTACCCAGGGATTCTCTTATGTGCATAGTTGTCTCTACAGCTATGTAGTGTTGAAGGGCTTTGGATCCCTCTAATGTATGAACCTGGGCTGACATCCTAGCCTCTTGGTCTTGAATAGATCCTGAATGTTTCAAGGCTTCAGTTTCCTGATTGACAAAACCAGAGACTGGTTCCTTCTGTTGCAAGATGTGAGGACTAAATGGATCTTTGTAGACTGTGTCCTTAGCATGGCTTTCTTTACATAGAAAGTATTCAGAAGGCTTAAGCTGCTATTTGATTAGCTTTGTGCTACCATATTAATCACCACTACAACTTAAAACTAATCAATTCTAACTGAAATAGAGTCAATCCATTTGGAATTAGGATTTTCTAAGATAGCATTTTTTCTGCTTAAAGGTATTTAAAACCCTGATTTTGGATTAGACTTAGATGTCTTTAGTTACAGAAAAGTCAACACCATTTGAATCCATATTTCCCAGGGACACTTAATTGTGATTAAAGATGCCCCACATGCAGTTGTTAAGATAGTCCGGTGAGACTCAGCAATTACTTTCTCATCTCTGTGCATTAAATGGTGTTTAGAACATCCCTTTTCTCAACATGGTTGCAATCGTAAGTGAGGATTGTCTTACTATTTGTCTTTGCAATATGAGTTCTGTCATTTATTAAAATAGAGTTTGAAAGACTTTGTCACATTTTTCAATTATTAGTAAGCTGGTTTATTCTTCAGATATTATAAATTGTAGGAGCTTAAAAATAAGTGAGATTGTTGGTTTGAAGGGATCTTCTCGGATTTTCCCCATTCCTGATCATTAGATGTGAGAAAGATGCAACTATGTAATAAGCAGATAAAAAAGAGCAAGATGCAGAGAATCTGACAGTGTGACATTCTGAGCAAAGTGTCTCCTGTGTTGAGGTCACTGTCGCTGGGCATGTGGCATACACTCCCAAGCCAGGGCTGTGCAGTGTGGTGTGTTTTGCTGTGAGTGCTTTTCTTTTCTGGATAAAGCTATGTTAGAGCTAGGGACACAGTTAACTGGTAGAATGCTTGCCGAGCAGGCACCCAGCTCTGGATTCCTATGCGCAGGACAGCACAGCGGTAGGAAATACTTGGAAACTCCAGTTCAGGGGAATCCATCGCCGTCCTCTGCACTCCATGGACTCCATCGCATGCACATAACATCGCATGCACATAACACACACACACACACACACACACACACACACACACACACGGAGGCAGAACAGCCATACACATTAAATGAAAATAAATCTCTCAAAAACAACAACTTTATTTTAAGTTAAAAAAATAAGTAACTACTGAGGAAAACAAACTAATTATAATGGAAAAATAGATTTCTTTCCAGTATTTTCCAAAATGAATGTCTTATTCAATGCTAGTTTTGCTTCATAATTTTAAATATTAACAGCTTTATTTCAAATAATATAAACGGTTATCTTAAAAAAATTAAGATTGGTGTAATTAGGATGTTTTTCTTCTTTGCTACTCTTTTGTTGTTTCTTTTGTATAATGAGGAAATATTTTATGACCAGGGAAAGAAAATTTCTGTTTTACTAAGAAGAACACTAAATATTTTTTTAAATGTATTTTGAGAGGCCAGGCAGGTGACATAGTTGGTATATGTGTAGCCACCAAGCCTAATGACCTGAGTTAAATTCCCTGGACCAACATGGTGGAAGGAGAACATGAATTCCCAAACACTGTTCTCTCAACACACACACACACACACACACACACACACACACACACACAAGTACAATTATTTTGGTGTTTCATAATATTTTCATGGTATTTCATTTTATTTTCATTAATGTTACAAATACTTAACAATGCCTTATTATCTTCCTATGAAGATACTTTATATGGCTTTATGATTTCAGAAATATTTATTTCTGGTAGGTTTTTCTTTTTTCCTCCCCCCCTTCCTTCCATTCTTTCTTCCTTTCTTTTCTTTAGAAACTTGCAATACTAGAGGGTAGTGATGTGCTTTTGTTTTGCTTTAACTGAAGCAGTGTGGGATTATCACTGAATGTGAGATGACTTAATATTTGTTTTTGGTGAACTATTGAATGTACCTTTCCCATTGTTCACATCTTTAACAACAAACAGATGATTAGCAGTAGACAACAGAATTCCTAGGCTCCATTAACTGTGCTGTCTAGGTGATAAAATTCCACCTTTAGTTCTCCGTTTCTGAAACCATGGTCATATTTTAGTAACAACGCATTTTTACATGTGGTTCCTATGAGGCAAGGTGAGGAGGCCACAACAGAAGATGCATTCACACTGTGCCCAGCCTGATCTGGGATTCACTCTGTGGTCTAGCTGGCCTTGGACTCTCAGTGTTCCTGAGTCCAGGCATCCTGAGTGCTTGAGATCAAGACATAAGCCACCATTCCTGAATTGTAGGACTTAGACAAGTAAGGACACACTGAGCAGTTTGATATTCTGAGAAATCTTTATTTTTATAAATCATAAAATGTATTTTAGTTAAGTACCTATGCTTCCCAAAATAAAACATGCATATCTACATAGTAGGCTATGAACTTTATTGAACAGAGAAAGCAAAATTGGTCAGATAAGTAATTGTAGTGTTTAGATTATCTCATATAGGAATCGATTTTCAAAGCTCGGTGTGATGGAAGGACGGCTAGGAGGAGTGAAACCTTCTCGTCAGAACCACATGCATCGAGGTCGAGGTCAGCAAGACAGAGCACAGAGGGGGTGGTGTGCTGACACCTGCATGCCCTACAGTCGGGCTGCCTGGGTCCCGTCCTCACTCTGCAACTACCGTGTGGGTTGGGTAATGGTGAGCCTTCTTTTCTGTCAAATAAGGATAATAAAACACTTCTTATAAGGCAGTTCCAGGTATAACAGGGAAGCAACACTCAGGATATTCCAACAGGACGGTCACCTAAACAAGACCTGCGTGCTGACAGCACTAGTTTAAATACCAATGTGGTTGTGGGAAGTTCTGCACAGCCTCTCAGTAAAACTCTATTGACTTCTCTTCTCTGATTCCAGGAGCTTATCTCTAGGTAAATGGCTCACAGATGCCTTTATAAACCGTTCACCTTTATATAATCTATCTGCACATTTTTTTTTTGTGTGTGTAGATCTGTATTGGGTAAATCTTTTGCTCATGAAACTTACTATTAGAATATTGATATAATCATTTTAAATACGAAATCCTTATAACATTGTTTACAAGCTTCAAACATCAGAAGTGTTGTTAAGCTGTTCATCAGAAAATGCCGTTATAGCCTTAAAAAGCTGATTTGATTATAAATAAGCCTCTTTTATAGGATTTCATTAAGTAATAGAACAGAAAAGCAAGGTACAGAAAATTGAACAGTTTTAAGTATCAAACTTGTGTGCAGTTCTAAAATGTATATGGCTTGATAGAATTTGTAATTCTACTTGACTATGAAATGTTACTGGGTTCTTGGCAGACTGTAAGTTATAAATTGAATGGATATGTTCCTAGTCATGAGTAAGATTTCTATAGAACCACCAATTAAATGAATTCTGATATTATTGATTAGTGAGTGAGAATATAAAGCAATTTTACGTGAGCTATAATTAACTTTTACTCCAAATTATTCAGTTTAAAAATCTTGGTAAATTTTTTAATCACTGGTATTTGACTTGGTTAGTAATATAGTTTAATGCCAACCCACCAGAAAATTTGATTTTTCTTCAAGTTTAGTAAATAGATGAGAAAATGAATAAATAATGTGGTTAATCATTTTGATAGCACACTTAACTTGGTACATTGTAATGAAAGCAAACATTTCTGTGTGGTTTTATGCACTGTGTATTATTTCAAGTCACTCAGGCAGTAGAATCATTATTTGAACCATGTAAATCTCAGTGAATATGTTAATGCCTGTGCTGGCTGGTTCTGTGCCTACTTGACACAAGCCAGAGCCCTTTTTAGAAGAGGGAACCTCAACTGAGAAAATGCTCTCGCCAGACTATCCTGTGGCACACTTTCTTGATTAGTGATTGATGTGGGAGGGCCCACCTCACTGAGGGCAGTGCCACCTCTGGGCTGGCGGTCCTGAGTGCTATAAGAAAGCAGACTGAGCAAGTCATGAGGAGCAAGCCAGTAAGAAGCACTCCTTCATGGACTCCGCCTCAGTTTCTGCCCTGACTTCCCTAGACAATGGACTACAAGCTGTAAGATTAAACAAACCCCTCCCACTAAAGGTTCTTTTGGTCATGTGTTTATCAGAGCAGTAGAAAAATAGCTGAGCCAATGCCTTTCCATGTGTTTTTTATTTTATTTTACTCTACTTTACTTTATGTGTGTGAGTGTTTGCCTGTATGCATGAATGTGCACTCTGTGTGCACAGTGCTTGCAAAGCTCAGATGTTGTCTAATACCCTGAAGCTGCACCTGCTGCAGCCATGTTCCAGGAGCTGAGCCTTGATCTTCTGCATGAGCAATGAGCGCTCCTGCCTCCTGTGACAACTCTTCAGCTACTCCTCATTAATTTATTTTTACATAAAAATGTTCAGAGAATCGTTGAGTCCTCCTACCTTTTTTTTTTTTAAATACCAGGCAAGAGTGCATGTTTTAAGAGAAAACCAGAGATCGTAGAGATTAATTGAGTGAAGTTACTGTTTTCTGTGTTTACCTGCTAGTGTGCCCTTTCGTGAGCAGCCCATTTTAGTTCCTCACAATTCTGGAACAAGTCTGGGGTGTGGTTAATCGCTGTGAATTGGTCCTTAGATTCCAATTCCCATTCCTTCAACCTGACTGTCTTCTTTTTCCTCTTTAGCAGAGATTCTTTTTTGCTTTTGTTTCTGATTTTTAAAGAAATGTTGCTTCAGAAGGAAAATCTGGAATATTTTAAATAGAATGATAGTGAATTAATCATACATCATTCTCTCACCTGATATAATCAGGTTTGAGTCTGGTTTCTTTTGCCTCCCCCCCTCCATGAAGTAGGACTTTGGACATGCAGGGGTTCTAAGATGTAATTATTTATATCTTAGAAGTTCTTTTTCATCTTATGGTATATTCTTCATGAAAATCTTGATGAATAAAACTTTATTCATATGTAGTATTGTTGTAATTTTAAAAGAGAAGTACTAAGTCAAATTGTGATTATTCTCCGATTTGCTAATTTCTTTCCCAAAAGACCGAATTTGTTCATCCTCAGACCAATGATGCAGGAAGCGGCGAGGCTCTGCAGAAAGCTCGCCCTCAGCGGTTTTACGTAGTAAATAGAGTAAGGCTCCTAGCTCGCAGTGCGTCCTCTTCCAGTTCCTACAAGAAACTTCTTCGTCGTATTTTCCTTTTCAACTTAAGAAATATTGCTACAAATTATTTTTTCAAAAAATTGTTGAACTGAGATCATCTTCCCACTGTAATTAGCTTCCCATTTTCTCAGTGCTGCTACTTTGGTGACTAAAGCGAGGGTTACTTCAAGATGCTGACGTCTTAGATGCTGTTCTTTCAGTTTTAATTCAGCCTAAAGTGTTGCCTGGTTCATGGTATCTGGTATGTGCCATGCTTTGAGAAAGCCTTAGCATTTTCCCTTTGGTATTCTGCCTCTGATGTAGCAGTGATAGCTTCTAGAGATATGGAGGGTTTTCACCTAAACAAAAAAAAACAAAAAAACAAAGAAAATGCCAGAAGCTTTGAGGCCTGTGTGTGGACAGACTTCCTCTGTTGGGGACTGTGGACCCTAGGCCTAGTTTGAGACTTGGGATTTCCCTACCACGCAGACCATGTATGCAGCTTTCACAGTGGCCCTCAGAATGTTGTGTCTATAGCAGTGGATCTCAACCTGTGGGTTGTAACCCCCTCTTGGGGGTCGAACGACCCTTTCACAGGGGTCGCATAAGACCATCTGCATATCAGATATTTATATTAAAATTCATAACCACAGCAAAATTACATTTATGAAGTAGCAACAAAATAATTTTATGTTGGGGGTCACCACAACATGAGAAACTCTATTGAAGATTGCAGCAATAGGAAAATTGAGAACCACTGGTCTATAGTGACTACTATATTATTTTTGAGATTTGTGCAAGGTACTCTGAGCTTTGTAGAAGGTGATCTGTGTATTGTAAGTAGTTTATTTGTTGAGCTGAAATTAATTTACTTAGAGGTGTTAATCATGATTCTTGAGTCTCTTCCTTACAGTTTGTTCTGCCAACTTATCTGAGAGTGGGGTTGACTTCACTATCCTTTTCTCCTCTGCTTTCCAGTTACACTGTATAAATAGGAAAGCTTTTGCAAAGAGTATTTTAGGAGACTTGAAAGATTACTTAATATAACTGTCTACCTTAATTGAATTTGTCCTTCTAGAGTTCACATTCAGTGGACTTGTAAGCTGTTCTAAAATATGCATCTTAAAGGAAGGAGAATAACATTTGGTCTGGCTGTGGTTTTTAGGTGATCTATCTATCTACACGCACACACATATTCAGCTAAAATGAACGTTTGAGTTCTATGATTAGATGGGGAATTTAACATTTCTATTTTACCCATGGTCTTTCTTTGTACTTTAATGGAACCATTGTTTTGTCAAGTGTTTATTTGCCAAACCTTGAACCATTCTTACAATATTTGATTTAGAAGATCCTCACCAGCTTTTCTGTGAATAAACTCCTACTGCATTTTTTAAATGGGCTTGTTGTTGAATATGTTTTTGCATTTGATATGCCCAACAATTGATGAATATTTATTAATCTATTATTTTTCTTGGTTTATATATCCTACTATTGTTTGTTCAGCCAAGAAAGTAAATCAGTCACATTTAAAGTTATAAATGTATATACTCTATTTTAACATACTTAGTTTATTTTCAATAAATATATTTTAAACATCTGCTTAATTTCATCTTTCTATATGTATGACCTTTATGTTTTTTAAAAATACAGTTTTGCTCTGGGAGATGGAGAGAGAAGAACCGTAAGTTTGAGACCAGCCCCGGACTCCACAATGAGACTCTGCTTCTCATAAACAGAAGCAAGCAAAAATGAAAGCATTACAATGTAGTTTTACATCATTCCTATAGTTTGGATGATGATATTTCCTGAGGGCCATAGTTAAGGTTTGTTTCCTTGATAACTACTGGGAAGTGGTGGCACCTTTGAGACCTTGGGTCTAGTAGACGTCTTAGGTCTGTGGAACATTGATCTTGGAAGGGACTGTAGGACCCTGGCCCCTTTTCCCAGTGCTTCGTGGACATCATGAGGTGAGCAGCTTCCTTCAGCCACATCTCTCTGTGATGCCTGGAGTATCACAGGCCCCGAAACAATAAGGTTGATAACTATGTACTAAACTGTAATCCGAAGTAAACTCTACCCCCATCTGTTATAGTCATGAGCGCTGACTGTTTCCTTTGAACTTTACCTCAATTGTCTTAGCCTTTATCATTTTTTTTGTTTTCTAGTATGTTAATTTTTTCATTTGCAAATGTGATAGATTCATCTTTAATGTATGAACCTAGATTATTTAAACATTAATCCCAAACCCTGTCAGGATTCCCTAGACCTTCCTCATGCTTGGAGGTATGTTGGAATGCTTGATAATTAACATTCAGCATATAATTACATTCATAGCTGAGGTTTATTACAGCAAAAGGACATAAAAGGAAATTAGCAAGAGAACAGGGCAAAGCATTAGTGAATCCTCTGCGTGGAGTCACGCAGGGACCGCTTCATTCTTCCAGCAGCGAGCTGTGACAGCACATGCGAAGTGTTACAGGGCAGTGGAGCACTCAGAGCCTTCCCTGGAAGCCGGCCCCATAGGACTTCTCTGCTTGGCACCTTCCGACGTACTGGGTTCCAGGTAAAGCAGATCTTTAACATTAACCATATGTTTGCATCACCAAGGCACAGGGACCATCCTTTTCTTTTCAGGAAAGTTTTGTTTACGTTTAGGGAACCTTTGTTGGCCAAGTTTTCAAAGCCATCTAGGGGTCAAGCTTACAAGTGAGTTGTTATAAGGACACGCAGTGCTATAGCAGTAGTTCTCAAGCTGTGGTTGAGACTCCTTTGGGAGTCACATGACCCTTTCATAGGCAGTACCGATGGCCATCTGCATATCAGATATTTACATTATGATTCATAACAGTAGAAAAATTACAGTTATGAAGTAGCAATGAAAATAATTTTATGGTTGGAGGTCACCACAACATGAGGAACTGTATTAAAGGTCGCAGTGTTTGGGAGATTAAGAGCCACTGGTCCAGAGGAATATATTGGCTTTCCTCAATATATTGTGTATCTTGACGTTTACTAAATTACATGTGTTATGTAAGCATTTTGAGATATTGGTGGGATGCAGTTTCCTATGGTATATATCAGCAGAGTCATTTACTATGCTCTATGTTAATAGGAATTACTTTGAATGAAGGCTTTGTATCAAGACAGTATATCTGTTACTTTGATAGCTGTAAACCTTTCATTGGTAATACAACTTAATCTCACCCCCTTTTGTTGTTTTCCTCGAATGAGAGTTTTAATTATTGACACTCTTGTCCTCGTTATGGCTAATTGCAAAATATTTTGAAGTGGCCAACTTGCAAAGATATTATACAACATATAGAACCTAGTTTTCTTCTAATTCTTGATTGTTATTTTTTTAACTTTATGATTTTTTTAATGTTAAGGGGAAATTTTACTTGGAAAAAATACAATTTAAAAAATGAAACCAGCTAATGAATTATGTTTGAATTAGTTTATATATAAAGATACTGCTCATTTCATTACATTTTATTTAATGAAATCCAAAAAGATATTTTGGAGTTAGAAAGCAGAATACTTCTCCCAAACTTATAATATTGAATTACAGATTTTTTAAAAAGATAAAAGTAAGCCCTTTTGTTTATTCGTTTAGCAAATCAAAGTATAGTTTATTATATGATCATTTGTACTCCATAGCTACCTTTTACATATGGGAAGTTTTTTTTTGTTTTTGTTTTTGTTTTTTCAAGACAGGGATTCTCTGTTGTAACTCTGGCTGTTCTGAAACTCACTGTGTAGACCAGGCTGGCCTCAAACTCACAGAGATCTGTCTGCCTCTGCCACCCCAGTGCTTGGATTAAAGGCATGCACCACTACTGCCCTGCTTAGAAAGTTTTTAATATGGATGTCATTAGCATTTGAAACTTAGTTTGTAAGAAGATTTTCAAGAATGCTTTTCTGTGCAGATTTTTAAGATGAAAGATACTGACTTTAAGTGCAGTCCCACCTGGCCACAGATGAATGAATGACTGACTTTTCACAATGACCTTTGCAAAGGTATAAATTTGTGAGACCCTTCCCATTGCTGATTTCCTTGTTTTCTTTAAATATTTCTACAGAAAGCCCATCTGTGCTTAGAGATTATCATCCTTTTGCCAAATATTCCAAAGTAGACCTCTCCACATCTGGCCTTTTCTCTCTTCACATACATCTTGTTGCTTCAGCCCTCGTGGCAGATTGCTGATAAGAATTAACTGTAACAGTAACAAAAAAATTTATCCATACCATCTTTTATTGTTCAGAAAGATAATTCCTTTTGGTTTTGTTTTCTTGTTAATGTTTTTAGTGCCTGGATTTAGCTAGACTTCCAATCTACAGCTTTGTACATAGCAAGGGCAATTCTGCTAAAAGAACTAAGCACGCCTGGCACCTGGGGCTGTGATCACTGAGAAAAGCCATGGGGACCTTGTGTCTTCTTACTCCTAACTCTGCAGTTTCTTCTTTCTGTGCTGCCTTGACTTCTCTGAATAGCCCTCAGATAGCTTTTTTCTTTCTCAGGAAAGATTACTTTCATTTTCCTCAATCCTCATATAGCTTCTCTATGCGTCCCACCCCACGCCTGAGAGAGACAGAATTTCACTCAGAGCCCTGGTTGGGCTGGAATTCATTGTGAGTCCAGGCAGTCCTAGAGGTCTTGAGTGTCCTCCAGCCTCAGTCCCCAGAGTCTGGGGTTACAGGTGTAAGTTTCCATGTCTGACTCATGATTCATTCCCATTCATTCATATTCTCTCTCTTTCTCTCTCTCTCTCTCTCTCTCTCTCTCTCTCTCTCATAGTATCAACATATGAAAACTATCATTATCTTGTGCTTTAATAGAAGTTAATAGTAGGAGAAATATAGGAGAAATAGTAGGAGAAATATACTAAGGAATTAGATTGTGGTAAATCAAGAGTAATAAGCTCTTATAGAATTTGCGTAGAAATAAAGGTCAACATAAAGTTTTCTAGGTTAAGGCAACAAGTACAATTTAAGCTGATTTTAGATTGTGTTAAGTACAGTGAAGAAAACAAACCAGTCATAAAGTAGAGAGGGCATGGGGTGGGAAGCCACTTTATGTGATTTACTGTACAAATCTCCCATTGCTACGGCTGCCCTTCATACAACATTAGAGGGCTCCTCATTTTAGAATCCTAAGCAATGGATTTCTGAACAGCTAATGTCCTCTATGTACACAGGGAGGTAAAAGCTTCTTATTTATATATGAGTTGGAGATATTCGGCTTAGTAAATCAATAAAGCCACTATTTCACAGAAAGAGGATTCAGCATCGAGACCACATAGATGTGGTTGATCTTGGCGATAGTCTTCTTTAGGGTGCTCTGAGAGGGTGAGTGGTAGCCACAGCTGGATGGCCTGCGATCCTTACTGCAGCCCCAGGGTACCAGGCATGCTTAGTTCTTTTAGCAGACTTGCCCTTGCTCTGTAGTGGACTTTCCCCATCTGCCATCTTCTTCAGCTAGCTCTTGGAATTTGGAAAATCTACTCATTAGACTTTGTTTCAGGCTTTTTACCCCCTTCTCTCACTTGCCCAGCCAGTCCTTTTACTTTTATGTGATGTCCTGAATCTGATACAGGCTTGAAAAGCTGACTATGTTGTTTTTCACATCAGTAGTAAAGATGTGAACAAGAGAGAAGCACAGCCACAGCAGGCTTGCATAAAGGCTTCTCGCTTCCATGTTTTGGAATGTGTTGGTGAAACTTACTTCTGAGGTTTTTGTTTGACTTCCTGGGTTTTTCATTTCTGGTTTTATTTCAGTTTGGTTTTTCTTTAGTGATTGTATTTTTTTTGTTAAATTCTATGTTTTGCATCTTAAAATGTTTTCATTATTTCATTCAGCAGTGTTTTCACTGTCTTCATTAAGAGAATTCATATCCTCATTAATGTTCTTGAACATAATCGTAATAGCTATTTTAAATCCCTTTTTTTGTGTGTCTTAGCTTTCATTTCCCAGGGCCTGTTGCAATAGGGTTTTTGGCTTCTAGAAGAAGCATATTATCTTGGCTGTTCATGATTTTGTCTTTGCATTGCGATCTAGGCATCTGTAGTTAGATGTTTCTTCATATAGTTATATCTTTGTTTGGGAGTGCTCTGTTCTTTGGTTTCTGTTGTCCACTTGGGGTGCTAGGCATGTGGTGGCTGTGGGGTGTGTTGGTGGGTGATATAAAGGGGTGACATAGGCTAGGAGGAAAGCTGACAGGGTAGTAGGGAGCAGCTAGGAGAGCCCAGGCTAGACACCAAGAGGTGGAGTCTCTGGGGAGTGGAGGTAGGCTGGGAGGAGGGGCTCCTGCAGTCATGTGATTCCAGAGAGATTAAACTGGAGGACTGGGAGGACAGTGAAAACTGAGCAGCTGTGTCTCAGCCAATGTGGACGCTGGAGCTACCTGGTGAAGTGTTCCTGTGTGTTGGCGGGTGACACAAGGGAATGGAAATGGACTAGAGGGGAGGTGACAGGGTCAGTGTGAGAGAGCTGTGGGGACCTCAGGTCATTACCAAGAACGGATCCTATGGAAATTTTATGTGTGTATGTGTGTGTGTGTGGGGGGGGGGAGTCGGAGAGAGAGAGAGGGAGAATTTTTATTGATTCCATCCTTGAACTCAAGACCATTCCGGAACACAGCATTGATTGAGCACAGAGCACACTACTGAGCTTGCACAGAGATTCAGCCTTGAGTCCCTTGGCCGTGTGTCACGTCTAGTAGCCTTAGAAACTGGGCTCTGTTCTCTAGCCTATCTCTTCTCTAGCTTCATTGATCTATTTAACGTTAGTTAGGAATGCTCACAATAGATATAAAGTAACTAGCATGGTACCCTGTACATAGCAGAAAACATCTTCATTTATTGATACAGATTCTGGTGCAATGCAAGAGCTTTTCAGCTACTTTGTATAGACTTCGTGGGGGTTGGAGGATTTATAAGCTTTTACTTATTTACTCTTGCATGAATATTTTAAAAATTCAGTTATATCTAACTGGCAAGTGACTACTTTTAGTTTAATGTGCTCAGTTCACTAATGATGTAGTAGTTGTTTTGAAGATACTCTTTTCCAGAATATTGACAAATGTGATATTAGCTTATGATATGACTTAGGTTAATTAAAGATATAATGTCAATAGCAAGGTAACATCATTTTCCTCTAACAGGTAATACAAATCTACATAGTTTGCTGTCTCATACCCAGTACATATATTAGTAAATAATTTATATAGGAAGGTGACGCCCTCTTAATGTGTTAGAAGTTTTTTTTTTCTTTTGCGGTTCTAGATTGAACCCAGGTCTCACTCATGTTAGACAAGTACCCTACCACTGAATTTCACCTGAGCCATTAGTTAGAAATTCTGATCAGTTAGACTAAATTGAAAAAATGTAAATATAAGGTAGGATTTAATGCTGGTTAACCATATTTTATGAGATTGGTGTTTTAGCTTACTTAAGCAAAAGAGCTACCTTTAATCATATTTTTAAAAGCCTCTAGCATATTCAAATCAGAGCTAATTACTGATCAAAATACCTGACTTTTGGTTGAAATCCTAGATAGTGGCTCTTTGTTCTGATTAACCTAGGAACTGGAGATCCGTCCTTGGAAGACTGAACACTGAGGACTGACTGGTTCTCTCAAGAACTTTGATTTGGCTGTGGACAGTAGAGTTCATGACAGGAGGCAGAGATACTGTTATGAGTGGTAGGAGTCTGTATGGACTGGCTTCCTCTCTCTTCACCACTTACATACTAAGCCCTAAACCTATATGTGCCTGTATTTGGAATTGAGGTCACTGAAAGGTTAAAGGTTTAAATGAGATCAGAAGGGTGGGCTAACTGTCTGACTGGGAGGCCCTCTTGTAAGAAGAGGAAAGTTCTTCTCTTTCTTTTCTTTAAAACAAGGCATGAAGGCACCCTTCTGCCAGCCAGAAGATCAACCCACCAGCTTCTTGATCTAGGACTTTCAAGTCACCAGAACTGTGAAAAATAAGTTCCTGTTGCATAATTTCCCTGTCTGTGGTGGTTTTTTTATAGTTCTAGGGCAAGCTGAGACTCAGGACTTGCATAAAGCTTGAAGTAATAAAGGAGTGATAACAGGAAAGAAAGATGGTGGGAAAGAAATGAAGTAATATGAGAGAATTTATCAGACCTTAGTGCCTAACAAAAGGATCAGAGAATGAGGTAGCGATTTCTAATGAATGTGAAATGGGGCGTTTTTATGTTTTCCTGAAGGAGAGAACATTTTTTAAGTGTAATTTGTTCATAGTTCCCTAAACCACTCCAGGGTAGGTATGTGGTTGTTATGCAGTGTTTATTACAGCAGAAAGTTTACAGAACCAAGTCAAGGAGAGAAGAGCAGGTGGGCGGAGTCCGAGGACGCCGCTGTGGTCTGGGTAAGAGCATCCTGTGGGCTCCGGTGTGTGAGCACCTGGTCTCCTGTGGGTGGCGCTGTTTCAGGAGGTGTACAGGTGAGGCCTTGCTGGAGGAAGTGTGTCTGTGAGTAGGCGTGAGTCCAGTTTGCTCTCTGTGCTTTGAACGTCTGGCGGGTAATGTGTTCCCTCATCTCGCCTGCCTGCCGCGTGCCTCCCCATGGCGAACTGACTTCTCTAAAATTGTGAGGCCAAGTCACTCCTTTACTGTCACTTTGGCCGTGGCATTTTTTAATTACAGCAACAGAAAAGTAACTAATGTAGGCACAAACTATTAGGAATCCTTCCCTATATTTTTTTTGGTGAGAAGAGGTAAGGAAAAGTTTGATTCTTCTACCAGTAAGTTAGGAGAGTACCTGCTTGCTGGAGCCCAGAAACTCAGACTTCTTAACAGGACTTCTTTGCCTAACATGCACCATGATTTTAGATATGTAGAAGGAGAGTAGGTATTTAGCGTAAGTCATGTTTTGTTCTTGCTGTTGTTTAAGCAGTTTAGGGACGATGAACCATACTAGTTACAAAGTAGCAGAAACCTCATAAAATTTAAATTGCCCGATGCCAGCAAACCCCCAGCCTTCCACCCAGACCTTTTCAAGAATAATAGTCTTGGCTTGCTGTTGTTTTATTCTTTTCTGTGTAATGTGTTTTGCTTTTTGTTGTTTGAGAATTTCATCCAGACAAATAATGTCTTTTGAACAAATCTACCTCAATTCCCTCTCCTTCAATTCATACCCATCCCCCACCTCTCGTCTCCTAAAAAAAAGTTGCATGTCTCATGCAGTTTTTTTTAGTAAACTTACTGAATCCACTAGTGCTGCCAGTATTTCATGTGTGGAGGGCCACTTACTGGAGCATGCGTAGCCTCTCGGGGCCCTGACCCCTGAAGAGCAATCCCGAAAGAGACCCTGCAGCAGCCGTCAATCAGCAGCAGTTCCTAGGCTGGGAAGTAGGTCTCCTGCCCTTCCCTGTCCATGCAGGTGCTTTTGTGTGGCTTGATCTTGAGAATAAAGCCACAGCAGCTATGAGCTCATGTGCACAGTGGCCTCTCATGTCATGTCTGGAAATGATTGCTTAGCTGAAGTCATCTATTGTATCTGCCTCTTACAATCTTTCTCTGTATACTGATATTTAAAAATAGAAAGAAAATTTAAATGTATATCATTCTTCTTTTCATTGATTAAGTTTGTGTATAATAGAAAGATTTTCTTGACCCTAATCATGACATCTGTTCGCTATGCGTATCCTAAGGATATTTGTTACCAGTGTTCGGGAAAACAACTCTAAATATACAAAGTGTTTTCTTATTTCAAGGTTACGCTATGGAACAGTGCTTCTACATTAACTTATACAGTAAGAGTTATCTATATAATACCTTTAGCAATGTATGCCCATTCAGTTTGAAGAGGCATGAGCTACTTTACATAAATTATTAAATATCTTCATTTTTTTATGTTTTAATAGATGCCTTATTATTGATTTGCAAGAGAATAATACATTAGTTTTATAGTTCTTTCTTTTTCATGTAGCTTATATCATTAACTTACCCTTTCCATTCCCCACTACCATGTTACTAAACAGAGAAACTGAAATTTTATTCATTCTTTGGAAGAACTATGAGACATCAAGAAACTGAAATTTTGCTTGACTGCTAAAAAATAGGCATGACTAAAATGTGTGCATGTTGAAGATCAAATGGACTGTGGTGATTTCCATGAGAGACGTTTGAAAAATTTTGTGTTCGTGGAAATTTGTGTCCTACTTAAATGGACTTTTAAACTTTTTTTTTTTTATATGAAATGAACCATAGAATAGTATTCAGGATGATTTTAAGAATGTTTCAATGAAGTTTGAAGTAATGATTTTTATTGAGCTCTGTGGCATAGATTTATATTAAATTTTTTTTAATATTGTTGTTTAGTCAGGCGGTGGCACATGCCTTTAACCCCAGCACTCGGAGGCAGAGGCAGGCAGGTCTCTGTGAGTTGGAGGCCAGCCTAATACACAGAGTGAGTTCCAGGACAGCCACAGTTACAACAGAGAAACCCGTCTCAACCCCTCCCTCCAAAAAAAATCCAAACAAACAAAAAAAGGAATTATGATGTGGAAAGAACATATATAATAATTACATTACAAAAAGTTCGGCTCTGCCTCCCTCCCCTCTTTTGTTGTTGGTGTTGTTTGCTTTGCTGTGTGGAATCTTTTCAAATAATTGGAGGCAGGTACTCTTTCATAGTTCCCAAAACAGTTCTAAGAACTGAACCCTTCTGAACAGCGGTGCTAATACTAGCAAATTCATCCCCTCTGCCTTATTCTAACAGAGCTGGCTAGCTGTGTCTTCCATCCTGGCTCCCAAACAAAGCAAATCTCAATTTTCTACATAAGAAAATAGCTCACCGATAATAATTTTCGAATTTCATATATTTTGGATTTGGTTTAAAATTATTAAATTCTCTACAGATTAACTATGCCTATACTATTTAAATACTGTTATGATTTTATTAATGATATTTTAATATTAAACTTTGGAGCAATTTACTGATAAAGTGGATTTCTTAGACATGTCATAAAAGTCCAAATGCATAATCCTAACGATAGGAATAAAGATAACTTAAAAAGTTTAAATAACAAAATGTGATGTTAATTTACCCTAAAACTGCACAAAAACCGCTTGTTAAAGTAAAAGTCAAAACAAAATAAATATATGAATTCTTTTACTATTATGACATACTTGCCAGATACTATCTGTAACTCTTCCAAATACTGTTTCAATTTCTGTGAATACCTCCAAAACCACAAAGTAAAGCATAAAGCAGGCAAATGAGCGCCAGACACTGCTGATGACTAGTTCAGTGGGGCAGGGGTGCTGCATTCATGACGTCTAGAGGAAGAGCCGGCAGGTGAATGGACTTGTCCCTCCTCATCCGCGTCCTCTGGAAGTCCAGTGTGGCAATGTCTCTGTCCCCAGCAGCAATGCGAGCCTCCTATATTCTGATGCACAACCCCTTTGTCCTTAAGGGTACCATGCTGAGGGTGTGGAGTGTTTCCTAGGCACTGGCTGAACAGTGCTTGTGAAAGGAGAATAATGGGCTTTAATTCCTAGAGCTTCAGACTGAGTTCCAGATCCCAGTGTCAGAAGGCATTTACATATTCTTAAATAAATTAGTAGGATTCATCTTTAGTGTGGGGACCCCTGAATCATAGGATCTGTGTCATTGTCCCTCAGCAGTTAGTACTGTTTGATATCATAGTTCAGGAGCAGAACCGGTATACTACATAGATAATCTCAGCTGGATTCTAATTAAAGTATTATTGGATATGGGTTAAAATGTCAGAAGGTGTTACTGTGAATTCTAGTTTGTGTTAACAAAGTTATCAGAGTGATACAGGAAATGTGATACTGAATTTGAAATTTTATGCATTCATTATATTTTATAAAAAGAACTTTTCAACAGAATTCTCAGTCATCTTCTATATAAAAATACTTTAATTTTATTCTGAGAATGTAGATTTTGTAACCTGAAATTTTGCCTTTTTCTTCTGTTTAAAACTATCAAATTGTGTTTGGAGAGATGGCCCAGTGGTTAAGAGTGCATGCTGCCTTTGCATAGGACCCAAGCTCAAAACCTATAACTCTGGTACCCTGTTCTGGCCTCTGTGGGCATCTGTACTCAGGTACACAGACACATTTCAAACACACACAATAATTTTGATAATTTTCTGATCGTCATTAGTTCTCACAAATCTCTAGCTAATCTATATCTTGAATAGCAGCTACATTATTGTAGTATATGGACAAATGACATTCCAATCTAAAACCACACATTCAAAAGCAGACAGTGTGCCTCTGTGCACTGGGATCACTGTTTTCTTGGTTATAGCTGCTGTTATGGCTCTATATAACACTATATATATTTATACACACACACACACACACACACACACACACACACACACGGTGCTATATAACACACAGCGATAAGCATTGTTAACACTTAGAACTTCTGTGCGACAGATCAAGAACTGTATTTTCATCCAGGGAAATTAGCCTTCATTTTATTGTTTGTTCAAAGCCTAACATAGGTTGTAGCCATTTTGCATGATTTCCATTTGTTTCCTGTAGTTTTGTTCTCAAACTCAGTTCTACGTAGATGGGGGAGAATTAGACATCTCACAGTTACTTCCTCTGTCAGTATTACTATAAGATGTAACATTTTATGTTTGGAACTGATACAATTAGCACATAATATTATTTTTAGTATACAATAGGGAATTTACCCGTATAATAGTAAAATTATTTTAATCAAGATGATATAGTTCTATGTTTTATACTTGACTCTGTAAAAATAGTTCTCAGTTCAGTGAGAGTTTACAGGAGTGCCTACAGATCAGTTTCTGAAGATGTTTTAAAAAGTATTCTTATTTTATGTACAGAATGCATATAGATGGGATTCTTGTAGTCAAGTGGCAATACTTTTGTTAACTAATAATAAGCCATGTCAGTTAATAAATTGCTGTCATTGAGAAAATGCACGAGTGTCTGTGTGACACAGTGCTTGTGAGGCAGCAGAGTATGGCATCAGGCAGCATAAACTGTTAGTTCTGGTGTGCATGTCACCTTCTGCTTTACTTGTCTGTTTTCAAGGGCATCTTTGAACTTCAGCCCTTATGAATCTTACCTGTCTTACTTTGTCTTTTAATTTAATTTTGTACGTATTTCAGTTTTTCCGTACAATGTATTTTGATTATATTCTTTCACCACCCCCAGGTCCTTCCAGACCCTCATCACCACACTACCCACCCAACTTCCTTTTCTTTCTCTTTCTCACAAACAGTCCACCAAGAAACAAACAAAAAATCAAAGCAACTAGCAAACAAGACCAAAAGTACCAAAACAGAACAAAAACAAAAACACAACTATTGCTGTGTGCGTGTCCTCCATACCTAGTCAATGCAGTCCTTGAGATCTTAGCCACAATAAGACACCTGAGGGAGATCAAGGGGATACAAATAGAAAAAGAAGTCAAAGTATCTTTGTTTTCAGATGATATGATTTTTACTTGAAAGACTCTGAAGACTCCATCAGGAAATTTCTACAGCTGATAAACAATTTCAGCAAAGTAGCAAGATAAAAAAATTAACAGACAAAGAAGTAGCCTTCCTATATGTAAATGCCATACATACCGAGAGAAAAAAAATCAGGGAAACAGCACATTTCACAGTACCCTAAAAAAAATCTTTGGATAACTCTAACCAAGCCACTGAAAGTCTTCGTATAACAGAAACTTTAAGACACTGAAGACAGAAACTGAAGACGATAGCAGAAGATGGGAAGGTCTGAAAACGGCCACCCAACACAAAGCAGTCTACAGATTCAGTGCAATCCCATCAAAAGTCCAACATAATTCTTCACAGAAATTGGTAGTGAGGGAAGAAAAACACCTTCAATTTTGTATGGAAACACAAAAAACCAAGGGTAAATGAAACAATCATGAACCAAAAAAGAGCTGCTGGAGGTCTCACCATCCCTGATTTCAGGTTGTTCTACAGAGGGGTAATGATGAAAACAGTATAATATTGCCATAAAAAAAGACATGATAACCAGTAGATCAAATTGAAGACCCAGACATAAGTCTGCAGACATATAGACAGCTTCTTTTTGACAAAGAGGCCACAAATACACACTGGAAAAAGAGACAGCATTTTCAACATATGATTCTGGTCAAACTGGATGGCTGCATGTAGAAGAATCCAAATAGATCAATATTTATCACCCTGAAAAAAATCAGCTCCAAATGAGTCAAACAGCTCAATATAAAACAAGATACACTGAACCAGATAGATGAGAAAGTGGGGAATAGCCTTGAACTCATTCACACAGGAAAAGGCATTCTGAGCAGACACCACTAGCACAGACACTAAGACCAGCAATTAACAGATGAGACTTGATGATGTAGAAAAGCTTCTGTATGGCAAAGGACACACCACAGAATGGTTAAAAAACTATAAATTATATCTGATATAGGCCTAGAATTTAGAATATACAAATAACAATAAAAACTCTGAGCACTAAGAAAACAAATAACACAATTAAGAAATAAGATACAGATCTAAACAGAGTTCTCAGAAGGTGAAACAGCAATAGCTGAGAAACACTTCAAAAATATTCAACATTCTTAGCCATCAGAGAAACACAACTTAAAACTACTTTGAAGTTTCATCATACCCCAATCAAAATGGCCATGATTAATAACACATGAGAGCACCTGCTGGTGAGGGTGCAGGTAAAGGGGGTATTTATTCATTGCTGGTGAGAGTGCAAAACGGTAGAATCATTGTGGAAATTGGTGTGGAGTTTCCTCAAAAAGTTATGAATTAATCTACCACAGTATCCATCTTTACCACCCTCAGGCATATGCTCAAAGGACTTTGTAAATTACTTCAGAGACACTTGTTCATCTGTATTCACTGGTGCTCTATTCATAACAGCCAAGAGTTGGAAACAGCCTAGATTGTCCTACAACTGATAAATGGATAATGAAACTAGTAATTTATACAATATTATTCAGCTTTTAAGAAAAATGAGGTTATCAAATTTTCAGAAAATAGATGGAGCTAGAAACAATCATCCTGAGTGAGGTAACCCAGACACTCAAAAGACAAATATTTCATGTTTTATCTTATATGTAGATGTTAACTTTCAAGCTGAAAATATGTGTATTTCATTTAGAATAGCCACAAAGGTTAAGTAGCTAGTATAGGACCAAGGGAGAGATGCAGGTCTTCCATGGAAGGGTAAATAGAGTATAATGTTATAAAGAGATAAAGGGGAAGCCAGGGTTGGAAGATTAAATGAGGAGGAGGATGAGAGGGCAGGGTAAGGAGGGAATTATGGGAGCAACCAAACACTTTTGATTGAGTTTAAGGCCTGCTTGATGAAATGAAATCCATGTCTGACACTGCAAAAGTGACCAAGAACTAGGTAGGTGATCGGCATTAATGAAGAACCTTCTAGTAAAGGATCATAACAATAAAATGACATATTACTATTGATTAAAACATTGTTCAGCCCTCATGAGAGAAGATTCTTCTTGCAGTAGAAGAAAGTTAATACTGAAGTCCACAGCTGGACAAGGTGTTAAGACTTCGGAGCACTCAGCCTTAGATGGGATCTTTATCAAACCCCTTCCCTCGATGCTCAGGAATCTGTGTGGAAGAGATGGGAAGAATGTAGGAGCCACAGGTGATGGATGACTCTAAGGAAACTGTCTGCCTCACGCAGCAGGGCTGATGCACGATGATCTCACATAGACTGACAGTATGCGCAAGACCTTCACAAGTGCAGGTCATACAGAATACAGCACAGAGGAGCGGAAACAAAGTTCCATCCATAACCAAGACGCTCGCTGTAGTTGAGAGGTGCTGGGAGAGAGGAAATCAGTTTTCTGCAATGCAGCGATACTGGTGTATTAACCATACTCACTTTTTTTTTTTTTAAAAGAAGTTCGTGGAGGTTGTCTCTTTGCTTTGTTATCCATATTCATATATCTATATGCTGGTTATTCTTTTTAGCAAATCATTTATGAAATATCTTAATATATCCTTACCTCAAGTGCATGATACATGGGATGGTATCACTTCCAGATTATGCTGAATTAACAAATAAAATCTCGTTTTTTAAAAAATATCCTCAATGAGTTTTAAAATTACTGATTAAATAACTCATAAACCGTTGCTGTATGTGAAACTTCCTTGTGTAACTTTGTCCATTCTTGCTTTATCCATTTTGAATAGCCTCTGTCTTTCATTATTAATATAATACTTATTAGAATAAGACAGTAAAGGTATTACCATGAATGTTTTTAAATGAACTAAAAGATGCTCAGAACCTTTCTTTTACCTTTCAACAGATACTTGACTTTGCTTATTTTGCTACAATGTGTATGCCAGTTATTGGACACAATATTCATAATAATCTTTGGTCTTAGACTGATGTCAGTAAGATCATACCCTAGGAAAATATGTATCTAAGAGTAGCTGTTCTAGGCCAGTGGATCTCAAGCTTTAATGAAAACATAAATCTTCTGAGGCACTTGTTGAAAATAATCTTTGTTCAGCAAGGTTGCGACAAGTCCACAGCTCTTTGGTTCTAACAGGCTCCCTTGTGACACTACTGTTCTGGGTCTGGGTGCCATGTCTTGGATAGAAGTTGGGGTTACATATGTCTGGTGCTTCCTGTTGAACTTACCAAATGTTTTAGGTCTAGCATGATTATAAGAAGGATGACTAGTAGTCTCCTCTCTTGCTGGTTCAGGCTTAGCTAGCTTTCGCATGTACCAGAATTATACAAGATAAAGTTTGCTAAAACTGGACATTTCCTAGCCCCTGATCCTGTAATGTGCTTTGGTGGGACTATGAGCATAGGGATCTGCCCTTCAAACCTTTCTGTCTCTATGTAGGTGAACTAACATCATAGGTTACAAAAAGAATATTTAAAATTTTGAAGTTTCTATGTGAATTAATGGTTCCCTTTGAACCAAAATCCTATTTAAAGCCAAAGATACTGTGGAATTTCTGGAAGGTGATTGCTTTGGATGCCAGTGTGAGGCTAATAAAGAAGCAGTGCATTGCTTTGCTTCTCTGCACCATTGCTGCAGGCAGACCGCATAATTCATTGTACTAGATCAGTGACAAAGACCACGGCTTTCTTTGCTACCTGATTAACCCCGAAGAGTCTTGCTGCATAAGTGGTTGGAAACACTTATGTGGATGTGGAGGTATTTGGAATAATGGGGAACGGATGATCAATATTGATCCTTCTCTTGGTGATGACCAGATTATTCATCTTGTTTATAGGAAACATTAAATCTCTAATATTACCAGCAGTTATATTCACCAGATGTCCCATATAATTCTGTTCCTCATATAAAACATGTTTTAAAAAAATTAGAATTCAGATTATAGATGAACTATTTGTCATTTTAGTTTGACACTAAATTCTGAAAGTATGTCATTCAAAGTAATTTCTAAAAATTACATCTTTTAACTTCAAATTTATTCTTCATTTGCTATTTTTTTCTGATTTATGGATGTGGGTGGTATTTACATAATACTTAATTGATCCTATACAAATTATTTAAAACAGAAGGGTTATACTGAGGTTGCATTTATTATATAATCTTACCACAAACAGCATGTGCTCTTTTTGACTACATGGCTCAGCAAACTATAATGTCAGCCAAAGTGATTTAAAAGCTTTACTTAGGATTCATCAATCATTTGCTTAAATTTATTATCTCATTTATTTGCCAATTTGCATATGATTTTGAAATTCAGAAATATTAAGCAAACAGTAATGTGCTCAGAAGTGGATTACAGAATAAATTGAATTAAAACAGTGTCCTAGTTTGCTTTTCTATTGCAATAATAAACACCATGATGAAAAGCAACTTAGGGGAGAAAAGGTATATTTGGCTTAGACTTCCAGTGTCAAAAATTCTTCAGCAAGGTAAATTAAGGCAGACTCGAAGGCAGGGTCTTGGAACAGAGTCCATGGAGAAAGAGTGTTTTAGTGGGTTCCTCCCCTCTGGAGCCTCAGCTAGTTCTTTATTTTAATATTTTATTGTATTTCTATGTACAATGGTGATTTGCATGCACATATGTCTGTGTTAGAGTGTCAGACACCCTGTAACAGGAGTTAGAGACAATTATGAGCAGCCATGTGGGTGCTGGGAATTGAACCTGAGTTCTCTGAAGAACAGCCACTGCTTACCCACTGAGCCCTCTCTCCAGCCCTCAGCTTCTTATGTAGCCTAGCCTGGCCTGGTGACACTCTCCTTCCAGTGGGTCGGGTCCTCCTGTATCAGTAGCAATCAAAACTTGCCCCACAGATGTGCCTGCAGGCCAGTTGATTGAGACAATCTAAGTTGAGTTTCCTTCATCTAGGTAATGTCAAGTTGACAGTAAAAACTAGCCAGGAAAAATACTGTAGTTAAGGCAGCCCTGGACAGAAGTATGAGGTTACTGATCTGATGTGACATCACTCTGCTGCTCCACCCCAAAGAACATGTTGATTCTGCTATTTCTGCATGGCTTTATTACCTTGCTACAGTATTACCAGAGATCTCATTGCCTATAGCAAAGACTATTATGAAGAGTTTTATAACTAAGTGGAGTAAATTCTGTGTGAGATTCATGTCTGTTATACGAAAGGCTTTGTGCCCACAGAGAGAAGTTTTGACAAGGAAAAGGGAAAATCCAACAGACACATCAGGGACAATAAAAAATAGCATGATCTTTTCTTGAGTAGCTATCTTGGGCCAGATGATCTTTTACAGGTGACTACTCAGAATAGTTTGTTAATATCCTAAGAACCATGCTTTATAACGTGTGGATGGAAATATTAATATCTCAGGTGGGTTATAATAAGAACTGAGACAATTCTCCAAGATGCAAGCCTGAAAGACCTAGGCAAAGGGTCTTGCCTTTGATGGACTAACCCTGAGCACGTGTCCTCCAGGTAGCTTATTGATTGAAAGTTCTGTCCTACTCACAAAGGCCGTATTTATATTATGAATAGAACCTCATACCTAGCAGCCTCTGCCAGCTGACTTGTTGCCAAAAAGGGCTGAAATCAAAAGACTGAGAATCCAAGGTGTTCCCTGGGTTCTGGCTGCAGAAGGCTGCAAAGGTGATAAGGACTCTTCATTTGCAATATCATAAACAAATGCCTTTAACATGAAGATTTTACAAGGCCACCTCCATTGTTCTTAGCAGGGAACTGTGAACAGGTGCAGGAAGCAAGTCTTACAGAGAGAAGCAGGCTGCAAAAGCCTTAGGAAGTACCCTTCCCCATGTATCCCCGAAAGCACATTTTACAGTTACAGAAGCCTCCCTGCACAAACAAAGCATGCAACTTTACAATATCTGGTTCAAATATTCCATTACAATAATGCATAACATTTATAACTACTACAACACAGATGTTCAGTATTGGAGACAGATTCTACAAATCTTAAAAAAAAAACTTAAATAATTTGCAATGCATATTATGAAGTCATTTTATTAAAAGATGAATAATCTTTTTACTTTGACATTCTCCAGCATGATAGGTCAGTTTTTAACAAAATAAATATTTATCCCATTTTTTTAAGGTATTTCTTTTTGTATTTCAGCTGCTTTAAGCCATTTGCAAATGAAAAAAAAGAACTGATTCCTCCAAAGGAGTCTCAGTGGGGAAATGAACCATTTTTAAGGATAGACCCTGTCCAGCCGTAAATGGCAGCACAAAACCAGATTCAACCTGATCTTTGGAGGTTCTTTGTTCATAACGTTAAGTCAGATGTTTTTGTTTGTTTGGTTTGGTTTGGTTTTACACACCAATTCTTTTTGTATATATTATGGCTTCTGGTTTGGGGGTTTTATGGGATCCCTGTGTGTGCAAATGTGTGTCTCTGCATCTACATGTGTTTCTTGTACTTTTCTTTGTCTCTTTTTCTTGTTTGGTTGTATTATCATATTCTGCTTTGTTAGTTTTTTTATTTTTCTTAATGTGTTTTATTTTATTATTATTCCTTAGTTGCCTGTTTTCTAAGGAGAGACAGAAAAGTTGTGGATCCAAATGGGAGGGGAAGTGAGAAGGAAACACATAATCAGAATATATTGTATAAAAAAATCTCTTTCTAATAAAAGAAAAATGAATAAAATTATAAAAACATTTAAATTCTGTTCAATTTTTAATAACAGTGGGTTTGTAATTAAGTAGAAAAGTCAGGTACCTTTTTGTACTATGTAGAAAATGTTTGTTATAGACCTTCTGATAAGTTATTCTTATCTTCAAAATTAACAAGATAAATTATCCGAGTTTATGAAGATATTGCTTGACATGCTGACTTAATAAAATTAGTTTAGCAAAATGTGATTACAGGCATGTCTCATGAAAGTGGAAACAATGTTTCAGATTTGACTGTATTATTATATTTAAAGTATAGTAGAATTTTGTCCTATTGTAAATTAATTCAATCACAGTTTTGGTGTTTTGTAACAGCTATAGCCATGATCTACAAATGGTTATTTAAATACATTTATATTAAATAAAACTCAAGAACCTCTTTAACTTCTTTAAGAATATTTTTATGCTAGACTAGACAGCAAATGCTCAGAACATTCCATCCTCAGTGATGGATATGTTCGACTACATGGGCCTCGGCCTTCAAATAATCCAGGTGTGGACTTGCTGCGATGTGCACATAGTCATATTAAGAGTAAGTTCATTTGTAAAACCCCCCACTCCCCACATAAAAATGGCTAAGTTTAAAGAAAGTACAAGTTTGTTTTCTTTCCATGGGAGTGAAGTCTTGCTGTAGAGGCTCCAGTCAGGTGGCTCCACAGCGTAGAGAACTGAACTGCGTTCTTTTCTTGTTGCTGCCTTGTCTTGTAGTTTCTGTCTTGTGTTTACAATGGCTGGTAAAGCTCTGGCCACTCAGTGTGCCATGAAGAAAGAAGGGGAAAACCTAAGAAGAGAGATCCCTCATATTAAAGGTTTTCCACACTTAACTGCAGTAAAAATATTAACTTCTATTTCCCTTTCAGGGAACTGATATAAAGAATATATTTATGGCATGTGGTGTGATATTTTGGATAAAGGTAAACATTACATAATATTACAAACAGTATATGTATCTATTTCCTCAAACATTTATCATTTCTTTATAGAAAAAGCATTAACTTTTTTTCTAGCTTTAAAAAATGTTTAAGTATATTTTCATCAGCATATAGCTGTGCTATGAAACACAAGAGCTTTCTCCTGGCTATAATTTAGTAGCTTTTAACTAACATTTTGAATCTCAGTCTCTCCCCCCCCCCCAACTCTTCACCTCTCCTCATCTGAACCTCTGGCAACTACCCTTCTACCTTCAACTTTTAATTTTTTTTTATTTTTTGCTACAGGGTTTCACTTTGTAACTCAAGTTGATTTTTATTCCATAGTGTAGCTAGGACTGGCCTTGAGCTCTCGGGAAGCTTTCTGCCTCAGCCTCCTACATGCTGGGTTGTAGGTGTATGCTACCATATCTAGAACTTATATGAGCTTGAAAAATTTCTTGGAGATTACACATATGAATGAGACCTTTCCCCATTGATCTTTTCGATTGGCTCTTTCGTTAGATTGTGAACACGTTGAGGTCAGTGACCAACCTATTTTTAGCTCATCCTTGCATTCCCAGAGATATATGTAATGCGTGTTTTTATAACTATTTTTTGAAAGGCATCATGAAATGTAGTAGTAAAATGTGTTAAAATATTACATTCCACTTAGTTAGGCATAAAATTCTTTTTCAGCTTAATTTTTTGGTGGACATTCATAACCCTAACTGATATTAAAGTTAATAGTTTAGAGACAGACTATAACCTTCAATAGAAAAATCTAATTTTACTTCTAAGTAAATTATTTGAAATTTACCCGGAGTTCAAAGTTAGCATTTAATCTTTAGACTTACTGTCATATCTTTATGTTTGAACATACATCCTCCTTGGCAGTTGCCATTTCACAGATATTATTTTTCAAGGAAAGTAATTTTTCTTTGCCTTTTCTTCATTGGAGTCTGGTATTTTTAGAGCATATATTTAGAACATTGACTCATATAATTTCTTAAGAGAGAAAGTGGCATTGATCTGTTTGTTCCCTTTTGGAAATAATACTCTGTTGGTGGCTTGGATGGGTTTATGTAGAATTAAGTGGGCTTATGTCTGTAGATAGGCTCCTGCAGATAAAGCCACAGCCAACTTCAGCCTGGCTGCTTTTGTGTTGATGTGCTGTTTCTTCCTTGGTCCAAGAGATGTTTTCTCATGAGATAAGAACACGGAAGGGAAGGAAATGTATTCTGTTTTGCTGCTATTTTAAGTACTGCGGAAGAGGTTGGTAGACCTAGACGCTCTCCACATCTTCAAGTAAGTGCCATTTCTCTGAGATAATTTTTTGCAAAGCAGTTACAATTTCCAAGTGGTTTCATGCTTTCTGATGAAATGAAACTGTCCTCTGGGATTCAGCACTATTAATGTTTGGTTTTGGAATCTCAATCACCAGATTGTTTGCTCCTCCCATTTAGATGATGAAAATTTAATAAAGCTAATTTATTTCCTGTGTTTTCGTTACTAAGGTTGTTTGTAGAAAGAATTCTTAATGACCCAACTGTTTGTCTTTTAGAATTTTGATCTCCCTTTGCCTGTTTTCCTTCTGACATTGCTTATTGTTACCCCTCTTTTTGCTGTCTTCTGTTATCCCACAGGAACTCATAGGCTCCTGTGAGTTGCATGAGATACCTCGTGCCCACCCTTCCAAATGTCAGGCAAGGGTGGGAGGACTTTAGTGTATATACATATCGCAGCTGGGGAGTCCTCTCTACTATGAGATACTCAGAGTTTGCAGGGAAACATCTCTGGTTAGGAAGTAGCACATACAGCAGTTCTCATCCGGTATCCTCCTTGTCCTCCTGGTAAGAGCTGACTGTCTCAGAAGCTTCCAACTGCCATGGATACATACTCAGCAGCCTGAGATGGAAAGTGCCTCCCTCTGAGAGATGTGGTTCTTGACACCACGTTGTTCACTTATCTTTGAGTCCCCACATTTGTAGGATTGATGAAAGAAGTCAGAGAGGAAAGCTGTGCTCAGTTTTGGTGGTGTGAGTGAAATGCTAGGGATTTTACAACAGTGACTTTTGTTCCTGTTGTTGAGGGTGTCCTCTTCCTCACCCACAGGACTGTTGGTGTTCATTATTTCCAAATGAGGAAACCTCTGTGTAACCTCTGCTGCAAGAGTCATTGAAAACGCCAAGCTTCTGTTTTATTTTCCATGTGAATTATCTTAGTATAAAATACAAGGACAGAAACAAAGGATATGAAAGAATATAATTGTACATAAAACTCCTCCCCCTTTTCTCTCCATTCCTTCCCACCTCTATAGTAGTGCCCTCCAGCTCTTTGTATGGAAAAGATGCATAATCTACAATCTGTACACACTCCTTTGTCATATGACTTTGCTGCTTTACTTCTGTTAATTTTAATAGAATTGTTTGAGTGTGAAGATAGAATGTTCTAATTGTTTCTGTCTATCATTATTGCATTTTCCATTACCTTATATTTGCCATTACCATGATTACGAATGTATGGCTTCTTTTCTTTTTGTCAGGTGTATGGATAGGTAACGTTGATCTTATGATGTTCTCAACACTGGTCTCTTTATTGTATTCCTTACTGATAACCTTGTTGTCTGGATGAAAATCTGCACCAGGAGGTTTAGGTTTAAGAACTTCCACGTGGGCTTAGGTGTGTTGGCACACAGCTTCTTTCCCAGCAGGCAGATCTATATGAGTTTGAGGCCAGCCTTGTTTTCATAACAAATTATAGGCCAGCCACAGTTACATAGTGAGACCCTGTCTCAAAACAAACAAACAAACAAACAAGCCGAACAAAAAACAACAACGAAAAACTTCCATGTGGAAATTGAAGTTGAAATTCATATTTTTTCTCTATTTTAGTTAAAACTTTTTATGTGTGACATGATCTCACATAGCCTAGGCATGCCACAAACTTACTTTGTGACTGAGGCTGGCTTTGAACCCTGATCCTCCTACTGCACTTCTAAAGTGCTGGGGTTTCAGGAGTGCACTACAATATAAATAAGGCTTTTAAAAAAATTTATTTAGGTATGTGCGTGTGTGTGTGTGTGTGTGTGTGTGTGTGTGTGTCTGTCTGTCTGTCTGTCTGTCCGTCCATATCTGTGTCTGTTTGGAGATACAAGTACATGAGTGCCCGTGCCTGTGAAGGGTAGAAGAGGGCATCATATCCCCATAGTTGTAGCTATAAGCAGTTGCAAGTCATCCAAGATGGGTGCTGGGAACCGAACTGGGGCCCTCTGAACTAGACTTCTCTGTAAGAACAATAAGTCCCTGTAACTGCTGAGCCATCTCTCCAGCACCCAGAATCTCTAAGGGTAACACAAAAATGACTGCATCTCATTGCCTTGCAGTTTTGCTTTTAATCCTTCATAAGCCCTCTGAATCCTTTTGAGCCTCTGTCTTCTGCTTCCTCTCCCTATTCCCTTCCCTGTTGGGTTGTCTGGTATTGCTGTGTTGTATGAGTTCCGTCTGCTGCCTTTTCTATCCCCAGCCATTCCTGGCACTGACTGCTGGATCTCTGCTCCTGCTCCTTATGCTTCTCTGTCCTCCTACTCCTTGCCCTTTTGTCATTGGCAGCTCCTTACAGATTTTCTTGTCTTTCTTTTCTCTCTGTTAGTCCAACAAAGACTGCTTAGAAAGAGCAGCAGCCTTGTCATTTGGACAAAAGATTCTGACACCTTTTGTAGGTTAGCTATTGCTTTGCTTAGCTAAAATATGATTAGCCTCTTCATCTCTTGTTGAATATCTCTATTAATGTCAGGGAGTTACATTGCTGCAGTATCAGTGTCCATGACAGTGACTGCCTTCAGATTAATTTTTCATATTGATTTCTATCTTAGAGTTCTTAACTGTACAGGGAATACTGTAACATCATCTACTTCAGTATTTATTGATTAATTTTACATCCAGTAATTTGGAAAGTAGTAATATTTGTTGAGCTGAGGAGTACAGTAATATATGAATGCATATTTGCACCTAACTATTGAAATATGCATGTGTTCTACATTGCAGTTATGTGGTGATTATGTATAAGCCACTGTGTGTGTTAAAAGGTATGATTTTGTGAAAATAAAATGTTTCGCAATCTTTTTTGTAGTGATTTCCTGTTGTTACTGGCAGGCATCACAGATCTAATCAGAAAGATTCACTGAGCGCACATGAGGACGAGGCCCTGGAGGCACATATTTTAGCCCGATGAGGTTTTAACTGTTTACTCGCCATGTTGTTGTAATAAAATAAAGCCTAAGGCACTTTTTCTATTTGTTAATTTTTCTAAATCCCCCCAAAAGAGCGTACCTTTACGATGTTGTTTTATACAGTGGGCTTTCATCACAGCTCATGTATATATTTACTAAATTTATTATGTGCTTCTGTTTCAGTCTTATGTTTTTTCTCTAGATCAATTCAGTTGTGCTATTTACTTTACTATTGAACTGCTGAGTTACTTTCTCACTTATCAATAGTGTTTTTCATCATTTCTGCTATGTCTGCTTTGGAGGAATCTTGATGATTTTATGGATGGTGACACCACGGCCTGAGAAAAAGTGGTTAATATCTGATGACATTTGATGAATTGGCATGTCACTTGCAATTGTGTATTCTACCTAGGTCACTATTTGAGAGTGATATTTTCTCCTGAGAGTGCTGGAAAAACTTTCAGCATCATTCCTCAGAAAAATTATTAACAGTAATATGTCCATGGAACAGATCTAGTCCAGGGTGGTAGGATGGTAATAATTGGCCTTTTTGAACAATTACTACACATTTTCATTTGGAATCTAATTTTCTTCTCATCCTGGAAATAATTATATGAACAAATCCTGTGCCTCTGTGGAACTGCAGCTTTCATGTAAAAACAGTGTTTATTCTTGTATAATATTCAAGTCTTGTTTAGTTATATTCATTTTGCTAGGAATGAATACACAACATATTTCCACTTTTCATTTAATTAAATCAGAGTAGTGTACCATTATACTATATTTCAGATGTTCAGAGCATTATATAAGTAGGGATGAACACAGAATTGAGGGCAAGGTAGTTAGGGCATCTCTAGCTAAAGGATCCCTGGCAAAAATAGCTGTTCTCCACAGTGTTGAGCTAAGGTAATTAAGGCTCGAAGAAGAAAGATGACAACCTTTTGCTCACACACCCTTTGTTTATTTTAGGTTTAATGCCTTAAGTCTGAAATAGTGTATCCCAGCTTAGAAATCTCTGTGTAACCAAAACTGGCCCGGGGAGGACTGAGAGAGATAAATTGTAGCCCCTCACTCGCTCTCTTGTGAAGAAAGGCGATATGTGTAGTCTAGTAACATGACTGCTTAGAGACTAGAAACATCAATCTTGGGTCTCTTTTGACTCTTTTCAACTTTGCATTTATATACATAATGCCCTAACCCCTTCCTCTTCTTGCTTTTTTCCCAGGTAGTGTGTGGGGATGCATTTGGTAACCTAAATTGAGACTGCTGATTTTTTAAAATTCTCCTCTTAACACCAAGAAACCATTAACCCTTTAAAAAGGAAGTAACAATATAGACACACTCCAATGAGCTGTATTTGCCGCCCCTTCCTTCCTTCGCCCGTTCCTGGGAAATGCTGCGTTTCTCCCACCGCACCATGCAGTAACTCATAAATGTATGTCTCTGCTGTTCACATTTCCCAGACGCTCAAACCGCACTTCCAGCTACCACCTGGGTTTCTATACTTGACATGTGATGTCATCTTCAGCTGAATGACTAAAATGTCAATAGGCGCTTGCTAGCATCTCCAGCCTTCCTACCCCTCCTACCTATAGCCTTTGCTGTTTCAATTCATAGCAACTTGCATAAGGGTCTTAGTTTTGCAGACCTGGTTGATTTTGCTAATAGAGCCTAGTGCCTCCTTTCATCTTGTGCTCTGTCTTTTATAAAGCACAAATGGCCATCCCAAGTTCCCGTCTTCTACTGAGTTATTTGGTGAATGAAGAAACATCCTGATCTCAATGGAAGTACTCAATAAGTAGACACAAGGTCTCTCCATGACTATAATACCATGTTTTTGGATCCATGTAACAAGTTTAATGAGAGCCATGTTTTTGTTATATAGCTTTTCATAGCTAAACAGACTTTTTACTCTAAGATTCTAATTTAGTTCACTAATTAATGGACTTTCAAGTCTACCATCTATTTTCTTAAGAAGTTACCAAAACTTTAGGCAAGGAAGAAAAGGAGTTTTGATGAGAATTTTATGTCTAAACTCAGAATTTTTGTTAATAGATATATTTAATAAAGAATCAAGACCTTGGGTGGAGGACTTCAGTTTCCTCTCCTGATGAAGAACAGAATGCTACTAAAGGACAACCAAGCATGTGGCTTCAGGGATAGAGGACAGCTTTCAAGCAGAGTCAACAAATATTTTTCTAAGATACCCAGGCTGCACATTAAAAAGCATGAGTTTGTTTGTTTGTTTTCATACCAAAACACTTGGGTAGAGATGTATGTTTTTACTGAACATTAGCTGCTGGTAAGTATGCAATTTCCTTAATCATAGAAGAATCTTAGAAGGTATATATATAATACTAGAGTTAGTTTTGCAATTGAGTAAGTTTGCCCTAAAAAGCATGCTTTTAGAATACTGGAGCTAAAATAAATTAAGGTATAATTTACGCCTAGGAGAAGTTAAAATTCCATGCTCATTATCCATGGCTACTAGAATAATTGTGGGTACATTGAGCATGCTTCTTCCATCTAGTTAAACTTCCTGGCTCTCTGTCAAGTCTTTTGGTTAATTTCTCTCCTGATGGGCTTTTCATACAACTTATCATATTGTGAATGTTTTAGGTGATTTTTAATTTAAAAAGTAAACCAATCTAATTAGTTGGGGCAAACAAAGAATGTCTTCATTATATGTTCTCACAGTATAAGCATGCTCACCAGGAGACACATGTCAAATGTTTCTGCTCCAGTGTTCTGTTCATAGCGAAGGCTGAGGGCTAACACACCCTCGGGATGATTGTACAAGTGGTGGCGCCATGCTATAGCTTCTCCTCTAGTCCTTGCCTTCCGTGAACTTCATTGTCAATTCTCTAGCTAACACTTCACATAATTTCTGAATTGAGTGGTGGCAAGTATCTTATCCACTTTTAATGCAGAGAGTAAGTACACACATAAAACCTCTTTAGGATAGCACTAGAAATTACATGTCATTCTCTGACACATCATGTCCTTAAAAGTCCTGAAAACAGTAGAATTCATAATCTCGCAAAGCATTAAAAAACTTTGGTTTTAAATTTCAGGATGGATAGGAGATCATGAGTCTAGAATGGCTTAGATGGAAAAGTCATCTTCAGATATCTAGATTTGTGTGTCTCACTCATGCATTCCAGGGGCATATTGGCAGGAGTGTCACCTGTACTGCTTCTCGATCCCCAACGTCTAAAGTCACTGTTTTCAGATATGCCATTCTGCTTAAAGAAGCATAGGTAGCTTGTGATTCAGGTGCACTCTAGCTCTTGCTCAGTGTGCTGTTCCAGTGCTGCAGGGCAGTGAGTGGCCTCCTCCAGTGCCGCAGGGCAGTGAGTGGCCTCCTCCAGTGCCGCAGGGCAGTGAGTGAATAGCCTCAAGCCTCGCTGGCACCTTATCCTTTCTCATGCGGCAGGGCCATAGGCACACATTAGGAGTTGTTCCTAGAGTTCCTTTAGAGTTAGTTACTTTGGAACATTACATTTATTTCCATTTAGTGATTTATGCAAAATCCAATTATTAATACCCATTGAGCACTTACATAGATTTTTCTTTTTTGTTCATCAAGTGAATTTAAAATGGTGATTTTATAGCATTTCTCAGTTATAATATTTCAGTAAAATTTTACATATCATTTATGTTTACTTTGTTTGAAATTGGTGTGTGCTGTTCAATAGATTGTTTGCTAGGTAAAACAAGACAAAAAGAAAATAAAAACCAAAAACTAAAACGAAACTTTGAGCCTAGGGAGGTGTTTGTTATCAGTTACTGATTTTTCTAGGAAATCTTTTTATTGTAGTCTAAGACCTATTATTGGCATTATGTTTTGACTAATACAGCAAATGGTTTAAAACTTATCATTTATTCATAGGGTGTCTATTTTAGTGTGGAATATATACTAATGGTATCCTGAAACTCTAGTAACTTTATTCCGATAAAATTCTTTATCTAAAATATACAGACAGGTAATAGATTTTTGTTGGCTTGTAACAAAGACATATTCCATTTGAAGGATTATCTTTTGTATGAAAAATGATGAAGCCAAACTAAGAAATGGGTTTTTCACATTTGCATGAGTCGATGATTTGTTTGGGAAGTGACACGTAGTTACAGTGAAGAGCAAAGGAGCAGAGGATCTTGAGAAATGAAATGTGGTAATGTGAGTATGGCCACTCATCGGAACTGAACCGTGGGTCACCAGAGCAGAAGCACTCCAGATATGTGTAAAAGAAGTGAATCTAGAACAGCAGGTAAAGAAATGGATGTCTAGATGAGTGCTAATTTTTATTAGAAAATAGTTATAGTAGAGGAATTATGACTGAAAAGTGGAAAAACAGGCTGTTTTGTACCGTCTGGGATTTAAATGATGCAGCATGTTCTATTTAAGCCAGGCAAGCAGAGTAAAGAGACTCTTTGACTAGGTGGGATTCACTTGACTGCTTTGATGGCTTAGGTGAAGAAGATGAAGCAGTAGCCATACCTCAAGGCTGTAAGAGATGGAACCAGATGAAAAAATGACCACGGATCATTCCCTTAAGGAGCTGCACCCTAAAATATTACATAGCGACGAAAGACCCTGAGATAGAGAGGAGACTTTACTACAAATTAAAATTAATATTTGACTACATATATGAATTATGTAAATGTTATTACTGATTTTTTGACAATTTCGTGCATGTACATGATATATTCTGGCTGCCTTTAACCCCACTCTCCCCTCTCTCCCATCCAACCCTGTCAGTCCATCTTCTCTTTACAAGTAAGTCCCTTTCTCACATTCCTGACTTTGTTGTCTCCTGACCCACTGAGAGTAACTACTACTGTCTGTGTGACAATGGGTTTCCAACTATTCTTGAGCTCAGTAACCTCAGCATTGGTAAACAATGACTGCCTTTTGCCCAGAATCCACCTGTAACTAATAGTCTGCAGGGTGGGTTATGGTCCCACGAGTCCCCAGTCTACATTTGACTGAGGACAAGCCCAGTCTTGTACAAGGCCTAGTACAGGCAAGCATATCCACCATGAGATCATGGTTTCAATGGCCGTGTGTCTTACTCACTGTTCTGTTGCTGTGAAGAGACACCATGACCAAGGCAGCTCCTAGAAAGGATAGCATTTAGTTGGAGGCTTGCTTACAGTCCCAGAAACTTGGTCCGTTATCATCACAGCACAGAGAATGGCGTATGCACGGCACTGAAACAGTAGAAGAGCTGCATCTTGATCTGCAGGCCAAGAGAAAGAACTTGGCCATGGGTGTTGAAACCTCAAACCCCATCACCTAGTGACACACTTTCTCCAACAAGGCCAGCCTCCATTATGCTTATGCTTATGCTTTTTACTTTTACTTACACTTTTATACTTATACTTAGCTCCATTATACTTTCTAGTGCTTCTTTTATCCCCATACTGTACATTTTGTATTATCTTTGCTAAGCCTGCTCCTTTCATTATAGATCTGAATTAGTGATAACTAATAACCACGGGACATGTCAAGACTGGCTGTCTTGAAGTCTCTTCTGTCAATGCCATTAATCCAAAATTCTTCAATTTATACTCAGGCAGACTTTTAGGATAGGGACAAAAAGCAGCCCCATTCTTTGCCAAAATATCACAAGAATGGTCTCTAGGCCACTTACTAATATTCTTCCCCTCTGAAATGTCATGAGCCAGGTGGTCATAATTTACCATGCTCCTAGTAGTGTGGCCTATTAAGCCTCACTTAAAGTGTTTACTGCTCTCCTAATCCACAGTTGGAAAGTTCACATTCTGCTCCCCCAGTGACACACCATCTAACAAGGCCACACCTCCTAATCCTTCTAATCCTTTCAAACAGTTCACTCCCTGGTGGCTAAGCATTTAAATATATGATCCGATGGGGAGCATTTTTATCCAACCTGCCACACAATCCTGTGCCTGTAATCTAGCATTTCAGCTCTCCTCCATATCTTCCAGCTCTTTCTTTTTTTGTCCCCTTTTCCAGGATGTTTTCTGAGTTTTAAAGAGAGTGGTGCAAGTGTCCCATGTAGAGCAGACCACCCAGTCAGCTTATTTTCAGCACTTTGATCAGACATGAGTCTCTGCATTTACTTATTCTCTGTGTCTTTTGGCACAATGAAAGATGGCTCATAGGACTAAAGTCTGCAGCTCAGTGCCACATTGAATTCTCTGTATCTTGCATTGACGGTGTGTGGTATCTTCAGCAATAGGATCTTATTACCTAGTGCTGATGGTAAGCAAGAGGGATAGTGAGCATTTAGCATCTTGTCACGGGGCCTCTGGAGCCTCCATGATCCACGACTTATAAGGATCTTTTAAAGTAACCTATTGTTTTTAGGAGCAGCACTGCCCAGCCATACCTCATGTCACCTTTCTAAATAGTCTTAACTTATTTTTAAATTGGCTTATTCTCATTTGTTTGAATGTCACACTGGCATTTGACATTCAGTTAAGTAACTTGGAACTGGGAAGATTTTGTGTGAGCATGTAGAGAGGCAGGGGCAGAAGCTCCAGCCCCGTGTCCCAGTCTACAGTGTAGAGAGGCAGGGGCAGAAGCTCCAGCCCCGTGTCCCAGTCTACAGTGGCGTTGGTTTTCTTTCCTTCCCCCTCTCCATGAGCTTTTACTTTCTGCTGGTCCTTTTATATTTGCTGACCTTGGTTTCTAGATCAAGATGATTTTCCTCCCTTGTTTTCACAAGACATTTCCAATCACACCACACTCTTTAATCACAATTCTTCCTGACAGGTTTTTGATTGGATCCAAATTTGCAGTCTTGGCCCTTAGAATCTAATTTATGTGTCCGTTGCAGCAGTTCTCAAACGTTCTCGCCTCAGAACTGCGTTATATGCTGAGATCTCACTGAATATCCTAAAAAGATTGTTTGTATGGATTTTACTTGTCTATATTTTCCAAATTAGAAACCCAAACTGAGAGATTTCATAATCTTTCAATTAGTTTAAAGCATTATTAAAACCGTGATATTTCAGCATTACATAAAAGTAAAAAATAAAACTAAAAACTTTTCCAGTATAAAAATCAGTGAGAAGAGAGGTCTTGCATATCTTCTGCAGATATATTTACTGCTTTATTTTTTAAGCAATTTCTGGAATATACTGCTTTGTTACCCATTGTCCCCATGTTGTTCAGTGGATGCACAGGTAAGGAATTATTCTAAAAATAAACCTGCTAGGAAGTCCCTGAGGTCTTGCTGATGGGAGGCTCTAGACCAGATATGGATACTGTATGGCTGAGGTTTAACATTTTATCACTGTTGAGGTATTTCAGGGATGCAGTCTAGCTTAGCATACATTATTTAAATTTTAAATTCTATGAAGTTAAGCATGAGATTGGAATCATTTTGTTCGAAGCATGGTTTGTAGAAGGAAATTGGGACACAGGGTTTTATTAGTTTTGAGGTCACAATTTGAAAGACATTCTAAGATATTTTGTGATATTTTTATCCTTGAAAATCCATGCAGTAGACTCTGCCTTTATTTCCAAGACAGCAAGAAGTGATCTCCTGGCAATTTGACTAGACAGGAACTACAGTATTGTAAACGTAGAGTGGACAAGTTACAGCACTACAGTCCTAGGTGCTTCTGATACAGCGTATGTGTCCATGTGAATAGATGCTGTGGAAACAAGCAGTAAGTCAGAGCTGTGCTTGTTAAACGCTCCTTATGAAATGCTGTGAAAATTAGCTATAGCTGCTCAGCTGTTCTTTTGTTATAGTTGGTTCTTCCATAGGTTACTACACTGGGTTAGCAAATCTGTTTTACTCACAAAGCAGTGGCATCCACTCCCAGAGAGTATGTCACAGTCGTCATTTGAGGCATACTGTAATCGGTGTGTTACATTGAAGTCTGTATTTTGCATGTGGTTCATGCTTTTACAAAAGTGGCGTTACTTAGATGCCGTATTAGATGACTAAATCCCTTATATTGATGCCTGGTAGCTTTTATCAGTTGGGTTATTACCTAGGTTTTTTAATAGTTTCACATAAAATATTTTTGGTCCCATTGGATGCAAAAGGTAAATAATTTGTCTTTGTCTTGAAAGACTCTATATTAAACATTATTAGATTTGTGATGTTTTCATCTGTTTGCCCATTAGTGTTACAGAAAAAAGTTAAAAAATAAATAACAAAAAAACCCACATTATACAACCAGAACACAAAATAATACCAGGATTCAAGATTCTGATTTAAGAGTTAAATAACTCCTGTTATTTTCTGTTAAATAAGTCATGTTATGAATCAAGTGTTTTTGATGTGTGGCCAGGGTTGGCAGTCTCATTTCAGCATAGAACTCCTTATGTACTCTGTTCTCTTCTCATCCTGACATTAGTACACTTACACTATAGCTGCGCTCAAGGAGAAGCTGTTCACACTGTGCCGTGAGTGCAAGGCATGTCTGGGAGTGACCAGAGCCACCTGCAGCTGGTGATCTGTTTATGTGAACAAGCAGCTTCCGTAACAGACTACCATGGTAGTAGCCTTCTCTGCATCCCTCCTCAGTTCCAAAATACAACTGACAGCTTTGATAGTCACTCTTCTTTAAGTATATGAGATGGATATAACAGCACAGCTGGGGGAAGGCGAAGAGGAAGATTCAGGATAGTCTAAGGGGCAATGGGAGCTATTTATAGCATTAAATTTTGCTTGGGGTTTCAGAGCTAGAAGAATGTGGGGTCAGGTTTATCAGGAGGGCATTTTTACTACTACTGATTATAAAAGTGTTACAGCAAGCATATCTTTTAAAAAACAGAACAGGGAAATCAAAACATGATTACATAAAGAAATGCCTCACAAAATAGCGTAGGAGAAAGAATGCGTGCTTCCTATTGCATCTCTTCCTAACATGTCAGCATAGATTACTAACTGTGCTTAGATTTACTCCATGTTAATCAGTCTTCACTGATGTAAAATCAGTGGGCTTTCACAGCACTGATTTCAAACCTGTTCATGAGACTAAGAAGAAACCTAGCTGTAGGCTCTCAGCACCATTGTGTATGCTTTTATTGTGGTGAATATCAAAGCAGCAGTTAATTATAGTACTACCATTTCTGTTCTTCACCTCATTATTTCTGTCTTGCACTATTATTTTCTGTTGCTGCTGGCTACACAGCATCAGGCCTGGCACAGTGAGTGTGAACACGATGCCAGCAGTGCATCCAGGACGAGAATAGAAAGCAGATGGCAGATTTTACTATTTATAGTTGGAGCCACTCTGCCTGAGGTGAGCCCTGCTGAATTTTTTTTTTTTTTTATCAAGAATGTTTTCATTTATTAAAGGGATAAGGAAATGAAAGCCAAAGAAAAAGCTCCAGTCTTCTGGACTCTGAGAGTAAAAGTATTGCTGGAGATTGCAGAGCAACTGCAAGTATTGATTAAGCATTTATGTATTTTTCTCCATATTCTCTAAATAAAGACTGCAGGCCTGCAGTGACCTTCAGGGAGAACGGAAGGAGTTTACTGTTCAGTGATGTTGTGCTGCCATAGCAACTGATGCAGTGAAAATTTTAATTATTGGGAACAAAACGAGAATATGATAACTAATTATTTAAGACCGTTGACTGTATCACATAAACTCAGGCTAGCTCTCACTTCCTTGCTAGTCACTCCTGACTACATGGGAAGAACACAAAAGAACTCCGCTTTATATTTGATTCCTTGTATTTTTACGAGAATACGTTGTTCAAACTGGAAATATTTTATGGTATGAATTAGTATATTGATGTAACTTTGCCTTCAAAGTTAAAACTGATCATTAATTATCTAGGCTTTCTTATTTCTTAGACATGTGGCTTAAAAACCGATTCAGTCTCAAGAATTGCAGTGAGCTGGTAATTAAATGCTCTAGTAAAATCTTAGGTGGTCCAGGTAATCTGACATGCAGTCACCAGTGAGGCGGGACAGTTAAGAAAACTTGTATTCTGTTCTTAATAAATTACTGTGATGCAGGCTGAAGAGTTCATTTGATCAGTCATAGTTATAACATGAGCTATTCTGATTGGGTTTATTGGAATTCTGCAGATTACGTAGCCATATTCTAAAGTACGCCACGACTTCTGTTTGTTGGAAGCACGACTAAATATCCGTCCTATGAATGAACTGATTTTATTTAGAAGGTGTGCTGATTTGAATTTTCACTTCTTATACTTTGAAAGAGCAGGGAAAGCTTATGGAAAGCTCGATTCAGAGGACAGTTACAGCCTAGACTGGGCATCAGGCCTCTTGCTTTGTTAATTTCATACCAGTGGCTGAGTGCAGCTAGTGGTGACAACGGCTGTGGTTAGACCCAGCGGACCATTCCCAAAGCATCTCCAGACGGAACGCAATGGGCTTCAAATGCACTGATTTATAAAAATGAAGAAGACTGGAGATGGCCAATTATAAAAATTGGAGCGAAAGGCAAAGGGAAAAAACTCAGCTTCTTTGTTGAGGAAAATGGGAAAAGCCATCGTCACATAATACTCAAAATTGAATAGCAGCCACTGTAGAATCCTCCTCATTCTCTTCCTCTCTCCTCCCTTCCTGGTCCTCCTCTCTCTCCTCCTCCCCCTCCCCTTCCTGGTCCTCCTCTCTCTCCTTGTCCCCCTCCCCTTCCTGGTCCTCCTCTCTCTCCTTGTCCCCCTCCCCTTCCTGGTCCTTCTCTCTCTCCTCTTCCTCATCCCCTTCCTGGTCCTCCTCTCTCTCCTCTTCTTGCTCTCCTTCCTGTTCCTGCTCTCTCTCTTCCCCCTTCCTTCTTCGCTTCCTCCTCCTCCCCTTCCCCTTCCTTCTCCTCTTCTTCCTCCTCCACTCCCTACCCATTTCTGTATGTGTGCTCACACACACATTCATGCATGTATGAACAAGCATGTGGATAGAAGAGACTGAGGTCTGGTGTTTTTCCTAGTTGCTCCCCACCTTACTTTTTGAGTTAGAGTCTTTCACTGAACTTAGAATTCACTGGCTGGACCAGCCTGGCTGATCTATCTCCCTCCATATCCCCATTGTGGAGTGACAGCTTGTGCTGCCATGGTCAGCCTATGTGTGTGCTGGTGTGTGCTCAGGTCCCCATGCTTGTGTGGCAGGCAGTGTACCGGCTAAGCATCTCCCATAACAAATAAGACAATAACTAGCAACTTCCGCAAGGGAAAGTTGAGATGGTTTCGCTAGGAGAAGAGCATTGTCTTCCTTTCATTTCTGGTTATGGGCTCTGTGAGCCCTCTCATTGTATAGGCACCCTATACTCTTGTTCTGCATCCAGCGTTCCTTCAGTTAGGGCTTAATGATATCCTGATCTTTAGGGGCGAAGATGTGTTCCAACTTTGAGTCATGCTGATTGTGTTTATTGTTTCTGTACTTCATAACAGATTTTTTTAAAAAGAGAAAATGAATTATGTGGGGTCATTTAGGAATGAAAAATAGTTTATTCTTGCTCTACATAGGTGGGCAATGGAAAGATTAGTTATTTTTTGTGGATTTCAGAGTAAGAAAAACTGAAATTAAAGAGGTTAATGTAAAAAATATAAATTATCTCTGTAAGTTTTAAGTAATTATCAGAATTGTGTTTGAGATTTTTGACCAGAATTCAACAACACATATATAACCTGTAGGGACAAAGTCAGAAGACAGGCCAAAGACTTAACTTAATGTCAGTGTGGAAACAGAAAGGTACATACAGATGCTCCAGTGAGCAGTGTGACTCTGACATCAGGTTGTTTAAAGGAAAGTGGGAATGCCATTCTTTGTCATCATTCCTAGTTTAAGTATGTTTTTTTACTAGTAATATAGTTTGAAATATATATGAATTTGTTTCCAATTTAGAGTTTTCCTTTTCCTTTTCACATTGATTAATTCTAGTATTCACAATTGCATTTCATTAATTATTAAATCATTTAAAACACACAAAGATACATGTACATATATATAGTGGGGTTTCTTTCTGTGTAGAGGACTAGGCCTGTGTGAAAGCTAGGAATGTTCTATATTTCAGGGGTCTGTATGAAGGAATCATATTCAGAGGCTTGTGTGGTCCTGATGAAACGTAGAAGGAATGTTGGTACACACCTTTAATCCTAGTATTTAGAAGGCAGTGGTGGTACACATGTTTTATACCAGCCCTTGGGAGACAAGAGGTGGAGCTCAGGAGGAGTCAGTGTCAGATTGGATGTGACATCTGAGATGAGTCAGAGTGAAGGGCAGGCAAAGTGACTAATCAGAGGAAGAGTTAGCAGAGCAAGTCAGAGTGAGGACATGCCCAATTTTCACTATATAAAAGCAGGCTCTCAGCTCAGAGCAGAGTCAGTACAGCAGGCAGTATGAGGCAAGCAGTCTGAAGCAGACAGACAGGGACAAGACACAGAGACAATGAAGCAGTCTGACTGAGGAGCAGAGAGGCTGACAGAGGCAGCATGGAGTAATGAGAGCTCTGAGGCAGAGACACAGAGGCAGCTTTGCAGAAGTCAGTATCAGACAGGAAGAGTGAGTCAGTTTGAAGCCAAGCAGAGAAATTCAGTCTGAGGCAGTCAGAGACTCAGAGTTTGCCAGAGTCAGAAGAATTCAGTCAGAAACATTCAGCTAACTCAGAAGGTCAGTTTGAACGAGTGGCTTGGAGGAGAGTTTGGGCCAGAATGAGTGAGTGAGAGTTCAGGAGGAGCTAGTCAGAGTGGCTCAGTCAGCAGTAAGTCTTGGAGGTAAATTAGATTGTACGGAGGCTTAGAATTTCTAGATTTTACTAAGGCAGAGGCTGAAACTTTCCAGTTCTAGGCTTAAGATTAGACTGTATGGAAGCAGAAATGCTCAAGGCTCCAGCGCTAAGGACTGGTGATTGAATTAGCAGAATAAACAGCCTTTGCCCCAAATCAGCGTCTACATCTGGAAGCAATGGCTACAATTCTGGCTATAAAATTCAGTGATCTTCAGCTCTTTTGGCAAATTTGGATGTGTGTTTATGTGAAAAGAAATGAGATTTGAGGGTTTAAAAATATACTTAGATTGATCCTAGGGCCACATCCATGCTAGGCAAGAGTTCTACCACGGAACTGAAGCTACAGCCATAAAATGTCTTTACGGAAGGCATCCCAACTTTTATGTCTCTCATCCAGTTTCATTTGAAGTTTTTAGTGGTGTTTTGATTGAAGCTTTTATGGTTGCTGATCTCTGGTTAAATTATAGGAGTCACTTTCTTTTTGTATATCATGACTTTAAGGTTTTACTTTCCTGAGAGGAATGCATAGCATTTACTGCAAAAAACAAAAACAAAACAAAACAAAACAACAACAACAAAAAAAACCCCGAGGTCCACAAACTACTGTTGTTAAGCTTATTCTGTTAGAACTAGAATTTTAGAAATTATATTAGCATTTCTTCTCATGGAATATGATATTTGCCCCCCTTTCTTTCATTACACATGTGATAATTAAAATGAATCAAGTATAAACTTACCGAGGGCCATATTTAATATAAAAGTATAGGTGTTTAGTACCATATCCTATCATTGTTAAAAAAAAAAATCCCAATGATGGCAAGGAGATTAAAAAAGAGACAGAAAAAACATGTTTTCTGTGAAATTGTAAATGAGAGTGATAAAGCAGAAAAATATTTTTCTTTTATATATGTGTATTATGCCATTTCTTGTTTTGGATCACCTTAGTGGTTACTTTTCAATAATAGCCAGAGTCATTATTTAGAAGATAAAAAATCTGTCTTTTGGAAAAGGATGTGTACTATCTTGGGATAAAAAATATTTTATAGTCACTTTAATTTTCTAACACTTAAGGAGAAAAATATTTTTTTAGGAAAAGGGCAAAGTGTGTGCATTATTGCTTAATATGTTTATATCACAGACCTCTTAATTAATATTTCTTTCTTAAATACAGTAAACAATATATTGAGATGGTTAAAGTTTATTTTACATTATAAAGTAATTTTCTCTGGAACTGTATGAAAATAATCTTAAGCCTACGAGCATAATATGCATAATATACATAGATATAACTTTCTATTGCTACTTCTGAAGCTTTTCTTTGATTTAAGAGGCTATCAGGCTCCTTTACTGTTCCTTTTAAATAGCGCTATGCTTTTTTGCTCTCCCTCACTAAACTACAGTTTCATTTATGTCTTTCCAGCTGAACTTCTATATTTTGTCAGGTTTTCAGCAACTTAGATGAGGTTTTAATTAAAAATAGATTATAAACTTTCATGTGGGTGGCAGTTGAATGAATTGCTATGACAGTTCCTATTAAGAGGTTGAATCAAGTGCAAAGTAGCTTAACAAAATTTGAGAACTATAGAGCTATATTAGTCTTAATGGTTGCTGTCCGTTATTGTGGCCTGGAACTTAGGGAGCGCACCTTCCTCTTAGAGAACACATTCTACCTGGGGGAGATGGTGAAAGTTGGAGCCATTAATTCATTGCTACTAAGATTCCGCCTTCCTAAAAAATACCTTCTTTGTCATGAGTAAGGTTATGGGTAAAATATTTTCAGGACACTGAGGCTTGTTTGTATATCCCTGCCTTGCCAGTCCTTGGAAAAAATGCTTAATAAACACTATAGACCATCATCACTTTCTCAAACTTTCTGCTTATTAAAAAAATGAAGAATTCCTCCTTTATAGAATTTGTAAATCTCTCCTGTGTTCATATTCTGCATTTTAATGGAATTAGAGATTATTGTAAACCAGAGCTGTGTGTAAAACATTTATAAATTCTGTTATTAATAGGTTGTTGGACATTCTCCTAGCTGTTGAACATGAAGGAAAACGTCACTTTAACTGATTTCAGTTTTTATTTCAGTCTGAGTTGGCGTTCCGGTTTTTGCTGAGGTTGGTCCTAAGTGCCGAGGCTCCAACAGTCATCCCATGCCAGCCTTCTAAGTGCTGAAACTTGAGGTGTGCACTGCTGTCCCTAGCTTAAGACGTCTCAACAGTCAGAAAACTTTACATTTCAGAACCTTAGAAACAGAAAATGGGAAGAAATAAACAAAAGGGAATGTTGATAACTCTATTTTTTAAAAAATATTTTAATACTTAAGTGGCACATAAAATTGTATCTACATTCAAAGTATCCTGGGATGTTTTGATAATATGCATTGAATAATATTCAAATCAGAGTCAGCATATCTACGCCCCCTAAAAGTTATCACTTCCTTGTGGTGAAAACATTCAAAATCATTTCTTCTGATTTTCAAGAACAATTAGTATATTGCCATCATCTAGAGTTTCCCTGTTGTGCAAAAGAATACTAGAAAGTCTGTCTCCCATCTATCTGTAACTCGGTATTTACTGACCAATCTGTTCTTGTCTCTCCCTTCTGTGTGCTCTTCATAGCCTTTGGTAATCAACTTTCAACTTCTATGAGATCAACATTTTTAGATACACAAAAATGAGGCATTACAGAACTGGGTCTTTTGGTGCTTGAGTTCTTTTACTTCACTACACAAAATGTTAGTGTTTTAAATCTATAAGACCTACAGTAAAATGACTTTGAAGGAAGTTCTTCTACAAATTACCCAGTAATTCCTTATGCCTCATACACAGTATCATTAATAATTGCTCATCCACCTAATTGCTCTTTTCCACAGTCAATCCAGAATGTCCCTAGAACTATTTCTTTGAAGTGCACATCATGTTATATGATTTTCTTGATTTCTTTGATTTAGAAGAGAACTCCAAACTCCTTCACTTGTCCGGATACCATCTCCCATCTACGCTGAGCCAGGCTCTCAGTCTGTCCCTTCCGGCCCCCTCCTCATGAATGTAGTGTAGTGATCTCTGTATTATTCCTTGAGAAAACCAGTTATTTGTTTGTGTTGGCTCTTCTATTTGTATTTCACACTTCTATTATGAACGATGTATCTATTTTTAATGCCTGAGTCAAAGTAAATTCTCTAAATCATTCATTTTTCAACTTGAAAGTAATTTTTCAGTGTTTTTGGTTTCTTTGTAACTTTCCCACAAAAGCAGGTAGCCTCATTATTTTCAACGATTCCATATGCATCCATCTTTTTCTTTCTGTCATGTTAGGAACTAGTTAAACACATGGGGCTGGAGAGATGACAGAGTGGTTAAAGGTACTTAACTGCTCTTGTAGAAGACCCAGATTCAGTTGCCACCACCCACATGGGGGGGGGGGGGGCTGGCTCTCTCAACAATCTGTGACTCCAGTTCCAGGGAATCTGATGCCGTCTTTTGGCTGCCGTAGACCTTGGATATATGTGGATACATACAGGCAAATATACACATAAAATAAAAATAAATTATTCTTTAAAAAATGAATATATGACCATGAGATTTTAAATTAACACTTGTCCTATATCCTATATAGTTGATGCTCCATAAGTGTGTGCTGAATTGGACTTAAACTTTCAAGTGTAGCCCCATGGATACCACTTATCCAGAGACATTTGTATTCTATTCCTAGTGCTACCATTTACTCTTAGAATTTCATCTTGACATTTAATTTTTCTATGACATAGTGGGTGTTTTTACTTACAAAGTGGGTGTAATGATATTTCACTCTACATTATAAAATTATTGTGTTATTTACTGAAGAACTTTTTTGAACTCCTTGAGAGGAAAATGGTCATATTTGTAGAAAAATAATGAGATTTTGCTTCTGAAACATGAAAATTTGGGATAAAATTTAAAGATGATTTTGTTGAAATGCCAAGTAGACAGAAATGATATTGTCAATTATGGTACAGATATATATTAATGCATATGTGTATATATTGCCTTGTAATTTGTTTTGTAAAAAGTTTGAAAATTCATTTTCTAATATTGTTCTAGGTCATAGTACATATTTTTAGTAAATTTTAAGAGGCCAACAATTGCTATACAAAAGCGTATTACATTGGTGTAGTCATTGAGATTCTTGGCTTTGGAGATAGATTACTAGGTTGGATCTTGGTCTATTTTGGGGACCATGAATGGTCATTTAGCTTTGTAATATTTTGTTTCCACATGTATAAATCTGAATAGTAAAGTTTCTACTTACAGGATAGTTTTTAAGATTAGATGTGTTTCAGATGAGACACAACAATTATGTATTAGTTTTTATTATACTAACCTTTCTTTGGAGAAATTCCTTATTGTTGTGCCCTGAAAGCTGGTCCTCTGATTAGATCCAGCTCAGGTTCTCTGGGACCCTTCTCTGAAGTTTAGGCAGCCTCTTTTCAGAGGCGCTGGGTACCTGAACTCATGTCCTCATGTTTACCCAGAAAGCATTCCAACCACTGAGCCCCTCCCTGGCCCACTCTACCCGCAGCCCCGTTGCTACTCTAAAACTCCTGAGGATGGCTTTTCGCTGTGGTGAAATATCTGACAGAGAACAGCCTAAGGGAGGAGAGATTTGTTTTGGCTTACAATTTAAAAGGGTACATTCTATCATGAAGGATGAAGAAATTGTGGTTCAGGGTGAGGCTGTCTGCTCACATAAGATAGGAGTCCTAGCGAATGCTGGTCACCGCTGGCTTTCTTCTCTCTATTCATTCTGGGTTCCCAGTCCATGGGATGGAGCTGCCCACTCTATGGGAGATTTTCCTTCTTCAGTTTATCCTCTCTGGAAACATCTTCAAAGGCACACCCAAAGAACCTGAGCAAAAGGTCTTAATAAGGCCTAAGGTATTTTTTTCTCCTAATTTAATCAAATCAATAATAAAAATTTACTGTCACAGGGTTTCCTTAGGTTCCCACTTTAAAATTGAGCTTTGATACAGTGATTTAAAAACGACGGGATTCCAACCCTCACTGCATGTTGTTAGAGGTGATACTTCTTTGTGTCTGAGCAGTGGGAGCAACAGTAGCTGTCTCCATCAGTTAGCAAGAAGACACTGGTGAATACCAGCATCTGTTGTTCTTAAGGTAGTCAGTGGAGTGGACAGGGGAGTATTTCTTACAGCAGATACCTTTTAGCAGATACTAACTTTGTGACAATGTAAATTGAACCTAACCCTCAATCCTTTCAGGGGTGAGAAATCTCTTCATGAAGTTTTTATGGCATTAGTACTAATATGTAAGCTGGCCTGATATGTGTGTCAGTTTATTTGGAAAGAAATGCAGTTAATACGACTGTTTTCTCAGTCGTGGGTGATTATAACATGCAATTAGGCTGTAAAATGATCTCTATAGCATCCTTTCAGTAGCTGATATTTGATGCCGGACTCCATATAATAATCTCTTACACTTTTTGTTCTAGTTCCTTTCATGACCTTAAATGTACAAGTATGGCCCCAAGCCCCAACTTAATAAGAAGATAAATGCCTGTTAAATTTGTCACTGTACTTGCTGGCTTGCCGTGGGCTCCTCTGTGTGGGAGGTTACTGTTTAGAAGAACTTCAATTGATCAGTTTCTAGGTAAATGTCACAGAGGCTCACAGTAGAATCTTTATGAAAAACTTTCAGGTTGAAAGTATTTAAGTAAAATGATCTATAGAATGAAACCAAATTTTGTTTGGTTTTATTTTTGTTTTTCGACATAGGGTTTCTTTGTTGTAACTCTGGCTGTTCTGGAACTCACTCTGTAGACCAGGCTGGCCTCAAACACACAGAGATCTGTTTGTCTCAGCCCTTAAGTGCTGGGATTAAAGGCGTGCACCACCACTGCCCCAGAAGAAATGAAATAATTTAAGATTCTTTTTCTAAATTCTTTGTAATATATCATTAATATACCTTCTTAATTAATTTTAAAAAAATATAATTAGATACATAGCACTTTAACAGACAGTGCCCTATTGTTCTTACCTTAAAAGTCCTCACCTGCAAGGTGGTGGTGGCACTTACCTTTAATCCCAGCACTCGGGATGCAGAGGCAGGTGGGTCTCTGTGAGTTCAAGGCCAGCCTCGTCTACAGAGTGAGTTCCAGGACAGCCAGAGTTACAACAGGGAAACCCCTCACCCATGAATAAAAACATGAAGAAACTCTGTATTTGTTTATATATGGTCTTATCATATTAACTGCTTAGTCTGGAGATAAATACATTAATAAACAATGTAATTTCCCAGTGGAAGTTTGGAAATGAAATTATTCTGTGCTTTCTAGAACAGTAAAACGTCTATTTTTAATATGTTTCTGAGATTACTTTCCATTTCCATGTAAATTTGCAAGTTTCTATATGCCAGCTATTTTCCAGTGTTCTAGTCCTTGGCTAGGTCCTGTGTATTTTGCTTAACTGATTCATCTTGGTTGGAAGGTGTTACTATGCAGGTGCCTCAGATCCTATTTCTTTTCTATTTTGCAGATTTTTTACACTTTACATTCAGTAATCACTTGGTATTATTTCAGCTGTGTATATTCTAATAACACTAAAGGTATACCTGAATCTCTAGTCAGTAAATTCCAATTTTAGGTACATGTAGACATACAAAATGTGTGATGTCATCTTCCATAGATTGAAGCGCTGTCCTTAGGTCAGTGTGAACATGGAAACAGGATCCTGAAAACAAGATTATTAGTGTCCAGTCTGTTGTATGGTCAACTCCAGCACAGCAGTAAAGCTGGAGACTGCTCTGTGGAGAGCTTATGCTGGTATTTCTTAAATTCCGTATCCTGCTCTTCAGAGGAGGGAAAAACAGCTTCAGTGCACTAAGTAATTATCAAAACGGAATAGAAGAAGCAGGCTTATCTTCCCAAAGTGGACTATTATTTTGACTGTACCTATTTTCTTAATAATGAAAATTACATAAAGTCCAACAACTTCCTCATCGTATGAGGGACAGGAAGAGTGATTTCTGTAGGTACTCGAAAGAGAGAATACAAAGGCATTAAAGGAAGCAGCTGGGTTTTAAATATTAAGGGTGATCCTGCATAAGTGTACAAACAATTCCAATTAATAAATGCCACTTTGAATCTGCACGGAGTTGGTGTCCATCCGAGGCTATGGGGCAGAGATGTGCAGAGATGAGTGAAAACATTTGGTAATAGCTTTTGAAATCTCAAGGAGTGAAACAAATTGAAGAACTGAAACTATTGAAAAGCCAGGCCAGCTTGTTCCTGAATCCCTCAAACTAAGAATAATTCTAGAAGCTTAGGTTTTTTTCTATAAATACTGTAGGTGGATTAGCTTTACCTTTAAATAGTTGAGAGTTATTCTTGGCTGAAACTATGAAGATTAAAAGTAGCTGGGAGCTGGGCTCTATCTTAGGTAATAATTCTTTCTTCAGACTTCTCTCTCTAGTTTCATTATAATTTATAATTATACACTTAAATATAATTAGTGGAGGCATCTTTTCTGTTGATACTATTACACTTAGTATTTTCTTCCTTTAATTTATAATATTTCAGGCCACTATTCTCTTCATTTCTAAGACCTTAATCTAATTGTATCTATGTCTCATTTCAAAACTATCTATAGTTCTTAATGTCTGAAATCCGAAGTCAGAACTGTGACGTAACTATTCCCTAACAATTGTTATTGGTATTTGTTTTCTATTCAGTGATTTCATTGTGCATCTTATATTGGCTGTTTTAGGTTGCATTGACTGCCCTGTAGTTAATATTTTCAACACATTACAAACTTCAAATTTTAGAGCTATCTTGGTATGTATGTTGTGTATGTGTTTATGCGTACACACACATGCATATAGAGGCTAAAGGTCAACACTGGGTGTTTACTTCAGTTTCTCTCCTCATTTTTTAAGTCCTGGTCTCACCCTGAACCTGGAGTTCACTGACTGAATAAGGCTAGCTGACCAGTGAGCTTCATGGATCATGCTGTCTTTGCTTGTTTAGTGCTAGGATTATAGGCATGTGGGATTCCATGCCTGACTTCTGTGCGGGTGTTAGAGGTTCAAATTCCTCGTACTTGCACAGAAAATACTTTATGGATAGAGTCATCTTCCCAGCCTTAGAGCCATATTCTTGCTAACATAATTGACATTTAAATGTAATTGGCACTTAAATCACTAGTCAAAACCTATTTTTCCAAGCTGGAGAAATGGCTCAGTTGTTAACAGCTAGGCTCATAACCAAAAACATAAAAACTGTTCATCTGCAGATACGCATCTGGACAATTCCCTTATGGTTTCTCCTATATGTTTTTCTGAAGGAAAATCAAAGAGAAGATGGAGAAGTAAAAGGTAATTTTAAGAAAGGAAAAATTATTCTGTTCCTAATGTCCCAAATCATGAATAAGCTGCCCGTAATTAGAAATAACTTTAGATCAATATACATGCTATGTAAATCAGCCTATCAGCAATATAATAGCCCTCTTCCAGCGGTCATGCTTCTAAAAATGTGAAAAACGACAGTACTGGGTCTGAAAGTCACTCTTCAGTACCTGCTACTTGTAGAGAAATAGCCCTGTGTGAAAGCTAGCGTCTACATTCCAGGGCTACATTCAGAGGCCTGTGTGGTCTAGATGGAATGTAGACACACATTTATTCCAGCATTCAGAAAGCAGTGGTAGCAACCACCTTTAATCCCAGTATTCAGAAGGCAGTGGTGGTCCATGCCTTTAATCCTTAGAAAAAACAGTGGAAGCAGACTCAAGAAGCAGAACTCAGAAGGAGTCAGTGTCACACAGGAAGTGACATCTGAGATGAATCAGAGTGAATGGCAGACAAAGTAACTAATGAGGGGAAGAGTTAATTGAGTAAGGACATGCCCAACTCTCATGAGAAAAGGTGGGCTCTCAGCTCAGTAAAAGACAGTTACATAAAAGACTGAGGATTCAGTTAACAGTAAGATGAAGAGTCAGTTACGGAGGAGTTACAGAAGCTGAGGTTGGAGTTACAGAGCAGGCAGTTGAAGCAGTCAGTTACAGAGGCGGGATGGAGCAGTGAGAGCTCAGGGCGAGACACAGAGACACAGCAGAGCTCCTCAGAGGAAGCCCAGAACAGAGTGTCAGCGTTCAGAAGGAGCTAGTCAGAGTGGCTCAGTCTCCAGTAGGTCTCTGAAGGCTAAGGCTGAAGCCTTTTAGGTCTGGGCTAGCAGTTTAAGTATTCTAGATTATATGAAGGCTGAAACCTTCCAGTTCAAGGATTCAGACTAGCTTGTGAAGAGGTTAAAACACTCCTGGGCTCCCAGGCTCCAGACAAGAACCATTTGTTTATTTAGACAAAAGTATAAACTGTCTTTTGCCCCAACCAATGGCTAAATTTGGGTGAATCTACGTCCATATCTACATTTACAACTACATGCTACCCTATGCACAAAATCCAGGTTCTTCATTAATTACTGAATATTCAGAGAACAAAAGAACAAAGTCAATCTAATGTGGCCATGATAGAGACTGTGTCAAAATGGAAGTTCATTGAAGACTCCTTTCTTAGCAACTGATAGAACCGCCCTAGGCAGAAAATCAACAAGGACATGAAAGTTCTGACCAGCACAGTAAACAAACATGTTTTGTTAATACATACAAATCAATCTGTACAAGACGGTTACAAGGAGAACATTTGTCATGGTAGGGCCTGTCGTGAACAAGCCCAAAAGATTTTAAAGACTTGTAGCCACCCAGAGTCATGTTCTCTGACCACATCAGGTTTTTTTTTCATTAAAGATTTGTGTATTTATGTATGTGAGTGCTCTATCTGCATGTACACCTGCATGCCAGAAGAGGGCTTCAGACCCCATTATCAATGTTTGTGAGTCACCATGAGTGCTGGCAATTGAACTCAGAACATCTAGAAGAGCAGCCAGTGCTCTTAACTGCTGATCTGTCTCTCCAGCCCCCACATCAGTTTTGTAGTGGAATTTAACTGAAAGACTGCAGAAGAGAAACAGGGCCCTTTTTTTTTCTTTAAACAAAAAGGAAACTTGAACAAGATATACATAGTGGAATGAAAATAAAAACAACCAGAATTTATGGAAAAGAACTAAATCAATATTGAGAGGAAATTTGTAATATAAAATTTTACATTAAAACTGAGGAATTAACTCCATTTGTATAAGATTGCCTCCAGAAAAGAGGAAAGACCATTTCCTAACTCATTTTATGAAGCTAATATTATTACCCTGAATCCTGAAATGGTTGAGAAAAATAAGTCTGTGTGGCATGTTTCCCATGAGTTTACATGCAGAACTCAGAGCATAAAACACAAAGGAATTAGTAGCTGTGTTCTTCTGTGTGATCAGTTACCAAGCCTGCCACCCCAGCAACCTCACTTGAGTGCCTTCTGTTGTTCCTGCTGCAGCCTCAAAGGGGAATGGATCCAGTCTTAGTCAGGAGAGTTTAGAGTTTCTTTTGTGTCATCATGGTTTCAAATATAAAGTAATTTGCAAAAAACAGTCCATATTTAAATTTGGACCTTCTATCATTTTCTGGTTTCTTTTTTTCTCTTTTCTTTCTTTTCCTTTTCTTAGAAATACCATGCACTTTTCATTTTCTTAGAGAATTGTACTTACTTAACCTGAAGTTCACTTCTTTTTCAAAGGTAAAGTCTAAAACATTTCTTACAATGTGTTCAAATTTTATTAAATTCCTTTGTAGAGGAATAGCCCTATGTGAAACCTAGGGTCTACATTGAGAGGCCTGTGTGGTCTGGATGGAATGTAGACACACCATTAATCCAGTATTCAGAAGGCAGTGGTGGTCCACACTTTCAATCCCTAGAAAAAACAGTTGAAGCAGACACTGGAAGCAGAACTCAGAAGGGGTCAGTGTCACACAGGGAGTGACATCTGAGATGAGTCAGAATGAATGTCAGACAAAATGACTTATCAGAGGAAGAGTTAGCAGAGTAGGACATGCCCAACTCTCATGAGAGAAGGTGGGCTCTCAGCTCAGTAAAAGAGAGTTACATAGGAGATAAGAAGTAGACAGAGCGAGTAAGTTAGCAGAAGCAGACAGGAGTCAGTAAGAAGAGTCAGTTCAGAAGCTGTCTGAAGAGTTCAGAGGTGGCTCAGTCAGCAGTAGGTCTGGTTCGGTTGGTGCTGAAGCCTTCCAGTTCAAGGATTAAGAGTAAGTTGTAAAGAGGGCTCCAGGGCTTCTTGCTAGAAACAGTGATTTAATTAGACGAAAAAGAAACCATCCTCTGCCCTGAATCAACATCCACATCTGGTGAATCTACATCCACATCCATCTAACTTCTGCTACTACAGTCCCTCCTTATGACCAGGTCTCAGTTAGAAGTAATAGCTCTGCCTGTGTTCCTTTAGCAATTGTGGGCATCTTAAAGTTTTGTTTTGCTGCTAAGACTCATACAGCAGGAATTTTACTTAACAGTAAAATATGGCATAGTATTTTTCTTTAGAAAAAATATTTCCCCTTGATTATACAACTCGATATCGTATTCCCTTTTTAAGAAGAAATCTTGTAATTGTTCAAGATAATTTAGTTTCAGGCAAAGTACATTCCTAGAAGCTTAAAGTTAACATTTCACCCTCTAAATTAAAGAGATAATTTTCTATGAAAATGAAGATACTAAGAAGTGTCACATATTTTACTATAGTTTTTTTTTTTTCCCCCTTGAGACAGGGTTTCTCTGTTGTAACTCTGGCTGTCCTGGAACTCATAATGTAGACTAGGCTGGCCTTAAACTCATAGAGATCCTCCTGCCTCTGCCTCTTGAGTGCTAGGATTAAAGGTGTATGCCACCCTCGCCAGCTTAGTTTATATTTTTTAAGAGAAGAAAATGAAAATGATCCTTTAGTTTTATTGTTAGCATGTCATGTTTACTTTTTGATATTGATTACTCAGTGTAATAATGAATTTAATAGCTGTTTTTTGGCACAGCTTATACTGGAGTTTCCAAGGCCAGCCATCAGGGGATTATTTATTGCTTATAATCAGGTTTCTAACAATTAGAATAAACAAGAAATTGCCCGGTATATGACACTGTGGTGTGTTCTGATAGGCTTCTCTGGGTCATCACTAAGTCAAATGACAGATAGATAGGTATGTAGATAAGAAACATTCCTTCACACTTATAGTTTCTATATAAACGAGAATCCTTTATTAGAATTAAACATTAATACTAGTAATATCACCCAACTAAATGCAATATGTATACCTTTTAACCTTTAAAAAGGACTAATCAAAGTTAGTAGGTTTGTGCAGATATCTTTATTGAAGTTTAGTTACATTCACAGTGTCCATCCACCAGAAACAGTTATCACTCCCATTAGGTTGATGGATCTGTTTGTCTCCTGCTTATGTATCATTCTGGCCTCAACTGGTGATGTAACAGCCAACACTAAACCATCCAGACTGCTCTCCTTCCTCTGCGACCCCCCCCCCCTTCTTGCTCTTCTCTTCACTTCCCCCTTGGGGACCTGAGCCCCATCATGAGTTTTCTCTAGGAACAACCACCAGCATCCTACCCAGGAGTTTCTACCATAAAACTAAACCTTAGCCACAGTAGCCTACCACCCTCATAGTCAAATGTGATGATAGCCAGTCCAGGCAGGAACCCTGGTGTTGCATCAAGCTTTCTGACAAGCTTGGGGTACCTGTCACAGCTGGTCTTAGCTGAAGATGTTGCCTAAGAATACAAAGCCTATGGAGACTGTTGTAGAAGGAAATTTAATCTTTTAATCTAGCAGCATGGCTGCTCTAGCAAAGCTAGAGCTAGCTAAGAAGGGATCACATCCAAAGGCCTGTATGAAGGGATCACATTCAGAGGCCTGTGTGATCCAGATGAAATGCAGAAAGAATGTTAGTCAGACTAATCCTGTCCTCTGTTTGTGCTAATGCTGGGTGAAAGGGATTTCTGTGGTTAAGTCAAAGTAGTACAAGACCGAATCCTAACTCAGAAGGAAGTGGTGGCACATGCCTTTAATCCTAGTACTCAGGAAGCAGGCAGCAGAGCTCAGAGAGGAGAAGCAGAGAGAAGCAAGGAGGAAGCAGACAAGGGGTGAAGCTTAGACAGAGAAAGCAGAGAGTCAGAATAAACTGCTTTTTGCCATGAATCCACAGAAATAATAATAAAGCCAACACATATCTACATCTACACTGTGCTGCCTGTCTAAATCCATAAAACAGTATGGAACCATTCTTAGGGACAGAATGTCACATCCTTCAGGACTTCCCTCTAAAGGGTGATTGCTGAATAGGAGGGACACTGTTTCCAGAGTGATGCCTGCCACAAGAACTTGGGGTCCCAGTGATCAGAAAGCAGGCTTTCCAGTGCTGTAACCTTATCCTATTTCCTATCAGTTGTCCCCAGTTCCAACAACTATACTGAAGCCTTTTGTAGCCATTTTTAAACATTCTCTTTTTTCTGTAGTTTTCCCCCAATATTGAAGGGAGACATTTTTTAGTTCTTCCAATAGACGCAAGAGCAATTCATCCCAATTACTCTTTGAGGCACCAATATGTCTAAATCAAAGACTGCATTAATCTTGCCACAGTTCAGTTGTGTTGACCTCCTTTTTCACATAAAAGGTCTGCCCTGGAGCTGCTTGCCAGCCACCCTGGTACATTCTATAAAGGCTATGATGTGTCATCTCAGCCTGAGGGAACTCCTTATGCTGTTTTATACTCTCACTGCCAGAGCGAGTTAGCATTTCCACTGCATGCACATGCGTGGGTACACATTATACCACACGCACACACGCACACACCTTAATACATTTTTTGCTTTATGGAATTTAACCGTGCCATACTTTCACAATTTGCCAAGTGTTAACCTAGAGAAATAGCATTTTTTCCCTGTGATATCTTGCCATTCTCTTGTCCCTATGTTGATTTAGCTCATCTTTATAAAAAAATAGGATCAGTTGTTAAATGTAGAAATATCAGGATTTGTCTCTGTAAAAATCCTAACCCTAACCCTAAATTATATTTAGAGGTTCTCTGACTGTGTGTGTGTGTGTGTGTGTGTGTGTGTGTGTGTGTGTGTGTGTGTGTGTGTGTGTGAGTGTGTATGTATGTGTATGTGTGTGAGTGTGTGTGTGTGTATGTGTGTGTGAGTGTGTATGTGTGTGTGTGTGAGTGTATGTGTGTGTATGTGTTGTGTGTGTGTGTATGTGTGTGTGTATGTGTGTGTTATAAGTGGTGTGTTAGTATCTTTGTGTATATGTGGAGGCTACAGCAGGACTTCTAATACCTGGTGTCCTGTTCTATATATCTGTACACCTTATTTCTTTGAGACAGCCTCTTACTGAACTTAGAGCTATGCTAACAGCCAGAAAGCTCCAGCAAGCCTCCTATGCCCACCCTTCCACAGTGCTGGGGTTATAGTTGAACACATGACTTTGTTGGGTTTTTACATAGGTACCGGGGTTACAGGGGATTGGGGATTAGAACTCAAGCCCTCGAGATTGTGTAGCAAGCTCTCTCACCCACTGAACATCCTCCTGGAGGTGCTACCACTAAATATTGTTTAAGTTCCAGGCAGCTGATGCCTTTCCATGGTTTGCTAAGTGACTGTTACACTTTTCCTTCCTGATAATGGAAGGTTCCTAGGATGGCAGCATTAGAGGACATTAGGGTATTGGGTGAGGTTGCAAGAGCATAAGGAAGTGACAGTGTGTCAGCATTTTCTTCTGTTTTCAGTCATTATGGCTCTTGGGTTCAGCACAAACGTAAGTGTGCTTCCTTCAGAGAAAGTGATGGAAGGAGTATGCTGGTAGCAACTTAGCTTCTGACAGAGAAAAAGGAATCATGTTTCTGAAACAGGTCACCTGGTTACCGTTACTGAACCACGCTTTTTTTCCTTGAGTACTCACTGAATACTATGTAGTTTACCATATATTTCAGACTTTGAAAGTATAATTTTATTGAATTTTTATTATAAGAAATACTGTATTTTATATTTTACCTTATTGTTAGCCTTATAAGTCGCAGAACCATGTGTATTTCAAAGTAAAACAAAACAGAGAAAAAAAAAGCTTGGTTATGTTTCAATTTGATCATAAAAAAAAACAAAACAAGAAACTGACACTCCTATGGAGGCATACACTGAACCATGACTTCATCAAAAGAGAATACCAAAAAGTACAGAATTAACTAATTTAATACTAATTGTAGAGATAAGACCCTTAAATTGTTGTATTGCCAAGAGACTCGTCTGCATCTTATTTCTAGTTTTGGTATGTAACCTTCCTCTGTGCTAGAGGGGGCAAACTGTACCAGACTGTAATAAATTAGGAATATGCTCCAAGTACTTTCTGAATTAACATCACTTTCAGTTTAGATACCTCGACTTTCAAGGTAATATAAGTAATTTTTCGTATACTATTGAAGCAGAGAATTAGACTAGAAGATTCAGTGGATGCAATTGCATTTGAGCTACTCTATTTCAGACCTTCCCTAAAAGGTCAGTTTTTTGGTCCAGGTTCCATTGAAGTCTTGCTAATAAATAGAGTTCATAAAGCCCACTGTATGTCCTCAACTCCAATGGATTCTTGAATCTTCCAAAAGTCCACATATGCCAGTGGTGTATTTCTGTTTTGTTTTTTCCTTTGTTTTTTTCTTTATTTCCAAACCAGGGTTTCTCTGTTGTAACTCTGGCTGTCCTGGAACTCCATCTGCCAGAGATCCTCCTGCCTCTGCCTCTGAAGTGCTGGATTAAAGGTGTGAGACACCGCTACCCAGCAGAGCTGTATTTCTGAATTGACAGTCATGGACACTACTTGAATTTCATGGAGGAAGTATGGCCTTCTGGAGAACTTTCCCCCCATGTACCCTGATTCTGCAGATTATGAACTCCATCACAAATGTATCTAAGTATACTACTGAGAATGGTATCTATCAATTCTGATTTCATTCATTGCCAGATTATATCGTGCTATGTATTCCATCTTGTGTGTGGTAAGGAAAACAGAATGTTGGCACTAGTGGGAAATTGTGAGTGAATAAGCAGAGAATATGGGGAAGAGTTATTTCAGAAATCATTTATTAATTTGTGATGATTTCTGTCCTTGATACCTTTCACTGAGTTAACATTTTACATTTCATTTCTCCCTGTTATATTGAATTTTATGATAAGCCCAGGCCTAAAATATGTAGTTTACTATTTAATAGTTGCTTTAAAAATATTTTTTAGTTCTTTGACAGTTTCATGCATGCGCATGATGAACTGAATATGATGAATTATATTTGTTTTGTGCCCCTCCCCTTGCCCTTCTCTCATCTTTTTCCTCTTCACTGCAGTTCTTCTTTGAAACAGTCTCCCTCCTACTTCTGTGTCTTCTTTGTATGTGTGACTCATTGGGTTTAATTAGAGTTGCTTTCATGGGCAGTGGTGGGAGGTTTTTTTATTGGAACATGGGCAAATTATCAGTGGCTCTCCCGCTGAAGAAAATGACCCCCACCCAGCAAGCATGAACTGCCAGTAGACCCTTGGGGACGGGTGGAGCTTCAGGAGCCCTCTTCTGTCCATGGTGAAGTGCTAAGGGCCCAGTCTCCTGGAGATAACCATAGCTGCTCCAGCCGCTGCTGTTCACTGGTGCAATGGCTATTTCATGTGCTAAGGTAGCTTGTATTTTGTCAATTTACACATCCTCTGGCTCTTATATCCTTTCTGCCCCCTCCTCCATGATGTACCCTGAGTCTTGGGAGCAGAGATAATATAAATGTCCTACCTGGGCTGATTATTCACTATCTTATTCTCAGCATTTTGACAAATACGGGTTTCTGCATTAACCACTGCAATAAGATTTTCTGATGAAGACTGCAGCGCTCACATGTGGGAATAAACATGAGTCTTTAGAAGGCATTTGGCATCGTGAGCATTTTACTGAACAGTTGGGGATTCATTCCCTCTTAGGGCCTATTTCCTCAGCCACAGGCTTTGACCAGGTTTATAGACCAGGAATGAGTTCCCTTGTGAAGCTGGCCTCAGATTCAATCAGAAAGTAATGGAAATAACATCTTAAATAAAGTGTAAGTGTTATAGGCATCAGGTAAAATCCGTGAAAGTTAACATAGACTTTAAGACATTAGGAACTGATTTGAGTTTTAGCTCCTTCATGGTTGGCTTTCTGAACTTACGCACACCTCTGGACATCTTTTGTTTTCTTTAGAAAATGAGATAACCTTTCCCACTCCTACTCTTTATAGATGGTAAATGAGTGAGAAGAGAGTGTGGGGGTATTCTTCTTCAGGATTACAAGGGAAAGCTCTTTTAAGAGAGACAGTAGGAGACCAGACAGGATGATGACTATGAGTTCGTGGCTACCCTGTGGTATAGAGCTAGACTTTGTCTGAAATGGCCCCCACAAAAGGCGGAGGTAAGAATGATCCACTAAATATGTAGCCAGTTTTAAACCAAGATTTTTCAATGTTGGCACACTTGGTATTTCATTGTCCATCATGCGTCTTTGTAGTGTTGTTCTGTATATTTAGGATATACAGAATATATAGTAGGAACAAACTTGATTGTATCCATTAGATATAAAAGCATTCCCTTTGTCAAGACAATAAAAATGTCTGTAGGACTGGTGAGAGGTTTAGTGGATGAAGGCATCTGTTGTTAAGCCTAATCACCAGAGTTCCATTCTTGGGACCCCCATAGTAGAGGAAGAAAACCAGCTCATGCAAGCTGTCCTTCAACTTCTACACACACGCTATGACAAATGAGTAATGTGTACTTCTCATGACATACATCTGTGCTAACTAAAATCAATAAAAATGTCTTTCAAAATTAAGCTTGCCTCTAAAAATGTCTCTAGACATTCGCAGGTGGCAAAATTGCTGCCTGTCGACAACCATTTCTTTAGACCACATAAATTCTATACAGCTTTAAATGATGCAGTTAGTTTAATCTCACAACACTGGAGTTTATAATATGTGAATTTCGTCTTTACTTTGAGCAGGAAAGAATAGATCTTATCCTTGGCTAAGAGTCATTGATTTTATTTAGTTATTCACAAATTAACATTTGCATGTTATCTGCAGCTGCTAGGTATGAAATTAATTTTGAAAAATAGGGCTGGAGAAGTAAGTAGCTTAGCATTTAAGAGCTGCTTCTGCTCAATAAAGGACCAGAGTTTGGATCCCAGTACCTGTGTTGGGCAGCTCTGTAACTGAAAACATGTTCTCTTGCCCCAACTGCTACTGCAACAGATTCCTAACTTGTAACTGATTCCTAACTTGTAACAGATTCCCAATGTGCCTTTTACCCTCTATCTCTAAAAGAAAACAGGAAAATAGAAAGAAAGAATTCTTCACTACTCTTCAGGTGGCCTTAGATAAGAAAGAAAGAAAGAAAGAAAGGAAGGAAGGAAGGAAGGAAGGAAGGAAGGAAAGGAAGGAAGAAAAGGAAGGAAGAAAGGAAGAAAGAAAGGAATATTCACTGTCCTTTTGGACAGCCCTTAGCTGTCTGAAGCTTGAAAATCAGGAGCTGCTAAAAAACAGGACTATCATCTATCAAATCCACATACCAACTGGCAAGTGGCAACAGTCTCCTTTATCACCAAAGCAAAGTTCCCAGAAGTCCAGGCAGCATGTAACTATAAGGAAGGCTGCACAGGACAAAAGACTCCTTGGCAAAGGGTCTTGTTACACAGCTCACAAATGCCTGTGACTCTAGCTCAAGGGATCCAAGCTCTCTTCTTGCCTCCTTAAAAACTCTTCAAATGTGTGCATACATACACACAGAAAAATGCCTGTGTGCATGTGTTCATGCACACACATACTCATACAGATTAAAAATAAATAGATCTTGAAAAAAAAAAAGGTCTTAAAATAGTTTTCACATATACTTGTCCTTACTGCCATATGGAACAATATAAATCATCAGTTAGGAACCAGACTTCTGTGGTTCGAATTCCATCTCCATGCTTGAGTTTCCTAATCTCTAAAATGAGAAGATTCTGACTTCTGAGGATGAAACTAGTTAGCATGTAGATCAGTGACATCAAATAAATACTATATTATTAGTATGTTAACTATAGAGTGCCAAAAACTCAGCTGGAATGTAGCTCTATAATTCATTATTTAGCAGGGCTATTCAAATATGTGAGTGTGTAAAAGCTGTTTTTACAGTGAAAGGAGGACAAATCATTTCTCTTAATCTGTTTTCCCCTTAATGTCAGCATCCTTAGTGACATTTTCTGTTTTATTCTGATTGTGCAGAATGGATGAATAAGCAGAAAGTTGTTCAGTTGGCTTCTAGCCAAGCTACTTGCTTAGTTTCCACAGATTAGTTTTAAGACACATACATACACACACACCCTCAGATCTTAGCAGAAAACTCATTACAGAGAAAATCAGTAAAATAAATTTAAATAAACTGTGGCTCTTTGAAAGTATTTGTTACCTCCACTATTCTCTGGATGGATACTCTAGCTTGTGGGACGCTCTGCCATGCAGCAGTAAGGAGTTTAAGCTCCCCTGGGATGAATCTCTCTTGCTTCCTGGAAATGTGTGTTTTCATGTGACTTCTTATTCATGGAGTGTCATTTGCATTAAGTAAAGATGATTCTCAACAATCATATTTCTCCTTATTTTTGTGAGTCTGCCATATTAAATCAGACACTTTGCATGGGTTGATTTGTTTAATTCTCACAATAACCCCTGACTCCTGTTACCACTATTTAAGATGAGGGTAGTGAACCAGAACAGGTAAGTAACTTGCCCGAAGTCTCACATCTGGCAGAATGGCTTGTTTGAGCGAAACTCATCGGTGTTTGATTTTGAAATTTGTAGTCACTCTCCTGTCATCCTTCATGCGTTCCTGCTTGACTGAAACAGCAGAACCTTGGTGCGGAGACCGCTGCAATTCCCGGACTCTTGACTGCACTCCAGGTAGCTCAGCTACCTTGGAAAGCATTTTGCTGGCTTAGAAATGTCAGATTATGGAGGTTAAATTGATGTGAAACAGGAGAAAACCTGCATTGGATGTTTATTCGGAACTATTTAGATTTTATAGGTAGGAAACTTGTTTTAAAAGTAGCGGGCATGAAATAAGGTCGGCTACTTTGAACACAGGCCAGGAATTAACCGCCTTCCTATTCCCACAAAATAACCCCGTCTCTGCTAAGTTACTTTTAATGGGCATATTATTCATCTCTTTGCAAGCTGCAGTCATTTTACCATATAACAGCAAATATTATTATAGCTTTGATTTAATGATTCTGTTTCAGAAGACAGAGTGTGTGTGAAGGTAGTGCTGACAAGAGAAAGGTCACATTTGCGGAGGACTAGAGGGTTAATTGATTAGCAGGGCAGATTATGGGATAGGGATGCTTTGCTGAGCTTGTGACCAAAACATTCTTTGTGAGATTACTCAGTTATGCTTAGTAACACAAAAACCACAGAAAGTATGTAAATGATCATCACATATGATTCTGGAAACAAGTGACAGGCAAGATCTGACTGAGGCCTTACTCAGGCAACCAGAGCACAAAAGAGCTGGGACTGTGGTGTGGTTTGGGTGTGTCATCCAGAATTCCTGTGCTGAAAGCTTGATCCTCAAGGTGTCAAACTGAGAGATGGTGCAGCTGGTGAGGAAGAGGTGGGCTGAGTGAAGTCGACGGTAGGAAGGCGCTGTTACAGTTCTTCTCCAATCCTCTCATTGCTGCTCCAATGAAATCCTTTCTAGAAGCTAAAAGGATATACAGGCACTGATTTGGAATTCAGCCTCTGAAACTATAAGGGTTTACACACCTGTGATCCTGGATCAAGGGGCAGATGGGGAAGGATCACTGCAAGGTCTACACAACAAGTCCAGGCCAGCCAGAGCCACATAGTAAGACTGTCTCAAAAACAAAACCTCAAAGAACTAATAAAGTGTTACACTTTTTTAAAGCATGAAAACTAAACAAACCTCTTTGTCTGTCTGCTGTCTGTCTGTCTGTCTGTCTGTCTATCTATCTATCTATCTTTATGTGTATGTGCTTGTGTCTTTGTGAGTGTCTGCCGCACATGCTTGGGTACCATGGAGTTGAAGTTAAGCAGACTATGGGCCACTACAAAAGGATGCTGGAAACTGAACTTGGGTCAACTTGAAGAGAAGCAAGTATTTTTAACTGCTGAGCTATCCTCCAGCCCTTGTACCTTCCACTCTTGAGACATACACAGTGAAGTGCGGCTTTTCCCGATACCTGCCATTTTCACTCTTCTCAGTGACCGTGTCTCCCTGCACAATAGCATAGTACGTCACCTCCTTTCATTTGAGGGCTTTTGCTTTCTCAGATTTTGGTTATCTCCAACCTCATTGCAGAATTCTCTGATTACTACCTAGCTGTCTATACTTTCATGCATTGCGAAGTAGTTGCTTTCTCTTGTGACCCCTCTAGCTGTTTCTAGTTTCTACTTTCTCCCATATTCTCCCTGAATTATTTTGTGTATGCTAATAGTAACCTGATTGTTGTAATATTTGTAAGGCTTTCACTATCTGGACTGACAAGATCTGGAATTTTCCTAGCATATCTGAAATTAAATTTTTAATAACAAACAAAGCTATGCTTTCTAAGTACTTGTCCTCAAGCTGAAGAATTCTTCCCACAGTGTATTTCCTTATATGCTTGTTTCTTACCTGTGTAAGAAACTTGGGCACACTTGTTTAGTAATGTGGAAAAGATGGTATGTTGTATGTGCCACGGGGCAGTGATACCTGGGATTAGATCAATTGGCCTGTTCACTATAGGAAAAGTATGGTGAAGAGTAGACTGCTTTCAATTGGTCTTTTTCTTTGTCTGTCTGGAGACTTGAGTTTCTGACATTGTTTAGTAAATGTAAAACCATAATTTTTCTCAGACAGATGCATATGATCCTATGGTATTGCATTATACTAACAATTCTTATTTTAAGTAGGATTCTCAAGTCCCTTTAAAACTGATTTCTCCAAATCCAAAGATATGTTAGTGATGTTTCAGTCATTGAATACCTAGTGGTTAAGTTACTGTGTTATGGTTAACTTTCACCTCTATGGCTATTGGCCTTGATTCAGGTTCAAAGGTTTCTTACTCTTTTGCAAATTCAACCCCGGGTCCTAGTCCTGGAGCCCTGGAGCCTTTTGGCTTCTGTACAATCTAGTCTTCAGTGTAGTCCTGGAACTGGAAGGCTTCAGCCTCAGCCTCATACAATCTAGAACATTCTAAGCCTCTGAGGCTCACTGCTGACTGAGCTACTCTGACTGGCTCCTTCTGAACTCAGAGCTGTACTCATCAACTCACTTGTTTTTCTGGCTCAAACTCTTCTCCAAGCTGACTTGTTCTGACTGATCTGAGCCAGCTTACTGTTTCTAACTGAACTCTTCTAACTCTGACTGCCTTAGACTAAACTGCTCTGCTCAGCTTCAAACTGGCTCTCTCTGTTAGCTTACTTTCTCCCAAACTCACACTACCTTCTGCCTAACTGCTTCTGTGGCTCTGCCTCAGACTGTCTCAGATTGCCCTCACTGCCTCTCTGCCTTATTCTCAGTCAGACTGCTCCATTGTCTCTGTGTCTTGTCCTCTCTCTGCCTCTTATCCTGACTCTCGTAAACTGAGAGCCTGCTTTTATATCATGAGAGTTGGGCATGTCTGCTCTCTAACTTACTCTGCCAACTCTACCTCTGATTCACCACTTTGCCTGCTCTTCACTGTCTCATCTCAGACATCACTTCCTGTCTGACTATGACTCTTTCTGAGCTCTGCTTCCTGTTTTTGCTTCTGTCTTTTGGACTAACGATGTGAGCCACTGCTTCCTTCTGAATACTGGGATTAAAAGTGTGTACCAACATTCTTCTACCCTAGAGCAGCCATATTGAAGGATTAAAAGATTAAACATTCCTCTACAGCCTTACAATGATTAAGTCATAGCTTTCCTCTTAACCACATTTTTTTTTGGGCTTGGTTCTGAAATGTGCAATATGTGGGTAGAAATTGAAATAAACATCCATTTTTGCAATCAAGCTTTTTTATCTTCGGTGAGCATAATGCACTATTATACAAAAAAAGGGAAAGTTACTTGAAGTAGTAAGTGATTAATAGAGAAAGTTCAACAGAAGGTTGAACTGAATCCAATAAAGATCTTATTAAAACTTTATTAAGTAAGGGTTATGAATACTATATGAACTGAAATTTACTTTAGCATCTAGAATTCTATTTTTCATTGCCTCTGAAAAATATTGTGAGGAAGATTACAAAGGGATTGTTTTAATGGTTAAAAGTACAAAATGTCTAAGTGGCCAGGAGTTGAAAATACTGGTTAACATACGTAAGATGATTCTTATCTAGTCATTACAGCAGGTCCCCTGGATTAACATTTGGAAGTAAGAACTTTTATTTTCTTTATAGTTAATTTTTCATCAGAAATTCCAATTGAAATTCTTTTCTCATGGGTTTACCCGAGTTAAGCCATTGATTTTATGTGATAATTATGTGTTTCTTTACATGTAAAAAAGAAAGGTGGTCACTACTGTGTTAAGTATTGTTCTTTCTGGTTTTCCACACTGTCATTTTAGAAGACCATTTAAAGTCTGTTTCATTGATCTGAAACTCAGATTGATCTTGTTCTTAATTTAATGAAAGTTAGCAGGCATATTAGATTTCAGGACTGATACCTTCATTTTTTGGTGAAATAAGTTAAAAAGAAATCTGTTTCTTCTATTAATGTGAAGATTGAAGTCTTAGAAATAAAGTATCTCCCCCACCCCCTGCCCTCCAGACAGTTTTTCTGGCTGTCCTGGAACTCACTCTGTAGACCAGGCTAGCCTCAAACTCACAGAGATCTGCCTGCCTCTGCCTCCCCAGTGGGCCATCACCACCCTGCCAGAAAGAAAGTAATCAATTTCATCTTTCAAGTAACATAGTCCATATTTAACTAGTGTCATTTTTTTTCTTACTTAGAGTAACCAGACATTAAGATGCCTTGGCAGTTTTGTTCCTAGAGAAACATTACTATATATTTTTATAAGTATCAATGTGGCACCTTTTCTTAACCAATTATTGAACTATCCCCAATAGCACATTGAGTTCAAGATATAGCTTACCAGAATCATTATTGCTTACTCTCTTTCACACATGGACACTCCTTTTGTACTCCCAGATTTTTTTTGAGGACTTAAGACAAAAGTCAGAAATTAGATTAATTAGTATTCTAATTCTTCCTTTTATCATTAGGGTTGAATACTAATTTTGCTTAGCAATTTTCCAACCATATGACCAATTTGTTACTTAACACAGTTGGAAGTTTAGCTTTCTCTTCTTTCATGTGGATTTAGAACCTAACTCTGGGTCATTGCTATTTTAACATAAAAGTAGCTATTAGGGGAAAGAATATTATCTCTGTGTGGACAAACTTCATAACAAGTGTTAATGTGTAGAAATTCCTCTCTACCGGGAAAGTCTTCAAAGACAATGTAGTGATTTAATTTCCTTTGGTTTGCTCTATTCTTTCCCCTTATTTTTTCTTGTGTTTTGGCCTCTTCATGTTCCCTTTCTTTACTTCATCTTTTGTTTCTCCTTCTCTCCCATCCCATTCCAACAGCAACAAAAACCCCAACCATTCTGAGCACTCTCACTGTTGTGATTCTGGTAGTGTAATTAATTTGGCTTTGCCTGACTTAGAATTTTGTGGAAATGGAAATATACAGTATGAAAGCTTTTGTGCATGGGCTTCTTTCACCTCACAGTGTTTCTCTGGTTAGGTGAGCTTTTGTTGTTGGTTGAACAGGGCATTGTTCTGTTCTTTGTATTATACTTATCATTTTCCTCGATTTCTACCTCGAGTTGCCAGTGACCATCCATCCCTCAGCTTTTACCATCAGCAGTGTCATTAGATATTACCAGCTGTCCTTTGGGGATAAGTCACCTGGTTAAGAACAAATGGTTTTCTAGGATTAGTTTGGATTGTTGTGTGCGTCATTTTATGCCTGCGTGGTATTCCTCATATGGAGACACCTGTGTTTTCCCGAGCAGCCCCCACAGGCAGGTCCCTACACTGCTTCTACTCTGGTCACAGCTGCTATATACATTCTCATACAGACTTTTTGTGGGTGTGTTTTTTTTTATTTTGGTTAACTATAAGTAGAATATGTTGCATTTAACACTCACCTCCAATATTTTTATGAAAAATTTTCAAAAATTTTATGAAAAAATTTCAAGTATTTTAGTGAGCGCACGTGTATTCACCATCTAGAGTTTTCTGTTAATATTTTCATTATATTTGCTTTATTGCATCTGTTTATTCCTCTGTCAGTACATGTAATGTTTTGATGTATTTCAGAATAGGCTAAATTTGTGTGTATGGGGCTGATTGTTTGTTCTTTAAAGTGACTATCAGTTTTCCAAGATTATTTTTATTATTTCAGCATTTGCTCTTTTCTTTGTAGTTAGTTATCTACTCTGTCCATGAGATCAAATTATGGGAAATCTTGATTTTTGTCTAGCCCATAGAAGGCAGACAGTAAGAGCAACTACTAGCCCGAAATATCCTACCATCCCAGACTTCTGTATCTAAAAGAGCTTCAAAATGCATAATAAAACGTAATATTAAGCAAGGCTATGTATATCAACTTTATGTATGAGAAGAGTTGGGCCGTTAGGGTGGCAGGCAGCTGTCACCAAGCCTGGTGACCTGAGTTCAATTTTCTGGACCCAATTCCCTGGGTTCATATGATGCAAGGAGAAAACTGACTGCCAGAGGGTGCCCTTTGACTGCCATACGTGTGCTGTGGTGTGTGCCCAAGAGAGATGGGGGTGGGGAAACAGACACACAGAGAGACACAGAGGGATAGCAGGAATGGAATGAATATAAAAATTTAAAAAGAAAACTTTATTGAAGAAAGAAAATACAATACAATAAATTTTTTGTTGTCAACCAAAGACAATAATTGCAATGTTCAATTTCTGATTTGTAAACATAGACATATAAAAAAAGACATTTTGTTGGGCTACAAAAATAGTTATAAATGATTTGTTGGATTTATAAATTTCTGCTGTTTCTAAGTGCTTTTGTACTTAGGTTTGGTTCTCTGATAGGTCACCCAACATGTACCTCAGTGTTGGGTTTAACTGGATCGCTGAAGCCTTCTCTGGATTTAACATCCTGTAGCTAAGGCCCCTGAGAATTTAGTTTTATTTTTTTCAGCACCAGGCATCAAACCCAAGGCCTTAGGAATACTAGGTAAATGCTCTACCAGTGAGCTACATCCTCAGTTCATGTGAATGAATCCATTACTCTGTCACCCAGAGTAAAACCTGGTAAAGAATATTGTTAATGTGAGAACTTATATACAGGGCTGGAGAGATGACTCAGCTCTTAAGAGGATTTGCTGCTCTTGCATAGCACCTGGGTTTGATTATAGGCACTCAAATGACAACTAACAGCTGTTTCTAACTCCAGTCCCAGAGAATCCAGCACTGTCTTCTGACCTCCAGGGACACTACATGCAAGTAGTGCACAGACTTGCATGCAAACACACACTTTATAGAGTCATTGAAATTGTCTTTTAAGGTGTCAGCATATATGGAACTACAGACTAGTGCATGTCAACCTGTTTAGTGTCATTGTCATCACCATCATCATGGATTACGTTGAAGACCCTGTAGTTGATTGTCTTTATCTTAAAAATGGTATCCCCCTGCAGCGACGGTAGGGAGTATTGCCAGTTGTCAAATCATGAATTGAAGTTGCTTAGTTTCTGTAAATTATTTTGGAGTCTTTCTAAACCAGTTATTGCAATCGGAGATCGGTCTTCTTAAAACATAGTGCCAGCTGTTTCATAAGACTCAGAAACTGATTTATAAAACGAAAATGCCGTGGCATCAAATATTAATACTTTGCCAGCAGCGGGCAGTCCGAATGTTAATGGCTGGTGTGCATTTGAAAGCCTCCTTGACTGTGAGTTTTATTAGGACCGTCTCTCAGTGCTGGAGTTATAAATGGCCTTATAAATGAGACATTAGCCATCCCTCTAGGGAGCAGCAGTTTCTTTGAAATCTTAATTAACCGATCATACTGATCTTCTCTTCCTTCATTTGCCAGCGCTTTGTTAAATGCTGAAGGAAGCAACATCCAGCTGGAAACAGCTGAAGCAATGGCAGCACCATTCCGCTATGTATTCACATGTAATTGTAAGACAAGAAAGAATTTTGAAGTGGCTCATATTTGCTTGTTTGAAGTTTTGTTGTTGTTTTATTTTGGATTTTTATTTGTTTATTTGTTTTTGTTTTTGGCTTCTTGGGACAGAGTTTCTCTGAGTATCCCTGGCTGTTCTAGAACTCACTTTGTAGATCAGAATGGCCTCAAACTCACAGAGATCCATCTGCCTCTGCCTCCCTAGTGGTGGGATTTTAAGGCATGCACCACTATGCCTGGCTTCTTTTTTTTTTTTTTTAACTTTTTTTTAGGGTATTGTTTGTGTGGTTGTTTGCTTTCATCCATTGTGACTTTTAAAGGTTATGTCAGGGGCTGGAATGATAGATCAGCACTTAAAGAGCCCTGGCTGCTTTTCCAGAGGCTCTGGGTTCTATTCCCAGCACTGACGTGGTGGCTCACAACTGTCTGTGACTCCAGTTCCAGGGAATATGACATCCTCTTCTGGTGTCTGCAGGCACCAGGCACACATGTGGTGCACAGATGTACATGCAGGGAAAACACCCATACATACATAAAATACATAAAATACATACCATACATAAAATAAAATGTAAAATTTTTTAAAAGTCAAAGAAATTACTCTAAAACTAGAAACTTTTAAAAGGTAAAACACAGGAACAAGAAGTATAGAATATACTTTAGTAGGATTTTTGAAATATAAATTAAGACAATATATCTATAAAGAAGTAAATTTTAACATATGAATAAACTAATCCACTGTGAAGTGACATCTATAAAAGATCAGAGGCTGCAATAAAAATGTAAAGGTGAAAATGTAGTAGCTCTTTTAAGTACATATCTTTTGTAGGGTACATTATACATTCTGATATAAAACTTCTGTGAGATGGCTTAGCACTTGCTGCCAGACTTGATGACCTGAGTTCTATAACTGGGAAGTAGGAAAACAATCTACTTCTACAATTTGTCCTCAGATTTCCATACACATGACATACTTGTAATGTGCACATGCACACACTAAAAATCTACTGTCATAACTTTTAAAAAAAACTATAAAACTGATGTAATCTTTTAGAAATGTTTAAGGTTTATTTTATATGTTTAAGTATTTTCTCTGTACATATATGTATATGTATCCTGTGCATGCCTGGTACCTGTAGAGGTCAAACGAGGGCATCAGATTCCTTGTGGATGGAGGTGAGCCACCATCTGGGTGCTAGGACCTGAACCTGGGTCTTCTGCAAGAGCAAGTGCCCTTAACCACTGAGCCATCTCTACAGCTTCTAATGTAATCCTTTTTAAGAAACAATTTACAAGAACTTTTAAAAATGGACTGATTTTGAAGTCAGTTTGCTTTTGACTTTAAAATTGTTTTACTGTGGTGTTGTAATAAAATGTATAGTGTTTTAAGTTACTTAATTTTTTAGAAATAAAATGCAGAAATCTGACTTTCTATTTGCTGGTTTTTTTTTTTCAGATTTAGGTACCATGCTTTTTTAAATGTCATGCAAATTTACATAGCTATCATATCTTGGGAGTACAGAACTATCTTTCATGCAAGAGGGCTAGCGTATATATACATACACACATGTACACACATGTATATGTATATATATGCATACATATGCATATAATTATAATGTATGTTGGAAGTAAATCTTCATGACCTTGTATTTGATAATGACTCTATGTATGAAGCCAAAGGCATAAGTGACAAAAGAAAAATATTGGACTTTATTAAAAATTAAAAAAATTCAATCAGTGAATACCATCAAGAAAATGAAAAGAAACCACAAAAACAATCATGCAAATCTAGAATCCAAAATGTATAAAGGAGTATTGTAAATCAATAAAATAGTCAACCCAACTGAAAATATGAAAGTAAACATTTCTTTAAGGAAAAACTTAAATATCCATGTAACCTATGAGAAGTCGGTAGCTATCAGAGGTGTGCAGATCACGGCCACAGTGGTTACCCTTTTACTGCTTATCTGCCTCCCACACTGCTGCTCAGAATCTGAAAATGCTGCAGCTGCTTGGGATATCACAGAGTTCCTGTGGGGCCTAGCGATGCCATTCATATGTATGTACCTGTAAAAACTAAAATCACATACCTATGTATAAGTATTTCTAGCAACATTGTTTATAACAGCAAAAAAGTAGAAAAAATCCTAAACAGTCATAGTATAAACAGAATGTGCTAAAACCATACAGTGTAATATAATTCAGTAATAAAAAGAGACGGAAAACTGTTTCATGGTATGACATGGTTTTTTTTTTTTTTATAATGGCATATTAAATGAAAGTAACCAAGCACCAAAGACCACATTTTATAGTGACTCTGTATATGAATTCTGGGAATAGTTGAATCTATAGGAGCAAAAAATAGAGGCCTGCCATGGGCTGGAGGAGATGAGAGTCTTGGGGTGATAATGGGATGGTGTGAGATTTGGCTGGGGTTTATCAGAGTGTTCTAACCTGGGCTGTGACACATGCACAGCTCTGCTCAAGGCCTAACAGAGGGAAGAAGGAAGTCTATGTGGGGCATGAAAATGAAAGGAAAGAATACTTCAAGGAGATGAGGGATTTGGCTTTTAGGATGCTCAGTTTGATGTACCTGTGAAACAACTGTGTGGAGAGGCTCAGTAGGCAATTTAAAATGTAGGTCAGAAGCCTAGAGAAATAATTTGAGAATCACTACTGAGTGGCTTAAAGATAAGTGATTGTGTATCTAAAAAGCACTCTTGGTTCAAAAGAAAAGGAGACAAGAACTCATGAGAATTTTATAGAAAATGAGTTGCTAGCAAAAGAGACAAGCTACAGAGAGGAGAGAGGAAACCAAGCCAGGGGTGCTCAGGAACCCATGGAGGAAATGGTTAACTTGGACAGATGTCAGTTCACATAATATGTGAGAGAAATGTCCTTTGTGCTTGATAATTTCATGGTCACTGCAACCCTAGCCAGCCCTAGCCCTAGTGTTGTTTTGAGGGTAGAATTCAACAGGGTTTCCCAAGAGTTTCTTTCAAGATGGTATTGAGTTAGATTTGCGAAAGAGAAAACTGTTTTCTTTAACTCTTAAGGCCAGAACTTTTCCCTTTAATCCATGCATTTCTATTCTGTGGCACTTCATTGTTCAAAAATCACATGTGCTTTAATCCATGTTGGTTTTTTCTTTACATAACCAAAAATAGCAACGCAAACTATAGCACCTGTACTATACACATTATTAAGACTCTCAAATTATGTAAATCTCTACCTCCATACAGAAAGGATTTCTATGGGATTCTATTTATACAGGCAGGAAAATTCCTCTCACCAGAGCCTTAACTCTTATGTTTCCAAATGCTGTTATAAAGACATAGCAAAAAACTAAGGAGTTGAGATGAAACAATTGGTTTTTCCCAGTGAAGATTTCCTATCACCTAGCTTGCTTTCTCATATAGCCAATTAATGGTGGTTGGACTTAACCACACTGAATGGAATTATGATTATTGTAGCCTTGTCGCACACCTGTATTAGAGAGCCCATTTAAAACAAATGTATCTCACAGTTGCCTGTAAGAAGTCCATTCCAGGGAAGACACATGCTGTATTCTTCCTGCTCTGCATTTCCCAGGAAGTAAGATGTTTCAGGACTCTGAAATTCTAGTGTGTGCTGAGGCGGTGGAGTACAAACTGTTGCTTCTCTCCCTATCTGTTAGGGTTTAGATACGACAGTTATCCCACAGGAACCATGGGTTGAAGGCTTGGTCTCCAGTGCAGAAGTGTTCAGAGGTGGGGCAGCTAATAGGTGAACGGATTGTGAGGGCTCTGCCACATGAATGATGAGTTCGTGGCTTTAGTGGGTTCTTCAGGAGTGGGACATAGGTAGGAGGAAGCGGGTCATTGTGGGTAGCCTTTGGAGGACATATCTGATATTTGCCTCCTCTCTCGTTCTCTGTTTCCCAGATGCCATGAAGCGAGCATCTTTGCTTTCCTCATTACTGCTCCACCTTGACATAGGCCAAAAATGACAGGGCAAGATTGTCTATGGGCCAGAACCATAAGCAGAAACGAACTTTTCATGTTTCTAAGTTGACATTGTCAGGTGCTTTGTTGTGGCAGTGATAGGCTAACATACTGTATATGTATCTGTCAGTGCCCATCAATCACAAGCAGTTTTTAAGAAATGATTATATATATGTGATGCACTTTGGTAATACCTATTTTCTTTTTCCTTTCAATTCTGGTTATTTCCCTCAGTGTTGAGTAGTAAATCATAACTGTGAACCAATGACAGATTTAAAGTTCCCGTAGTCCACAGAGAACCCCAGTGATGGCCATATATTACTGACCTTGAATCCTTTCATCATGGCACACCCTTACAAGGTTAGAATATGAATTGCACCACAAAACTCTAGAAGTCCTCCAGCTAACTTCTGGGTGGTAGAATTACTGCCCCTATGCTATAGAATTAATGCAGATTTCCAGACTTCATAACCACTGTGAACTGAAAGACGCTTACTATGTGTCAGGGGCTCCGACTAGAAAAGGTTAGCTCCACCATCTTACTAAAGTAGCAGAATGTGTCTAAGAAGGTGGTTTGGAGGGAGCTGGGGCTTTTTTGCTTTGCTTTGTTTGTCTGATTGCTTATTCGAGGCAGGATTTTATGTAGAAGAAGATGCCTCAAACTTGAACACAGCTGAAGCTGACCTTGGAGCCTGGCTCAGGCTTGTTCCAACACGTCAGCACATGTTTTTCACTCTGCCTTCTACAATGAGCATTCCATTGTAGCAGGCATCTTCCTGCTCTTCTGCATAGTGATGAACACGGATTCACAGACCTCTAGTGAATAGACTCCAAATGGGACTCAGATACCCTAACCAGTATTCTCACTGCCTTAATGGGAATTCCAAATGATCAATTCACTACCCCTCGGTTAAAAACTAAATGCAGTGGCTTCTGTAATATTTGGCAGTCTCACGTGCAAAAGTTCTTACTGACATCTGTACAACCACAGAGTTAGCAGAAGTCAAGTGTATAGAAAATGTTTAAGACCACGCCCCTTGTGCTCTTCGCTGGCGTTTGTCTGTTGATCTGGGTTGATGGCATAGAACATTGTTTATTCTATATGACACATGAATGAGAAATAGCAATCTTAATTGTGAGTTTGGCCACTCTAGCTGGGACTTGGCACCATGGAGTACTGGAGGACGATAGGAGCCCAAGCAGTCCCTCTCTGTGGAGTTTAGTGGTTCTGAGAAACTCTAGGAGACAGGTGTTAAGAACTTCATTTACATTCTTCTCACCCTTCCTTGTCAGAAGGCATACCTCTCTCCAGTCCCCCAGAATTCCACACACAGAGTAAAGTTTATAGACGAATGAGGAAGGAAGATTATGCTGCTTCTGTGTTAAGATCTAGACCTCTACTGCTCACAACAGCAGCCCGGAGCACAGTTCTGTGAGGCGCCTGCAGTGTAGCAGGTCAGAACACGCACGGTGGTGTAAAAACACTTCATCTCACATTTTATAAACTACCGTGAAATGAGAACACCAGCATTGTAAGAGTTTTCTATGTTGATTACAGGCTGAGATGATATGTCAGGTAACTTTGGTTATATAAAATGTCACTAGGTTAACTCCTGTGGGGTCTGATGGCCAGGGAGGCCGAGGCAGCAAAACGCATTCAGGCCATTCTGAACTAAGAAGGGAGACTTTGTTTTCATTTACTTTTTTTATGGGAGCATATTAGTTATATTTTCATTCATTTGTGTAAACGTTGAGATTATAATATAATTTCATTGTCCCCTTCCCTTTCCTCCCTCCAACCCTCCCATGCATTCCTCTGTGCTCTCTTTCAAATGAGGCTTTGTCTTCCAATGGAAAGAAAAACTAACTTTTCCTGTTCTCTTTTACTTTTCATTGTAGTTTCAAGAAAACTTGCACTTTACTGTTTTTGCGTAGCTAGACCAGTAGTCACTCCACCCAGCCTAGCTTCCAAATGTGGCCTCTAAGACTCTCACCCACACAGAGAGGACTACAGTCACCCAGCTTTTTCTTGAGTCCTACCCAACCTCCTGCCCCAGCTTGAAGGGGTATTTTTTTCTTTTCTGGGCAGATAGGAAAAAAACAAAACAAAACCAAAAAGAAGCATTAAGTTTGTCCTAATTGGCTATGATAGGGCCCAGTGGATTTGGTAGAAGCTCCCTAGAGCCAGGCTAAGAAAATCCAGCTAACTCTTTTCTCACTGCGACTACCTGGATGTATTGCTATTTCATTTGAGCTATCAAATTGTGAACAAAACAAAACAAAAAACCACTTTACCCTTATTTTTCAGTCTTTATTTTGCTAGTAGCCTAAGTACATGCTTGTCAGAACACAGTCCAACAGTGAGTCCTGTGAAGGGAGCTCTTAGAGCTTGTGGAGAAACTCCAAGAAAACAAGAGAAGAGTCCTGTGACCTCAGCTGTTCCTGGAATTTTGCTTTTGTGCCCTCCCAGGAGTGGGGAGAGGACCGAGTTTGCTTTAGCTTATTCATTACGACTGGCTGTTGTCACTTGTGTATGTCTCTGTGCCAGCCTTGTGCCATTTGTCCTTGTGATCATACAATTTTTGAACTCATAAGGACTCTACTCACGGTACCTTTCTGAACCCTCGGGTATAAATTGTTTAATGCTCTAAGAAAGCTGGCTATTGCGTGAGACTTTAGTCCAATTCATTTTTTAGGCTTCGTTTTCACAGGTTCACACCACCTTTAGAGCAGTAAACCATGCTACATCAGATTCATTTCAATATACCTCCAAAGACCCCCAAACCTTGGTGAGTCCATCTTTGAAGTGTGAGATATCAAGTTGACAAGCCCTGAGCCCTGGGAGGAACGCAGTTGGCTGGTTTCAGGTGAAAAGATAGAAGTTACTGATGAAAATTGTTTGAGTGAAAGTGTCCTGGTGTGTGTGGAGCATATCCACACGAGGTAATGAAGAAGTCCCTGCCAAAATTATTTTCACTTTAAAATACACAATTTGAAAAAAAAAATCATATTTTCAGTTGAATAATGTATAATTTTAAAAGATAATTTGTTCAGATGTTTACCATTTAGTCAGGTAGAGTGCCTACCATAAAATTACGATAAACAACTTAAAACCACGGGCATTGTGGTACATGCCTTTGACCTCAGCATGAGGAAGGCAGAAGCAGGTGGGTCTTTGTGAGTTCAAGGCCAACCTAGTCTACATAGCAAGCTCCAGGCTATCTCAGATTACATAGGGAGTCCCTGTCTCAAAAAAAAAAGTGAGAAAGAAAAAGAAAAAAGTTTTTTTTTAACTCTTCAGAAAAATAAGTAAGAATGTTTTAAGTGTATAACACAGCTCTGAGAAAATGTTGAAGTATGAATGCTAAAATTCATTGTTTAATTAGATATAATTGTTGAAAATACACACGTTAAGAATTATTTGCCCTTAAGAGGCAATTGTTTGTCCCCAATCCACGAATTCCACTAAGTCTTTCAAATTGTTCCTTGATAATTCTTTATGTAAATATTTGCAATTTGATTACTGGAGAAACAACTTGACCTCTAAGGCATAGAACAATACTAAAATTTCAGTGTAGGCTTGTGTCATGTGATAATTTCACAGCCTTTCCTTGGGTGACTAGGGAAATTCTCAAAGGTCAGCTGATTGTGTCCTGATTGTGTTGATGAAGCGAACATTCTCAGCATCTTTTGCTGTTCGTTCCCTGGAGGAGTCTGTCTGCTCTCTGCCTCCTGTATCCTGGGACTTCAGAAGAGTCTGCTGTATCTGATTTGATCTTGCTTTCAGGTCATCGATTCCGTTTTCCTGGGCCTCCTCGGGCTTGATGTTCTCATTAATGGCGATGCTGTCCACTGATGTCTAGATGTCCTCATTTTCCTCCCAGTCTTTCTGAGTTTAGACCATATCTTTGTGATTCTATTCAAGGTGGTATCTGTAACTTTACCGCATTTCCTCACTTCTACCAAGTAAATGAACACAGCTTGCTTAGGAGTCCAGTGCAGTTATTTTAATATCAAACAAGGTACCTTTCAGACTTTCAATTTAAACAAAATTAAAATAATGTATGAATATACTCAGAATTTGCTTTTCTTGACACTGCAATATTAGTAATGTGAGCATGACTGTAGGATTTAGCAAATAGAAACAGATTGCGACTTAAATGTCAGTTAAATGATAGTCAACAACTAAAATCTAAACATATTCGCTTGCTGTAGTTTATGCGGTAACACTAAAACTAGGGCAGAGACAGAAACTTTTGATCCTTATGGAGTTATAAGACAAAGACTATTTTGTTAGCATGTTTAACTGAATTAGCTTTCTCGTAGGACACAGGTTAAATCCCACCCCAGCCATCACAGACATAAAGCGTAAGGTAAAGCACCTTTGCTCATCACTGTTGCCCTGTCCCTCCTGCCACTCTTTCCTTCTTACACGCTGCTGTTTTCCTGATTCTCCCTTGGGCAGCGGTCCTGTGGCACTCCTTAGCTCCATTTTCCTGCCAGGTTCCCCTGTCTGTCCCTAGCTTTCTGAGTGATGGGATGTGGGAATTTCCTGAGGGACAGGAACAGAGGTGTCCTCTTGGTTAATACTCAAGATTATGGCCCTACACTGTTGTTCTTCTGTGAAGAAAGCCAGCCACTGTTCTTTCCCTCTCCCTGTAGTTCTTATATTTGCTGCATTCAAGATAATCTCTCACTTTCTCAGCACCCCAGTTTCCTGTGCGGGCTTCATTTACATTATGGTCTTAAACACAATATCACGACCATGTTGGCATCTAGAAGTATTTACCTGAAAGAATGCTGTTCTGGTTTGCTATTTAGGTAAAGTGTCGCCCTTAAACTGTCTTGATGCACAGTTTAGCCCAATCTGAGTAGTTTTGAGCAAAATGTGTGCTTCACAAATCTGTGTAAAAGGCTTCTTTGATCCTTCATCTCTACACTTCAATGAGAATGTGAATCATGACATTGGCTGCGACCAGGGTCCCATCAGGTAAATTCTGCATTTCTGTATTGTGATAGCTTTCATAAGCCCTCTTCTCCAAGAACCAGCTTAAAACATTAAAGGCTACATATGTATGCTCAGAAAGGAAACTTCCTCACCTTAGCTTTATTTATGGCTCAGTGTGAGTCATGGCCCACCTTCTCTTTCTGAGGAATAGAAACTCTTTCTTGACCCTCTGTCTTTCTGTTTTGCTTCACCATCTTTCTTCCATAAAGTCATTAACTCAGGAAATCCCTCTTCCATCCTACCCATAGGGCACTGTGTTGGTACCAGGAATAAGATGATACTCTTTCACTAGGGAGGATAAGATATTACTTATAGGAATATATAATAAGCTTTATATACGCATATACAACTCGATATTGTATTAATGTAGAAGAGCGTGTTTTCACCTGAGATCATTAGAAAAGTACTATGAAAGTCATACAATGAGCCCTTACAAATGAACGGTGTTTCAGTTGGTGGGAAATAGGACCATTTACGCGGAGGAAATTGTACAAAAGCATGGAGACGTAGAAGAGCAGTGCAGCTTTGCGAATGGGATGTGATTCAGAGAAAACTGAGGCTTTTCCAGTTTGAGCCAACAGTCTACCATGTTGTAGACAGATTTGAGTGCTATCAAAGAGCAGACAGTGCTTCAGGCAGATTAACGTAGAAGGACTTTACCAGCTGACTCAGAGAGGGGACACTTGAAGATGGGTGACATATTCTCTAGGCATAAAGTGATCAATAATACCCCGGGCCGGGTAATATCAGGCAAGAGACATCTCCCTGGTGACCTGAATGACAGTCTGATGAGAGTACTAATTCTGTTTGTATTGTTTGTATTAACAGACTCAGTGAAAACACAGAGCCGTCCGGCTCATAGTATCAATCCTTTCAGTTCCCAGTGCCATTGAATCAAGTCAGGTAGCACAACATAGGGAAAATAAATGAAATTTCTTTAAAATTTTTTTCAGTTTTCATAGCAGTTGAATTTCCTTAACCTTTATTAGAAATTTACATTTTTAAAATCTCTTTTTAGTTTCTTGGATCTGTTAAGGAGAAATTATCTAAAAATGATTTAAGTGACATGTAAATTAAGAGCAAATATACATACTGATTAAAGGCTAGGGTGTACTTTTGGTTTGCAGGTGTACATGTAGACAGAGCACTCAGACAAATAAATTAAAATAAGAGACAGGCAGTAATGGCACACATCTTTAATCCCAGCACTCGGGAGGCAGAGGCAGGTGGATCTCTGTGAGTTCGAGGCCAGCCTGGTCTACAGAGTGAGTTCCAGGACAGCCAGAGTTACAACAGAGAAACCCTGTCTCAAAAAACAAAAACAAAAACCTTAAAGGCTAGTATGTGTTTTAAACACAACAAAGAATTTGCCATAAATTGTTTCTAACTCCCAAAACATAGACTTTTATATACCACAATCTAGAGGTACATTGAATAGAAATTTTCTAATTCTTGCCTACACCTGTCAGCTTCAATGTGTTTTACTAAGAAAAAGCTAACATGTAAATAATGGAGGACACTTAAGATGTGTGTGTGTGCATGTGTGTGTCTGGTTGTGTGTGTGTATATGTGTGCGTATGTGTGCATGTGTGTGTCTGGTTGTGTGTGTGTATGTGTGTATATGTGTGCGTATGTGTGTATGTGTGTGTCTGGTTGTGTGTGTGTGTGTGTGTGTGTGTGTGTGTGGTGTATACTGGAGATCAAGTCTAGGACCTTGCATATGCTAATTGCCTGTTCTCCCACTGAGCTATCTGTAGTCCTGGTTCAAAACCTGAGATTTTAAATGTATTTAAAATAATTTGCTTTTGTCAGATGTTTGAACCCACTAATTATGTGACTTGCTTCTTATTAAAGTAATAATTTATTTTATGATGCAGTAGGACTGTGTACACGGCTCGGAAGGTGAAGCAATTTCTGCCTAAGCATGAGGACCTGAGTTTGAATCCTCAGAACCAAGCCTGGTGCCATAGTGCATGTCCGAAAGTCCAGGGCTCCTATGGTAAGATGGAGGCAAAGACAGAATGCCCTGGAGCCCATGGGCAGCTGGCCTGGTTTGAGTCATAGTGAACAATTAAGAGACCCTTAAGTTGGAAAAATGAAGAGCAACAACCCAGAGTTGTCCTCTGACCTTCACACCATTGCCATGGCCTTTCGCGTGGATATGCACTTAGATATCACACGGGCATCGTATGTGCGCATGAGCATGTATATGGAGAGAATTTAAAAATGAGGGAACATTTGAATGCACCTATCCTTTATTTTTGATATGTGTAAAATTTATTTTTTCCTGCTGCTGAAGATTGGATCCAGGGCTTCATGCATGCTATGCAGCTGCTGTGCCATTAAGTTGTATCCGCAGACCCTCTCCTACCTCCTCTCTCTTTTTAAATTACTTCTACTTTGAAATAGAAAACTTAATAAGAAAACTCCAAACAGCTTTTTGACTATTGGAGGAAATACAAAAGGGTAGATAGGAGTTCTCGGTTTTATTTTAAGATAGAAATGTCTTATTTTTATAATTAGTTCATGTGTCCTTTTTAGTATTAGAATTGAGAAACCTTTGGTATGTATTTGCTATGAAATTTTGTAAGTTGTTACTTATTCTCATAATAAGCAATATATGCTTACCCTGCCTGATTCTCTTATTCTGAGTTATTCAATACTCATTTGCCAAGTGCCTACTAAAATCTGAGGCACCAGAGAAACGAAAAGTAAGAACTGGTCATGGCTCACTTGCACGTGGCAAACAAGAGGGGTGTCCAGGCATGAATTCCAGTTAATTAACTGGCACAGTAGAAGTTCAGAGAACCAGGTGGTTAACAGGGTAAAGCAGAGAAGAAAAAGTCATTCTGTGTGTCTTCTCAGAAATGGCAATGAAGGTCTGTGGGAAACTCTGAAGTAAGGTTTGGACTCACGTTTTCAATGCAGAGTGACAGCTGTCAGACTTGTAGTTCCTAGATAACAGTTTTTGCACATCTGCTGGTGGTAACATAGACGCTTGTTAAAAGTACAGAGTGCTTGCAAGTGCTGTAGAGATTTGGGGAGTGCAAATCTAAGTAGGATCTTTGAAAATGTGCCATGAAGCGGCTTCTCACATACTACTGATGGTCAGTGTGGTTTGCCATGTGCTCAGTAAGGATCCAGGAGAGGAAAGTAGTGTTGATGTCAGAGGCATGTGTCACTTCCCAGGGAGAGCTTTGAGAAGGAATGAAATATGTAAGGTAAGGACTGAGGGGAGGACACAGTGACAACTACAAAACAGTACACTTTGTCCTGAGTCTGGAATGTTGTACTTACCTAAGTCTTTGAGTGATAATCCACGTTTCTGAACCCACATAGAAAAAAACCATTGGATACAAAATTGTGTGACTGGAGAGATAGTTCAGTTTGTATGAGCACTGACTGCTCCTCTTAGAGGACTTGGGCTCAGTTCCTAGACCTGCGGGGGACACTGACACCCTCCCTAACTCGAATTCCAGGGGATCCAACAGCCTCTTCTGCCTCCACAAGTGCTGCAGGCATGTGGTGCACAGGCAGACGAGCAGGCATGATACCACATGAAATAAGAATAATTCCTTTTTATATAACGTTTTTCTTGTGATCTGGCTTTGTTACAAAAGGATTTCTCATCTATTCCATCTCACAATGATTTCTTCTCCTTCCAAAGGGGAAAGAGTTACAGATCTGAAGAAACTGGAGTTGTCTCTCTTGAATGGGAAAAGTGAAGCAAAGTATAATATATGAAAAGAAACATGAAGCATTAACCAGAATTTAGGAAGCAAAGAAGGCCTCATTACCAGATGTGTCTAGGATATTTGACGTACTGAAGTGTAGGCTTTATGGTTGGGAATGAGAGCTCATATAGTGTCCTAGGAACATAACTGTTCATGCTTAGCTATTCATAGTTCTTCCAGTATTAATTATTTTTTGTAAAATTTTATTATTTCAAGAGTTTAAATGAACAATTTAACAAGTCATAACTCAATAATGTAAGAACTAATATAAAGCTAGGAGTATGCTTAACTTAAATGTAAGAGCATGGAGCTAGACATCACCATGCGCCTCGAATGAGTCTTTAATCTGGAGTCATGAACTCTTGGCCGCCCAGAGGATGAATGCAGAGCTGAGTGTAGCTTTAATGTAATTGAGGTGTGTCCTTAGTCAACTCTGCAGTGCTTCAGTCCCAGTGAGGCGCCTAGTCTGGTCCCACGCTTCCATCCCATCCTGGCACTTGGTACGGATCGTAAATGCTGGCTGGTCAAAGTCCACTCCCTCCTCACCTTTCTATCCCTCTGCCTTTGGTTTCTTTCTTCCCTCCCTCCCTCTTTCTTTTTCTCTCTCTCTGTCTCTTACTTTCTTTCTTTCTTTTTTTTAGACAGGATTTCTCTGCTGTAACTCTGGCTGTCCTGGAACTCACAGAGATCCTCCTGCCTCTGCCTCCCGAGTGCTGGGACTAAAGGCGTGCGCCAGTGAGCCCGCTGCCTTTAGTTCTTATAGTCGCCACATTTCCCCAAGAGATTTCTTTTAATTTGCTGACAGAATGTGTGTGCGTGTATATGTGCGTGTGTGTGTGTGAGTGTGTGTGTGTGTGTGTGAGTGTGTGTGTGTGAGTGTGTGTGAGCCTTTATGTCAGGCTTTGATTCAGAGACATTAGGAAGCTTGTGTGTTCTGTTTCGTGGAAGCAACTTGTTTGTAATATGATAGTTTAATTTTAGTTTTTGCCTTTATATACCTAATTTACATTAAGATTCCTCTCCGTATCGAAGAGATAAAATTGGCAATGATTCAGCATTTTTGCTTCTGTTTGTTGCTCATGATTTTAGCAGCACATTTGACACACTTTAAACTTTCTTGCTTTATCTCTGGCTCTTTGGATTTTTGGCATATATCAGGGCACATAAATGAGATCCACCACTGCAAATCCAGCTGCTTCCTGGGACAGGCAAGCAGATCAGTTTGTGTTGTGTTACCATCCAGCACAGAACTGAAGGAAGATCCCATAGAGTAGGAATAGAAGACATAAGACTCAGTTATCTCCCTGCTGGTTGTGGCTAACGATGGTTCACACTGATGTTTCCACCAGCTATGACAGACTGGAGCGATGCTTGTAACATTGGGTTGATTTTGTGGTAGATATGAAGTGACAGCACAGCTTTGTGCTTGAAGGGTGACAGTAGGGACTAATAAGGAAAGGTACTGTCATGTCTTTAGGGGCGACAATAGGGGGTAATAGGGAAAGGTACTGTCATTGCTTTAGGGGATAAAAAGTCCAGGTGCAGGCAGGTGTTGCGCACATCTGTCAAGGCCATGTGAGGACATAGTCACCCTTACCATAATGCCTTTTTAGTTCTTGGCAGCTGGGAAATTGTTCCATAAAAAATAATAGAATGTGGTTCTTCCAAGTCCTTCTTCCGAATGCTTCCTGACACTTGCGTGCTGTATTCACTTTTTTTTTTCTATAAGAAGTGAGTGAGTGATAATTCTCTTCTGGTAGGAATTATGAGATTTACAAGCATGCCAGGTATATGGGTGGCGCTGGATGAATATCTTATGCAATATTCCTGATGGGAAACTTGAATCTGAATGTGTTTTCCAATAAAACACTCTTTTCCATGCCTCTTTGGGTTGTTTTTAAACTGATATTCAACAATCTGCATGATCTGTCTGTTAGACCGTGGATTTTATCTATGAAAGATTGTTATCTTTTTTGAGTTCCTAGCGATGGTCCACAGGGGACGTGCTTATTACAGTGCCATTTGTCCTCTTCATAACCATGACTTCAACTCTTCCGTTCTTTGGAGTCTGAACCCTGGAGTAATGGTAGAGATGGTGACTGCCTTGGCAGGCTTGGCCACAGCTGTCCGTCGTTTTCATCCTCCTTAGTGTGTTTAACTACAATGTCCTTTGCTGGGTAGGTTATACGAAATCTGTGGCCAAGAATTTCTTACCTTGCTTCTGTTAGTGGATTAGTAGAAACAGTGATGATGTAGTACATGTATATGTGACAAGTACTTAAGAGTAGAATAGATACATAAATCATGTATAAATTCTAGAGAATTGGCTTCATGATAATGATGTGCATACTGCTCAAAGAGTCATTTATTTAATTAATTAAAGTATGAAAGGTCTATAGAATGTCTTATCAAAAAATTTCAAGTTAAATATTATATGCTCAATGTATAATGGGCAAAGTGTTAAACACTCTTACTTGCATTATTACGTTCTAAACAATAATATATATTTGATGTTACCATATTTCACAAATAAGGAAACTGATATTCTATAAGAATAAACAATTTATTTGAAATCCCATTGGTATTAAATGAGGAAAATCATAGCGTCAAGTTACTGAACCACCACAGTGGACTCTGAAGAGCAGAAGGGGCACTGTATCTCCTGAGAAGTAAATTACGGGTCAAGTTGGGAGTCTGGACAGTGGCAAAGCAGGAGCTCATGAAGAAATAATTTGTGTCTTCTCACAGAAGAGGCAATTGTCATGACTTGGAAAGTTCCACTATGAAGTCTTTCAAGAAAATAACCTCATATCAGTTTCTGTTATGCTAAAAAAGGGTTTTAGATATATAAAAATAAGTGTTTTTTTTTTTTAACCTGAAACGCTCTATACACATTTAGATGGTGAGTTATACGGCCTCTTTTTGGCTGGGTTAGGAAAGTAGAAGTATGATGTTATAGGGCGGGTGGAGTAGCTATAGCTGGGGTGTTATAAAATAACTAGTGGAGAAGATTTGAGGCTTTCCAATACTCACACAGAGAGAAAAAAAGAAAACCCCCATAAATGTCTATGCTAATGGATTTGCTAATTACTTTTATTTTGAACATTGAACATTAACTTTGTCTTCTTCCTCCCTTCCCCCCTCTTTCTCTCCCTCCCTCCCCTTCTCTTTCTCTCTCTCCCTTCCTTCCTTGCTTCCTTCTCCCTCCCCCCACTCTCTTTTTCTTTCTTTCTGACAGGGTTTCTCTGTTGTAACTCTGGCTGTCTTGGAACTCACTCTGTAGACCAAACTGGCCTTGAACTCACAGAGATCCTCCTTCCTCTACTTCCCGAGTGCTGGGATTAAAGATGTGTGCCACCACCACCCAGCAGTCTGTTTGTTCTTATATAGAAACTACCCACTGTTGGTTAATCTTGAGCACCCCAGGTGAATGGCCTCATTTTGGCAAAAGCATGTGTGGAGAGGGAGAGGTGACTTAGGCTGGGAAGGAAGAGTGGGGAGGAGCTGGTACTTCCTATTTCAAGCAACTTTCGCACAAGACTTAGCCTGAGATCTACAAGAACTGTTGGAATCTTTTCAAGGACCGTGCTCCACCCACTGAAGTAACCATCATACAGTAGGACCCACTTTTTAAAGGTTTCACCATCTCCCATTATCCCCCAATTAGAACCAAACTTCCAGAGTATGAACCCTTAGTTGTGATGTATAAAACCCCATCCAAATTATAGCACATAGCACTTTGTTAGTGACCAGATCTATGTACCATTTAGAATTGTGACCACAGTACAGTAGTTGTCCATTTAAGGCCCTCTATCGGATGAACTTCTTAAAGAATCTTAGGAAAGGAAAAGTTACAGAAAGTTCATTTTATTTTTCTTTATTTTTGCCCATTTGTTTTGTAAATAAGGTGGATCAAGAATGCATAGTCAAAATTATGCTTAATGTGATGCAGGTATTCTCTGAAGGTGTTTCCGACCACTTTCTCTAAGTCGGACTGTTTGGTACTGTTTGCGTGCGTAAGCAGTTTCTAGGGAAGGTGACCTGTGGTTTTCCTCATAACCATCCTGCAGGGTCTAAAGAGTAACCTGTGGCCCACAGGCCCATTGCAGAATCGTTTCATTCATTGTCTTTTCAGTTAGCATACAAGTAAAATCTGTCACCGTATGGAAAGAGAAACTCTTCATCAGTTAAAACCTGGGAATGAAAATTTCAGTTCGTGGTTATCAGGTTTTCATATTCAGAATCCCCTGTGCTAAACAGGAGCTCCACCATGGAGATACAGATCCTTAGCTCTGTAGTATAACTTTTTATTTATTGGGATTCTGCTTACCCTTTTCCAGACCTCCCCCAAACCTTCATTATCTTGGAAAATTCAATTCTTTGTCAAATATCACTGTTCTATGTATCTGTCCCTTTTACTTAAGCTATTTAAAATATTAAAGTTCCATGTTTATTCAGTCTCTATTCCTCTAAGCCATCAGAATGTCCTCTGGACTGCCTTTCAAATGTGTGGGAGCAAATTTGGAACTTGTCATTTTGTGTCCTTTCTTTCTCTACATGACATAAGATCTAATTACCACCCAGCATGAAGTAGCAGCCCAAGTGAAAGAGGCAGGGAGAGAAGGTCCTGGCTTAACTAGGCTATCAGCTGCCTACTCCTTGTTTACTCCTTAGCACAAAGAGAAGGGACTGGCATCATTAAACCGACTCACATTTTAAACATCTTTCCCTTTTTGATATGAGGCAGAAAGGGGATTTGTTAATCTTTGAGGAAGCAAGACATTAAACAATGCTTTTAATTTGCAATTAGCAGTCTTTGATGATTCTCTGAATTCTACAAAGTATTTTCATCATTAAAGTTGCTTGAAGTATTCATCCTATTTTCTTGACATTTAAATAGAGATAAAACACATTTTCAGGATTAAAATAAAGTAAAAGTAATCATTTTTTGTTTTCCAAATCTCTATAAAAAACACCTCTTAAATTTATGTTTAAAACATATAGGATCATTCTTTGTAGAATGAATGAGTTTTATAATTAGCCTAGTGTGTGTCTGTGGGGGTGGGGTGGGGGAGTAGCATTCTTTAAAGCTTCATTTCCACATTGTCCATGATTTAAAAACAGAAAACGCATTATTTAGCAGATGTAAAGAAATGTGTGCTCTGTTATTCTTTGAAGTACATATCATCATGGCTGCTCTACAGGGAGAATGTGTGTATCCAGCCTGAAAGAGCAGCTAAGAATGGTGATCACGCTTGTACTCACTGTGCTTGGGAGAAGGAGGCTGGAGAATTGAATCCAGTGCTATGGGCTTCGTGAGGGCCTGGCTGAGAAATAGCCCGAAAGACAAACCAACTACCAAATCCAGCCTAAAAATGTACATGTTTATGTTGTATGCTATGTTTATGTTAGCTGTTGTATGTTTAAGAACTTACCCTTGAAAGCACATGCACGCAGGCACAGGCACACACACACACACACACACATACACACACACAGCCTTGTAGACAGACTTGTGAACGGACGTTATTGGTGTTAGCACTTACCTTAGGGAAAGTAGTGATGCTGTGTTAGAAGAACATTGTTATTTTGTGTGGAAACATGTGTATGTATATGTGTGTGCCATGGCATGTCTGTGGAGTTGAGAGGACTTGCAGTAGTTGGTTCCCTTCTACCAACATCTGGGCTCTGGGGATCAAACTCAGGATATCAAATTTGGAGGCAAATTCCTTTATTTGCTGAGCCATCTTCCTGTTTCTCCCTGATGACCTTTTTTTTTAAGCTACCTTCTTAGGTTTACTTTTTATGCCCCTTAATTTTTTTTATGTATATGTGTTATTTTCTCTAATTGAAAAGAATTTTTACATGGATAATCAACTCTGTTTTTTTTTCTTTCTTTCTAGGACTCTGCACAGGAAAGTGTTATTACTCGAGATATTCACCGCACGTTTCCTGCACACGATTACTTCAAAGATACGGGGGGAGACGGTCAGGAATCTCTCTACAAGATCTGCAAGGTAGGGCTCTGCCCGTTCTCTGATTGTTGTTCTTCAGGGCCGTGTACAGCCCCGTCATAAAGGTTGCTGTGCTTTGTCGGCGTCTCCATGTTGTATTCACACCGTGCTTTCCACTTACACATACCCCACCAGATCCTCCAGAGAGCCTGGAAGGTGACCTTCCTGCTTTCTGTTCTGAAGGGGGCACAGCACAGTCCCAGTTTGGCTCACCCACTAGCAGGAAAAGAACAGAAGGTCCTCTGGGATGAGTTAATGTGAGAATTGTCTCCTCTTCTTGACAGTAGGCAAGGTGAGAACTGGTGGGGTCCGCTTGTTGAGTTCCAGCTAGTTCTCACATCTCATTTTGAAATCTTTCATCTTCCTTATCATTCATGGACCAAAACCCTACTTCGTTGTTTATAGTGGAAGGTCCTGTCAGGGGAGAAGAGCAGAGAACTTAATGACTTGTCAGGTTAAATCAGTACTACAGACTGAAGCGTGATGGGCGTGAATTGTTCTCACCTGCCCTTCCCCAGACTGTCAGTGGACAGTGAGCAACTCTCAAATCGATTTCATTTGGTAGTTACTGTTGTTTTGTTTTGTTTTTAACACTCACGGAAATGCTTGCCTGCATTGCTAACCATGGGTAGTTGTTAAGCTACATCTTACGGAAGTGGAAACGGCGCATCTTTCAGCAAAATGCTTCTTGCATGTTATGGCTGTCCCTTTTTCCTACTCCTCCCTCCCTCCCTTTCTCTTCTTTTTTCTCTCTCTCTTCCCTCCTTCCTTCCCTTGCCTCCCTTTCCCTCCCTCCCCCTCTTTCCCTCCCTTTCTCTTCTGTTTTCTCTTCCTCTTCCCTCCTTCCTTCCTTCTACCCCCTTTCTTTCTCTCCCTTGCTCCTGGGCCTCTCTTTCTCATGTTCCTCCTCACCCCCTTCCCTTCTCTCCATCTCTCTGAACTAATTATTTCAGAATATTACATACAGATTAGAACGAGGACTGTGGATATGGTTCAGGGTTAGGGTGCCTGTCTAGCACAAACAGGGCTCCGGCATTGAATTAAATCATTGAATTAAAACAATAAAATAATTAAGTAGTAAACAAATAAATAAATAAATTTTTGCACAGCTTTTTCTTTTTGAATCAGAAATATGTAAATATTTTAAAATATGAGTGTATAGTAATCTCTGCAAAAATCTAGTTTAAATTTTAAATTTTTTAAAGTTAAAACTCATCTAGTTTAAAAATTATCAAAAAAACCAGTATATTCAGTATATACTTATAAAAAGTTAAAAGTAATTATGATAGTTTTTCCTACCAGTTTAAAAATTTTGTAAACAAATCAGCTTCTGGTTCATATAAAAAGTGTAGAGATTTTATAGTTTCCGAGTTGATTGAGAAGACTCTGGCCTGTGACGGAGGGGCTACCATTCCCTGTGGCATTTGACGTATTCTCAGCCAGTGGCTTTTCCCTCACTTTCTCTCTGCTGACACTACTTTTTCATATGACTAAAACATACGGCTCTATGTTCTTTGGGTTTTAGCTTACTATTTGGATCCATTGTAGTAAAAATAGTATTGCTTCATCATATAATCTTTAAAAGAGAAATCTGGAAAATAGCTGAACACAAATACAGAGCTTCCCTGAGGAGCACTTGTAATCTCTTAGTTTCCTTCGCTTTGTTGTTGTGATAATGATCCAACTCGGATCCTCTAGAGCACAGTCCTTGATGCATTTATACACATTACATAGCCATCGTAGACTCTCCGTGTATTTTATCACATAATAGTGGTAAAGCTCTTTCTGAATGGAGAATGTTACAAAATATGGATCTAAGATAATTACTGAGGAGCAGCATAAATTGTATTAAAATTTTGAATATACAGAAAACAAAATCAAATTCAAGGAATTAAACAAAAGTTATTAAGGAATTTAGTCTTAATATATATGTGTATATAAAATAATTCCACAGTATGTTGTATGGTATGGGTTAGCAGAGATTGTATCTATCAGAAAATGCTGTAGAGCCTAAAATTTGCTAGAGTCCTACTGCATGAGCCACTTGGTTGGTGAGTGACCTGTTTCTTCTCCTTGACTCACTGTTACAGTAGTCTGGGCATGTTAGGAAGCCCTGCTTGGTGGTATAATAGAAAAACAGTTTTGCATAATTACTATAAATATATATACATATATATATATATAGCTAGTATAGGACCAAATAATCTTCTCAAGCTTCTTTCTCCACTTTCTTTGCTTGTTAAAGTTTATTTCCTCTGTGTGTGGGTTTACAGGAGGGTATGTGTGTGCACGTAAAGGACAGGGGACAACTCACAGGAGTTGAATCTCTTCTACCATGTAAGTCTCCGGGACCACACTCAGGTTGTCAGGCTGATGGCAGTAGGTGCACTTAACCTGCTGAGCTTTCTGGCTAGCCTTGATTTGCTTTTTGAGCCCAACAGAAGTCACAGTCCTTTAATTTTACAATTCTCATTCCATATCTGTATAACCCATATCTGGGTATAATTTACCTGCTTTAGTTTTTTTTATTGATAGGCCTGTAAAGCAATGGCAGGCTTCAGACTGGAAAAGAACAGGTTAAAAACTTCAGAAAAACCTTTCTTGGATTTTCTCCTCAGTAGAGGTGTGGTCGCTCACAAGGCTGTTCTACTTGTCATCTGCTGTGATTCTAAGTGCTGTTTAGATTTATTCTTTTAAGATTTGACAGATAAATGCAGAATTTAACAGATAATCCCTATGTCAGTTATTAGCTGTCAGTATTAAAGTTATAGAGCGCTAGTGTGAGGACTTTGCCTGGCTTTCAGTGTGGTCTTTTTATTTGTACCACCACATGGAATTTATATAGATTGGCTTTTAGATATCCATCTCTTTCTAAGATATAAGATCAGTCAGTCATAATAATTAATTAAAACATTACGCACAACAGTATAGGTTGAAGTGACTTTGGGCATTAAATTTAATTTGTGCATACTGCTTTTTCTAATGTTTTGATTAACACTAGTGCTTTCTGGGAAAGAGGCTACTGCTGTGAATTCAATGAGAGGAATTGAATGTATTACAGAGAGATCAATACTCTTGCTCATGCGGGTTAATAATTTGGTAGTATAATGGCCTGTGGAAAAGCAAAAATTAAATATTACCTCTATTATATTAAGAACTTTACATCAAAACATTTTGGATTCATTTTAAAAGCTAGAGCATTTAAGGTTTTTTTTTATATTAATAATGAAACATACAGTTTTGAGAATACAAACAATACTGATTTATGAATGAGATGTAATATTATTAACTTTGTTTTCTAGACTTGGAAAAGGTATTTATGGTTGAGAATGAATTACTTTTCACCAAGTTAATGACATTTTTAATAGAGTTTTCTAGCTATTTTACTATTTTAATTAAACTTCTTTCTTGAGGTGCCTAAATGAACCTTAATCCAAATGAAGGCATTTATCAAACAGATGATGATGTGTTTTGTGTAGCTTTGTGTCTTAAGGTTTTTGCTTCTGTGACAAAGTTCCTAGCAGAAACAAAGAAGAGAAGATTTATTTTTGTTTGAGATTTCAGTCCATGGTCAGCTGGTTCTGTTTCTGTGCCTGAGGTGTGGCTGCACAACCTGGCAGAGCATTCTTGGCAGAGCGCAGCAACTTTCTTTGTTACAGGCTGGGTGGAGAGAAGGAGACAGGAAGTGGTCAGAGCAGGATAGAGAATGAAGGGCATGTTTCTAGTGATCTATTTCTCTTATAATGTTGTGTGTCCTGAGGTTTCCATTGCTACCAGCTGAGGACTTGGTGTTGAACATGTAAGCCTGGGCACTTGGTACTCAAACCACATCACTGCATTTGCCTGAGCAACCTGTAAGAGTCTCACTCTTTTTTAAAAATGGATTTATTTATTTTTATGTGCACTGATGTTTTCCTTACATGTATATCTGTGTGAGGGTGTCAGATCCCCTGGAACTAGAATTGCAGACAGTTGTGAACTGCCATGTCAGTGCTGGGAATTGAACTCTGGCCTTTTGCAAGAGCAGCCAGTGCTCTTAACCACTGAACCATCACTCTAGCCCCAAGAGTCTCATTCTTCAGGCAACAAGATTCAAAGACATGAGAACCCTTGGTTTGGAGGGAGGTGCTCTTAGATGTTAAGTGGACCCAAAGAATTTAGTCCAGAATATGTCACTGCACTTTGGTTTAACAGCTTGTGCCCAAGCTATGTTCAACCACACATCCTCACTGAGCCAATAAAGAGTCAAATTTATAGTGGCAAGCAGATAAAGGAGATTTGTTTAGTGTGACTACTTTGGGAAGCAGGAAAAAGAGATCCAATGACCTGCCAAGTCTGTATTGATGTGGTCTTGAAGTGAAACTAAAGTTTAAATAGAGGACCAAAGATGTAAAGAGTGCGAACATCTAACCAGTCCTTGTTTGGTGTGGCCCTGCTCGCCACTGGCCCAGATACCTTATCTGGGCTTCAGTGTCATCCTGTAAGGAGGACTGACAAGTGGTTAGTAAAATCCCTTTCCAAGAGACAAGTTCCCCCTCTAGCTGTAACCTTTCCTTCTCCCAGTATTAGATTCCTAAGAAAATTCCCATATTGGAGGAAGGGACATTTTTTCAGTAGTCTGAGAGTCACAAGTGCCTCTTTAGAATATCTGCATTTCTGCCAAGCGGGTTACAAGTAGTACCTTGGGGGATTCGGAAACCCCTTGGAGAATTAAGCAGGGTTTTAAATTCTGTTCAGATTACCTCCCTTTCTCTTGAGTTCTGGTGAATGTCTTTGAATTAGGACATTATTTCTGAGGTAGAGCTAAATATTGGCTGCTGAAGTCCTTTAAACCCTTGGGGCTACCTGCTCTGCCTGCTGTCTTTAACAGCACTCTATTAAGTGTTTCCAGTGGCCCTTGAGGGACAGCAGTGTGTTCTCAAAGCAAATTAACTGTCCTAAGGAAAGTGAATTCCTTCAAGTCTTCTTAATGTTGAGCAACACAAGCACAACACTAGATTGTGAAGCCTTGCGGTTTAGAAAGCACTTCTGAAATTTTCTTATTTGACACTTGTTTGTTATCCATAGGGAAAATAGATTTTCTGTATTTCACAAATGATATTCAGAGAAGTTAAATGAGTTCAAAAATTATATAACCACTACATGGCCAAAATTAACATTAACTCAGTTTAGAATTCAGTAGTATTACTTTGATTATATGTATTTAATGAAAAATACTTATGAACTAACTCCCACATATCAGGGACTATGCTAGGCCCATGTATAGACATTGTGTTACGCCTGTCTTCCTGATACTAGCTTAACTAATCCCCAGGAAGGCTGTGTATTGGCCTTTATCACACAGATAGGACATCAACTATCTAGGCTGTTCTAGCTGACTCTAGAACCCATGTTGTTTAAGTCCTGAGAGTTTTGTTAGTGTAGAGTTACTATTTAAACAAGTGAATCTTAGCATCAGCATCATAAATGGAAGTCAGAAGACTGTAAAATAATACTAAAATGCAAAGAACAAATGACCTAGGTGTCTCTGCATGTGCAAGTGTGTTACTGGAAGACAGTAAAGACAAGAGTGTGCACATTGTCTTCGCCACTGTACTTGAAGTTACTCAGTTTTCTTGACAAGATAATGTTCTAGTTTTTCTTTTTTTCTTGTGGGACGCCAAAGCATCATTGTACCCAGGACATGCTTAGAAACATCACACAAAAGAATGAGTTCATCTTCAATGATTTCCACCAGAATTTTAAAATTCAAACTTCTATCAAAAACATACTTTAATTTTAGCATTCATATAAATTTTACTCCTTTTACAAACGCTTATTGGAAGTACTTATGGGGGATTGGCACCATGATCTCTTTCTTGCCTTTAAAGGCTTTAGTAAGACCAGTGGTACCTAATAATGATAAAAATTATATATCGTGCTTAAATAATTTGTCCTATATTATAGCTAGTTTTAAGGAAGTAGAAGCTTTATTTTTAATTAAAGCATTCAGGCTTATAAAGAAAAATTTCTTTATGAAATCCTATGTTTCATCATTAACATTAAAGAAACCTTTATTAAAGTATAATATATAATAGACATAATAAAATGCATAAATACTTGGGTTACATAACTCAGTGAACTTCTATCCAATGAGCCTTCTTGTCTAAACACCTTGAAATAAAGGTAGAGAACTTTGCCAGCCAGCACCCCAAAGTTTTTTTTTTTTTCTTATTCCTTTGGTCAATACCTCCCCATCATTCTGGACATTAAAGAATGACTCAAAAAACATGAACTGTGTTCTGTTTCTCTTTTCTAACTTATGAGACTGTGATGCTTACCTCTGCTGACTATGAGCCATCCATTTTCCTGCAGAAAGGAGTAGTATGTTGTACTCACCACTGTTTGTACTTTGCAGTATGAAATATGCACACTTTATGTCTACTCTAATACTGTTAGACATTTGGCTAACTTTCAGATTCTAGGTATTACAAATGATGTTACCACACACACTGTATTGTGAATGTTTTGGTGTGCACACATGCATGCATTTATGTTAACTGTGTGCCAGGGAGGGATGTCTGGGTTTGCTTTAGTTCCTGCCTCTGAGGTTCCTGCTCTGACTCTACCAATGAAAGAGTGTAAGCTGTCAGGTGAAACAAACCTTTTCTTTCCTAGTTGCTGTTGGTAATAAGAGAACTGTAAGCTGGAAAGCTGTGTGTATGTGTGTGGTGTGTACACACACACATAAAAGAGAGAATATGCATACATGTATTTGTGTGTACGTATATGTGTGTTTTTTAATGTTTAACTTTTCATCATATGAAAAATATTTGTTTTATTTGTTAATATACCTGTAGTGATTTGGGTTGTTCCCTGGGTTCTTGTTAATATACATGTTGGTTAGATAGACTTTCTGAAAGTAAGAATTCGACTTAGATGAGATTTTATTTTAAATACAGATTCTCTTCTGAAGTCTTAACAAGGAGAAGGTCATCTCCATGAAGCTGGGGTCCTGGAAGAGAATGAGTGATTTGCAATGCTCTTGAGAGAGTGCCTGAAGACATTTAAGATTTTTTTCCATGCACTTGGTCCCAGAAGAGTTTTTCTTGAAACAGCTTTGTAGTTTCTTTGCGGCCTGCAGTCTTTCAACTGAATAGCCTGTTGAGCCATCACACTACTGTGATACAGAAAAAGCAGGCTTATTAGGATGAATTAAAAAGGAGAGTGATGAAAGTAGAATAAAGAAATTGGTTTGGATAGTCACTTTTTAGAAGACAGTGTTGCTGTTTGATGAGGAAAGAGCTGTTGTTGTTGTGGGATTAAAGATAGCCTGACCTGCAAAGACAAAGCACAAAGATCCTTCAAATAAAATAATATTCATTTTTCCTGTTGAATTTATTATTTTTCTCCCAATAGAGATTATTGCTATACTAAAATGAAGTGACTTAGATGTCCTAAACAGCAGACTTAGAGTGAGTTCTGTGTGGTGCAGAGTTGCAGGATTCATATCCTGCTTACTGATGTACACAGTTGCCAGTATCTTTATAACTGTGAAGTCTCCTCCTTACTCAGACCTCTCCCTGCCTTCTCCCCTAGGAAATCTGAGTTGCCCTCCCTCCCCCATCTGTCTGGATCTTAATAGCCTATCTCTTCTCTGAAACTTGCTCTCCCCAGTCTCCCCACAGTGATGTACAGATCAATCCAAAGCCGGCAGTCTCAAGTGTTACATGAACACTAAAGTTAGTGAAATCATATTACCTTGGGGACATGATTATGATTTTTGCTGATCCATTTTTTAAGAAAAAATGGTTTATTGAATACATTGAAAGAGGGCAGTTGGGTGGACTAGAGTGCCACAGCCTGCCATTCCTGTCATATAAAAAGCATAGAAGCTGCTCTATAAAATGACGTTAGTGTGTCGCTGTAGCAACCATGTTGCTATCTAGACATACGTACCCCATGACATCATGCTGTAAAACTCCAATAGACACAGTCTAATCCTTGTGTGAGAATGCTTCTGCATGTGTGTGTTCATGTATGTGTGGATGCCTGTGTGTGTAGATGTGTGCATACATCTGTGCACATGCATGTAAAGACCAGAGGAAACCTCCAGTGCCATGCTCAGGAACGCTGTCTGCCTCCTACAGGATGGAGTCTCTGACTGAGCTCATCAGTTAGGCTTGACTGGTTGCCAGAAAGCCCAGGGTCCTCCTGTGTCCCCACCTCAGTGCTGGCTTTGCAGACACGCAGTCGTGCCTGAGATTTTTAAGTGAATCCTAGGGGTTTGAACTCAGGTCCCTGTGCTACAAAGGCAAACACTTTAACTACTGAGCCATCCTCCAGTTCCATAATAAAATTAATTTAAAAATATTCAGTGAGGCCAGATATAGTGGTATGTACCTATAATTCCTTAGAAGGCCTTAGCAGGAAGATTGAGTTCAAGGACAGCCTTGAATAATGAATTCCACTCCAGGCTTGTTAAATGCTAAGACACTTTCTCAAAACATAAGAACTAAAACAAGCAAATGTTACTTTTTAGACGAGATTATCGTCGATAATCTGAACACAGTCCTCTATTGGTATTAGTCTTTGCAACAAAATGCTATCTTGGACATACGCTATTTCCTTCTTTAGTCACACTGAGACGAATCACCTCATGTCATTAAAGTTAACTTTGCATACTTGAGATGGTGGAACAGACTGTGTGTTTCATGTCCTGTGAGGGGCCTGTTAATAATGCAGGACTCAATGTTTGAGAAATACGTTAGGCTGCAGGCGTGGTGGGGCATACTGGAAGACCCTGGCCACAGTGCAGCGCCCCCTGTGGGGAGAAAGAAGGTTTGACGGGTTCCTCAGTTTACTCTGTACTTTTAAGGAGAGAAAACCAGAGGGAGACCTCCACAGAAGTTAACCTCTGATGTCACATTTCCTCCAGCAGCGCTCCTAGGGCAATGTGGGTTTGCAGGACACACAGACTCCTAAAAGGGTCTTCCTATCAGTTCCGTCCTCGCTGAAGCACTTATGTTCCTAAAGGCTCTGTAGGCTAAATTCCCGAAAAGCTGGACTCTTGATTTTCCATGTGTATAGAGCTGCTGCGTGGTACTCTCCTGTCGTACACCATGCAGTGAACAATTTCCCATGATCATATAGCACTTTACTTTCATGAGGACATTTTAAACTGTTAAGGATGTGGTAGTCTAGGGTTTTGGGTTTTTTTGTTTGTTTGTTTACATTTACAATTTATAAAGGATTCAGTATACTCTTAAATTGTTGCCAAGGGCTTCCTTTAAAATATGTTATATAAAAGAAGCCTACATCTAGGAATTGTGCCAGCTATATTAGATAAGAAAGTTGCTTTGTGAGTGCATCTAGCCTAATTCAGAGTATTTCATATCAGTGAATCTATTTTTAGAGTTTATGTTCATACTCTTCTTGCTAACAGTAACCTTTTCAGCTAAGTTTTTTATTATATTTGATAAATAAAATACTGTGGAATGTAGATGTTGATTCAGGTTCAGATGCAGTTTATTCTTTGCCTAATTTGATCCCTGGTACTTCTTCTGGAGCCCTGGAGTATTTGGGCCTCATCACACTAATCCTGAACCTACAACTGGAGGGCCTCAGCCTCAGCCTCCATATAATCTAAAATGTTTAAGCCTCCGAGACTTAACTGCTGATCGAGCCATTCTGACTAGCTCCTTCTGAACTCAGAGCATTACTCAACTATTCTGGTGGACTGACTCAACTTACTAGCTGTTCTGGCCCAAACTCTTCTCCAAGCTGCTGGTTCACACTGATTTTCTGAGCCTCTGAGCTGGCTTACTGCTTCTGACTCAACTCTTCTGACTCCGGCAGACTCTGGCTGACTCCTATAACTTCTCCGACACAACTACTCTGCTCATTTTCAAACTGACTCACTCTTTCTGTCTGATACTGATTTCTGCTGAACTGCCTCTGTGTCTCTGCTTAGACTCCTCAGACTGCTTCAGACTGCTTCTGTGACTAATTACTTCATACTGACTACTTCCTTTTAGAACCCTAGTGTTGGGATTAAAGACGTGTACCACCACTGCCTTCTGAATACTGGGATTAATGGTGGGTACTAACAATTCTTTCTACATTCCATCTGGACCACACAGGCCTCTGAATGTGATCCCTTCATATAGACCCCTGGATTTGATCCCTTCATATAGATCCCTGGATGCCAGTCCTTTCCAAGAGCAGCCATGTTACTGGATTAAATGATTAAATATTCCTCTACAGTGGAATTTGTATATACATGTGCACATATTTCCATATATTATATCTATAACAGTCTCCAACTTACAGGAAAGTTGCAAGGTCAAAATTTTGTTTTACTAAGCTATTTTGAGTGTGATTTTCTAGCATGATACCTCATTGCTAGCAAGGACATTCTCCACATAATCATAACCCAATTCCTAGTCATTCACTTAGTGCTGAGGCATTGCAGCTACCGGAACAGAGGGCATCACCCATATTTCATTGAGGTCAGGTTAATGGATGTCCTATATGGAAAAGGGTTGAGTTCAGATCACACATTTTATTTAATTGTCACTGACTTTTTTATTTAATGAGGTCATGAATATCTTCTCACTGTTTTCCTTCACTTCCTTGGTCTTAACATTTTTAAAGATTATAGGCCAATTCCTTCTTAGATCATTCCAGACTTTAGTCTTAATTTTTTCAAAATAATATTTTATTAATCCTTTGATAATTTCAGATATGCATACAATGCATTTTGTTCATATTCACTCTACCCCTTCTCACTAACTCCTCCAAGATCACCTCTACCTCTCCCTTCCCAATTTTGTGTCCCTCCCTTTCACCCACCAGGTCCAATCTATTAGGATCATTGTTTTATTCAGTCTGTCACTACTGTTACTCATTTTGGTGCTTAA